>OX345637.1:0-671250 GCA_947044365.1 Petrosia ficiformis | reverse complement strand
CTAGTAACACATTTGATTTAGTGACAAGCAGTTGTAGTCTTCACTGGGTCAACAACCTACCACAAGCATTTAGTGAGGTATTATATATGGCCATAGTGTATTAAGTATTATACCTTGCTACACTTCATTGAACTTGTATTACAGATACTCAGAGTCCTAAAACATGATGGTTGCGTAATTGGATCAATGTTTGCAGGAGACACACTCTTTGAGTTAAGATGTTCGTTACAATTAGCTCAACAGGAGTTGGAAGGGGTGAATATAAAACATCGACAGAATACACAGTGATCTGTATGGACAGAAAGATCATGGAATGTGGCTGAATGAATGATTGTATATACATACTTACATTACAACTATGGATTTTTATCAATTAATCTCACGAGGAACTATAGATGTATGGGTGGATGGATGTATGTATATATGATGTGATGAACATGTAGATGGATCAATGTATGGATGGATCATATGGAGTAGTAAATGGGTGGATGGGTCATTAGATAGCGGTATTCATCGATACATGAAGGCATGTATGAATGTACGTGGCCATTCAATTGGTAGATGGGTGTGTGTGACTGATGAATGGATGAATGGATGAATGAATGGATCGATAGGTGGATGGAGAAATGAATAAGTGTTGACAAATAGTTAATACTCTATGTAATGCACACTATTCATAAAAATCATTGAATTCATCAGGGTTTGTCACCACATATATCTCCATTCACTCAATTAAATGATCTTGGTTCACTAGTAACAAGAGCTGGATTTGTAATGACAACAATGGTGAGTACCATATTTCGAATCAACTAAATGTGTGACTAAGATTTAGATGCATTGCAAGTGTATAAAGTGTGTGGTGAACATATGACATGGAGTGTATGTAAATCCAGATCTAGTTATCCTGATAGCTGCACAAAATGTAATGCTGAATCTAATTCTGAATGAATGTATGCATAGATATATATATATATAATTATATATATATATATACTTATTGTTTCCTTCCATTCATTTCTATAGGATGTTGATGAGATTGTAGTGAACTATCCATCAATGAATGAACTAATGCATGATTTGAAAGGTAAGCCAGAATATGTATGATGGTTATTGTGCTTTTATACCTAGGATCAGTGCCATAACAGATTATAAATGCCAGATTTTTAATTTCAATACACATGAATCATCTTTTCCCGTGCAATGGGAACACTTGACTGGCTGATGTATACATAAATATAAAGCTGCTTTCTTTTATTCTTCACTGTACATGATTAAATTCTAATTATTGTAGTTTTACTTACCAATTTCATGGCAAACGATTTATCCCTATGTACATTTGTCTGTCATACAAGGTATGGGAGAGAACAATGCAGCCAGAAACAGACCAAACTATATCAGAAGAGGTACACTAAAAGAAGCTAACATCAAATATAAAAGTAATTGAGATCTTTGTATTTATAGTAGTAGTTTATAACATTTCAATGATATGTGATCACAGATGAGAAAATCATGCAATCATGCAAATAATAATTTGATTGAGTTCATACTTGCCATTTTGTATAGAAGTCAACTAGATAATGTATTCAGGAAAGCAGCTTATAAGGAAAGGAACTCCGTTAGTTATCTTTCTGTACATGTGACTGACTTAGTAAGAATGAAAAATAAGCATTTTATTATTTCTTAAGTGACTGATTTTCTCAATCATAGTCACGCACTACAATTAATTTTTTTTCATAGTCTCAATGTCTCACTGAGTTTATTCTTCATCTATACTCCATATTTGATATTACTCACACTTGCAGCTTTACTTATACATTAATCTTATAGGTCTATATGGAAATGAAGATGGAAGTGTTCCTGCTACTTTTCAGTTGTTGTATTTCATTGGTTGGAAACCTCACCCATCACACAGAGGACCTGCAAAACGTGGTTCAGGATCTGTATCTCTGGGAGAACTAAAAGATGTCATCTCAGAAAGAAATGAATTACAAAAATAATGTTTTCATATATTAAAATTTACTGCAATTGTATATATAGAAATAATATAAATTGTGGTTTACTCATGCAATCAACTCAAAGATATCACTGGACTTCAAACAGTATATATATATATATATATATAATATATATATATATATATATATATAGCTATATATATATATATATATATATATAGCTATATATATATATATATTTATTTATTTATTTATTTATATATATATATAATTATGTAGATATATATATATATATAGTATGATTGTGACATCATCCCTTTGATGTGGTGAGTTCAATATATAGTATATATAATTTATAGGTATATAATAGCTATATAGTTATTGGATTATATAATTGTATTGTGTCATTATGATGACGTATATATATCAAAGAAACCATCCCTCACAAATCAAAAAACCAAGGGAGTATTATAAATTAGTTGTATCACGGTGGTTTTAGTTATATTCCTGTGCGTGGTTTCTTAGATAGGTGGCTAATTGACCACAAACAGTGATCAAATGACCCTTGTACTCAGACCAGTTTAAAGCATTCAGCCCTCAGGCACTACGTGCCCTTGGGTCTCATGCTTTAAACTGGATATATCCCTTGCACTATATAGGGATATAACTAATACTTAAGCAAATAAATTAATTTTATGTAACTATACCCAATTAATTACGAGAGTAAAACGAGGTGGTTTCTTCATGAATGTTATATAACATTTTTTTGTCAAACAATAAAAAGGAAGTGAAAATATCATATTAATTATTTTTAAAAATTGTAATAGTAACATTACAGTAACCTGCTCTGCCTATATATGTGGGCGAGGGTTAATTATAATTACAACTGATGAGTGTACCTACTATATATTTGCTTAATAATTATAATTATCTATAATCCTGTATGTGCACTGATTGTTCTCATTCACTTGCAATATCTGGAGAGACAAACAATACATGAAAGACAGTAATAAATTATTACAGTACACAAACTGTATGATGATATAATTATAGTATCATTATGCAGACATTGAAAATGATATCAGAAACAAAAACACAAATAGTATTGCGGCATCATACACAATGTCTTCAAAAAATATATATTCATAGATTAAAAGTTTCAAAATTATTTAATAATTCAAAATTCAAATGTCATTATATTTAAGAAGTGCGATCAACAAATTACCTGATATATGACTATTAAGTTTATCCCTCTTTCTTCATCTTCTCGACAATATCATGAAGGAATTGTTCTTTTTCCAAAGTGTTTTGGACGACATCAAGGTGTTGTGCATTGCCCTTAATCTTCATAAATACATGTAGTAATAAGATATCAGCTCCATTAGCACCCTTTTTCTTTATCTCAATCATTACATTAGCGTCAATGATTCCTTTGGCAAATAGTTCATTCGTCAATGAATTCAGAGTTGGTTCACTGCCATTTAGTAGTTTGCATAGATCTGCATAATGGGATCTGAATACGGCAAGGCTTATATTTGCTGATCTTGTATCACTGAGTACTATACATTATGAGAAAATAAACAGTATACATGCTAGAAAGGAGAAACATATTTTGCTATAAAGTACATATTGCAATCTAGGGTAATAGCACTTAGTGTATAATGTCATCTATAATAACCTGAATTTGTATGGCTACATCACCCTAAATTAAACATACTTTTTTAATGGGCATGACATAATATTATTACATATAATCATGGTAGCATGAAGAGTGGTTCGTTAACACAAAATAAAATGGAGGGGAAATAGCAAATGCAATGTAAGGTTTGTAATGTTTAAGAGATGTGATGAAAGCCAGAACCAACAACAGGTGGTCAACTTATTTAGACATTAATATTATCCTAAGGAGTACTAGTGGCTAATATGACGGTGACGTTAGGTGGAAATATAGCTACATGAAACCAGGGGAGGATCTAGAATTTTATTTTTAGGTGGGCAGAGTTAATTAGAAGGTGTGGTTCATTAATTATAAATGTAATTAATAAGGTTTGTACTTATTATTTTCAGTGCAAACAATTCGCCTGCCAAGGCAAACTTGTCAACAACTTCATTGCGGTCAACTTTCTCCGCTATCTCTCTTTCTATTGACAAGATAGTCAAAGCTGAGAGACGATCTTCCACCATACTACTTCTGAGGCGAGTCTTAATTTGTTTATTAAGAGCAAAGAAGGATCGTTCACTTTCTGCACTAGTGACTGCTATTGTCAGGGATATGTGTGCTAGCTGGTAAAGTGTATTGTATGCTGTATGCTGGTTGACACGAGTACTTCCTGGATCAACTGGCACAGACGGCCCCTCATTAATTATGCATGATAGGTGTGGTGTTATTTAATCCCACTGATGGACATTTACGTTGGGCCGATAGGCCCAGCGCTGTTCCTAACAAACAAGGGGGGGGGGGGGGGGGGCACAGCCCCCCCCCCAGTTTAGGCCCCTTGTCGGTAAGGATATCATCAGCATGATAGCGAGCAAAGTTACAACCTGCCACACCTATCGTGCATAATTAACGAGGGGCCGTCTGTGCCAGTTGATCCTACTTCCTGAAGGCTACCAAAGATTATAATTTATATAAAATAAATAATAGTTCTAAATAACCTGTGTGAGATATATCAATGGTTGTGTGATGTGAAGTATCACTATCCTTTGCTGGATGACTAGTAGATTCTATCAGAATTAATACAACATAATTATTGTAACAGTCATTAAAAGTATGATATAATATACCTGACGTATTTCTAGGTTCTAGAAAACGTTGAATACATATGTTATCAACGTCATAAATTCCAATTAATGGTACTTTGTAACTCAAATATTCCTCTGAACCTTTCGACCAGATAGTCACTTCGCAATTTGGAGGAATAGGACATTTGTCTGAGCCAAACAGGTCAGCATCTCTCTTCATGATCTGTGGAAAAAAGTAACAACAAAGATATGCAGTAGAGCACTGATGTCACATATATGTGACATTAGATCCCTATGTGGTTCAGAGTGTGTTACATTACGAAGCCATTTAAATGTTTGTAATTGGTGTCAAGAATAATCCACGAAAATGACTAAAAACGTTGATTGTTTTTCGGCTGCCCTTCATCCTAAATAATGAGTACGGGGGAATTTTAAAGGGGTGTCCACTCATTAATGGGAGTTGAAAGGTGGCTGTGCCCCTTGTCGCCCACGCAATTAGGGCATTCAGTTACCCCACCCACACAATCTAGTAGGTAGCTGAGCTTGCTGTAAAACCCAAAATCATGGGTATAGCTGGTGCCAACATGCAGTGGAGTTGTTTTGTTTGCCCTTTTTAAAAAGGCAGCAGAAAATCTGCACAAAGTCTGAGTCCCCCATTTTTCTGCATGAAAGTACACACACCCACTGATAGTGTTAATTTATTAACACACAGTTGCTCATGTTAGCTAAGCTGAGCAAGAATTTGTGCACCTAGTGTATCCCTAGTAATTAATTCTGAGCGAAGCTACTTGCTTAGTTAGACACTATTTGAACTGGGGTCAAACAAAGGTAAAAGATGGTAAACATGTACGCGAATCATTTGTGACTTGCAGACACAAAGTTTAACATTTGAATGTTGGTTAAGATTCGTATTAGGCTAACTAAAAATATAATTCCCAGCTTCATCTGCAAAGAAGTGTCCAAACGAGGCTCTTTTTCAGATAACGACACCTGTTACTTGTACACTCGATCATGCACGTATGACAATTGAAAGACCTCAAAACAAGTAAAATAAAGAGCTAATAGCACAACAACACAAGTGATAGTAGCATAAAAGACAACTAGACATTTAAAAAGGTAGTAGAAAATCTACACAAAGTCACTAACCATTAGTGACAGTACATTAGCCACCTGTAAAACACCGTGAACACACAATTCTGGCGATAGGCATGGCAAAAAGGACATTGTTTAATTAAGGGTTCATCACATAGTGACTGAACCCTAAAAATGATAAGAATACTGCCTCACTGTGCTCGGTAGCTACAGGGCTTTAGCCACCTTTACTGAGAGCTTGCGCTGTGCGCTTGTCACTATCGCTTTAATGTAACAATCCATTACTTTACTCGCAGCAGCTTCCACAACCATGTGTTAACACGTACACGTGCGTTGTCAATTGTCCCCACCCACAGAGTACAAGGTGTTTTACGAGTGGCTAATGTACTGTCCCTAATGGCTAGTACAAAGTCTGAGTCCACCATTTTTCTGCATGAAAGTAGGCACACCCAATCTCATGTTTATTAACAGATGGGCACACCCTTGCTCGCACTAGCTAAGCTGAGAGATCATTTGTGCAACCTAGTATAATTATGCTTTATGACTGAGATTGTACATGTACAGTTACCTTCAGGGGGTTTATTTTTGGGTCAATTGTCCAACCATCTTGAAATGTTTTCACTAAATCTAGTTGAATAAATCCATCTACAGGATCCTTAAAACGAAACCTGAACATGTTATCTTTATCAGCATCTGAATATTCCTTCTTCAAATACTAGAAGAATAAATAAAAACATCATATGACAAGTATCATTAATGTTTGTACTACAATTACCTTAATGAAGACTTTAATATTCTGTATGGCCATGAATACCATACACCATCTGTTTGTTCCCTTCTTCACATAACATATTTGTCCAGTGTATGTATTATCAGGACTAGAACAATCACTAGTAACTAGATAGAATACAATAGGTTGATATTTAAAACAGTGTACATGTTTGAAAACCAATCTTACCTCCTCTGGATGTGGTCTGTGTTACACCAGCAGTAGGATTCTTGTCCTCTGGAGATAGCGAGTCAGTTTTCTCAGTTGTTTGAATATCAGCTAAGAGTAATTATGATAAATACTATAATGCCATTACTATTATTAGTATCTTAACCATGTCCAGATGTTAATTGTGTTCCAATATCAATAACAATAGAAGGATCTAAAGATGAGGTTGTAGTATTAGACAATTATAATTGTCATTACATAATTATGATATTATACTAACCATTTTGAGATGTAGATTGTGTTTCATTATCAGTATCACTACTAGGATCATCATCATCTGAAGCATCAGCTAATAATCATAAATATAATTATATCATTTATAATAATACTATAATAATAATTATTCTAACCATGTTCTGATGTGGATTGGGTTTCACTATCAGTAGGATCTAAAGGTGACTCTTCCTCTTCATTAGACAGATCTACTTCTTCATCAGATGAGGGGTTTGGATCAACACCATTAGTCTTCTTACCAATACCCACTATACAAAATTTGGAACGAACTATCATTCCATACTGACTATCAGTATAAAATTTACCACCCTCTATGAACTGGAACTTGTAGGGTGGTACTGACTTATCTATATGTGCTATTATGAAACTGAGGTATTTAAACTGTCCTGAACTCTTCAGATAGACACAGTGTTGTATACGTAATTCCACGGGATGGATGAACTCTTCAGGAAATTTGATGACATACAAAGCACTGACAAGCTCCATTCCATCAGGAAACTGGAATTTACCACCAACAAGAGCTTTGATAACCACTTGTGATGGAGTCCGCTTCAGGAAACGCATCTTTAACCCATAATCTCCCCAATTTAAAGTGTTTCTTGTAATATCTGTACTATGAAACTCTTTCTGTTTGGCTATGTGAATACCAGAATCATCTGTAGAACATATTTGTGAGTATATGGACGATAATTATATATAATAATTAATTTAACAGACCTGATGATAAAGTAGTTGTGGAAACATTTTGCCTCTTTGAATTTTGGAACTGTTCCAACTCTCGTGATTTACCTAATGATATTTTCTTCACAGTTTCTAACTCTGAATAAAAATTAATGGTAAATTATCAACAAACACATAGTCATCAAACTTAGTAATTGATATTAACTTCCTTAGCAGATATTGCGGGCTTATACACATATGGGAAAAGAAGTCAATATTCCAAAGACTGCATCTTCCACACGTGTTATAAGACCTTAATATGCTATATAGGCTGGTTAACATTTGATTTAAACAGTGCCTAAGGGTTACAGAAAGCACAATATCAACAGTTGTGGTCAGTTAAAGTTAAGTAGCACTTGGAGCAGGTGTTAATATGGGCTTATAACTCCAATAGTACATCAAAGGTAACCATGGAGATAAGTCATAGGCAAATTATATTATAAGTGTCTCATAATTATTTTATTGCATAAATGCTAATGGCAAAATATACCAAACAATGCTGTTGCATCAAATAAAACCACACTAAAGTAATCTTACATATGCATGCATTTACTCTGCATGACACTATGGCCATTATATTAATCAGCTGTGATGTTTATGCCTGAACCATGACCTAATAAGTACCATCTATATCCATTATCTAACCTTGGTGAGTCAGTTGAGATTTGATTAAAATATCCTTGAGTTTCATTGTAAAAATCTCCATCTCTATTATTAATTATGTAATAATGATATCTGAACTATACTTCATTATTCAGTATACAAAGCAACAGAAAGATCACTAAATGGACTAACTTCCTACATGCATATAGATTTTTTAGCAATATTAATAGACAAATAGTAAAAACGTAGGCATTGCCCTTGTAAAATAAAATTATGTATAAATGTGGTTATAGATAATAACACACCTTCCAACAGGGAGTCCAGATCTTTTAATGAAGTCTCCTCAAGCACTGTCTGAAGACCATCTGGAATACAAAATAGATACACAATAGGTGCCAGTACATGTTATGTTCATACCTGTTGGAAAATAGGGTCTGAGTGTATTAATTAAATCCCCAACATGTTGTTTTAAGGTGGTCAATTCTTCAGTGTTAGCTGAATTTGTATTGTTATAATCTTGCAAGCATTCAGGTTCTACAAAATAAATAGTACTTATAATAATTATAATCATAAGTATAGTATAGTACTAAATTTAACCTGGAATGATATCACCTGGTGAAACTACGAACACCTGCGTCAGTTTCAGTACTGCAACTTCTAGTTCCTTTATTCTCTTTTCACTCTTCTCCAATATACTCTCTTGTTTCGCTAATTGTTTCACAGCTGTATTCTGGAATGACTCTACCTCTGATGTGCATGAATAATCATTGATAATAACTTTATTATACAGGTAATGCTCAACTGACTGTCTTGCAATATTTGAATTTTATCAGTTGAGGAAGTCTCTGGTTTTGGCTTCTCCTCTTGTTCTGATTCTATTTCCTGAACCTTCTGATAATCTTCCATTTTCTTCACATATGTTTCATCTAGTGAAACACATAATACTCAACACAAATTCAGTAGCTATGATAATATAATGTGAAAATAGACCTTGTGAGAGTTTAGGTTTCCCCTTTATGTCTTCCAGTTCTTGCATGTTAGCTAATGACTCAATCTTTAAGAGTTCTTGAGTATTGTGTAACTCTAAATAATAATGGTATAATTATTGTCAAGAACTAGTATTTAGTCATCAAAATTGGTATAATAATCTGCCTATACAGCAGGGGCTGTGAGCTTATAACACATGTTAATAAAGTGTTTGCAGGCAATTCCCGAAATCACATTTCCTGAGGACATATCACATGCTAGGATATACTTGATTTAAACAATGGCCGAGGTCTGCACTTCACAGGAAACACAATGTAAACAGTTGTGGTCAGTGAGGTTCGTTACTGTTTGGAGCAGGTATTATGGGCTTATAACTCCCACAGCAACTGCAAAGATATGTTAGAGGCATAGGTCTTATACAATAATTATTGCACAAATGCTAAGGACAAAATACATGATACAGCGCTGTTGCATTAAATTATATAATTTTATACATGCATTGCTTTCACTTCACTACTAATGCATGGCATTATGGCCATCTGCAGAGGAGTTTGTGTATGCATCATTACAAGTCATCATGGACTTTAATCAGTGTTATAGTGTACATGTATGAGATGACTCAGCTGGTTGAATAGGTCAACCTGCTAGTCAGCATATAATATAAATTAATTGTATATACCCAAATGCATGATATTGATTACATTTCAATTGTAATTAATCAGTTCTGCCTGCATCACAAGTACCACATATATCTAACCTTGTTGAGTCAGTTCAGATTTGATCAAAATATCTTTGAGTTTCACTGTAAAAGTCTTTATCTCTATTATTAATTATGTAATAATGATATCTGAACTGTACTTTATTATTCAGTATGCAAAGCAACAGAAAGATCACTAAATGGACTAACTTCCTACATGCATATAGATTTTTTAGCAATATTAATAGACAAATAGTAAAAACGTAGGCATTGCCCTTGTAAAATAAAAAAAACTAAAATTATGTATAAATATGGTTATAGATAATAACACACCTTCTAACAGGGAGTCCAGATCTTTTAATGAAGTCTCCTCAAGCACTGTCTGAAGACCAACTGGAATACAAAACAGATACACAATAGGTACCAGTACATGTTATGTTCATACCTGTTGGAAAATAGGGTCTGAGTGTATTCATTAAATCCCTGACATGTTGTTTTAAGGTGCTCAATTCTTCAGTGTTAGCTGAATTTGTATTGTTATAATATTGCAAGCCTTCAGGTTCTACAAAATAAATAGTAATTATGATCATAAGTACAGAATAGTATAAAAATTAACCTGGAATGATATCACCTGGTGAAACTGCAAACACCTGCGTCAGTTCCTGTACTGGTTCCTTTACTATCTTTTCATTTTTCTCCAATATACTCTCTAGTTCCGCTAATTGTTTCACAGCTGTATTCTGGAATGACTCTACCTCTGATGTGCATGCATGAATAATCATTGATGATAACTTTATTATACAGGTAATGCTCAACTGACCTTCTTGCAATATTTGAATTTTATCAGTTGAGGAAGTCTCTGGTTTTGGCTTCTCCTCTTGTTCTGGTTCTATTTCCTGAACCTTCTGGTTATCTTCCATTTTCTTCACATATTTTTCATCTAAAAAACACATAATACTCAACATGTACACAAATTCAGTGACTACAATATATAATGTGTATTATAGAAAATAGACCTTGTAGAACTTTAAGTTTCCTTGTCACATCTTCCAGTTCTAGTGTTTTAGCAAATGACAGTTTCTTTTCAATCTGTAGAAGTTCTTGAGTATTGTGTAATTCTGAATAAAAATTACAATAAAATACATTTCAAGTATAAATAGTAACTATATGCGTAGTATGTCACTGAAATTACACCTTATCAAACAAAACTATTGTACAAATTGACAATGACGTAATAGTTATAAAAAAACTACAAAGGTGTGGGAACTAATTGTGCGAGTAGGTTATATATTCTAACAACAAGTTTGTTTTTCATCAAGCAGGACTATTACTTTCCATACATTTGAAGTTCACTAATGAGTGTTGTTAGCTGAGTAAATTTCATATGACAGAAGTCTATTGCCCTATCACTACAAACATTTGTACAACTGGTAACACCTGCTTCTGTTCCTGTACTCTACCTTCCAATTCCTAAGCTAACCTTCTTGCAATATCTGTGTTTTATCAGTTGAAGTAGCATCTTGTTTTGGTTTGTCCTCTGTTTCCTTTAACTTTTTTGTCTTCTTCTCAAAACCCAGCTCTTGTGATTCATTTAATGACATTTTCATATCAAACTCTGAATAATATAATGTAATTGAAATGAAAATCACAAAATTCATCTCACAGTGCTTTACAAGAGACACTGAATTAAACTACACTATACTATGTTTCTGCAATGTATTATAGTAGAAAAAATATATCACCCAGAAGTAAAAACAAATCAGCATTTGTTTCAGGAAGCACAATTTATGCAACCAATAATTAAAGATTGAAATCATTAACCACTAATTAATATTTAACGTATTATTTAAACGTTTACGTACACAGACAAGGCATATCAGAAAGAAGATATTAAATTAACCATCACTTGTTTGTTTGTTTCTGTTTTTAAGTCTTCTGTGTAATTGCACTTTGTGAAAAGTACAAAAAAGGATAATACATAAAATTCTGTTTACCAATAACTATACAACAGAATAACTATATAACCTTGTGTTTTGGAATGCTGAATATCTAGCTCATCTAGTAGCATTTTGTTTTTCTTTCTTAAAGACTCAATTGTTTTTGCTTGCAACAGTATTGTTCTCTTTAAAAGTGGATCTAAATAAGAATTAAGTGATAATTATATAAAACAAGTATTTCCACTAAATAGTTGTACCTTCTGACCAATGTATCCATGATGCAAGAGTTTCTAAAAGTATAGCAATTATAATTATAATACAATTACACATCTATAAGATAATTATTTGTAGCATTAGTTAACGTGAGTGTGAGGGATATTATCCCAAGCATGAGGGATTTAAATAATTTGTGTTATTTGAGCACTGTTTGTGGTTATAATTATAACAATTGTATGACATTAAGGGCAGAACAATCTAAACTTAAAATTCATTAAAGAAACCATAAGGATATAACTAAAAACCACCGTGATATAACTAAAAACATCATGGTGTTTTTGATTTGCAGCACTAGAACTAGCGGTTTGTTTGATGAGCATCATGATATTGACACAAAATGTATTATAATTTTTAAAATGTTTATGAAAACCATGCACATGACATAGGCCTACAATGACATTCCTATTGCATTTCACTAGACTAAAATGAAGTTGTAAATTCAAAATTAGCATTGCTTAAAGGAGCATGACTGGAAAGCAGCCCTCAATTTTCCAATATTCACAACTCCCTGTAATCAAATATCCAGGAGTTACAACCTCCGGAGTTCCATCTAATCAATGAAGAGGGAGCTCCAGCCATAAGAATTAATGAATAAATTAACTCCTTTTTAATGTACTATTAAAACGTACCTGGTGTGAGTTGTCTGTTCTCTAAAACTTTGACCTAATTAAATATAAATAATTATTATACACATTACACATTCTTGATGTCATAGTATCATGAGTGGCAGAAACCCTGTGATGTATCTAACTGTGCATTGTGTCATAATAATGACGCACACACCTAGTTGGGGAGTATCTGATTTACAATCACCTTCCCCTCGGGCGCAACGCGCCCTTGGATTTGGTGACTGTAAATCAGATACAGCACATGCACGACTTTTTTTGTTTGTTTGTTTTGTGTAATAATATATATATATATATATATACATATATATATTTAACTGATTTGCTTTAAAAATGACTTTACTCAAATGTGAATCATATACACACATATAATAATTACAAAACCAAAGGTATATATACTCTTTCATAAACAAAGAACAAAGATGAGGCTAACAGGGCAAAGTGATAACAATGATAAAGATATATATATATAGATACAAAAGTAAGGCCTAATACCAATCAACACTAATAAACACATTAAGAACAAAGTTAACTAATTAGTAAAGAGTCACTCTGTTACACATATATATATATATATATATATATATATATATGTAATAGTTATAACACTCTACAGTGCTATATTGGATTTATAAGCAACGAACCGGAGGGCAAGGTGCATATAAATTCAATATAGCACGAGTGGGCGTGTTATAAATAATGTATTTCATGATGAAGCCCCCCATGTCTTGGCTATTGCACAGGAGCATTGGCTATTGCACAGGAGCATTGGCTATTGCACAGGAGCATTGGCTATTGCACATGCGTATTCTAGTCTGAGGCTGAGCACGTTTTTCATACGTTGTCATTGCGTTCGGTTTGTTGTGAGAAATGGACGAGTAGGTGGCTGAGAAGGAGAATATTCCCCCTGGTTAAGAAACGTAGATTGTCTCTGTCACTAAAGAGTCATTTTAAAAATGCCACTAGTGTGGAATTGGAGGACTTGTCAAAAGTGAAAATGCCAGTGATTTTGAAACATCCTGAAAACTTACTTTATAAACTTACTGTATGACTGTAAACATTGTGTTATCTGTATTATGGCAAACATTTTTTTTGGTGTTCATTACTTGATTCTATCATCATTAGCAACTTTTTTCATTTAATCAAAGATCCAAGGTGTTAACTAACCACAGTGCATGTATGAAACATCCAAAGAAATATATATGCACTCAGTGCGCTGTATGGGATTTAATGCTTTGATGTGTGGCTTCATCATGATATATATATATATATATTTATTTATATTTATATAATATATACACATTAGATTACATACATGTCTACATAATTTTCCTAAAATTGTAAATGTTTGCCCTCCTCATTATAATATTTATTTCTCTGTTCAGTATTCAGTACAGTTATAGTCTCCTAGTTTTCTTTCTAATACAACTTGTGGTATTTAATATATTATGATGGTGGTATCTGATATAATATACCTTCATTAACGCTCTCTTCCATATCACCAAATGGCTACTGCTGTCATCAGTGAAATCACAATCTTTCATGGAGAAAAGAATATGTCGATTACAACGGTGACGATCATTGGGATTTGAACTATCAGGAGGCATAACACTAAAGCTATACTTTGAATTCATCCAATCATCTTTCTCCATCACTTCGTTACATGACTCTAAAATATCAGTGCAAATGTTTTCATTAGGCTCATTAGGAAAATGAAACTCTACCGTATCTCCAAGATAACTCATCTCAAAGTTAACGTCAGTAGCACCATCTGATAGTTTAGTGCCGATTCTGGTAATGTTAACTGGTGTACTATGCTCAAGAACGAGGTACGAACATTTCTTTCGAGACATAAAAGCTCTTGCAAACAAAACTTGTAGATGAGAAAGCGGGCAGTCCACATTCAACAATAGATGAAGAGCAGAAGGATTGCAATGTAGTTTGGGAGAATGACTACGAACATCAGGCATATAGTAATATATATTGTCAGCAAGTGCACTCCCTTCTAAATAGATGTGGTCTCCCTTAAGCTTTATTGCTAAATCAACTGAGACAAGAACCTCCATGAAAAACTGGTAATCTTCTGGCCCAAATATAGCTTTTGCTGTTTCTTCTGTCACAAGCCCGTAATCTGTAACACGTGAATCGATACCCAATCTTGGATAAAACATTTTGTCAAGCTCACACATAAATCGCATTGGTTTCATAATGACATAGGGAGAGTTGACATCTATCTGATTAACATCAATGAAGCTTCCTGAAGACATGAACAATTTGCAAAAATCGTTGACATCATTGTCAGACATTCCAAGCTGTGCTGCTTTTCTTCTCAGATCATCTTTTGTAATGTACATTTTTGTAAGCTGGTAAAACAGACTGCGAAGAAAAATGAAAGAGATTGGCATAGTATCATCTGAATCAAGAGCTCGATTTGCAGTTTTATCAAGTTCTCTCTTCATAATTTTTACATCACTTTGCTCTCGATGTACAAGTGCTATATTTTCGGTATCAATCAACGTTTTGGATTGCATATGCGATACACCAACACTGATCTCGCTTTTAACTTTCATATGTAGGTCACAATGGTTTGTTTGTTCAGTCATGGCGAAAACAGAGCAAACGTTTTGACGATTACTGATATTAGATTTGGAATTTACAAGCATTAGAAAGCGCAAGAAGTAGTGTAGACGTATACGATAACACATTATTTGGTCTTTATCATTCCTGACTTTACATTCATTCTCGTCGATAACTATAAAGTCTAAGAGGCTATTCGCATCATGATCAAGACTTAAAAACAACCACAAAAAGCTCCTGTCTAAATGACCCCAAAGAGCTGGCAAGAAGTGAAAAACTGCTTTATTAATTCCAACATCCCAAACATTAATTAGAGTAAGACCACTTGGGATACACTCCAAGATTTCAACAGGTTTCAGATGGGATGGTAACTTACGGTTTGCATCCAAACGTTTGAAAAGACGAATGAAATGGTTATTTAATTCTGGATCTTGGAATATTTCTTTTTGTAAGCTTGAAGTATCATATTTTGAGACAATACTTTGTTGTTGATGAGCAACACACTTTAGTGCGTATTCCATTGCAAAAAGGGGAAATGTTAGTTTACTAGTTTCAGAATATATTGGCTGTTCAAGACCTGATAGAGGTGTTATTGCAGCAGCGAATTCATAGTATGTAATACCATGATGAGCACCAAGGGTATCCAATTTTACCCCCTTCATTGCCTCTTTCGAGTCAGAGACAGCTTGACTTAACATCTTTATCAAAGGCTCTGATTTATCGCATCCAGGTAGACCAGCTACAGTTAGCAAAATTGGTTTTACAGGAACTTTGATCTGTTTGTTCAGTATCAATTGTTTAAACCAGTCACTGGTTGCAGTTATTTCTTTTCCTATATAGAAGTAAGTATAATGATTATAATTAGTCATGAAATTGTTGTTTATAATAAAATACCACCTTAATTATTATTGAAAAATAGGATTTTTACATGACATTCCTTTAATGCTTAATTGTAACCAGAATTATAATTATATGCACAAATTGACCTATAAAGTAGGAGGGAAAACAGAGAAATGTGTGTACCCTGGATTGTTTTAGAAAATTACATAATTATTATAATAACATTCATAGTTTATAATTATTAGGCAATTATTATCATAATTATAATACTAATTATTATTTACTATTTTATTATTTTGTATTATAGTTATTATTATATTATATTATAATATGTGACTGGCTTTGTATAATTCTATATATATTATATTATATTTATAGTACATAATTATAATAATTATTAATAAAGGCATACATTTGCATGAACATGTAGAGTTCATTATGATTAGTCAAGTTTAGAATCCTATGATCATAGTTTCTAAAAGAATTCTATTGAGCAAGAATCTTCACACTTAAAATTAACTATTGTTGAATAGTTGGTATGAACTAACTGTCATGGCAGAAATACGTAGAGAGCCAGTGCTTGTACAGTAGCAGCTGCTACCCCACATATATGTGATTTTAAGCAGCGCTTTGCCAGTGATAACCTTGAAACAGCATGATTATATTACATGTGTCTAATAATTTTTGCCAAACTTTTAATGTCTTTTCAAGGTTAGGAAACAGTAACCACGTGTTATATTGTAACTTTTATATCAGAAAAACCCTATTAGATAGTCCGTCCTAGTTTGATATATGTTAGTAATTCATTTCAAGTGCCAATGTTCATTGTTTAGCATAAAATGTGATAATACATAGACAGACAAACAGATGCCGAAGGGTTAATATTAATAGTTAGGATGACGTTGTTTTAATCTTTGATGTTGGAATTTTGTTATCAAACTATAAAACAAACTGGTTTATACAATGTGTGACAGCTTTGTCTGTATTTCTCCCACTTATATATAGTTTAAACAAAACTATTGTAATTATATAGCAATGGACAACAATACTGTACATATTGAGAATACATCAATACATTATAATATGCAGGGCCATCCCTATGATTGCTTTGTTTGAACCATTTATACTGTATTTGTATAATATCATCACTACTTTTATGTTACATATGCATTGTTTATGTAGTCAACTAATGAAGATGGTACATAAATTTATCTGCACTCAAGGTACAGTGCAGTTTACAGATGAGTAGGAAGAATTCAGAAGATAAAACTCTTAGAAACTGCAACTATAGTACACTGCAAAAAGTGATATGTCAATTTAACTGAGTGTGTTGCTTGCACAAGCAACTTCAATTTATAAAGTAACTTTACTTTTACTGCTGCGTAGCCATTATAATTCTCATCCTTTCATGGTTTATCAATCCTATCTACATGGATAATGTAATATATATTTTCAATTGTGTACACATTAGTGTGTATATGCTATAGTACATATAATTACTATGCATAATTCTATAGACACTAGCATACATGTATGCACTTACATACTATGTAAGGCATGCATGTGTACTTACATTCACTATGTCATATTTCTTCATAATGATATTTAGTCTTCCAATGTTTAGAACTAGATTTGCAAACTGCAGTTTGTGTTATGGAATTTACTATATAAATATTCCAATGTATAGCTACTATATATAAATGAACGAAAAGACTAGAAATACTTATATAGGGTTTGTATGATAGGTAACATAGTTCACCAACAAAATGTTATAATTTCCAGCCACTATATCCACTCTCACTACATGTATATATATTAAAACTAATTACAAAGGCCTAGTGCACAAGAACTGATCATGAAATGTCTTTACTAATAACTTTATGAACTTGCTTTGCCTGTTGTAAACAATACTAATTATCAACAAAATTTAGCACATGATTGGAGCTAAGAGTGACACACCAAACTACTTTTCACATGCATGGACAAATGCAAACATAAAAATTATACATTATTTATACAGATGACGAAAGATGATCTGCATAAAATATATTTATGGGATGCAATCATAAACTTACTGATTGATAGGTCAGGTATTGAGTGTTCCACTTTAGGCCTTCTAAATCCAAATTCAAAGCTGTTCAATGCTACCATTGCTGCTCTTTCTCTGTGTTCAGGATCCCGAGTTTTTGCTTCTGCTTCCTTCAATTAAAGATTAAATAAATATTGACAACATAGCTATATGAACTGTTCATATACTTACAACATAGCTTGTAGACATTATGAAATCAAGTTCGCTTTGGTGGAGAAAGACGAAACTTACAGATACAGGATCAAGTTATTAATTATTCATTATTTATATAAAGTTATTAAGTATTCATAATCAGGTAAATTACATTCCATTTTTAATTACCTTGTTAGGAATCAGTTAAATTAAAAGACATAGTCTTATTATGATATAATTTAATTTGTTTATAATGCATTTTCTTTGTATAGCTATATAAAATACCTAATACTTGAGAAGGCCATGCACTGAGGTGTCCTCATTCCCACACTCGTAAAATGATTGAAAGAAGAAGGGCCTGACTTCTGCATGCATTGATTAATATGTAAAACAACACATACTTACTAATGGGTGTGTCTGCTTTATCTATAATAGTTCTGTAATATAATTAATTGAGTATACGTAAACAAAGAATGTTATATAGCAAAATCAATAATTATTCTTAAATTAATAATGCATTTAGAAAATTTAATCAATAAATCAATGTATAATGAAATTAGTTTAATGTATAATGAAGGTAGTTTTAAGCATAATGAAATCAGTAAATGTGTTTTAAAGAACACAAGGAAATCAGCATGGCATATGTGTAAATAAATGTAGTAGTAACCTGATGAGTCCAGAGTCTTCTCGCAGCACTTCCCAATTTCTCATAGTCCTCCTTCCATGAAAAGCTTAACTAATTCTTTTCCAGAAGCTTGTTCAGTATTTTTCAACTTATCGATCTTTCCACTCAAGGGTATTTGTTTTGTTTTGCAAGGACATATTGGTTTTTTCAACAAAATAGTTGGTTACCTCAATTGCAAGTCAGTTTAATAGTATACCGGTACCATACACGCCATTACTGCTGAATTGAGGTGTTGAAATTAGTTAGTACGTTTGTATTTTTAACATTTACTGTTGGGATGTCGTTATTCACAATGGCCATGTAAATCAATAGTTGCACATGACATAACAGCTTTGAAAACAGGATTGCAAAGTAATCACAGTTTATATATCAGCTTAACTCCCACTATAAGTGTACGTAAGAACTGATAACAGAACGTGCACAAAGCAGCCTAGTACTGTAAGCATAATCTATAGCTAGCTGTACTGATGTTTGAATGAACTATGATTACTTTGGAAAACTATTTTGAAAGCTGTTAGGTCATCTATCACTATTAATTTACTAAAACAGTTTGGCTATTTCAGTTGCATTTCAAATATCTATATATTACTGCTGAATTGAGGTGTTGATGAGTGGGCCAGCGTCTGTATTTCCTATATATAAAGTTTCACAAGAACTGACCTCATGTCAGTCATCCTCCACTATCAATTTACTCAGTCATTGGCTAACCTTTCAACATCTCATGCTGTTGAAGATTTCAGCATCTAAATTACAAAATTGATGGATGGTCCACAATTTCACCAACCCATTGACAGATACTGTACAGCCTATCCTTACTAGTCTAGCAAGCCTAACTTCACCCCTAAATACTAGAGTAGAGTCTGGCTTGCAAGACTAGTGTAACAAGACTTGATTTGAATTGGAGATATTAACTCTCTTGAATAATAATTTGCAAGGGTTTATATATATAGACAGACAGGATGAGACAATTAGACAGACAACATTATAAAGGATTACAAAAAGAACAACTATAATCATGTAATACTTATAATACTTACAACTATAATCATGTAATACTTGTAATCTATAACAATGTCCATTGTTACAACTAGCTTGATGTTAGGAGTGGCATCGTCGGCACATTGTTGTAGTGCTACTGGGTTGGTATTCATCCATTACATTCTTTGGCTGCATTGCAAATGCAACTCCTTTCCACTACTACACAACTCTCCAAGGAGATCTGAGCTTACACATAACACCAGGAGCCCATAACACATATTAGTTCATGTTCACAGGTTTCATTTTTTTCAAAACTGATGCCATTTTCAGATATTATAAGACTGATAGTTTAATTAATCATTTCTTTCAGGAAATCATTAATGTTGATGTAAATACTGAAAATGATCTAAGTCACTTAAAGACCTTGTGATAGTATTATTGCATGCCCTCAAAGTACTATATAATTTGACTCCACCCACATAGATGTATTTTCTCCTACTTTCGGGTTAGTTTCATTTTTAGATCACTCTCATGAGAGCCCTAACTACCACTCAACACTTTAATTAGTATTATCATCTCAAATGGATTTGACCATTAATACTATATTAAAAAAATTTAAACACAACTACTTACAACAAATTACGAGTGACAGGTAATTCAAAAGGTTATACACATGCTTATGCAAGTATTATAATAATTATAGCTACGTATAACAATAATTCCTATTAAATTAATAATCTGTATAATTATAGTTAATTAACATAATAAAGTTCACAAATTAATGTTTAACTGAACTCCTAGTTCATCTCTAACTGTCTCTTGTATAGTTTGTTTAATTATATTAGCTGCATTCACAAACTGACCACCTATTTGATAAAACACCTTTAAAAACTTCTCACAGTGTTTTTCAACATCTTCTAGTTTTAGAGTGAATGCAAAACCAGACAGGAAACAACCCATTATGGCTTCAAATGTTGCATTCCTCTCAACAGCATGAGGTATAAGACTAACTGCATACATTTCACGAGCTACAGTTTCCATTGTAATAGCAAACAATTCAGACAAATTAGGATAATACTTTTGTATTACACGTTTAATACATTTTACAACTTGTGTAGTATCAGCATGGGATCTATCAATACCTGTCAATATAAAAATATATTATTTTAAACAAGAGTTTCTAAATATAGGTTATACACCTATTCCGAGGGATTCATGCTTTTAAATCCAGAGGGCAAAGCACAAGAGATGCTACATAGCATGAATCCCCACAAATAGGTATATTACCATTATAAACCATATTCATTGATAATTTTACTGAGTCATTATATTTAAATTGTATTCATAGTTGAATCTCCGACACATTTTGTCTTTAAGAAGTGAACCCACAATGATAATGCACAAAATTTAGGTTGTGACTTCTTTGTGGTTTAAAATATACCAATTGGGCTCTATAGCTACAAAATAAATCCAGGGGTGGTGGGGGGTAATGTAGCATAAAGAGTGGTTCATTAACACAAAATAAAATGGAGGGGAAATAGCAAATGCAATGTAAGGTTTGTAATGTTTAAGAGATGTGATGAAAGTCAGATCGAACCAACAACAGGTGGTCAACTTATTCAGACATTAACAGGCTCAGTGCTCTAAGGGTTAACCCTTAGAGCACTGAGCCTGTTTTCAAAATTCTTCCCATTTCCAAAACTGGCGACTCTATTGCATATAATTTGGCCACCGTTCACTTTCTCTACCCCAAACTTGGCTCCTTTTCTGACATGGAGTACTACTTCCACCAACTTGCTTACCGGGACTCGAAAGTCCCCAAGCGCTTCGTAGGATCAAATCAAATGCAGTACTCTCCCTCTTTTGACTGGAACTGGGGCTAACAAAATGACCCCACTGCATGTTGGCACCAGCAACACCCATGATTTCAGGTTTCACAGCAAGGAAAATGCCTCAGTACCCACCAGAGCATGTGGGCGGTGTCACAAAAACTGCAAATTGCGTGGGTGGCAAGGGGGCTTTGCCCCCTTCGAACCCCAGTTAACAGGGAGACACCTCCTTTAAAATCCCCCCCGTAGTCCTTATTTAGGCCAAAGGGCGGCCGAAAAACCATCAACTTTTTTAGCCACGTTCATCAGCTTGTGCCTGACGCCAATTACAAGCATTTGGACACCTTCGTGTAGTTAGGAACAGATGTAGGGGTGAAATGTCACATATATGTGACATCAGTGCTCTAAGGGTTAATATTATCCTAAGGCGTACTAGTGGCTAATATAAGGGTGATGCTAGGTGGAAATATAGCTACATGAAATGTATTTTATGTAATAGTTAGAACACACTTTACCGTGATTACGTGTTTTAATGTAGCATGAGGGCGGGTCAATAAAGGTTGAGTTTACATAATGCACGAACTGTAGGCGAGTGCGTTATGTAAACGAGACCTTTATTGACCGCCCAAGTGCTACATTGAAACGCACAATGCACTGTCAAGTGTGTTATAAGTGATTTATTAACAATCTGGTAAACTACCACTGTTGTTGGAGCTGCTTCGTTAGTAGAGGTGAGCAAAGTGTGCAATAACTAACTTATTACATGCAAAAGTGTGCAATAAGTGATTTAATGTTCAATCATGTGACGCATTATCTGCACTCTGATTGGCCACAGGTCACATGATCAGCAATAAATATTATTTTAAGCACTAACATGTAGGATTAGGTGTAGCACCAAACTGTTTGTCTGTCCTACCAGTATCTGAGTTGTAAAGAATAAAAAGCATTTGATTGCCATACAAACTATAATTGTTACACTACCTGCAGTATCAAGGAAGCGAATGATGTGTAACTCTTTAACTACAGACACAACCCCTTCTAACGGAACAGCATAGCTCAGGAGCTTTTCAGCCTTGTGTTCATCATTAACACATATACTAAAAAGACAAGCTGGAGGTTTGGGATTACCATCTTCTCTACCAAATGTATTCATGGAGTCCTTTACCAACTGTGAAATTTCATATAATAATATAATTATCTACATCAGATTTTGTATGAAAACAATACTGTACAGTTATAAATGTTTTTGACTTTTTGTGGATGATCTGAATACTTATATGTATTATACTTGTATTACCCTGCAAGGTGTAATATGGGACTCAATAATCCATTCGTTGAAAGGCTTGTTTTGTTCCTTGTCCATGATTAACTCCAAATAATAGCTATTATCTTTGAACCTGAAATCAACATCTTGATCAGCTTCGGATTTTGGATGATGTATCTCAATATACTAAAAGGAATGGAAAGACGCTGTAAGTATCGCATTTACACATGTATAATTGCAATGAATAGTGATTGTTTGATTAAAATTATTATTTATGTACATGTAGTTGTGTACATAATTATAATGTCAGTATATACCTTTGAGAGAGCTTTCAGATCTTTAACAGCTATGAAACGCATTAACCATTTATTTTTGCCACATCTCTCATAAAATATTTGACCCGTATATTTGATGCTGGAAGCTACAGATAAAATGAATTATCACAACCAGGTATATTACATTTTTTATACTTCTTATATAACTATAAGTTTTAAATTGTTGTACACAAAAAAAATTGATTACATCCGAATGTAGTCCTCACATTTTGCTTCTTGTGTTTCATTATCTTGCACATCATCAATAGTGTTAATACCATTGTGAACTACATGTACCAAAATGAGACAAGTAATATAATGAGCAATTTATTATTAAATAACTCACATCTATCATCCGGTTTTGTGTTAACTTGTACATCTTCCTTACTAACAGTATTTATATCAGCATCAACTACATCTAATGAAAATGAGACAGTATATATACTACGATTCATTGATTATGATATGAATACTATATTTACAACATTAATAATTTTATAAGTATCCTAACCATGTCCACATTTCAATTGTGTTTCACCACCAGTATTACTAGTAGGATTTTTGTCCTCTGAAGATGAGTCAGTAATAGATTGATCATTCTTGATTGATTGAACATCACCTAACAATCATAATTACAACAATAATTGTTCTTGATCTTTGTACTATTATTATTCTAACCATGTCCTGGTGTGGACTGGGTTTCACTGTTAGTAGCTATAGGATCTGATGGCGAGACCTCTTCAGTTGATTGAACATTAGCTAATAATATAACAAATACTAATAAAAGATCAATAATATACTGTTATTACTCTAACTGTGTCCAGACGTGGATTGTCTTTCACTATCAGTATCACTACTAGGATCATTATTTTCTGAAGATGAGTCAGTATTAGATTGATCATTCTGAACTGATTGAACATCACCTAACGATCATATATACATTTGTAATTACTATTAATCTTTGTACTATTATTATTCTAACCATTTTCTGGTGTGGATTGTGTTTCACTGTCAGTAGGGTCTGATGCCTCTTCATCAGATGAGGGGTATGGATCACCACTATTTGTCATCATACCAATACCCATTATACAAAACTCAGAACGAACTATCATTCCATATTGACTATTGGTATAGAATTTACCACCCTCTATGAACTGAAATTTGTATGGTGGTATTGACTCATCCATTGGTGCTGTTATGAAACTGAGATATTTAAACTGTTGTGAACTCTTCAGATAGACACAGTGTTGTATATGTAATTCCACAGGATGGAGGTACTCTTTAGGAAGTTTAATAACATATAAAGCACTAACAAGCTCCATTCCATCGGGAAACTCAAATTTACCACCAACAAGAGCTTTGACAAGCACTTTTGATGGAGGGGCAGGACATTGTGGGAAATGCATCTTAAACCCGTAATCTCCCCAATCGAGAACGTCACCTTTAATATCAAACACCTTTTGTTCAGCTACATGAATACTGGGATCATCTGTTGGAGGTATTGTAAGTATGGAACCATTGTAATTAAATTTCAACAGACCTGAGGTTAGAAAATGGTGCGGTATTGTATTTTTGATGTGCTCCAGCTCTCGTGTTGTGCCTAATAATTTTTTCCTCTCAATTTCAAACTTTTTTTGAGTAGTTTGTAACTCTAAATAATAATGGTATAATTATTGTCAAGAACTAGTATTTAGTTATCAAAATTGGTATAATAATCTGCCTATACAGCAGGGTCTGTGAGCTTATAACACATGTTAATAAAGTGTTTGCAGGCAATTCCCGAAATCACATTTCCTGAGGACATATCACATGCTAGGATATACTTGATTTAAACAATGGCTGAGGTCTGCACTTCACAGGAAACACAATGTAAACAGTTGTGGTCAGTGAGGTTCGTTACTGTTTGGAGCAGGTATTATGGGCTTATAACTCCCACAGCAACTGCAAAGATATGTTAGAGGCATAGGTCTTATATAGTAATTATTGCACAAATGCTAAGGACAAAATACATGATACAGCGCTGTTGCATTAAATTATATAATTTTATACATGCATTGCTTTCACTTCACTACTAATGCATGGCATTATGGCCATCTGCAGAGGAGTTTGTGTATGCATCATTAAAAGTCATCATGGACTTTAATCAGTGTTATAGTGTACATGTATGAGATGACTCAGCTGGTTGAATAGGTCAACCTGCTAGTTAGCATATAATATAAATTAATTTTATATATCCAAATGCATGATATTGATTAAATTCCAATTGTAATTAATCAGTTCTGCCTGCATCACAAGTACCACATATATCTAACCTTGTTGAGTCAGTTCAGATTTGATCAAAATATCTTTGAGTTTCACTGTAAAAGTCTTTATCTCTATTATTAATTATGTAATAATGATATCTGAACTGTACTTTATTATTCAGTATACAAAGCAACAGAAAGATCACTAAATGGACTAACTTCCTACATGCATATAGATTTTTTAGCAATATTAATAGACAAATAGTAAAAACGTAGGCATTGCCCTTGTAAAATAAAATTATGTATAAATGTGGTTATAGATAATAACACACCTTCCAACAGGGAGTCCAGATCTTTTAATGAAGTCTCCTCAAGCACTGTCTGAAGACCATCTGGAATACAAAATAGATACACAATAGGTGCCAGTACATGTTATGTTCATACCTGTTGGAAAATAGGGTCTGAGTGTATTAATTAAATCCCCAACATGTTGTTTTAAGGTGGTCAATTCTTCAGTGTTAGCTGAATTTGTATTGTTATAATCTTGCAAGCATTCAGGTTCTACAAAATAAATAGTACTTATAATAATCATAATCATAAGTATAGTATAGTACAAAATTTAACCTGGAATGATATCACCTGGTGAAACTACGAACACCTGCGTCAGTTTCAGTACTGCAACTTCTAGTTCCTTTATTCTCTTTTCACTCTTCTCCAATATACTCTCTTGTTTCGCTAATTGTTTCACAGCTGTATTCTGGAATGACTCTACCTCTGATGTGCATGAATAATCATTGATGATAACTTTATTATACAGGTAATGCTCAACTGACCTTCTTGCAATATTTGAATTTTATCAGTTGAGGAAGTCTCTCGTTTTGGCTTCTCCTCTTGTTCTGATTCTATTTCCTGAACCTTCTGATAATCTTCCATTTTCTTCACATATGTTTCATCTAGTGAAACACATAATACTCAACACAAATTCAGTAGCTATGATAATATAATGTGAAAATAGACCTTGTGAGAGTTTAGGTTTCCCCTTTATGTCTTCCAGTTCTTGCATGTTAGCTAATGACTCAATCTTTAAGAGTTCTTGAGTATTGTGTAACTCTAAATAATAATGGTATAATTATTGTCAAGAACTAGTATTTAGTTATCAAAATTGGTATAATAATCTGCCTATACAGCAGGGTCTGTGAGCTTATAACACATGTTAATAAAGTGTTTGCAGGCAATTCCCGAAATCACATTTCCTGAGGACATATCACATGCTAGGATATACTTGATTTAAACAATGGCTGAGGTCTGCACTTCACAGGAAACACAATGTAAACAGTTGTGGTCAGTGAGGTTCGTTACTGTTTGGAGCAGGTATTATGGGCTTATAACTCCCACAGCAACTGCAAAGATATGTTAGAGGCATAGGTCTTATACAATAATTATTGCACAAATGCTAAGGACAAAATACATGATACAGCGCTGTTGCATTAAATTATATAATTTTATACATGCATTGCTTTCACTTCACTACTAATGCATGGCATTATGGCCATCTGCAGAGGAGTTTGTGTATGCATCATTACACGTCATCATGGACTTTAATCAGTGTTATAGTGTACATGTATGAGATGACTCAGCTGGTTGAATAGGTCAACCTGCTAGTCAGCATATAATATAAATTAATTGTATATACCCAAATGCATGATATTGATTACATTTCAATTGTAATTAATCAGTTCTGCCTGCATCACAAGTACCACATATATCTAACCTTGTTGAGTCAGTTCAGATTTGATCAAAATATCTTTGAGTTTCACTGTAAAAGTCTTTATCTCTATTATTAATTATGTAATAATGATATCTGAACTGTACTTCATTATTCAGTATACAAAGCAACAGAAAGATCACTAAATGGACTAACTTCCTACATGCATATAGATTTTTTAGCAATATTAATAGACAAATAGTAAAAACGTAGGCATTGCCCTTGTAAAATAAAAAAAACTAAAATTATGTATAAATATGGTTATAGATAATAACACACCTTCTAACAGGGAGTCCAGATCTTTTAATGAAGTCTCCTCAAGCACTGTCTGAAGACCAACTGGAATACAAAACAGATACACAATAGGTACCAGTACATGTTATGTTCATACCTGTTGGAAAATAGGGTCTGAGTGTATTCATTAAATCCCTGACATGTTGTTTTAAGGTGCTCAATTCTTCAGTGTTAGCTGAATTTGTATTGTTATAATATTGCAAGCCTTCAGGTTCTACAAAATAAATAGTAATTATGATCATAAGTACAGAATAGTATAAAAATTAACCTGGAATGATATCACCTGGTGAAACTGCAAACACCTGCGTCAGTTCCTGTACTGGTTCCTTTACTATCTTTTCATTTTTCTCCAATATACTCTCTAGTTCCGCTAATTGTTTCACAGCTGTATTCTGGAATGACTCTACCTCTGATGTGCATGCATGAATAATCATTGATGATAACTTTATTATACAGGTAATGCTCAACTGACCTTCTTGCAATATTTGAATTTTATCAGTTGAGGAAGTCTCTGGTTTTGGCTTCTCCTCTTGTTCTGGTTCTATTTCCTGAACCTTCTGGTTATCTTCCATTTTCTTCACATATTTTTCATCTATTGAAATACATAATACTCAACATGTACACAAATTCAGTAGCTACAATATATAATGTGCATTATAGAAAATAGACCTTGTAGGACTTTAAGTTTCCTTGTCACATCTTCCAGTTCTAGTGTTTTAGCTAATGGCTGTTTCTTTTCAATCTGTAAGAGTTCTTGAGTATTGTGTAATTCTGAATAAAAATTGTTATAAAATACATTTCAAGTAAAAATAGTAACTATAATTATGTGTAGTATGTCACAGAAATGTACACGTCATCAAACAAAAGTATTGTACAAATTGATAATGACGTAATTAATTAGTATTATTCTAACTATAAGTTGTTTTTTTATTGAGCAGGACCATTACTTTCTCTAAATTCGAAGTTCACTATTGATTATTGTTAGCTAAGTAAATTTCATCTGCCTGAAGCTTATTGCCCAATCACTACAAACATTTGCGGTTTAGTATTTTGTACTTGAGAAAATATACAATGTAATATGACACTTTGATGATCTCAGATACACAGCTAAATAACTGGAGGTATATATAACAAGGGCTGAATTTATGAAACATCTGTCATTTACTATGCCTATCCTACAATTTAGGTATATGAAATGTTTCCTTATAGATTTCTAAATACAAACATGTTTTTGCTGTGACATAAATATAACCTTGTGTTTGTGCTTGAGTATCCTGAACATTAGGTTCATATTTTCCATCAAGTTCATCTTGTAGCTTTCTGTTTTCTCTCATTAGCAACTCAATTTTTTCAGCTTGTAACAACACTGTTCTCTTTAACAGTAAATCTACATAAGATAATATGTCATAATTATAATTATATTGATTATCAGTATTTCTGATAAATATACAAGAGCTGGGTGATAATGAAATTATTTACTATCACAATAATTAGTACAGATTAGTGTCACTGTGAAAACTATCATGATAGTTTAATTTTTAATTTACATATGTACTGTGTCAATTGAATTCATGTCCTTCAAAGAAAAGTAGCATAACTGAGTCTGCAAGGTGAAGGTTTTAGCAGAGGGTGGCTTTTTATAGATAACTTTGGTATATGTACCTAACCTTTACCCTTGAATAAATCTGTAGCTTTTGATTAACCTGTAGTACAGAAATCAAAGTACTCCTATTAGAGCCTTCAAATTGAAACCCAAAGAACTGCCAGCTATTCATACTATAATTAATTACCGTATCCAAACAATTTCTCTAGTGGCAGTGGAGGTTTGATTACTTGTGCAACATGCCTATAACCACATGACAACTATTGCGATAGAATTTTAGCTATTACTATCATGTACAACATGTGTTGATTATGAAGTAACACTATCACCCTGCCCTAATTCTGACAAAAGTTTGCTTAGTGCTAGAATTTCTAAATGCATAATAGTTTTATATATTTAAATTTTATGTAATTGTATTCAAAATTGTAGCACCAAGCAAACGTTTGTCAGAATTAGGGCTGGGCGCTAGTGTTACTTCATAATCAACACATGTTGTACATGATAGTGATAGCTAAAATTCTGTCTGATTTATTACACCTACCGAACTTTAGGATGTTTGTATTTGCATAGCAAAAGTTATGCATGAACATTTAAAAAGTAAGAATGGTGGAAAAAATAATTGTGGTTTTATGACACTATAGAACTGAAGTTAATCAACAATGACCACCACAAAACTATCAAAGGACATTTTTCTCTATAATTAATTATTTATCCTTGCTGTGTTCACTGTTGTTATTTTCCATGTATTTTTGTTGGTTAAATTCAATCTTTTGTGTTGCCAAAACTGCTTAAAGATACATAATACATGTACATCTAAACAAACTATATGAGTCAGTTGTACTGTTGTAAACAAAATAATAAATATTATATGTATTATAATTTAATACTTCAATTGTGTAAAAATCATATGCAAATAATTGTTATCTGATAAAAACGCACCTTGGTAAGGATACTGAGACCTTGCTAACATCCCTATAAGTATGATGAATAAAATTAATGTAGAAGATGTAACAAGTGATAATCTTACAGTATAGTTAATAACGAATGACAGATATGCAATCATAAAATGTAATCAGTATTTGACTATTATTCATGGTAATGGCTGCTCTGCACTAGTTCGCAATTATCAAACACTGCTCTTTGTAATATCCACCATTCAATTCAATCGTGAATTAACAAATTGTTGACTATGTGCTTATATGCTATTACCCAATTTGAGGTTAATCATAACTATTCTGCTCAGGTATGTGGCTGTATAATAAAAGGCAAACATACATAGATCGCTATTGTTTTGATACATTGTGATGAATGCCATGAGGGAAAGGATTATACTTATTTTGGTGGGGTAATGGGGTATATATGTAATTATAATTGTGTATGCATTATAATTATCATTCCAATTTCCAATGTAATATTAAAAGCCATGTAATAATAATCTAATTATAAATCTGCAATACCTCCTTTCATCTTCCTCTCTTCATTAACACGATACTGTGGCTGTAAGAAATTTGAAATTTATAAGAATATGACACAAGGAATCTTCTATTCACTTGAGGTATAGGCATTATAAAATGGATATGAATAATCTTCATTATGAACTGACCTTATTCAGTATAGTATTCCAAATGTTTAACATACTTCTATTATATGGTGTGTATTGTTCCATGCAGGTGTCACATAACTTATCGTCGGGAAGAAGGTGATACATTCGTTGTAATCGACATGGAGTAGTGGGATCAAGATCATTTGCGCACATAACAGCAAAATCGTACTTCACACATCCCCATTTGCTTTTCATCATCTCATGACACAACTGGATTATAGAAACACAAATACCCTGATCTGCTGTTGGGGGCATTCTGAACTCCACAGCTTCTCCAAGATACCTAATTTCAAAGTCAACAGCTACTCGTGTATGACTTGTATAAGCTCTAAATGTAGTAATATTGGCTGGACTTGCATTGCTAATAACCAGCTTTGAATCAGGTTTTATTTGAAGTAAGGCTCTTGCAAATAATACCAATAAATGAGGAAGTGGAATGATAGTACTGTATATTAAGTGAAGAGCAGTAGGCTGGCATTCCAAAACAGGAGAATTTGTTCGAACATCAGGCATATAGTAGCATTCTTCAAGTGCATTTTCATCTACTGCTGGGAATTCACTACTTTCAGATATTATCCGATTTCGTTTTAATCTGATGGCGAGGTCAGCCGAAACAAGTACATCCATAAAAAAATCGTGGTCTGTATTGAATATTTTCGTGGCTGCTGATTTTGTAACAATACCACACATGGCAACTTTAGGATCAATCGTATCAGGATAGAAGATTTTGTCCAGGCAACGAATGAAAATGGTCGGTTGAAGAATAACATAGTCAGAGCCTGTATCAATGAGACTAACATCAATTATGCTTCCAAAAGACGTGAAAACTTTGCAAAACTTTTCAAACTCATCATCTGTGATACTTAGTAGCTTAGCTTTAGCTTTCAGCTCACTCCTCTTGATATACATTTTATCAAGGCCATAATAGAGACTACGAAGAAATATACTAGCTAAAGGAACATTTATTGTTGACTCAAATGTTTCCCCAATAATTTTGTCTGCCTTTCTTTTGAGCACTTCCCAACATTTGTCATCTTTTGGATTAATTGGTGTAACTTCTTCTGTGTTAATAACTGTTGCAAGATTTGCTTGAGCAGAAGCATTTCGAATGTGCTCGACTAAACCATTTAATCTGATCTGTTCAGTGGTACTCGAGTGTACTCCAAAAACAGAGCACACGTCTTCACGATCAGAACCTGATGAACTCTTGGCAAGCATTGCTGGACGAAGAAGGTATTCCATTTTAGAATGATACTGCATAATCGAACTTTTATCTCTTGGGGTTTTGTCAATCTTGTTTTCTGGAAGGCTCGGAGTGTTATAGATGTCTTTCAGGTCACGATCGAGATCTAAAAATAACCACAAGTAGCTATTATCCAAATGACCCCAAAGAGCTGGAAGAAAGTGATAGACTGCCTTATTCATACCTATATCCCACACATTTATTAATGCAATACCACTTGGAATACTTATATTCCAGTTGGTAGCAGATTGAGGGAAAGATAATTTTCGCTGCTGATCTTCTGTTAATGAATCAAAAATTTGATAGAAGTGACGATTCAAATCTTCATCACCAAAGACTACTTCTCTTTCCCCTACCGAGGGGTCATGAAATTTGATTTCCTTGCCACGAGAATAATATAAATGCATCAAAGCTGACTGGATTGCATATAGGTAACACGTTTGTTTAGTAGTCTCCGAATATGTCAGACGATCAAATGGTGCTGGAGGTAATCCAACAGCTGCAAGCTCATAAAACGAGATGCCCGCACATTCATCCATTTCACTTTTTTTTTTCATTGCATCGCTTCTGGATTCGGGTATAACTTTATGTAGTAGCTTTGTTAAGGCTTCAGATTTATCACAATTTGGTAGACCATCTATAACAAATATTATCGGAGACATAATGGTAGGGGTTATGCGTTCTGTATCACAGATGAGCTTTCGTAGTTGAGTAGGGTCAACTATTACTGCTTTGTCGTCTGTGTGAGAAAAATAAAGTATTATAATTATAATCTGCAATGATTAATGATGACTGCTCATTCTCTTTGAATCTTGATATCAAAATGCACATTTTAAAAAAAGTTTTCAAGGACTTGCCTATGAAGGAAGGTACATCTACTTAATTGCAGTAACAGTATGAAGGTTGTTTATTTTGTTTAGTACATAAAATTTCTAAAGTAATTCTAGGAATATCCTTGAAAAGCTATCCATTCAGGATACTGCTGGAACTCAATCACTGTTTCTTCTACAGCTACTTTGTTTTTTTTTCCTTGATGTACCCTGTCGTGATCAATGTAAGTAATTCACTCTAATTTTTTTCCTGTATACAATCTAGTTTCTTTTTTTGCATTTCACACATTACTATACAACTCCTTTCTCTACATTTGTATTAAAATATTCACATAAACATTATACCGTTTGCTTTATTGCTTTCAATTAATAATTCTAATGACGTGAAATAGTTGTACTTACATTGTTCTGACATTGGTCTTTTTGTTTTATCCCTTGGAATGGTGAGTGGCTGAGTATGATGAAATGGAAGTATTATTTATTTCAAACAATTACAGAGTCTTGTGTTGTGCACATTAATTTTATATAATTCTACTTATTTTATATTAATTCTCCAATCATACACTACATGTAGAAAGGGCATTTGCACATCCATGTATAAACACTGAAATATTGCAATTCTTGTAGTCATATCATCAGTTAGCCCTGATTTTGTAATGCAGTCAATTGTCTATACTACTATTCTGAAAAGTCTATTTATATTAGCATCATCATCTTTGATATAAGTACAATGTATTTTATGTAATCTTACTGATCTGTCCATTCAACAATAAGCTGTTACACTAAAGATATTTACAATTTTACATGACATAATGCATCATGGTAACGTACAAAACTATCAGACAGTGGTCTTTTCTTGTCTTTCCCTCGAAGGATCTGTAACCTATTATGCTGAAGTGGAGGTACTTTACTAGACTTATCATCATGTGACAGTTCTGATGGATGCTGCTTTGCATAAAGAGAAGAAAAATAGATTATAGATGATGGAATCTTATTCATAGATGAAGAGATGTTTCCATTTTGATAAGAACCCATACGAATAATTTACAACAATAATTATTTTAACACACTCAAACAGGTTATGCCTATTATATAATTTTGAACATAATACTACAAAAATGTAAATAATAATGTATTTTGTAAGACCCAATCTTGTATGTTGAAATAGGTGTTTAATTACAAGAAATGATTTATAACCAATTTCAATTAATGACCATAATTCAAAACACACCTTTTCCTCTTCAAGTTGTGTATCTGAAACGTAATAAAGATAATTAAAATAATAATTAGACATGAATACTATTAAAATTGTAATAATTTGGCTTCAAAATTTTAAAATTTAACTCACCAAGCATAATCGTATATAATATAATTATAGTAATTATACATGACATCATTTGCAGAAATCTACTGTACATCGGTATCACATTGAGTAGTATGATTATGCAAGCAGAAGAAAGAATATTTTTGTGGCTAATGCTATTGCTAATAACAACAAGTGTATATAGAGAAAAAAAACATCCCTATGATTGCTTTACAAATTTATAAAAGTATCCCTATGACTGCTTTGTGGTGTCCAGCATTCAGTAATCATGGCTGACTATCAAGCATGAAAGACAACAGCTTATTATAGTTATTATTTTGATTATCTACTCTCCTGACCTTTCAAAAGACCTTATAGAACTTTAGGAATATATGTCAGGCAGAATAGCTAGCTATTAGTTCCAGTTTCTAAGTAAGCTACACAGCTTTCTTTCTGCTGGTGTATAGAGCTTGATCGCGCGTTCTTTTACGCGCCACGCCCATTAATTGACCGAGCCCGGCCCGGGGAATGATGTAACTTCCTTAACTACGTATACAACGCATACTCGCGTAGGTGACACAAACATATATATATATATATAAACATACATCGAACCCGTGGGAAAGCAATCCATAGGGATGGCCCTACGGGCCATAAAAAAGCTACTGTATAGCTGTTTTTTTTTGTGGACATTAAAATTCGTGGTAAGAGAAAACTGTTCCATTAGCAATGTGTTTCCCGCATTAAATTTTCACGCCATATTCATGCACGCAATCGTGGTCAATTGAAGAATGCATAAATAAATTTCCACGGAATGTTATTTATGCAATATTCAATCGACTGCAAAATTAAGTGAAATTAAATTTATTGTGAGAAATATCCGCTATCTGGTATATTGTTTTACAGAATTTACTAACTACAATATAATTATTTTTGAAACATTAATAATATTGTTAATTAGTACAGTTGCAAGGAATAATTGTATGATATCTCATATTAGATGCACAAAATTTAAACAAAGCCTACAATGATATAATTATTTCTGTTACTGTAATTGTTCATCTATTAGACAGAATAATGACACATTACATTATAACTTGTAAATGCAAATTAGTTACTTAACTATTTAGACTTTACATTGCTACATAGATGCCATGTAAATTGAATTTGATTGGGGATATACTGTCCATGCCATGTTAGCACATTTGTTTGCATTTCTGCATGCATGCACTTTTCACAGCAGTTGTCAAAATTTACAGCCATAATTTTAATTCGTAATACATATAATAGTACATACATAATATCATAATTATTGTACCTGTAAGTGTAATGTTGAATCCCTTATCAGCAACAATTTTCTCTGCAGCAGTTCTATCAACAGTAGCAATGGCATTACATAGGATCTTCCAGGTTGGTAGAGGCTGATCTGGACTATCCCTGTTCAACCATGATGACAACATCTTAGACATACTTGCAGCACTAGTATCATGTGCAATAATATCAATGGTGGTTTTACTGATCCCAAGTACTCCTCCTATCTTCTCCCAGTTAACACTCAATTGTTGACATGTCTGATCCACCTCAGTGAGATCATTAATATCTGTTAAGTATTAAAGTACATGTATATATTCAATCGCAAACTTGCATACACAAAATTATTAATACTAACCTAGAACACAATCTCCAGATGATGCCATTGCTGAGATCTATAAACTATTCCTCTGCCTTGCACAGTCGTAATGACCGTCAACAGCCCCATCCTTCTTCTACTTGTGATAAATATAATTGAGTAGTGCCCCACCCTTCTACTTCTTGTGATGAATCTAATTGAATCGTGCCCCACCCTTCTACTACTAGTGATGAATATAATTTAGTAGTGTCCCACCCTTCTACTACTAGTAATGACTTCGATTAACCTTATATTCTCCCCCACTCTTCTACTGAATTTGATTAATTATAACTAGTGCTCTTATTCTACCCCGCCCTTTTACTACTACACTAGTGGTCTATACTGCCTCCCCTTAGTCCAATGACTAGTGGCCCACCCTTTATCTAGTGGTATACTATAGCCCCTCCTTTACTATGATGGTAATGACTAGTGGGTATTATACTGCCTCCCTTTAGTCCAATGACTAGTCGCCGCACTCTTCATCCAGTGGTATACTATAGCCCCTTCTTTACTATATGGTAATGACTAGTGGTATTATACCACCTCCCCTTAGTTGAATGACTGGTGGCACCCCACCCTTCAGTGGTATACTATTGCTCCTCTTTTCTAGGCTTTTACCACACGACATGATGAATTTCACTACAGCCCCACCCTTTTACAGAATTGATATCATGATGTTTCCATACAAAGCTATGTACACCAGACACAATGTAATATATTCTGCACATCATTATGTAAAATCAATTTTGTAATAATTATTGAGCTTTACTGATACTATTTGTTCCATTGCTTTCTGCATAACTCAATTTAACAATACTTCCAGATGTACCAGATTGACAATTATATATATATGTAATCCAGTAGTTAGATGGATTCACTGCTTCCCTGCTTGCACTTACGTAATTGCAACCCAAACAAGATATATAGAGGAAAAAGTGATTGCTTGGTGTCCTGCATTCAGTAATTTCGGCTGACTTTATCAAGCTTGAAACACAACAGGCTATTATATATAGTTATTGTTTTGATTGCCTACTATCTTTACATTTTAAAGGATCTTGTAGAACTTTAGAAATAATTATATTTCAGGTAGCATAGATTGCTAGAGCGCACGTTCCATTACGCGCCACGACCGAGCTCCCGGGAATGACGCAACTTCGTATACAACGCATACTCGCACAAGTGGACACAAGAATATAATGTTTTTAAAATAATATATATATATATATATATGTATATAGTTCGAACCCGTGGAAAAGGGAATGGCCCTATGGGCCATAAAAAATAAAAAAAATATATCTTATTTATTAAAAGGAACAAAATCACTTTTGTTAATGTATTTGTCGTAGACTTCTGGTTTTTCTAAGTGTGTTTGTACTTCTGCAGCAATGATAGTTTGTTGACAGTTTACTAGGGCATTTATAATTGTTTTCCATGTTGTAGAGGAGCTTTGAGTAGAATTCCACTTTTGAAGTACTATTTCCAATTTTTCAACATCAGTCATTGTATCTTTCCATAAACTTTCGCGATCGGAGAATGGAACATTCAATTGTATACCAAGAAGATTCCATGAAGCAGGCATACTACACCTCAGCAAGGAAAAAAGATCATCTATTTCTGGTGGTTTGTTCAGTAAATCCTTATAACTTTTGTTTCCTATAAAATCGTAGTAATTATTATTATTAACAGAAGACAATTCCTTTTTATAATTATACATGTACTTTCTTTATTTTTATCACAACAGTTGTATGGATTAATAACTCATTTGATTTCTGTCATTTTTTGGAAATAATAATTAATGAACTCACTGTCTGTGTCTTTAATCTTTTTCCCATCATCAGTATCGGATAAAGATAGAAGTTCAAAGGTATCTATAAAAAATTAATATGTATATAAAGCTCAAAAATTAATAAACATTCAAGTTTCATTAAGTGCTGATACCTTATTTTTAGATTTTGATTAAGAGATACAAGATTGATTCATTATTAAACAAGAGACTGTCATATTGGACAAACATTTTTGTTACTATTCGTAAACCATAGGCTTAGTTTCCAAATAGCATGAACATCTCCAGTCAGTAATTAAATCATTGCATGACTACATCATACAAGACTGCACTTGCCAACACAATAATTAATTCTTTGTAAGTACTGTAATAGTCAACAATACAGTATGTATTAGTTAAAGCACCGGTACGAGTGTTGTATGAAAAATATAGCACGAGGGGTGGGGTCAAGAAGATCATAAAGCACGAGGCGTAGCCGAGTGCTTTATGAGGCTTCGAGACCCCACCCCCAGTGCTATATTTTCCAAGACAACACAAGCAAACCCGGTGCTTTAACTGGTTTATAGTACTTTGGATTGATGCAATGGAGAACAAAAATGAAGTACTTAGTGTTCTTGCACTAAACCCGAGGTAAGCGCGTTGTTTTCTAGTGTTATAAACAACATCAGGAAAATATAGAACAGGATGTGGTAAAAAAAGTGTGCTATTTGGAAAATATAGAACAGTCGGTACCTGATGTTAGGCGTGAAAGTGCTATAAAGTACAATTATAGTGCAGTAGAGTATAATGCATGCTTTACTGTGCAGGTAATTGAACTTCCAATTGCAGTGTAGTATGTATATCCATATAATTATGTACATGTATAATGATTGTGTACTGCAATTCACTACAGCTCTGAATGTTAATGATAATTAATAATTATAATAAATGTAGCATAGTCATAATTATCACGTGAGTATAATTATACAATATTAATGACAAAAAGCATCTTGCTGTGCTAGTGTCATATAACTGGATGTGACTAGTGAAGTACTACATTATTCATACACATGTTATGTGCTTATAATAATACATTAATGATTATTATTATAATGAAACCTGGTTGAGTGCATTCAGTATGGTGTTTGTCTTTTTCCATTCTTAGCAAACGATTTTCTAACAATTGAACTTTTTCTTCTAGTAATAATTCCCTTTTTCTACTTGACAAAAGCTCTAAATGATTGATTATATTATTATTATGATCATACATAATTTGTATCTGTCAATAATTTACCTTGTGACAATGACTCCCTTGACTTTTCTAAATTGCCTATGAAAGATATAAGTATGAAAATGCAAGCAACAATTCACAAACAAACATTAATGACCAAAATAATGACATGATTGTCATAATCAAGTGTGTGAAACAGTGTGATGTAAACAGTTTTATACAAAATGCAATATTTACATTAGAACTAACCATGATGTATTTTATAATACATGTCCAGTCTCCTTACTAGTATTTCAAGAATGTCTTTCTGCTTAATATCTTCAATACTGTCAGCAACCTCCATTATTAATTGGGCTAAAACTAGTTTCGATTCTCCTCTATCTGAAGGACCATTGGAACCGAATTGTCCTATACATGTACTATCATCCCATTCATAGATCATCTTTGAAGGAATACATGATGGATCAATGTTATTTAAACAGTCATTGTCGAGACCTGCTTTCAAACTTAATTTGATAGCAATTTTGTTGAGCGTATCTCTTTGGATGACATCGTTTTGTAGTTTTTCAGTAATATAGATGATGTCTTTAAAGATAATTGGTGCTAAAGGAAGATATAATGTGTAGTTTGAATCAAAATTAAGGAAAATTGTAATTATAGTATTTGGAACAAACAGACAAACCTCCCATAAGCTTCCTCTCTTCTTTAACAGGATACTGTGGAGTAAAAAAGAGAAAGATGATATTACAATGTATCTCAATTGAGGTATATAGTATCACAAAATATATGCTTCTAAATTCAATGAACTAACCTTTTCTAGTACAGCATTCCAAATCGACATTTGATCAAGTTTGCCATCATTTTTACAAGCTTCACATAATTTATTGTCGGGAAGGAAATGACGCATTTGATGTATTCCTGATTCAGAAGGATAGTTCGAGCACATAACAGCAAAATTGTATTTCATACATCCCCATTTACTTGTCATCATCTGGTGACAGGATTTGATTATAGCCTTGCAAATGTCCTTATCTGCTGTTTCTGGTACGACGAACTCAACAGCTTCTCCAAAATATATCATATCAAAATCCATAGGTTTTTGTGTGTGACGTGAAATTATTTTAAATGTAGTAGTGTTGATTGGATGTTTTTCTTTAAAAACTAGTTTTGTTTCTGGTTTAATCTGAAGTAACGCCCTTGTAAACAAAACCTGTAAATGGCGAAGAGGACTGATAGGACTGCATAGTAAATGGAGAGCATAACAGTGGCATTCTAAATCAGGAGGAGATGTTCGAACATCAGGGAGATAGTAGTATTCTTCCTGTGCATTTTTATCTACTAGTGGGAATTCACTACTCTCAGATGTTATCTGGTTTATGTTTAGGGTGATAGCAAGGTCAACGGAAACAAGTACATCGATAAAAAACTCGTAGTCTGTATTAAATATTTCCATGGCTGTTGATTTTGTAACAATACCACACATGGCAACTTTAGAATCAATCGTATCAGGATAGAAGATTTTGTCCAGACAACGAATGAAAACGGTCGGTTGAAGAATGACATAGTCAGAGCGTGTATCGATGAGACTAACATCAATTATGCTTCCAAAAGATGTGAAAACGTTGCAAAACCTTTCAAACTCATCATCTGTGATACTTAGTAGCTTAGCCTTGGCTTTCAGCTCACTCTTCTTGATATACATTTTATCAAGGCCATAGTAGAGACTACGAAGAAATATACTAGCTAAGGGAACCTTCTTTGCTGACTCCAATTCTTCCCCAATAATTTTGTCTGCCTTTCCTTTGAGTACTTCCCAGCATTTGTCATCTTTTGGATTAATTGGTGTAACTTCTTCTGTGTTAATAACTGTTGCAAGATTTGCTTGAGCAGAAGCATTTCGAATGTGTTCAATTAAATTATCCAATTGACGTTTTTCCCATGCACCGGAGTGCACTCCAAAAACAGAGCACACATCAAGACGATCCTCATCTGATGAACTTTTAGCAAGCATTGCTGGATGAAGAAGGTACTCCATTCTAGAACGATATTCCACAATCTTATCTTTGCTTTTGTTGTTTTCTGGAAGGCTTGGAGTATTATAGAGGTCCTTCACATCAAGATCAGGATCTAAAAATAACCACACGTAACTATTATCTAAATGACCCCAAAGAGCTGGAAGAAAGTGATAGACTGCCTTATTCATACCTATACCCCATATATTTATTAATGCAATACCATTTGGAATACTTCCATTCCACTTGGTATCAGATAGAGGGGTAGATAATTCTCGCTTCTGATCTTCTGCTAATGAATCAAACACCGTATAAAAGTGACGATTCAAATCTTCATCATCAAAGACTATTTCTCTTTTCTCTGCCGAGGAGTCAAGAAATTTGATTTCCTGGCCATAATATATATGCTTCAAAGCTGACTGGCTTGCAGGTTGGTAACAAGTTTGTTTAGTAACCTCCGAATGGGTGAGTGAAGTTGGAGCTACAAGCTCATGACACGAGATACCTTTGCTTTCGCTCATGTTTGTCATTGCATCGTTTCTGGATTCAGGTATGAATTGCTTTATCAGTGCTTCTGATTTACTATTATCCATAATGAGCATTATCGGAGACACATCAACTGTACGATTTCTATCACGTATGCACTCTCGTAGTTGAGTAGGGTTAATTCCTACTGTTTTATAATATGTGTGAGAAAAAGTAAAGTTATGATCTGCAATGATTAAATGAATCTGTGGCTATCATTGATTGCTTATGTGTAGCATTCTCATTGAATCTTAAAATATGAAACAGTTACAGTTACAAACCATAGGAATGGTGGTTGGAGGGAGGCTACAGAACTTGGAGAGATATTTACTGTAGAGAATAATAATAGCCTATATTTCATCTTGATGGAAGTCACAGTGCAATCATTGTTATCTCTTCGCTACAACTGTATTATTTTTGTTTTCTATTCCCATAATCAATACACAGGCTGAGCCTAGCAGGGTTGTCATTAGGTTTCTATAGCAGGGTGCTGCAACCCTCTACATGTCCTTCTAAGCTAAAGTATTACATAATGAATGTTGCACCCTTTTTTTAATAATAGAAGAACTAAAATTACTTGAGCTCCAAAATAATAATGATAATAATAATAATGTCATCCGTCTAAGTGAAGTGTAGTATATATTTTTGCCTGTGTGAAAAGCAATTGGGTATGGGTAATTACTTTTTGTACCCTGCTTTTTGAAAATCCTAGTGAGAATACTGGAATGAATTCTTCGAATGGTTTGCTATGTAGGGTTACAATGATGGCATAATTAGTGCTGCTTTATTACTTATTTTTTGTTTCCTAATGACATAAAACAATTGTAGTTACATTAATATTTGCATTGTTTTATGTAAATTGAAAACATCAACAAATTATTATTATACCTGGATCGCTGTAATTAGACACTTTTGGTTGGTTAAAATTTATATGAGCTAATGCATCCTCAAGCTCTGGAGAGTGGTTTTCTTGTTTCATCCCTGGAATGGTCTGTAAGTGAGTATGTTGAAATGGAAGTAATATTTATTTGCATAATATATATTTTGTAAGATCCACCCTTGATGTTTAAATAAGTGTTTAATTACAACAAATTATTTACAACTAAATTCATAACACAATGTTTCACAACACACCTTTTCCTCTTCAGACTGGAGATCTAAAATACAATAAAAATACATAGGTAATTACAATTATTATAATTAGATATGGATAATAATTAATTATGTAAGCTGGCTTCAATATTAACTCAAAATCTCGCATGATAATTATTATCTTCTGTTATATATAGCTTCTATTATTTTCAAAGACATGTCTATGCAAATTGGGGATATATTGTCTATGACAAGCACAGATACACTTTTATTCAGTAATACCATACTTTGAAAGACATAACTATAATAGTACATACAAAGTATCATAATATTATTGTACCTGTACGTGTAATGCTGAATCCCTTATCAGCAGCAATTTTCTCAGCAGCAGTTCTATCAACAGTAACAATGGCATCACATAGGATCTTCCATGTTGGTAGAGGATTTTTCCTCTGCAACCATGATGACAACATGTTAGACATAGATTCAGTACTCCTTGTTTTCTTGATCCCAAGTATACTTCCTATCTCCTCCCAGTGGTTAGCACTGAATTGTTGACATGTCTGCTCCACCTCACCAAGATCATTAATATCTGTAAAAATTATCATAATAATACAAACCAAATTAATAATAATGTTAATACTAACCTAGAACATAGTCTCCTGATGATGCCATTGTTGAGATCGTTTAAAGAATACTTTTTTGAATGTTGCCTTGCACAGTCTCACCCTATACTATAATCTACAGCAGATCCACCCCTCTACTACTGGCATTGCCACCCCCTTTTTAAGGCAACACCAGTAGTGATGAATTCAATTAACTAGTGGCTTTACACTATCCCACCCTTCCACTACTAGTAATGAATTCCATTGATCATGAGTGGTCTTGTACCTTCCCACCCTTTTGCTACTAGTGTAGTCTGGCATTTCCACCCACTTTGCATGTTGACCAGACAACTAGCTATAGCTAGCTACTATTGATGGTTACTAATGGTCTTTTACTATCACGGTCCCACCCTTCTACTACTACATGTACATATTATTGACTAGTACTATCCTACCCTTCTAGCTATATACTATGATGTTAAGTGCACTCTTAGGCTAATGACTAGTGGCTACACCTTTCATCTAGTGGTTTACTATTGCCTTTCCCCATCTGGTCATGCCCACAATGAAAGCCCAGATGGGGATGAGACTAGCCTCTCCCTTTTACCTTGCACTTTAGTGAGTTTACCACACCCTTTTACTGAGTTTGATAAGGGTTTTATGTAGGTATCATGTGAATATATGTAATATGTATGGTAACCTCTAATACACCTTCGTCATGTAAAGTTTCTTTCCAAAAGCTCAATAAAGGTTTCCAGATACAGAATTTAACACCCTTGGGTATGTTACATTTGAGTACCCCATATTTAACAGTACAGCAGTTGTATCATAATGGTTATTAATTTATTATGTTTTAATTAATTAATTAATCTTTCTTAGTAAAAGAGAATGCTGATAGTTTGGTGTTCTTTGATGTTGTTACTGATTTCTTATTTTTCTGTGATTTTTGAACAGAAGATGAAATCGATTTCTTATCACCTATCAAATAGAAAATTGTATTTTGTGATATGAATTGCATAATAAACACATTATATAAACGACTTTGACTCAAATATTTTCAAGATAACCTTTGATATTTCTGCTCTTCTTTCTTTTCTTCTCTTCCTCCTCTTCCACTTCATGACATAACTTGTCAAGAAAACTTGATCTTCTATCAACCTTTATCTGTTTTGATACAGGTGTAGCAATCTGTGGAATACAATGTATATCATACGCAATATCATATGTATATTATACATGTGCATTCAATCATTAATAATGTGATAATTACAACCATGTAAATGTATAATGATATTCATGAGAGCTTGACTGTTATGACAGTATGCAACTGTGTATGTACATAATGTATAGTTTAATGTCATAAGGATTATACTATAGTTTAATGTCATAAAGATTATACTGTAACTTACTATTGGGAAGGATATATGACACTACACTATAGTACACAAAAATGTTACTAATTGTTACAAATAGATGACTTGTATACAGTATAATATCAATAAAAAGTCACGGTAATAACTTAATAGTCTCAATTTCAAACTCTAGCAGTTCAAAGTATAGTTTTAACATTAAGTAGTATACAGTAATTACTATTCTATAATGACAATAGAACTAAGGTAGTTACTGATATCGTATGGTTGTGATCAGTAGTATGATAGTACATGTACACGTACATACATTATAAATGGACTGCAATATATAATTGATATGTACATGTACTATTATAATGAACCTTGAATGGATTACTGGTTGTAGTTCCAGTAGGTTGTGGTGAAGAGAATAAACTAACATTACTAGTATTAAGATCCGGTTTAGTAGACTCAGATTCCATTTCCTCTTCCACTTCCTCCTCCTCCTCCTCCTCTTCTCCCATCACCTCCTCACTCTCTGTAACTCCATTGTCATTTTCTAAGCCAGTATCAGTTGTGGGTGAATATATTTTCCTATTTACACCATTACTGACTCCATTATGTGAAGATCTTACTAACATATTCCTTTGTTCACTTGTTCCATTTCTGGACATATTCATTCTAGTACTGGTACTATGAGGATGTGTAGTTATATGAGATGATTCATAATCATATTCATAGTCTTCCTCCTTTTCTTCATTTTCTTGTAAACTTCTTTTCTCTTTAAGAATGCTTATTTGTCTTGCTAAGCGAAAATGACCAGATTTACTGGAATATTGTAGAGCTAGATCAAGCTACAAGATATGTGTATGCGTGTGTGTGTGTTGTTAACAAGAGTATTGGTAAATGAGAAACGTTCATATCATATGCATATGTAAAATATAGGGTTGGTTGGAAATTAAGTTTGGTCTGAAAGTGATTTGCAACTACTCATAAATTAAATCTTGAGCTAGTTAATGCTGTTAGTGACAATATGATCATAATTAACTGCACCATCTGGTAGTTTTGTTGCTAAAGATAATGTATCTGTGGGTGGATTTGTGTTTGATCAATAAATGGTTGCTATCATGAATATTATGAGTACCTAATAATGATATATTATGGGTGGACTTGTTTTGATCAATAAATGGTTGCTATCATGAATATTATGAGTACCTAATAAGGATATATTATGGGTGGACTTGTTTTGATCAATAAATGGTTGCTATCATGAATATTATGAGTACCTAATAATGATATATTATGGGTGGACTTGTTTTGATCAATAAATGGTTGCTATCATGAATATTATGAGTACCTAATAATGATATATTATGGGTGGACTTGTTTTGATCAATAAATGGTTGCTATCATGAATATTATGAGTACCTAATAATGATATATTATGGGTGGACTTGTTTTGATCAATAAATGGTTGCTATCATGAATATTATGAGTACCTAATAAGGATATATTATGGGTGGATTTGTTTTGATCAATAAATGGTTGCTATCATGAATATTATGAGTACCTAATAATGATATATTATGGGTGGACTTGTTTTGATCAATAAATGGTTGCTATCATGAATATTATGAGTACCTAATAATGATATATTATGGGTGGACTTGTTTTGATCAATAAATGGTTGCTATCATGAATATTATGAGTACCTAATAAGGATATATTATGGGTGGACTTGTTTTGATCAATAAATGGTTGCTATCATGAATATTATGAGTACCTAATAAGGATATATTATGGGTGGATTTGTTTTGATCAATAAATGGTTGCTATCATGAATATTATGAGTACCTAATAATGATATATTATGGGTGGATTTGTTTTGATCAATAAATGGTTGCTATCATGAATATTATGAGTACCTAGTAATGATATATTATGGGTGGACTTGTTTTGATCAATAAATGAACTGCTATAATATGAATATTAAAGAATAATAAACACATTTTAAAATAAATGAAAGAACAAGATCAGGATGGTACCTTAGCAACAAAACTAAATCATACAAGCAACTCTACATACATTATAGTTTTTATGGCCCGTAGGGCCATCCCTATAATTGCTTTCCACGGGGTTGAATCTATATATATTTATATTCTTGTGTCCACTTGCGCGACTATGCGTTGTGTACGTAGTTAAGGAAGTTACGTCATTCCCGGGGGCTCAGTCAATGAATGGGCGTGGCACGTAAAAGAACGTGCGTTTGAGCTACAAACCAGCCAGGAAGCTACAGAAAGGATGTAAAACTGCTAATAACTGTTGTATATAGCAGAGAGACAGTATAGATATTATGCAAGAATCTTTAACAAGTAAGTATGATAAGTTGTTGAGTTTCAGACACGAGGAAGTCATCATTTAGAACCTTGAAGGAGTACTTCAGTCAGTTCATCAGCTTTCGAGTACACAGAAAGGTAGAGACACTAGTGTCATCAGCAATGCTTAATACATAGTCATCACAAAGCAAATATAGGGATGTTTTTTTCTCTATATACACTTGTTTTCACTCTATATTCGTTTTATATGTAGTGGTTAGTTTAGTTTTAGTAACTATGATACATGTATACTTTTACTTAATCAACTATAACTAAAATGTTGAGAAAACGTTCATACTATACAGTATATAGCTATAACTAAAAGTGGTCATTATTGTCATACTATATAAAAAACACTACAGTTCACATGTACATGTATATGTATATAACTTACTCCCTGTTCATGTGTTATCATCTTAGCAATCTCAAATGCTCTGTACTCATGATTTGATTGACAAGCTAACTGTATAGTGATAAATACACAATTACAAATAATACATACTATACATGTATGTAAATTAATGGTGCACCGATAAGATGTTTTACCTATATTCCAATAAATTGATAATTATTTTAAATATATTATACGAATAACCAATACTGATCCAATATTATATCTACATGTACATGTACCTTCTGGCTTCTGATTCTTTCAATGTAAATGAGCATTTGCTCAATAATTATGATTATCACAAGAAATGACATTATTGGTACACTTTTTACAATATCGGTTACATCTTTCAGAAATAACCGATACTTGAAATAATGCCCGATAATGACCAATACCAATCACCAATCCTATTATCAGTGCATCACTAATGTACATCCAAATACAACACACATTGTAGAATGCATAAGTATAATGTAGTGAGTATTACTACACATTTATAGCATAGTATATAATGAATACATGTATATACATGTATAATAAAGTAATGTTGATTGCTATAATTACCTAATCTACATGTATAATACTACTATTTATACTCAACAGATATACACGTACATGTACATGTATATACATAATTATGTACATGTACATGTATATATACAGTAGAAGTCATAAAAAAGTTAACGTTTCGTAATCGTTCTACGATCGTTTTACGGCTCCATTCGTTGCAAATTACGGTTGCAATTGTTTTAAAAAAAGAATCTGATCGTTCGCATTAATAATTAACTTGAGCGTTTCTGTTTTGCCTAAAAATATGTGGGGGCGGAGCGTTTAACATATAATTCTCTTCACCTCCATAACTCTCGTATTTTATGAGACTGAAGATTCTAACTTTCTTTGCTGAACAGAAGAGATGTTAACAAAGCCAATGATGTCAAACTTATGCTTCGTTATCACCAGGAAGAGCACAAGGCAAGCGCTTGAAAGTATAGTGGTACCACGGGCAACGCCCACCTCTGTACAACTTTGTATAATGTTATGCATTTTGAATAGCAATGACTTTTAACTCACATATTTAGACAGAAGACCTTCTAAGAAAGCCACAGATACCAAACTCATGCTCCATTAGCTGCAAGAAAGCAGCAAGGCGAGCGTTTGAAAGTGTAAGTAGTCACCGGCTACGTCCATATTTGGCATTCATGTGATTTCTTGTTGAAACGCGCATGCGCAAAGATTGCTTTAACGTTTTTAAATCGTAAAAACGGAACGAATCAGAGAACGATCTAAAACGATTACGAAACGTTAACTTTTTTATGACCTCTACTGTATATATATGTACATGTACACACGTAATTATGTACATGTACATGTAAATATATATACATGTATATACATAATTTTGTACATATACATGTATATATATGTATATGTACATGTACACACATAATTATGTACATGTACATGTACATGTATATATATGTATATGTACATGTACACATGTAATTATGTACATGTAAATATATATACATGTATATACATAATTATGTACATGTACATGTATATATATGTATATGTACATGTACACACGTAATTATGTACATGTACATGTAAATATATATACATGTATATACATAATTATGTACATGTACATGTATATATATGTATATGTACATGTACACACATAATTATGTACATGTAAATATATGTACATGTACATGTATATACATAATTATGTACATGTACATGTACATGTATACTTGTACTGCAATATTGATATCTGTTTATTTGTTTGTACATTCACTCAATCATACCGCTAGCATTTTCATTAGTGGTTTCAGTGCTTCTGAGTTACTCATTTCATCTCCATGACGATGTATTAGTAACTGTTGTAAATACTGTTCCTACAAAATTATTATTATAACACATAATTATAATGATTATGATCAGACATTAATATTATGCAAGTGTCTATTCTCTTCAGTAAACAAAACCAGTATAATAGTGATAATAGGAGCAAGTCTGAGTGAGTCCCATTTAGTGTAGTCAAATGAATGAATGAAAAGAGCAAATATTGTACACAGGGTCTTCCATATAGGGCGGTATTTCAGCGCCCCACCACCAGGCGTGTGGAAACATTAAGCCAACTGCCGGACATTTTGGCCTAATTTTGCCACTCTTGTCCTGCTCCCCATATACTTTGTATACAGTTCAGTTTCGTTTTACCGGACATTCACTAGATTTATCGGACAATGTCCTGTATGACTGGCTGTTTCCACACCCCTGCCCACCACACTACGTTTTTTTTTCTTTTTCTTTTTTTTTTTGTCCAATTGATTAAAAATGGTGGTGTTCTTTCGGCGTACAAAATTGATATAAGGCTGTATTGCAAGAGAAAGGAAAGAGATGAAGAGCGTGGGGGAAATTGCACAGAGTCATCACTTTGAAATGGGTGGAGCTAACAGAATGGAAGTTGCAAGAAAATGATAGGGTGGCGTAAATGATGTGAATATATAACAAAATGTATAATTTTAGAACTGAAAGTCTGTTTCCATTTTCTTTGCATCTTCATAGTGCTATTTCAGCCATGCAGCAAAACGTCCTCAGATGCACCAGCAACCAGCCTCTGTTTGAAGATGTAACAAGCATTTTAACCATTTAGTGAATGGAAGTTGCAAGCACAAATGATAGGGTGGCGTAAATGATGTGAATACATACATGTACATGTAGATTTGTGTATAAGTAGTGGCTTACCTCAACTTCAGATTTTTCTGTTTGCAGATCACAAAGTGGTATTGATAAAGATATATTTGACATAACAGGACGAGGATGAACAGGAGGATAGTTCATACCTTTACATAATACCACCCTATATTATAGTATACAATACAATATATTACTGTACATTTCATGATAATACATACGTAAATATTTAATTATAGAAAAGTAATTAAATAAATTGTTAATTGATTTCAATAAAAGTCCTCCTATTAACAAAATTAATGAGACAACACAACTTCAGTACTCGACCAATTCTGCACTACTTCCGTATTTGACTATCCTTCATATAATGTGTTACAAGTTTGACTGGAAAAAGGTTCAGGGGTTCAAACCTTTGAAGTTAAATTTCTTCCTTCGAACCTTCGCTGCCATGTCTACTGTAATTTTGCATAGGTGCACTTGTATAATCTAAACGTGTGGTTAATTATATGGGGGTGTTGCAGTGAAGTTGAGGCTGCCTGCTTCTGTCTTATTTCTAAGTCCAGCGATGCTAAATCCGATTAAAAACAGCGACAAGAGCAAGACAAGTACTCGTTACAAAGCTATATCCAGATTTGGAAGTTTTCTATAGCCAATCAAATTAAGGAGAATATTAATTAAAGATGTGTGAACCTTCGAATATTACTTCGTTTTTGCTGATGAAGCTTTGAGGTTTTTTCCCAACCTTACTCTAAACCCTATGTAGTGCATGTACAGTATGTGTACATGTATGTGGTATGATAATCCTGTACATGAATATACATGTACATGTATACAGTCATACATGTACATGTAATTTAAGTTTGCCGTACATATATTCCCCAAGCCAGTAACATACATGTACATGTATATACATGTACAGTACCTGAGGTAATTTGGATTATGAGTCATTCCAACAACAAAATAATGATCCCCTTTGTTTGCAAGTGCTTTGTGACAATCCAATACTGGTATCCATGACAACCCAAATTTTGACGAAAGTGTTCTGACTATTCCTTTACTATCATAAGTAACAGGAATACAATGTTCTGAAAAACTGGAATAAAAATATGTAATATACATGTACATGTATATGTACATGTATATTATAAATGAGAAGTGTTGATTATTGCATTGTAATTGAGGTAAGCCTTGTTTGTTATCTGGAGCTAATGTTCAATTGTTTGTGCATTTTGAGCTGGCAACACTGGTTCTAAATCCAACATGGGTATCTTTTTTTGTGCTGATGACTACTATGGTGAGCATTTCCAACAGCATTGAGCAATAATATTGAGCATTGAAAAACTGAGTATTCATGACAGTGCTAAGCATCGAATTACAACATTTAGTATTGAGCTAAAAATTACGAGTTTTATGAACATATTATAGCTTGATATCTACATGTACATGTACTTACCCTATCCATTCTAATTTAGCATTAGGTGATACTGGCAATATATGAGGTGAATATATCTGGCGTCCATTTTGAATGTTCAACAACCAAAATGTTAATGGAGACGCTGAAATGAAATAAATAAAATTACATGATTATATTTACATATATACATGTGTACATGTACATGTAGTTTGAGAGTGGTTGATTAGGATGTACAATGTACATGTACATTGATAATGTAATAGTAAATTTGTCACTGTACATGTACATGTAGCAAATTGTAGCATTAGTACATGTACATACATGTATACAGAGTTATATTACTCTATATACATGTACATGTACTAATCACTTATAATCTCACAAGGTGTTGTTTGATAGACTATAGCCAGTGAACTGTCTCTTCCTGCCATTGTCACAATCTGTCCAGGTGAACTAATAACTTCACGTTGGACCCCACCAAGAGAATATAATCTAATATATTGCTTATCTGTTGCCACGGCAACCCATCCATCACCCATACATACCACCTAGATGTGAAAAAAAACTACATGTAACTAATTACATGTACATGTACAATAATTTACAGTACTATAATGTACATGTACATGTACAATGTACTATTTAATGTACATGTACATGTACAATGTACTATTTAATATACATGTACATGTACATGTACAATGTAGTATGTAATATACATGTACATGTACATGTACAATGTACTATTTAATATACATGTACATGTACATGTATATTAAATAGTACAGTGCTTGATTTGCAAATACAGTAATAAAGTACATGTACTGTACTATACTATCTGGTGATTTAATATTGTAGAATTATAAAGGAGATGTCAGATGAATACATTTACAGTATACATGTATACGTACTTTGTGTGTGTATAATACTATAATACATACACATGTACATGTACGTACATATACTTATATAATTACATCAATGCTTTCTCCTTTTGGTAGAACACATGACCAGTCCTTATCATTATCCCAACTAGTGAATACTGTACACTGAAACTGACTAGATTATTATAACAATGTGAAATTAATGAATGAATAGATATGGAATGGATGGACAGATGAAAATGGATGATTGAATGAATGGACGGATGTACATGTATAGGTTGAATGAAGAGATAGATGGTAGATAGATGAATAAATGAAGTACATGTAATTGGATAAATAGACGAATGGATATAAATGTACATGTAACATATATGTACATGTACATGTACAATTAATATTTATGCTACATGTACATGTACATACATGTATGTCTGTGTGTATAATACATATACATTTGTACATGTACATATATCTGTCTGTATAAGATATGTACATATATCTGTGTGTATAATACATGTACATGTATATATGTACCTTGATTCACTTTCAATCTTTTCTACAGCTAATAATAAAGCTTGTTCTGATAGAGAAGCCATTGTCCATCCAATATTATTAGGAACAGAGAATGAATGGTAAGTAGATGCATTGTGAAATTCTACCTCTACCATTGAGATGGTGTCATCATCGTTATGACAACTTACCATGCCAACCATGTTATAAACCTACAAGTACATGGTCAAGAAATTATACACACGTACATACACAATGTACATACTATGTACACATACATATACATATACATGTATGTAATAATAATAGCACCCTTTAGAGAGCAATAAAGCTCAAAAATAAGTAATGTATGAGTGAATAGGTAATAACTAATTCAATATACAAGCAGTTATAAAGTATATTACATGTGTATATTACATGTACATGCACATGTATAAAAAATGATTTCACTCTGTGATTGTCATGTATGTACATGTACATGAGTATTAATGACCAATACATGTAATACACATGTATTATCTGTGAGCATTTTAGTATTCTCTCGAAATTCGAATTTACATGTGTAACCCTGAACTATAGCCTTGGTATTCATTTTTTCATTGGAAAATCAATCATTAGTGTAGTTTAGCATAACAGGAAGAACAAAACAACATGAGTGAATTAGGGGACGCCTATGATTTTCTAGGGAAAGTCCCTCCAACCTTGACAATGTAGTGATGTGTTATAAATCAAGACCTACATTTAACTTTAAGTAATAGTTATAACACACTTTACAGTGATTACATGTTTTAATTTAACACGAGGGTGGGTCAATGGTTGAGTTTACAATAATGCATGAGCCGAAGGCGAGTGCATTATGTAAACGAGACCTTTGTTGACCGCCCAAGTGCTGCATTGAAACACACAATGCACTGTCAAGTGTGTTATTAGTGATTTATTGAAGATCTGGTGAACTTCCCTGTTGTTGGAGCTGCTTCGTTAGTAGAGGTGAGCAAAGTGTGCAATTGCATGCAAAAGTGTGCAATAAGTGATTTAATGTTCAATCATGTGATGCATTATCTGCATTCTGATTGGCCACAGGTCACATGATCAGCAATAAATACACATAAAATTCTTTGACAAATTCACTTGTTGATTTACTTCTGGGTAAGCCAATTACAGTAGTTCAACAGTAGTTTTGACAGTTTCAACATCACAGTAGTGAGACAGTAATTACTATACTATACTGACAATAGAACTAAGATAATTACTGCTTCTGTATGGTGACTTTTTATTGACATTATACTATAGTAACAGAGACTGGGATCCATAACTGACGTAAATCATGTTGGCAATAATTCAATATATCACACACATTGCAATATTATTGCATTGTAATAATCATATCGCATGATAGCAAAATATTATCTTACTAGTGATAATATATGTAGTTGAAGAGTACTATTTATAGGCTTGAGCAATATGCTCTCAAAACAAAGATCAGAAGTTTCATCGTTTAAACAACAAACTGTTTTTGCTGTCATACACAGTACCAATGAGTAGTTGTAATATTGCAATAATCACAAGTCACCTTTAAGCAATATTCACAAAACATAATTTTCAATATTGCCCAATCCTACCTCTATATACATGTATACGTATCCGCAAGTACACATACATGTGAATGTACCAAGCATAAAAACTGATAAATTAAAAGTTATAAAAGAGGGTAATTGCTACAACACGTATACTTCTTCAGATGTCAGTTGGTAGAATCCTCACATCTCCTAGCAGTAATTCTTAATAATTAATTATATATCTCACTGACCATACAATTTAAAATTTTAAATTTAGCAAATGTTAAAAAAACTTCAGCAAAAAAATAACAAAATTTCTAAGCAGAAAATATCAATACCATAGTGTGCAGTTTAATGTCCATTTTTAAAATGCAGTTTCTAATGCTTTTTCTCTCCTTTAATTTCGCCTCTCACACTTTCCTTGTAATGATTCTTTGTCGTTCTTACGGTAGAGTTCCAGTAGAGCTGCATTGTGGTAGTTAAGCTTTGAGCCATTGATAAGGTCAAGTTTCACTTTTTGAACAGCAATTGACTCTAATCGTACCTGAATTAGTACACCCATTGCAATGACACCAGGGTTGATATCAGGTGCAGTGTAGAGTTGATAAGTGAGGCAATTTTGTATCGTTCTCCTAGAAAGTTCACCTAGATTTATATCATGGCCAGTCTTGAACTGACCATTCTTCCCCCTTTTTTTGGCCCTGTAAGAAAGCAATCCAATTAGCTGCATTCCCATATTTCACTTGATTGAAATTGCCATTAACACGTTCATACCCTCGGACCCTTGTTAGATATGTGTAGCAGCAGTCAATGCACTCAAGGTAAAAGTCAGGCTGAATATTGTAATGCCTTTTAAAGTTATCACTATCATCATTTCCACCAGAATCTGATATCCTGGTTGTGTGTCTTTTGATGTGCCATTGTGAAATGACTTGGTTGTTGTCGCAATTACTTAATTTAAAAGCAAGTAGAATTATTGGGAAATTCCAAACTATCATATGAGAGTTATTACAACAACAGGGAAAGATTTATCACCACCACAAAAATGGCAGATGCAAAGGCTAATCTGTACCGCTCTGGTAGCAAACAACTATAAAGAAAGAAAACTCATCTTGTTTGAAGGCTATCAATGTCAAGGCACTGTTACAAATCAAATATATAGTGTAGGATGACTGATAAGATACCTAACAGCTTTGGAAACATAAGATTCCTAACTGCTGATGTGAAGTGCTGCCGTGTATATGGGAAAATTATAGTAGAGGGAGTAGTGTCATGTAAACTATAATTACTGGGAATCCTGTTTTCAAAGGTGTCAAACATTCATATCAGATGTCCTCTACTATTAATTTACTTAGTCATTGTGAGCAACAACACCCAAATTCACCAGTAGTGGTATTCTGTGTATTGTTGTTAGCTGTTGTAAATGTAAGATCTTGTCCTTCTTCATCTTTAGCTTTACATCCATAAGATATTCTTTGTGGAATGATTGACATAGTGGCATAGCATAATAAATTGAACACCATTTTATAATAGGTCCACGACTAACCATTTGGATCATCGGGACAGTTTCCTTCAGCATGATAAACAATTGTCAATAGTAGAACCAGAAAGAGAGGTGCTTTCATCTTTGTCTCTTGTTTTCTTCTCTTGTTGTTGAGTTGATTCTTTTATGTGTATTTGTCAGTAGGACTGATAACACATATGAAGTGTTTATTATACTGAATTCTCTTTTATAGACAACTAGTAGTTGCTTGCACTGCAAAAACAGTCAACCAATCAGTTAGTTACATATCAATTTAATAATTATGCCAGTCTGGCACTTAACATCTTAATTCAGGTGTTAAATACTGTAGACTGCTATCTATTATCAGGTCTTATGAAAATACTATAGTATATGGGAAGTGGACTGGTAGGACTACGGTCTTATACACAATTTTTGTGTATACGTTGTGGTTTAGTCATTCCCATCAACAAGTCCCAGATTAATGGACCTTTTTTCTTAAGGGGCGTTGTGGCGTAGTGGTTAAAGCTTGAGCGTCCTGAGCAAATGGTCAATGGTTCAGGTTTAGCTGCGGTCATGCTGTTTCCTGGAAAGAGAGTGTTTGTTTTTCTGTGGACTTCATTGCTAGCGACTTAATTTCCACCATCCCATCTCTCCCCTCTATAAACCCCTGTACTCCAAGGGAGGTCAATAGACCATCATGCACAATGGGCTGGTTCGTGAGACTAGGTCTGTAGAGCTTAGTGTGTGTTCTTTTTTACGCACCATGCCCATTAATTGACCACGCCCTTGAAATGACGTAACTTCCTTACGTATAAAATGCATAATCGCGTAAGTGGCCACAAACATTATAATATATAATTATTATATATAATTACATAGATTGAACCCATGAGAAAGCAATCATAGGGATGGCCCTACCGGCCATAAAAATGAAAGAGTATGCAGGGTATACATATGTATATCAAAACCGAAAAGATATGGATGGTGCCTTCACTGCCTTGCTTTGGCAACAAAATTAAATACGACTTCCACATTAAACACCACTTCAACATGACAATCCTACATAAGTATATATAGCGATACTTATATACAGTAGTCTGGCTACCTGCCTCTTTGCTTAAGGAGGAAGGGTCTGGCTCAAACCAGCATTCGCATTTGTGCAGCAGGAATTTAATTAAGTGAAGCCGCAAAGGGGCGGGTACCCAGACATTCTAAATTATAACAAAGCGAGGAACAATATCAAATAAAACATCAAGTCAGCAACTAGTTTAGTCTGGAAACATTCAGTATGAAGTAAAACTAACATATCCTTTGCTCAATAGCATTTCTGGTCCAATGAATATCAACTGATAGCAACCTTCAATGACAGATCTTTTTGTTTGTGGTGCTGTATCACACAAAATATACACAGCCACTCGATCCCTTCTAACAAAATCCTTTACCTGGTCTTCTACGATAGCAACTAGAGGACGCGCAATCAAAACCACTGAACTACTTCTCAAGGCAAGCACTGGAAACACACTGTTTCCAAAACCACCAGTTGGTAGGATAGCTCTTTGCCTTCCAAGACACTTAAGAAAACCTGTAACTGCCCTGGTTTCAGTATTAGACCCATAGATTTAGCTGACTCTCTCAAACCGTCAATGATCGTCGCCATATTTAAACATGTGTAGCATGATCAGAATGTTATCAATTGGACATCAAGTAATTTGATTGGTTCCAACCGATTTTTGTTGTGCTGCACAAACGTGAATGCTGGCGGGTACCCAGACTATATGTACAGTTGTTATGTGGAAGCAGTTTTGATTTTTCATTGCAAAATCAGTCATTTCAGATTGTGCCAAAATTTTTCATAGAGTAACAGAAAAAATCTTGATATTAAATATTTCGATGGACTTCTTGTGGTGCCTCATTTCCACTCCTGGCTGCATATCTACACCGATATTGTTCCAATCTCTCTGCTTTTTCTTCAGAAGTTTGTTCACTAACTCTTCTGTTTCTTGTTGTGCTACTATCGAAATTTGAACTTCGCGCAATTACTAATTTCTGAATGATGATTAAACTTATGGTATGATCAACAACCAACCAATCCTAGATTACACTAATTGGGGCTCGCTCCAATTATATATAATTATATACATGCATGTACATGTACGTATCATACATTATATCAATGTACAGTATATAATATAATATACAGTGTACATGTACTCACATTATACATATGTATATGTACAATGTACATGTATATGTATACCACAAAAAGGTGAAATATTTCAGTGGGTGTGACTAATTTATTACTTATTTACAAAATGTACATACCATAAAACGATGTATTAAATGAGAGGGTGTAGCAGAAGGTTGAAAAATCTCATGATATTCCAATTCCGGCGGCAGTACTACTGCTTGAGGGTGTGGTTCTTTTTGTGCTTCCATCTGATTTGTGGATGATACTTCCGGTTGCCATGGTGAATTAGATCGTCTCAGAGTATGTGATGTAACAGAAACATTGTCGGCTACACTGTCTCCCTCATCATCACTGTTAGGTCTTGCTATACAATGGCGTTTCTTGGGCGGGGTTTCACCACCTCTCAATATGTCAGTTGTATGCTCTATTTGTTTATCATTGTCATTAATAGTTGCATTTATAATATCATCATCATCATCGAATATACTGTCAGGAGGTATACCCTGTTGATTAATTAATAGTTAAATTAATAGAATACAATGTACATGTACATAATATATATCATCATCATTGAATATACTATCAGGAGGTATACCCTGTTGATTAATCAATAATTACATTAATAGAATACAATGTACATGTACATAATATATATCATCATCATCAAATATACTATCAGGAGGTATACCCTGTTGATTAATTAATAGTTACATTAATAGAATACAATGTACATGTACATAATATATATCATCATCATTGAATATACTATCAGGAGGTATACCCTGTTGATTAATTAATAGTTACATTAATAGAATACAATGTACATGTACATAATATATATCATCATCATCAAATATACTATCAGGAGGTATACCCTGTTGATTAATCATTAGTTACATTAATAGAATACAATGTACATGTACATAATATATATCATCATCATCAAATATACTATCAGGAGGTATACCCTGTTGATTAATCATTAGTTACATTAATAGAATACAATGTACATGTACATAATATATATCATCATCATCAAATATACTATCAGGAGGTATACCCTGTTGATTAATCATTAGTTACATTAATAGAATACAATGTACATGTACATAATATATATCATCACCATCAAATATACTGTCAGGAGGTATACCCTGTTGATTAATTAATAATTACATTAATAGAATACAATGTACATGTACATAATATATATCATCATCAACGAATATACTATCGGGAGGTATACCCTGTTGATTAATCATTAGTTACATTAATAGAATACAATGTACATGTACATAATATATATCATCATCATCAAATATACTGTCAGGAGGTATACCCTGTTGATTAATTAATAGTTAAATTAATAGACTACAATGTACATGTACATAATATACATTTTGGATATTCAGTGTTCTGCCCAGGATATTTAGAGTGGTTGTCAGATTCTACATTGCATTTAGTGGTGTTTATCCAGTATATTCGTACTTAATTCTGTCTCAGTAATCTACATGTACATGTACATGTACAGTATGTATTATTTGGGTGATGGTTAATTCATGCTAAGTGGAGATTAATGAACATCTTTTTGAGTGGAAAAGACATTTGATGCTTGGACCAAGAATTTGAAGCAACTGTTCCAAACTGTCTTTCACCCATAGGGCATGGGGGTCTGGGAATGAGACTATCTACTTTAGCAATTTCATCATATTTAATTAAATTATAGGTGTGGTTTCATTAATTAAAGTCTGCATGCTTTCTGTATTATGCAGCTTGATTTTCGTGATGCATACATGTACATGCATTTCCGAATCAGAATCTGTTCAAATCTGTATCGTTGGAGGCTATGTACATGTACATGTATACTATGTGTGTATCTATCTATTGGTGAGAGTGCTGGCTCAATACACATGTAACTCATTCAGTGTAATAATAATTATAATACTACATGTACATGTATAATTATACCTCCATTAATAAACTATCATCAATTAAAGGATCATCCTCTTTCATGCGTTTATTAGTATCTATCTTATCTGTAGACACACCCCCTTCATTAGGATAGACTAATTGTTTAGGAAGTGAACCAAGATGTCCAAAAGAAGAAGAGAATATGAGAGGATGGGTGGAGTATGGTCCTGTAGGGTCCCAGAATAATGATGATATAATACCACCTTCAGTATTATGACTGGAGTGATGTAGAGATACATGTACATGTAGACAGATAGATAGATAGATAAATAGATACATGTAGATAGATAGATAGATAAATAGATAGACAGACAGAGACATAAACGTACATACATACAGTACATAGATACATACATGTAAATGTAGATACATAAATGTAGATAGATAGATACATACATTGTACTAGTAGATACATATAGATGAAGAGATAGATAAATATACACATAACTTACTTATATAATAATGTAGAGGTTTTAAAGCTCCATACAGAAACATGTCCATTACATCTACCTACTGCGATATACTCTCCACATGGTGACCAACATGTTACATTAACAGGCTAAAATACAAGAAAATGAGAGAGTAAAGGTGAAGAGATGTGGTGAGAAGAATAGGTTGAAAGGTAGAACAAGCACAGAAGAGAGAGAGATACCTCAAAAAAATGAAATACTAACCTAATTTCAAAAAGGGACACTGCAAAATAATGTTGACCAAACACTTAACTTTAATCCCTCATCATTCAACTACATATACATGTACATGTACATATACATGTATATGTACTTTGTACAGGAAGTCATTGGTATCAAGATTCCAAATTGCATTAACTTCCTGTACAAAATGGCAGAATAGAATGTACAAGTAACATTTGATTGGAATTATTTAGTGCAAAAGTGTCCTTTTTCAAAATTAGGTGGTTACGTATTAACAAAGAAAAAGAAAGTAAATATTACAAATAGATAATAATTGTCTAGCAATATTCATTACATATACATGTACCTCATCATGAGAGGTATCCTGTAGTTTCTTGAGACATTTCCATGTTTCTCTTTCGTATAGTTCAACACACTCACCCACTGGTATAGCTAGAATCTATGATCACACATACATGTACATGTACACGTATGTATATCACAAAATACATCTAGATAATATATATGTATTTATGATTATTAATAATCAATGTTGAAATAGTACATGTACTCTTTAATTAACATACCTTCCCATTAGATGGTTGCCATGACAATCGACATAATGTTGGACAAAGACTAAGATCATTGACTTTAGTAAATACATTTAAAGATGTTATCATGTCCTAAAGAGAAGTAATGACTTTACATACATGTACATGTAAATACAGCATAATGTACAAGTACAGAGTATAATGTATATGTACACAGAGTATAATGTACATGTACATGTACATCTACACATGTACATGTAAATGGAGCATAATGTACAAGTACAGAGTACAATGTACATGTATATGTACATGTACACAGAGTATAATGTACATGTACATGTACATGTACATCTACACATGTACACGTATACAGCATAATGTACTCCATGTACATGTGGATTGTGGAGAATGGAGATGAGCAGAGATATAGAACTGCATCATTACATGAACAGTACAAAGTACCTTGTTATCTATAGACCATATTTTCACAGTACCATCACAACTAGAAGAAGCCTATGTATTAAGTAGGTTGAAAACTAATGTTATATTATATTGTACAATGTACATGTATATAATTATACAGTACATACCAGAAACATGCCTAAGGGGTCAAACTGAACACAAAGTATTGGAGCTTCATGTCCTTCAAGAGTAGTGACTTTACAAGTGTCAATAAGATCAACTATCTTTACCAGAAAATCACTACAAAGAATAGATAGATAAATATATAGGTACATAGATAGATACATACATGTACATGTAGATAAATAATTAGATAGATAGATGGATAACTAGATAGACAAATACCACGCCCACACAATGTTTGCAAATTTAAGTATTGCAACAATAAGGACATACGTACATGTGTATGTGAACAATCAAACTGATATTGGTGATAAAGATTCAATCATTCAAAGGCCCATCTCCACACATGAAGGAATACACAATGTATGTACATGTAGGTTATATGTACGTGTAACTTGTGTAAGTGATATGTACATATACATGTACACTTACCTTGCACCAGCGGCCAACTTTGTGTTGTCTAGAGACACATCAATAGTGTTTATTTGAGAAGTGAAACGAACTAACAGACTCTCAAATTCACTCTATAAAATGAATTCATAGATGACAGCAAACAAGGAATAAGAGGTTTCAAGTCAAGGGAAACACAACACATACAGTTGTAGACATGTTTCCATGTTATCTGAGGAAACTTGTCATGTCATCTTGTTTCTGGCAAAGATTGTCATATCTCCTTACAGGTGTCACTCGATGCACATCAGTTGATAGTTGTATGAAATGCATGAATGAACACATGTATCAATACATAGATAGATACTACATGTAGATTGACTGAAGGATAGCATAAACAGGTTAAATGAATAAAAAGATCATGCTGTCCCTAGAATGCACTAACATGATACTTTCTTCACCATTTTTTTAAAATTTTTTATATAGAATAATAAATGGCCATTAGTCCAAGCTGGAAATATCAGTGGGTTGTGGTTTGGGAGTGACTAATAATCACTGCTGTACTTCTATCTCTGGGGACAATCCTATAGATAGATGAATACATACACCCAGGATTTCATAAGGGGTTAGGGTGGAGGGGCATTTACTATAGTTTTGCTCCCCTTAGATATTGTTTGCCAATATCCACGCTATGGTAACCCTGTATGTCACCCCATCAAAGTTTTTCAAATACACGTTTCACCTCCCCACACCTCAATGAATTTTCTAAATGAAATCCTAAATACACCAGATAGATTACTGAATTGATAAATGGATGAACATGAAAATACATGTAGAAACATAAATGGAAGGTACATGTAATTTGAACCACCTCTGCAAATGGATCATCGTTGACATTACCCGAAGAATATTTATAAGATAATACAGTATTCTCATCAGTTGCTATAGCAACATAATATTGCCCGTCCCTGTGATAGCAGACAATATCTTGAACACTGGCAATTCCATCAACTTCAAACTGATATGAATCTTCATTTAATGATTCTTTATAGAATATTATACTGCTATCATGACCAGAACTAACGATCTGTCTACATGAAAAGATAATTAATAAATGAAGTTATATACAATTTTAAATAATGATGATCCTTAAATCTAATACAATGCTCTTTCTATTAATCTCTCAGATACTGGCACTACTGATATCCACATTCCCAATTATATACATGTACTAGTATCCACATTCCCAGTACTCACTGATTATATATTAGTATCCACATTCCCAGCACTCACTAATTAGATACTAATATCCACATTCCCAGCACTCACTGATTATATAGTAGTATCCACATTCCCAGCACTCACTATTTAGATACTGATATCCACATTCCCAGTACTCACTATTTAGATACTGATATCCACATTCCCAGTACTCACTGATTATATATTAGTATCCACATTCCCAGCACTCACTAATTAGATACTAATATCCACATTCCCAGCACTCACTGATTATATAGTAGTATCCACATTCCCAGCACTCACTATTTAGATACTGATATCCACATTCCCAGTACTCACTATTTAGATACTGATATCCACATTCCCAGCACTCACTAATTATATTAATATCCACATTCCCAGTACTCACCAAATACTAATTATACATTAATATCCACATTCCCAGTACTCACTGATTACTAATTATACATTAATATCCACATTCCCAGCACTCACTAGGTACTAGTATCCATATTCCAGTACTACTAATTACATACATGTACAGTAACCCATGCACATTTCCTAAAAATTTTACAAATATGAGGTGTATAAAATATGAGGTGTATAAATCTTTAGCTATTAAATATTAATTATCATAGAATAGGAGACATGATATATATGTCATGATTTGTTTCAGTACTTGGAGCTGTAATCAAGTATTAGGACTGCAGAGAGACTAGTCTGGATACCCGCCCCTTCGCTTGGAGGAGGAAGGGTCTGGGGACTTACAATTGACAAGGTTGTACAAACTGGAATGCGGATGTTGGCGTATGTCGACAGTTGTAAACACATTCCTAGCCACGTGAGTAGGGATGGCTGGAAGTCTATGCCTGGGATGCGGGGTTGAGACTAAAAGTTAAGGTTACGGGATAGTGAAATTGACCGTAATTTCTAATTCCCGCGTACTTCACATCAAGTTCAACCCAACATTAATTTCATTATAATAACAAATTTTATAAAATAACAAATTTTGTCGCCAAAAATATGGATCACTATTCTTTTTTAGAGCTGATTGACGATACTAAATTTACAACAAACTATCTAAAAAGGGATTCACCAGAGCTTTTTTTGAACTAGGCTTCTAGGAAAAACTTACTACGTTTTTTTTACCGTATTTCATACTGATATTTCATATTTCTAGTCCATAAAACTTTTATAAAGAATAAAATTGAAAATTACTCTGGTGAATCCCTCGAGGATGTTGGTAGCTTTGTTTGTAGCAAGTTTTGTAGTTCTGAGATCTTCCAAAGTTGAGATTTTTGGTGAAAGAATTGTGAAAGATCTGGTGATGTTAGGTTCATCTTTCCTTGCACAATATCCATAATTTTTGCTGTCCAATGAAGCATGTGTATGGTTAGTATCTTCGTTGACTTTCATCTCTATACTCTCTGTAATTTTCAAGTTACATGATAATTAGTGCAACTATTTAATATTCAAAATTGTTTATCCCGTAACCTTAAGGAATGAGAGTTATAGAGCCATCTGAGTTGAGTCCTGTAGCTAATTTAGTTAAAAACAATTACCACCCACCTTTCTCAAGGCATCAAAAACAACAGGCAACACAATATAACAAACAGTCTTTCCAAATCCGGTAAGCAAACAAACAAATACATCTTTACCACTCACAAAAGCATCTATAGCCTTTCTTTGCTCTTCTTTGAGTTGACTAATGCCTAGAAATAGTGCCACACTTTCCACTTCCATCTTGTAGATCATGCCCGAGTAATTATCCCGTGACAATTTACCCGCCGTGCAATCTGATTGTCACGCAGTAATCTGAACGTGTCTACAAGCTGGTCAATTGTAAGTCCCCAGACACTTCCTCCTCTAAAGCGAAGGGGAAGTATCCAGACTAAGAGAAACTAGGTATAGGAATATCAAGTATTATTGGCATTGCCGATCACTAATTCTGAATACTAATATTTATAATGGCCTTTTTAATAAATATATTTCATATTGCAAAGCATTAGTACATGATGAACTGTCAATGAAATCAAATGTTTCCAGGCTCAGACACTCAATATACTTTCCAATACTCAACTACTATAAGTCTTGTAAGATCATAAACAATCATAAAAATATTCTTCTATTTCTCTTTACCTGTTATTATCCATTGTGACTCTAGAGATACCTTCACTGTGTATTAACAGTTTGATCATATCTGCTGGAGTAGGATCCATCTTTGGTAGTTGATTTTCCCGCCTTGCAAATTTGACACACCCACAATTATTGTAATTAATTTTAATTAAATTTATTTTCCGAGTGAAACTGTTGAAATCAAGCTTTAATGTTAATGTTATATATATATATATATATATAATGTTGCAATCCACAAATCATATATTTTTTGTGCACATGACACATTGCCGGATGGAATCTCAGTATGCTAGCTAGCTATAATCCAAAAGTTATACTAGACAGCCTAAGCAATAACAATTTTTTTGCATCCAGTTAAAATAACAATACAAAAATGCTACGGTTAAAACTAATGAGATGTGTTACTAGAAATTATTTTTTAATACTTTACGTTTTTTTCACAGTACAATTACCAGCTAACAGTTGCTGGTAACTGAATGATATTTGAATGACAGAAACATATAAGTAAGAAATACTAGTACTATAATTATGTAAACAGGAGCGCATGATCAAAACGAAACATCATTTGTGAACAAAATAATAACTAAATTACAAGTTATATTTAAATTAACACAAGGCTTATAAATTAATACTTACTGAATTACTGATCATTCCTTTTACAACATTATATATATTAGGTAAAAAACATTGTTTCCTTATATAGTGCACACAACACAAGTAAGTTCCCTTCCATCGACATATGGAGGACAAAGATGGTTGTTGCATCTACTCTCAACATGCTCTAAAATTCCTCCATGAGTGTTTGCACCACTTCCAATAATGGATTCTGCATACCTGTCAATACACTCAAAAGTAGATGGACTCTCATGATTGTGTCGCCCGGCCATCAAGTATCCATAATACTCACGTGTCCAATCACTAGGACAGGTAAATTTTCCTGGTATCATAAGCACTGTTCCACGTGTGTATGTGAGACACACAGCACAAGGAACACCATGATGATGTAAAGACCTTAAAGGACCACTGTCCTCTATTTCATATTCAGCACCATACATGTAACCTCTCCAAGTAGAAACTGATGAATAGTAGGTGAGATATTCTGGATCTTTTGGAAGACATTGGTAGTTAATACCTCCTCCTGCATTATTCCAGGCACTCTTTCCTGCTATTCCATCATAAACGAGTTTAGTTCCAGCTATATTGGGACAGGTACTCTTACCCCATCTAGTATATACTGCTCCACCTACACTAGGTCCTGCAGGACCAATAGCTCCTTGAGGTCCTACTGCACCCTGTTCTCCTTTCTCTCCTTGTGGTCCTTTCTCTCCATCCTTACCATCTCGTCCATCTCTCCCATCACGACCATTTCTTCCTCTTAACAATTCCGCCAGGTCAAAGAAAGATGATGTAGTATTGAAGTATACAACTCCATTAGATGGTGAGTCACAATTATCCCCTAACACTGCACACACTGTAAAAAGAAAAATATTAAAGTCATTCAAACTGAATGATATACAATATAAACACATACTGTACCTTTAATTCCAATCAGTGTCAGAATGATCACATTAATGTAAACAACTACCAACTGCATTTTCTATTGTTAAAATGTATAAATGAGACATTTACAATTATTTTCATAGTATATATAGTATAAATAATAAATGATAGCTAATGCAATAATACCTCTAATTAAATGATGCTTGCTCAATCCGTTGCACTTGAATATCAGTTGTAGCTTCTTCTTCTGCAGAATTATATTCTGATTTGTATTGCTTGAAGCTCTTCTTATATATACACTCTAGAAACAAAATCATTAATTTATTGGTTAGTACAGGTGCAAGGAGTTGTATATCATACAGTTTGTTTGAAGATGATAAACACACACCTTTCTGTAATAGGCCACTCCACTATTTTGAGAGTACAATCCAAAAGGATGCAATCACCAACCTCCTCGCCGATAGTGGCTTGTTGGCCCCACCATGTTTGGTATTGTAGCTGTCTAAATTGAGATAGCTGCAACATACCTAACAGTAATTCAATAATAAACAATTTATAATTGATTATATATTTCAATAACAATTGCAATTAATTACAAACAATAAATCACTTCCTTTAACAATTTTTTATAATGTCTAATTATATAATAATTATTAATAATTATAATTATTAGTAATTTAACCAATGAGATGGTTGTATGTCAGTGTAGCTAATATAGTACATCATTCACACTATTTTTGCTGAACTAATGTGTTGAGAAGTACCAGACGCTCTTGATACCGAATGGGCGGGGCACCCAGACTAGTTATAATACACATGCACGACAGCTAATACTATAATATCTGTAATTCAAATGATGCTTGCTGAATTATTTGCACTTGAAATATCAGTTGCAGCTTTATTCTTCTGTGGAATTATATTTATTCTGATATGTGTTGCTTGAAGCTCTTATATACATGTATATACTCTAGAAACCAAACCATTTATGGGTTAGTACAGATGCAAGGAAGTCGTATATCATACAGTTGTTTGAAGATGGTAAACACACACCCTTGTGTAATAGGCCACTCCACTATTTTGAGATACAATCCAAAATGATGCAATCTCCAACCTCCTCTCAGATAGTGGTTTGTTGGCCCCACCATGGATGCATGTTTGGTAATGTAGCCATCTAAAGTTAGATAGCTGCAAAAGAACTATTCAATAATAAACAAATTATAATTCATTAATTACAACTAGTGATGGGTGATTCAATACCAATGTACTTGATACTTCAATACCGAATCTGGTTTCGAGTAATGTCCAAGTATTGATCCTGATCATGATACCGAGCTAATCACCACACCTCTATTTTAATCTGACACACTCATTTAACCAAAAATGTTTCATAGCGTTTCCACTTGACTGAATTTGTATAAATTTTGAGGTTTATGTATATAATCACGTGTATTATGCATATGCACATTATCATGTATCTGTATCATATACTCGATACCATTGATAATGATTCCCAAACTACTTGGTATCATATCGAAATTAAAATTACTGGTATCGCCCTGCAATAGCAATTGCGATTAATTACAAACAATAAATTATTCTTATATAGTAGCGAATGGGCGGGGCAGCCAGACTATAGTATATTAATTATTAGTTTTGTTGTTCACAGTAACTAAGCAAACTGATAGTGGAGGAAGACTGATATGATGTGTAACACCCTAATTTGAAAACAGAATTCCAAAATTAACAGAATCAAATTTTAGCTATATACATGCCAGTACTTCTACAATACAACTGAACTGATCATGAATACAGAAGCTAAGCTACAGGTCACGTCTATACTATACAGCATTTCACATCATCAGTTAAGGAGATACGATCTATAATTATATAACATCCAATGCAATTCCTTTAATTAAATGTTTAAAGAACAATTCCATTTCTTTTGACAGTGCACCTAATAGTATAGGGATTTTGCACTGGGTAATGGTTCACAAAATATAGAAATACACATGGGTAGAAATAATGAATACACTTAACTATATTAACAATACAATATCTAATTATATAACTCATAGTGTTACAGGAGCAGTAGACGTCTTAATTTAGAAGGTAATTTAAACATGCTAAAATTGTTATAATTTTTATCAACAATAATAACTAAATTCAATATCACAATTACCGAATAACCATAATTAATATAATTATATAATTATATATAATTACATATAATTATACATATAACTAAAATATTAATCCATTACTTTTACAACACTATTATGTAACCAAAAAATTTGTCATTATATAGTGCACACAACACAAGTAAGTTCCCTTCCATTGACATATGGAGGACAAAGATGGTTGCTGCATCTACTCTCAACATGCATTAAAATTCCTCCATGAGTGTTTGTACCAGTTCCAATAATGGATTGTGCATACCTGTCAATACACTCAAAGGTAGATGGACTAGGATGATCGTGTCGCTCGGCCATCAAGTAGCCATAATACTCACGTGTCCAATCACTAGGACAGGTATATTTTCCTGGTATCATAAGGACTGTTCCACGTGTATACGTGAGACACACAGCACAAGGAGCACCATGATGATGTAAAGACCTTAAAGGACCACTGTCCGCTATTTCGTATTCAACACCATATATGTAACCTCTATAAGCAGAAACTGATGAATAGTAGGTGAGATATTCTGGATCTTTTGGAAGACATTGGTAGTTAATACCTCCTCCTGCATTATTCCAGGCACTAGTTCCTGCTATTCCATCATAAACAAGTTTAGTTCCAGCTATATTCGGACAAGTAGTCTTACCCCATCTAGTATATACTGCTCCACCTACACTAGGTCCTGCAGGACCAATAGCTCCTTGAGGTCCTACTGCTCCCTGTTCTCCTTTCTCTCCCTGTGGTCCTTTCTCTCCATCCTTACCATCTCGTCCATCTCTACCATCACGACCATTTCTTCCCTTTAACAATTCCATAAGGTCAAAGAAAGATGATGTAGTATTGAAGTATACAACTCCATTAGATGGTGAGTCATGATTATCACCTGATACTATATACATAGAACAAACTAGGTGATTATTATTGCAAGTTGGTAACACATAAATACACTAATACTGAACAATGAACAAAATACCATACCTTTCATTCCAATCAGTGTCAGAATTATGACATTAATGTAAACAACTGCCAACTGCATGCTTCTAATGTTAAAATGTTGTCAAGAAAATATATGATATTAATGGTATGTATGGAATAATAGGTGAATGATTAAATAATACCTCCAATTGAAATGATACTTGCTAAATGAGTTATACTTGATTAATCAGTTGTTTTACCAGTTTCTTCTAAATGCCAGGATTATTTTCTGACTTGTATTGCTTGAAGCTCATCGTATTTATACAAATCATTTTACTACACTGAGGTCAGCATTTTACACAACTATTACCGAGAATGATTTTCTCGAAACTATGACTAAATATACTTCACACCAAATGTTTGCTTAAATCTTTCGGATAATTTGATAATATCATTATAGAATAACTTACCAAACATATACCCATGAGATAATTTAGTTAGTAATCTGGCTGTCACATCTGTTATATATGGTACCCATCATGATATAATACATAGCTATACACTGTATATATGTTAGTGACCACATTTCAATGAAATATGACACATGAAAACAGTACTCATGCATGCACTTTGATCTTTGAGAAACAGCATTTTCTATATATTATCATAATAATAATTATTATATATCCAGCTAGATCTAGTGAGGCAGAAAGGGATTGTTAGGAGATCAAACTGGAAATCATATTCATATGCATGTAGCTACTTGCAATTGTGTGAAGCTACATTTGTACTCAGTAGTGTTACTGGCAACTATTATACTTGAAATAATGAAAACACTATCAAGGCCAAACTTTAATTCTAAGGGATACTCCCCTCAATATTGGGGTCTATGGGCAATAAGATTAAAAGTAAACCTCCTCCCCTTCACCCAACTACTCCAGAGAGTAATTTTATAACTGTAGTCTGCACATGCTCGCTGTGCATCATTGGAATTTATTCAATGTTATACAATGTATATACTATACACAGCAGATTGAACTGTTCAACATGCTGAATCAGCTCGTAATATACCCTACAACAGGGATTGAATTCCATAATAATATACTATGATTTAACAATTGAATTTTTAATAAGGTGTGTATGGTAGCATAGTATATACTATTATAAAGATTACTACAAATTATATGAGTTGTTAGTCAAAACCATGCAATTGACTGCATGCTAGCTAGAAAAACATATGTTGGTTTTAAATTACTGATACTTGAACAAAAGAAGTAATAATTTAAAATCATTCTTGTAACGTAACTACTTATACATCGAAAAAATTCCACTATAATAATAATGATTACAATACATTTCTCACATAAATAACTACGTCTGAAATTGCATGTAGATATGTTACTAAACATGTACACATACAACTGCCTACATTATTACATGTAAAGGTAGTGTAGTAAAACATAACTACCTATATTATTTCATGTAGAAATACACAATAATTTTCTAGCTTACGTTTTTCAGGTGCTCAGACATACAACAGGTGAATACATAATTATATATATACAATCATAAATCTTCAGTGTCTGTAGATCAATCAGGAATCAGGAATGTAATAGACATGAAGTCATGGAGAAGACACTGATAAGGAAAATAGCTAAAGTCTGTTTACAATTAACACTGAACCCTAAACCCTAAACACTAATCCTAAAACCTAAACAGTATAACATTCTAATGTAACACAGTAATGAAGTTATGGATTGAAATTTGACACACACAATAAAGGATAGTTATGGCTCAACTTAAAAGATTGCTGATCCTTCCAAACTATATATATAAAATTATGAACCAAGGTCGAAGTAAATATAGATTACCATTAGGACTATAATACCATCAGTACTGTTTTTGTAAATAATTTATAGGTATTTATAATTTGTGTATCTATAATTATATTCAAGCAACAAATATGCTACATTTTATTCCCCATGCATATTCCATGCATTTATGAACTAAAATTTCTGATTTTAAAGTAACTTTGATTGTTGTTTTAGCTTTTGCGATAATTATTGCAAATTCAGTGATACAGGTGAGATACTATCTCTTAAAGTACATCAGCGATGAGAATAGTAAATAAAGTTATATAATTATAATTATTATGCTTCTACAGGATATATAATTTATCAATCATTTCAAGAGTATAAGCTAATTTTTATATATGTTATGTTATGTTGGTTGTTTTCCCAGCAATCGATATTTTGCTTTCATTTAATAATTTATCACATATTCATGACTTAATTCCTCTTGCAGATTTTTAAGTTTTGACTGTAGTTAATAAGATTCATTATATTTCCCCAAAAGAAAATGTATTTTTAATACAAAAATAATATTATATAACTATGATTGTATAGTTGATATGGGGAATGATTCATGCACAGCTTTTTCTCATATGGAGCATACAACACAGGCTAGTTCCTTTCCATCTTCATATGGAGGACACATATGAGAACCATCTGGACATCTGCTCTCCACATGCTCAAACGTTGCTCCATAAGTAGGTGAAGAGCTTTCAGGAATGGGTTCTGCATCTTTATCAATGCACTGAAATGTAGATGGGCTGTTATGACTGTATCGCTCAGACATCAAGTAGCCATGATACTCGTGTGTCCAAATATTAGGACAACTTATTTTTCCCGGTATCATTAGTGCAACTCCACGTGAATATGTGAGACATACAGCACAAGGGACACCATTAGCATGTAATGGTTTCAATGGACCTTCATCCCATATTTCATATTCAACACCATAAACATAAGCTCTGTGAGATTGGACTCCTGGTTCAGAAGATAGGTATTCTGGATCTAGAGGAAAACATTGGTAGTTTATCCCTCCTCCATGATTATTCCAAGCGCTCTTTCCTGCCATTCCTTGATATACAAGTCGAGTTCCAAGTACATCAGGACAACTACCATTACCCCATCTAGTATATACTGCTCCAACTGCACTGGGTCCTGGAGGACCTTGTGGTCCTGGTTTTCCCATTGGTCCTCTTACTCTATCATACACTAACTGTTCTATTAGCTCAATGAGATAAGAATTATTCAGGTAGACAACTCCATCTGATAATAAGTCATCATCATTATGAGCCAAAACTTCATAAAGAGAAACACAGTAAAGCAAATATTGTATTTGAATTTAACATTGAATAGTAAATGTTTAAGATAGAATCATATTACCTTTTGTTCCAATCAAAGTCAGAGCAATAGCAGTAACAACTGAAAACAGCATATCTGTTCAATTTTACTATATACATGTTAGAATTATATACAAATATGAATAATATTCACTTTCATAATTATACTTTTACCTGTGTAGCAGTATTCACCTGAATCAGTAACAGTAACTTGTATTGATCAAAAACTGCTTTAATTTCTCTTTATAGCAAAGTAGTGTTGCTAATAGTCACATCAATTCACTTTTATTGCTGTGTCTAACAATAGAACAATGGGTAATGTATAACTACGTATAAATTACATTAAACTATGCTGGAAAATGGCTATATAGTGTGTACACTTCCCAATGTTAGTTACTGCCCCTACTAATATTCACAAATATCATTATTACATTTGCCATGCATGTCATTTCCATCATTATTTATGTACAATTGATAAGTGTATCATCATCACTTTATACCTTCGAAAGCCAGTTTCCACAAGGAATCAATCATAAGTTACCTAATCGACCCACTATTAAGTATGTAGTTATAGGAAAAAAAAGATGATGATCAGTTGTGTGATATGATTGGTGTTATTGTAAGAAATGTTGAAGAGAAACAAGAGCTTGCAGATAAGTGTGTAATATTTTGCTGTAGCTCCGACTTTGATCATAAATAAGATGGTTAGTGATATAGGGTCCCAATAACATACAATAATATTATGATTAATAGAAACGCGTATTTTCAATCTGAATAAATATAATGTTGCAGAAGAATCTATATATACATATATATAATTATAATCATATAACATTATACTATTGTTTAGTATACAATTATTTTTCTCATCATTAAAGTACACACTATACTACATACAATTCACCACCTAATCATTGAAATTATAATTATGTCACAATATATAGTATATTCTTCATATCAGCCATTGATTATTTTAAGAGAGTCGATCATTATTTATAGGTTTTGTGTCACCTTATGAATATTGCTAATGTAAACAATATTAACATTATAGAAAGTATAACATCAAACGTTTGATGTAATTTATAAATTTTGATTAATTCTTATAACATTAGGGTGTTTCTCCCAGCTAGATTACATCATTCTATATAGGCAGTATCATTGTTATGGTTGGGTGTGGTTTTTTTATTTCATTGCTATTTTCAGTGGCAAATGGTTATATCAAAAAACTAACAACATTTGCATTACAGTAGCATGATTAGTAGCTATAATAATTAATGGCAACACACAAACAATATTATCGTATCAAACAAATGAGCCTATTGAACACGTTATGCACACAATCTTCAATATCATTTTGTTATATACTACATACAACACAGGTGAGTTCCTTTCCATCTGTGTATGGAGGACAAAGATGAGTGCCACACCTACTCTCTACATGCATAAAAATGCCCCCATGTGTTTGTCCACTGCTTCCAGGAACAGAGTCTGGATCCTTATCGACACATTCAAATGTAGATGAACTCCTGAGAGCATGACGTTCAGACATCAAGTAACCAAAATACTCACATGTCTAGTCCATAGGACAGTTTATTTTTCCTGGTATCATCACAACAGCTCCACGTGTATATGCAAGACACACCAAACATGGAACACCACTTAAATGGACATTTTTTAATGACCATTATCCCATATTTCATATTCTGTACCAAAACGTCAAGATGAATCATGACCTCACACTAGAAAAGGCTGTATCTGTAATCTGCCATCAAGAAAAAGCCAAGTGGCAGTGAAAGTAGAAGGAAGAGGCGGTGGATGGGCACTCTGGCCAGCGGCAGGGTAACTGTAGTTGGTCTCGGAAAGATTGGAGTTTGATACTGCCTAGAAAGGTAAATTTTATGGTTTCACTTACAAGCTAAAAAATTCAGCTTTCTTCAGCCCATTGTAACTATAAAATTAATTTCTCGTAATACATTGTAATTTAAAAGTGAAAATATTGACATCATGCATGCTTACATAAATACCTTTAACAGCATTAAAATATTATAAAGCTGTATTGTCTACTGAAAAATATTTCACACTTGTAATTAAGTAGTTTCTTACAGACAGTTGCCCGTAGTAAATGATGTTCAAATGATAGCATCTGACCCTAAATGAGATGTCTTGAGAGTTACCAAACATTATATACCAGGAGCATATGATAGCAAAAGGTGTAGAATTGAACTTTGTGAACATTAATAACTAAAACAAACGTTACAGTCAACACTTTACAATTATTGAATAATTATAATTATACAGTTAAAATACCAATCCATTACTTTTAAAAAACTACTATATATCATTAAGTACAGAAACACTGTGCCATTATATTGTGCACACAACACAAATAAGTTCCCTTCCATTAATATATGGAGGACAAAGAGGGTTACTGCATCTACTCTCAACATGCTCAAAAGTTCCTCCATGAGTGTCTGTACCAGTTCCGGTAATGGACTTAGAATACCTGTCAATACACTCAAAAGTAGATGGATTTTCATGATTATGACGCTCAGACATCAAGTATCCATAATACTCACGTGTCCAGCCGCTAGGACAGCTATATTTTGCTGGTATCATAAGGACTATTCCACGTGTATATGTGAGACACACAGCACAAGGAACACCATTAGCATGCAAAGATTTAAGTGGGCCATCATGTACATGGTATTCAACACCATACATATAACTTCTATGAGTAGAAACTGATGAATAGTAGGTGAGATATTGTGGATCTTTTGGAAGACATTGGTAGTTAATACCTCCTCCTTTTTCATTATATGCACTCTTTGCTGTTATTCCGTCATAAACAAGTTCAGTTCCAGGTGTACTGGGACAGATACTCCTACCCCACCTAGTAAATACTATCCCACCTACACTAGGTCCTGCAGGACCAGTAGGCCCTTGAGGTCCTACTGCACCCTGTTCTCCTTTCTCTCCTTGTGGTCCTTTCTCTCCATCCTTTCCATCTCGTCCATCTCTTCCATCACGACCATTTCTTCCTTTTACCAAATCCACCAGGTCAAAGAAAGATGATGTAGTATTGAAGTATATAACTCCATCAGATGGTGAGTCATGATTATCACCTAACACTACATAGAGAAAGAAACTTGTAATTATTATTGCAAGTTAGCAACACATAATTACACTAATATTGAACGTTAAACTACCTTTAATTCCAATCAGTGTCAGAATGATCACATTAATGTAAGCAACAACTGCCAATTGCATGTTTGTTTACTATTCAGATGAGGACAAAATAATAATTAAAGAATATTAAGTGCATGGAATACGAAATTCACCTTAACTATTGTTGAATTACACTTGATCGATCACTAGTATATACAACAGTATATTTACAGTATCTTTAAGTCAGCACAATTCTGTCTTTTGATTTTGGCTTTGTGATTTGTGCACGATCAAGCTCTTTATATTTATACATATAAATCCTGGAACTCATATTATCATTTACTTAATCTGTTATTCTGTTTGTCTAAACATTTGGGATAATTAAGAACTCAGTCTAAAGATTTTTCAACTACGAGATCAACAGATATTGATAACGCATAAATCATAATGTGTTAGGAATAATTTCTTTGGAACTTTTAGTTATATTATGCTGTATGAATATAAAATGCTCCCCAAACTTTTGGGAGAAGGACTAAGTCTATATCGTTAATCAACCTGCAGCTGTGTCCAGATAAATTGTTTGTCAAAAGTAAATATGATATCATTATATATATATTGCTGGATATACTATTAAAATTAGTTATGTATGTCTCTGTAATTATAAGCTTAACATGTACCCATTTCAGTTATGTCCTTATTCTAAAATACATTATTATAATTATACACTTGCTACATATGTCTTTTCTGGATGTTATGCATGTCAATTGTCATTAATTGTGTAAAATCTGCATTTTTCCATTGCTTTGTGGATATGGGCAGTTGTTTGATGAATGGTGAGAGAGTAGTGGGGATTCCCCAGGATAGTCAACATTCGGAGAAAGTCAAAATGGATCAAGACCTCAAACTAGAAAAGGCCGTATCCATAGTCTGCCATCGAGAAAAAGCCAAGTAGCAGTGGGAGTAGAAGAAAAGGTTATAAAATCAACCAAACAACCAAGATGTTGGCATCACTTCATACACAATCTCATATCACAACACCACACTGAGCCTATTTAAAGGATTAGGAAGACTAAAAGACAACTACGAGACCCCGATTATGGAAGGAAACCAAGCCATTTGAATAATAACACCAAGAAGAATTCTATTACTTTCACAAGTAAAGGAGGAGTTGAAGAGAATTGTCAACTGTGGTGTACATGTAATCACCCCTATGAAGGAATGGTGTGCTAGGATGGTACTAAAGCCAGATGGGAAGGTTCAAATATGTGTCGATTTAACAAGACCAAATGAGAGTGTACAGAGAGCACATCACCTTCTACCCAAGCAGTTTTAGCCCAGATAGGAGGACCTAAAGTGTTCTCAAAGCTGGTTAATGCTTTTGGCAATTGGAATTAGCCCCAGTATTGTCTAAATTAACAAACGTCTTTACACCTTTTACCTTATTTTGTTTCCAACATATCCCATTCAGTATAGCATTGGTCCTGGAACACTTTCAGTGTATATTTTGCTCTAAGTAAACAGGGTCCTGCAGGACCTGGTGATCCTTTTTCTCCTTCTTCTCTTCGCTCTCCCTGTAATCCTCTTCCTCCAATCATTCATTAGTACCTAGGCAAATATTGTATTTGAATTTTAACACCGAATAGCAAATGTTGAAAATACAATCATATTACCTTTTGTTCCAATAGGCGGAGCAATCACAATAACAACTGAAAATAGCATGTTTGTTCAATGTTACTAGATGTTAGACTATCATAACTAATGACATTTAGATATTATTATATTTTAACAATAATGTCAATACTACAGATAAGATGCTATTTATAATATCAATATAATAATCATTACTATTAATAGACAAGATGCTATTTATAGTATCATGAAGTAATAGTCACTACTATAAATATGATTAATACTCATTTTCATAATTATACTTTTACCTGTGTAGCAGTATTCACCTGAATCAGTAACAGGGTAACTTGTATTGATCAAACACTGCTTTAATTTCACTCTATAGCAAAGTAGTGTTACTAGCAGTCAGATCAATTCATGCTGTGTCTAACAATAGAACAGAGGTTAATGTATAATTATGTATAAAGTACATTAAATACCTATGCTAGAAAATGTCGATCTATAGAGTGTGTACACTTCCTTTCGTATACCCCTTCAAATAAGTTAATCATGTATACACACCCATTTCGTTACATGTATGTCTTTCCCACCATTAATTATGTAATTGCATTCTTTTTTCATCATTGCTTTATATCTTTGAAAGCCAAGTTCCCCAAACAAACTACTCGACTATATAAACAGAAGTATGAAATTAAATACATCACACAGAAGTAAAATTCATGGTTAGTGATATAGGGTCCCATAAACTTACAATAATTTATACTTATAATAACTATTATTTAATTGAAGTAAAATATACATATATACTTTCATTATAGCTAATAGTATATATATAGTATGATGGTGACATCATCCCTTTGACGTGGTGAGTCCTATATATTGTATATAGACCTTCCATTTGCACACTATGCAGGAGATGTCACCATCATACAATATATTGTATATGGTATGCTAATAGGTCCTACATGTATATACTGAATATAGGACCCTCGTTCTGTGTCCAAGGATGTGATATAGCCCTCGCAGGCTCGGGCTATATCACATCCTTGGACACAAAACTCAGGTCCTATATTTTGTATATAGGACCTATTAGCATACTATATAATATACATATGAATAATTATAATCATATAACATACTATTGCAATTATGATAATTTCTTGTCATTAAAGTACACGCTATACTACATACAATTCACCATGCTAAACATTGAAATTGACAAAATAAATTCTAATACTGTTACTAAAAATTTATTCTTCATATCAGAATTTGATTGTGTCAACAGAAGTTTTGTGTCCCATAATGAATATTGTTGAAGTAGTATAATAATTATTAACATTACAGAAAGTCTACAACACCAAACATTTGATATATGTATTGGTAATTGTAATTATAATTTGATCAATACTTTTTGTATAACAATTAGGGTGTTTCTTCATGTAACCGGTACCCCAGGACTAGCAGGATTACTTATTATTCTAGGCTGTATCATTGTTAGGGTTGCGTGTACGCTTTTATTTCATTTCTATTTTTAAAACTAAATAGTTATATATCAAGAAACTAACAACAGTAGCATGATTAGTAGCTATAAGAATTAATGGCAACGCACACACACACACACACACAATATTATCGTATCAAACAAATGAGCCTATTGAATACATTATGCACACAATCTTCAATATCATTTTGTTATATACTGCATACAACACAGGTGAGTTCGTTTCCATCTGTGTATGGAGGACAAAGATGAGTGCCACACCTACTCTCTACATGCATAAAAATGCCCCCATGTGTTTGTCCACTGCTTCCAGGAACAGAGTCTGGAACCTTATCGACACATTCAAATGTAGATGAACTCTTGTGAGCATGACGCTCAGACATCAGGTAACCATAATACTCACGTGTCCAGTCCATAGGACAGCTTATTTTTCCTGGTATCATCACAACAGCTCCACGTGTATGTGCAAGACACACTGAACATGGAACACCATTTAAATGGACATTTTTTAATGGACCATTATCCCACATTTCATATTCTGTACCAAAAACATAACCTCTGTTTTGTTGGACTCCTGCTTGAGTAGAGAGATATTCTGGATCATCTGGAAGACATAGATAGTTCATTCCTCCTCCAGGAGAATTATAGTGACTTTTCCCTACTACTCCTTTATACACGAATTTAGTTCCAGCTACACTTGGACAAGTATTCTTACCCCATCTAGTATACACTGCTCCACCTGCACTTGGTCCTGCAGGACCAATAGCTCCTCGAGGTCCTACTGCTCCACGTTCTCCTCTCTCTCCTTGTGGTCCTTTCTCTCCATCTTTACCATCTCGTCCATCTCTTCCATCACGACCATTTCTTCCTTTTACCAAATCCATCAGATCAAAGAAAGATGATGTAGTATTGAAGTATATAACTCCATTAGATGGTGAGTCGTGATTATCACCTGATACTACATAGAAAGAAAAAGTAATTATCATAGCAAACTATATGTAATAATACTAGACAATCAACAATATATAGACACATAGCTAGCTATATACCTTTCATTCCAATCAGTGTCAGAATCATGAAATTAATATAAACGACTGCAAACTGCATGTTTGTTTACTGTACAGATGAGGACAATATCAAAAATATATAGTAATTTACGTGTTTAATATTATGAAATTTACCTTTGCTATTGTTGTAACTATTATACTTGATCAATCACTGGTGGAGCAGTATATTTACTGTATCTTTAGCAGTCAGCAGAGTTGCGTCTTATTCTTGTGGCTTTGTTATTCATGTTCTATCAAGCTCTCTGTATTTATACAAATGCTGGCACAACTATGAGCTCATATGAGTTCACTTTGTATAATAATTATGTTGAAAATCATTTACCTAACCTGTTACAGTGTTTGCCTAAACCTTCGGGATAAGGACACAGTCTAAAGATATGTCATCTCTAAGATCAAAACCTGTTTTTCATTAGAATAATGTTTATTGAACCTTTTACATAATTATAATTATAAATGTATATAATTATGATCCATGAACAAATGTTTCCCTAAACCCTTGGGATAACGACACAGTCTATATAATATTAAAGACCTAAGGTCAAGATATATCAATATTCCCATTGCAATAACAAAACCTTCAACTCATTAGTCAGCCCTGCCAAGTGTGTGATTTGTATTGTAAATATTGGTCTAACATACTTATACATGCCCTTTTGCAAAGTTTGCTATAGTTCATTAGTCACCAAGCAATTATCAATAATTATTAAGACAGTGTCTATATAATGTATTCATGTATAATGTATCTAACTGTATTTTATTTCGGATAATTATGATATAACTGTTGTTAAATATAACAACCATGAGACATGTGTACGAGATCTACCATTTGTACTTAAAATACAGTCTTTACTTGCTGCTAAAAATCCATTAATCTTTTGTCTATATCATGTGATAATAAATACATAGTTACATAAATATAACTACACCAACAGAGCATTGACTTTGTTATTATACCACATATCAGGATTAAAGAAAAACTGTTTTAATGTCTTTAAACGACCTATGAATGAAGTTCCCTTTCTGATTCTGAAAAAAGAAGTATGGATAATTAGATCAATATTAATAATGTGTAATATTAGCACTATGATGAGTAAATTTCACAGGCTCACAAATTAATTATTGAGAAGTTGATGATTGTCAAGTACAAAAAATTAATACTATTGTGCTACTATAAATGAGCATTTTTAACAGTGATGATTCACTATACAGTAATATCAGTTATACTAACAGAAATTGGTGGATGGATATGGATGAAGGATAGACAATTGAATGGATGAATGAATATATAGCTACTTGGATGGATGGATAGATGAATGAATGTATATTGAAATGAATAAACAGATGAATAGATGGATATAAGTATTTGTAAATGGAAGATTAACAAATGGATGAATGGATGAAATGGAAGAATGTAATGGACAGGAGATAGTTCTTACCTTTTCCTCATAAAAGCCATTCTTCCTTCTGAATCAAAATAAGTAGTTTCTCTCACTGACACAACTGACAACTGAAATATCAATGTCTGTGTGGTGTATATCACACAGTAAGTCAAATAGACAATTATATGTTAGTATACATAGATACATGTATCAAACAGTAAGTGTTGATGAGTGCAGTGATAAATAAATACTGAAATGGATGAATGAATGATAGATTGATGAATGTATAAATGACAGTATCAATGGATGATTGGTAGAAGGGACTTGATAAATATGCGAATGAACAGAGCGATTGATGGAGAGACGGATGGAACTCAATAAACCACAGCTATTTAACTGTTTTCTGGAGTCCTCCATGTTCCCATCATTAATTAAAACAACTCAGGTATTTATTCTAACAGATGTGTTTATCATCCTTGCTGTCACCTCTACTGAATAAATGGCTGTCTTGTTTAAGTCCTACTAGATTTAATAATAATTAGTGATTGACTAATCTGTGCTTTGGGCATGGCACTTCCCAATATGTGGTTGTAGACAATACATTAGTGTTTAGTGAGTTTACTGTGCAAAGATAATTGATGAGAAGCAGTTTAAAACTGATACTCATAGGTTGATGAAATACAATGATTGGTTTGTTAGATAAAATTAATAATTATAGTATTTAAGTAAACTTACAAGTGCTCCAAAAAGCCCAGTGAGAAAATTACAGATCAGTAAAAAGAACATGTATTTTTCGTAGTATGCACCATGCTGTATAATAAAGTCATGATAACATGTAATGAACAAAGAACACAATAAGCAATATAGAAATGAAGACAAAATGAGACATAGAGATAGACAAAGATGGAGCCGCAGTATACAAATACACTAACATACATGTACCTTCAAAATAATCAAAGGATTATGTGATCCAGTTATTGATATTAATACTATGATAAGGATGACAAAATGAAAGTTCAGTTTCAAAGACACATATTATATAATTATATATAATTATAATTTATATATTATATAAATGTAAAGTATAAGTATAGTATATATTAAACGGCCTGGTAAGAGCCACCCACTCACTACTGAGATAAAGGACTTGAGTCACCAAACTAAATAGCCAGAAATCTGACCGAATGCCAAAACAAGAATCTAAAGACATCTGGTAACTCCTATTTAGTGAGTATACACTTGGGAAGTGACTTTTGGAGAAGTATATGAAAATTAGTCTCACAAGCCAGACTAAGGGAAGATAGTATGGTCAAACTTCCATAACTGAGCAGTTCTGCATGTGCTTAGCTTCTCAGCTAATGAGTATGTAATTGAACATGCTAAGTGGCTGTGAAATTTTAATGTGAAGGTATTTAACAACTACAAAGTTAGTCCATTAAAATCGTGGAATCGAGTAGGGCTGGGTGATAGTAGTGATAGTGTGTATATTGCTATTTTCAGTGTTACTATCATGACAGCGATAGCTAAAAACTACTAGATAGTGGACAGGCATGTGTATTTGACATTGTCTTGTCTTAAAATAAAAAAGTGAAAAAGCATGCAAAGATGAGAGGAATATTTCTTATGAGATAATCTGGACAAAGAGTGAAAGGTTTCTATTGGAAGGCTCTAAGAGTGGTATGGGAGTACTTGATTTCTCTAGCACAAATAGAAAATACTTAGAATCTGTATCCAAATTTTAGTTTCACTATCATGATAGTATTCATTCTCATTCAAGTATCTGTTAAAAACAGTGATAGTTAAAAATTTCACTATCACCTAGTTAGACAACTCATTAAATGAATGTTAGTTTGATAGCATGTGAGAATCTGGCTCAAATTCTATTTCAATATTGTTACCTGATACTACAGCTCGTACAAATAGGAAGTTATCAAGAGGAAGCAGGAAGAGGAATAGAACAAATAAACGATGATTGTCTTTCCCTATGCATGTTCTCAACCATACACAATGATGATCAAATCCATTACAACACCTATCACATAACTTGCAGTGTTTGGTACGCTCAGGAATGACAATCTGGAATAGAGATGGTGTAATAGGTTATGTATTTCAACAAGAATATAACACAGTACTGTCTCTATAACAGTATACTTATACTTGCTGAAGTGAAAGTCAACCAGTAGCCACATAATTGTAGACGTATACAGACATTCAGTGGTAACAGGGCAAAGAATTCGCAATGAAAATTGTGCTCATTAATGAATTGTAAGGTGATATTTAACGATAGTTTTAACATAAAAGTACCGGTGGGCCACTTTTGAGAGGTTCATAAATTCTTTAATCTCACAATGATTGGGTTTTAATTTGTTTAGCTAGAGAAAAAAAAGCTTCAAAGAAGGCCATAGATACCAAAGTGAAGCTTCCAGAGAAAAATAGCAAGCTGAGAATATTAATCAGTGTGGCAATGGCCTAGATGCATTTTTGCGATTTTTGCTTCTAACAAAGGCTACATAATACTATAGCTATAGCTTCGACTACAACTACATTGTGGCCGTTAGTAATGAAAGAGCTTATCCTCTACTATAGCTACAACCTTAAAAAACAACACATCAAAAAAAAAGAAAAAAATGGAAGCACCACTCATGCATGTCCTGGGTACCAGGGTCCTTTGCATATACATGTATGTATATAGATAGGTGTTATTCATGTAACCAATTATCAATGAAAATTTTAGTAATAAATAAGATTAAAAAATTCATTTAATTGACCACACCCACTCTTAATAAATATGATATAAACTGAGACAATAATTTAGAAAAGAAAACATTAAACCTTAGAGTAATAAAGCATGCCTTCCCGCTTAATCAGAGACACACCCACTTAATTACAACTCTTAATTAATCAACCATTGAACCAGTTATTAATCTTCAAGCTATAGTTATTACAAATAAAGTCACCATGTATATGTGCGATAACCCATTCAATATAATTATATATACGTGTTCACTATTTGCAGATAGAGCATTGTTGCTGTATGGATATATAATTATATATAGTATGATGGTGACATCATTCCTTTGATGTGGTGAGTCCTATATATTGTATATAGACCTTCCATGTCCACACTATGCAGGAGATGTCATCGTCATACAATATATTGTATATAGTATGCCAATAGGTCCTATAGATACTGAATATAGGACCCTTGTTTTATGTCCTCAGATGTGATATATATGAAATCCTCAGACACAAACTCAGGTCCTATATTTTGTATATAAGACCTATTAGCATACACATACGTATATATATATATATATATATAGAGCCATCGATGTCTGATAGAACCTACTTCACAATGAGTACAGAATGAGTATTGTTTAGGAGAGTGTGCATCTTGTGCAGCAATATCCACAATAGTCTATATGATAAACAATACAGGAACATTAATTATAATTACATGTATAGACATACACAAATAGACAAATAGATTTAAGGATGTAGCAGACACTACAGCAGAGTCTGATTTTGGCTAGATGGAAGTTGAGCTTAAAAAATTGATATAATAGGTCAGGCTATATTTGCAATTACACGTATTTAATGTAACTTTGAAATCTTAAAAAGCTCATGGTTCTACGCTTCTAACATACTGTGCTGGAGATAGAAACTTCCAAGATACCAAAATCTTTTCTTGTTATGTATAGCAAAGCATCCTAGCAGTGAGACAAGTGTTTACGTTTTGGGTATGAAAAATATGAGGTTCAAATTTCAGTGTACATACAGCTCAGTGATACAATTAGTTTTTTAAAGCTTACTACAGGCTTCAGATTGTGATAAACTCACATTATAATACATACACATTACATGTACATACCCAACATGTATATTAATTCTATACATACATACATAATTATATACACTGAACATAACACATGCCATTATAGTTCCGTCATTCTTGATTTTCCCAGTGTTGTCAAACCCAGGTTCAGTGTGTTCCAGTTTCCTGTTTATAGATAATAATATAATCAAAAACACAAAACCGGCCTGGTCCAGCCATATTCATTATAATAATATTTTCAGGTAAAAGGAAACCAAAAAGAATACAACACTTCATAGGTGCCCAAGATATCGGGGAAAGTTAATATTCACTTAGATATGAATAATCAGTTGAATCAACATTTGTTTTCTCCACCATCTTAACAGTCTGTGTACAATACTATATGTACATACACACAGCAATAAACTACAAGGTGATCTACAAGGCAAACAAAATTTTAACAACATACTATAGGCAGAAACAAAGCTATCAAGGTTTACGGACATACACACAACAAAAATATCTTACCAAAAGAGATAAAGAATTAAAAGATAATCAACAGCTACTATGACAAACCAAAACATGTTCTCAGGCCACAAATCTGATGTGTATTAGTTGAGGAAGAACTATCGTGTACTAAACACATGTGTACATGTATTAATAACGTATTACCAGTCATTTTATTCTGTTTATTCTTCCATTCTATCCATTGTCTTTCAAGTACCTCTTTTCGTTCATCCATCCATCATCAATCAATTCAACTACCATGCATGTACCATCTTTCTATACATTCATTCGTTTGCCCTCCATCAATCCTTTCATCGTTCCATCGTCTATATCCATTCATACATCCTTCTATCATACATCAATACATTCAGCCTTCAATCGTTCCTTCTTCCTTCCATCAATCAATCTTTTTATTTTTCCATTCTTCCATCCAGTCATTCATTAATCCAGTCATCTGTCTGTCATCCATTAATATTCAATCCTTCCTGTCTCCAATCTATCCTTTTATCTTTTCATTCTTCCATCAATTCATTCATCCAATTATCAATGCAATCGTTAATCTATCATCATACCCATCAACCATTAATTCATTCTATCTACATGTGTCAGTCCCCATCCTTCTACTCAAAATAGGATACGTGGAAATACCACAGAGAAATAGCAGACTAGAGTGAGAAGGAGACCAGATATGAAAGCCCCAAAAGCCCCAGGATTTTCAAGTCCTGCTTCATGAGGGAGACGATGATTGCTCATAACACCAAGGAAACCAACTATAATGATTACTAAAACTATCGGCACAGATAGAAGAAGATATGGAATATATATGTACGTTAACATGGCTACTGTCAGAGACGATCCAGGAAGTATCATGATAAAATAAAAAAACCAAACATCTAGGTCAAACAGCTTTGAGGTTTTGTGTAGCCGAGAAGATGTCCAATTAGCCATTTTTACAGCTAGATCTCGATGGCTAATAATAGAATAAGAAAAGGTATGATTAAAACATACATGTATGTAGCTATTTATAGTAACAATGCATACATGTACTATAATATTAACATACTTTGATGTAGTTCCTTTAATAGCATGATCTATAGGATTCAATCCATTGCCATCTTTAGTAACTAATAGATTGTTATTTGAAGACAAGATCAGTAATCTGGCTATCTTACTGCAAATTAAAATAATATTCATAAAATTAATAACTATAATTATAATTATAATATTATCGGTAATTTTTACTGTGTAAAGCACATATATGTATAATTGATTGACCGATTAGGCACCTATGGAAAGAACGTTGTACCCGGGGTAAGTCGGCATGCAAAGTGCAGTGCAAAAAAAAACATTTTTTAACACTATTTAATTATATTCATGATGGGTGTGGTCAATTATATAAATTGCTTTTGGCGTTAATTAAGGTTTAATGTAGTGCTAGAGACGCTGAATGTGGGTGTTGTCACTGACTTTTGCACTATCAAACACTCGCTCTGCTGATTTCCTTTAGCTTACTAAGCATGCTTTTTGTTTGAAGGTCTTCTGTTGAACAAAATAAGTCAAAAGGCATTGTTATTTAAATGAGGAAGTTATACATACAAATAAATATGTGGGCGTCCGCCATCTGGACTACTAAACTTTCAAAGTGCTTGCCTTTACATAAATGGTTTACTTAGCAAATGCAAGAATACTCAGCTTTACAAATGAGAGAGTTACATTTCAGTAATTTAATTAGTATGCTCTGCCCACACATTTTTTCCTAATTAGTTTAAATTATGAACATGAAAGTTGAAATTCAAAAAATACTGATGTATTCCCCGGGCCTGCAGGTGGCTATGGTGACTAGTCAATACACCTTTGTGATCAGGAGTGCGTCAATGAGAAAAAAACTAGCATGCTACTATAGTACTATATACATGTACCACGTAAAAAATGAAAAAGTGAAAACAGAGCATGTGCTAAAGGAGTTCCTATATTGACCAGACCGTAATGCATGGATATGCTATGCTAGGTACAAAAAGAATGAAATCTACAGACTAACTGGGGTGTTACCCTAAGTCTTGCTGCAATTCAAGGAGACCTCGCTATAGAAGATATCTTAGCTTTACTTAATGTGTTATGGGTGTGGTCAATACATTCTAAAAATAGTAACTTGTTAGCACATTTCTGCTTAGCTTTTTAATTATTTATGTTAGGTAGAGATCTATTTCTCTTTCTTAATGATTCTGTTAAAGCTTTGATAATGTCACTGTCTGTTCGTAAAATTATTTATTCTTACGAGTTTCCATTTTTAGCTGCTACACTTAGAGGAGTTGTTCCATAGTTATTGGGCACATTGACTTCACACTATGAGAAGAAAATAATAATATTAACACATAATCGTATTAGAAAGTTAACTACAACTAAAACTAAAATCCTTTTAGTAAGCTTAAAATAGCTTTCGTTACATAACTATAACTATAACTAAAATTGTGATAACTAGACATACTATAACTATAACTAAAGCAGTCATTATTGTTAAACTAAAACAACACTGTCGTGAACAAAAAGCAACTGAAATTTAAACATGTCCTTCTTTAAACAAGGAATTTCATTAACATGTCCGCATTAATTAACTAACCTTTTTCTTTAATAAGTATTTGACTGTGTCTATATTACCATTCCAAACGGCCATATGCAACGGTGTGTAGCCTCTAGTGTGAACAATAATAATTATGATATATCCACAATAGAAGATATATTAGTATACTAAACACAGTTACAAGATCATGGTGAGTTACATGTAGATAAATAGATAGATAGATAGATAGATAGATAAATAGATAGATAAATAGATAGATAAATAGATAGCTAGATAGTTAGATAGACAAAGAATAATTAGATAGATAGATACACAGACATGGCCAACTAACTCTTGATCTTTTTGTCGGTAAGAAAGATGAAATGTCTCGTGCAAATAATGCATAATATGTCTGAAAATTAACAAACATAGTAATTATACAATGTGCATTTATATCAGTAATTCATATACCATCTATCCATCCATTCATCTGTCTATTCATCCATCCATCGTCCATCCATCTGTCCATCCATTCATCTGTCCATCCATCCATCCATCCATCCATCCATCAATCCTTCCTTCCATTAATCTATCCATCCATCCATCCATCCATCCATCCATCCATCCATCCTTCCTTCCATTAATCTATCCATCCATCAATCCATCTATCCATTCATCCATCTATCTATCTATTCATGTGTGCATTTGTAAATCTGACTTTCCATCCATCAGTCTATTCATCCATCTATATCCATACATCAATCTATCTACATGTATGTATCTACGTTGCCTTTCTCTCTCTCTGTTTGTTTCTCCGTCAGTTTGTCCTTTAACCCTTCCATCTGTCCATCTGTATGTCTGTCAATCCATCCATCCATCCATTCATCCATCCACCCATTCCTCAGTCCATTCATCCATCCATCCATCCATCCAACCATCTGTCCATCTGTCTGTCTGTCCATCCATCCATCCATCCATCCATCCATCCATCCATCCATCTATCCATCCATCCATCCATCCACCCATTCCTCAGTCCATTTCTTTGCAGTTTGTCCATACATTCATCGTTTGTCCATTCATTCATTGTTGTTTCATAAGTATACATGTATATCAATTTGTCTTACATAGCTCCTATGCCAGCAGCATAATGCATTAATGTTCTGCCAACATTGTCTACAATCTTCATATTAGCTCCACACTTGTAAAATGCATGAACTGCATACAAACTACCAGTCTGTATTCGTGTGTGTGTGTGTGTGTGTGTGTGTGTGTGTGTGTGTGTGTGTGTGTGTGTGTGTGTGTGCATGAGTGTGTGTGTGTGTGTTTGTGTGTTGTGAATAAGTATAATTATGTGCTAGAACATAAATTCATGTATATAGTTTTTGATGAGCTTGGGCCAAATTGGCTCAAAAATGGTTAGCATGTGCGCCATTGAGAATACATCTTGAGCCAACTACAAAGAGTTAATGCTGTTAGTGACAATATAATCATAATTAATTGTGCCACTGGCCCTAAAAGAGAACTGTGCAGTGCCAAATAAGAAGCTCTTTGAGCCAATGGTGCACCATATGAGATTATGAATGACTAGATAGTTAGTTGACTAATGAAAAAATGGCTGAAGTACATGTAATTATGATAACCCCAAATACACATATTATGACTACACCACAATATTTGACAATATTTGACAACATTTGCGAAAAGGAACTTTGCTGTACAAAAATTAATATTTTTATCAAAATAATGCTGTTGACAAATACCACACATCCCACTAGAAGAACCTCAATCAAAGGATAGGATCTGATTCTATCTTTTCCATCAGCTGCATTGCGTTTCACCAATCAGTTTTCAGAATTTTATCACAACACAACGAATACAACACAAGGTTTTGTGTCATAGTGTGAACCCAGCCTTAGTCATACCTGACAAGCTAGCATTACAGGGGTTTTCCCATCTTGATCATGCAGCTCTATGTGAGACCCCAGTTCAGAGAGAAGATGGATTAATTGTGCATTGCCTCTTGTTGCAACTACCTATGAATAGAAAAGAGTACTTAATTATCTATCTATTCGTCAATCCCTTTGTCCATTTATCCACATTTTAATCTCATTTAACATTCAATTCATTCATTCCTTCACCTATTCATCTTTCCACAAATCTATTCATCTATCAATCAAAACATTCTTCTATTAACTCATCCATTCGTACTAGCAGTCGTTCACTCATCCATCCATTCATCCTTCCATCCTTTAATATATCCTTCCACCCATTCATTCATGCATGCCCTCATGACTCATCCAACCACTGATTCATTAATTCAATGTACATGCTTCCAGCTGAAGAATGCTTTTGAGCTGAAGCTTTCTTTCATAAAGAATATCTTATTGTGTAATAATACATTCAAAGAAAACTTTCATGGATTCATCAATTTGTTCATCCGCTCACCCATCTATTCATCCATTGATCCATCCATTCATTTATTCTATCTATCTATCTATTTATCTATCTATCTATCTATCTATCTATCTATCTATCTATTGACTTATTCATCTACCTGAATAGGGACAAGTCCTTGATGATTTTGTGATGTCAATAGTGATGGGTCTAAATTAAAAGATTCATACGTACATGTATGAAAACATACACATACATGTATAAGATGGTAGACAGGAAAGGATAGACATTCAAACACACAAATAAATTACTATAAATAGATGCTACAGTTTTCAAAGACAATACGTAATACTAACCATTTTGAATGAGTTCATTAATTAAGTTGATATCAGTAGTGAATGCTAATAATGCCTCGTGCATTTGTGTAGACATTTTCTGAGAAATGTAAAATAATGAAATAAATTTCATTCTTGGTTTATATCAGGTCAACATAGTGAGAGAACAACAATATAATAAACGAATAAGATGTGAAAGTCACATACATGTATATGAGTTGAGATTTGAACGTAGAGTTTCACGGGTTGTTTCAAGTTGCAGTTATGAAGCCAGGTTGCGAGGACTGATCACAAAAACCCTTGTCTAATACAAACAGATCAGTGAGCCATCTGGTAAAAGTAAATATAATATTGGTGTTTCTTTTTGGTTGTAGACTTTGTAGCTGAGGCTCCCTGCCTGCCGCCTCTCTTTCATTTTTCTTTCCCGATAGAAGGAGCTAGTTTGATATCCATTCGGACATTTTTTTTCTTTTTTGTAACACATACGCTATCAGCACAATGCTTTGGATTTCGCTAGTTGTTACTCGAGTGGGTCAATATTTAGTTATAGTACCAGTATATTTCTAATATTATAAAAAGTATCACAATTGCTAATACTGCAACAAGGCAAGCGCAAATGATAATTCTCATCGTCATCAATCACTAGTATTCAACCCCTATCATAAATCAAGGCTCTGCTATAGCTTAATGTTTGTAACCTACATTACAATGGGAGTGCATGAATGAAAAACAGGATTGGGATCTTGCATGGAAATAATAAAAAAGAGAGCAATATTAATCACGTTAGTATTTTCAGAATAATTACAATGACCACACCCATAATGCATGGATAAAATGCCAGCTAAAAGAATTGAGTCTATATCACAATGCCTGTGAAATGAAAGAACAGAATTGTAGCAGATATTGAAGGAGAGCATAAGTAAGTTGTAGAGGAAGCAACAAGTTGTTTGCTGATCACCAGTTCCTGAACACATAGTTTTTTTAAGGTTTTCCAAGGCCCTGTCTATGAAGATACATCTATTTAGCTGTGCTGACAGTATGAAGGCAATTTATTTTGATTTACACTACAGGTAGGTCCTGAAAAAAAAAGCTACACGTTTAGGACTATGCTTGAACTGGTGGTCAGCAGCCACCATTTCCTGTGGCATTTCCCTATACTCTCCTTTTCAGCTTCCTTTTGCTTCACAGGGAGCCTGTATGTAGACTTAGTACTTTTACCAGGCATTGTATCCATGCATTATGGGCGTGGTCAATATAACTCTATTACCTGGCATGGTATCCATGTGTTTTGGGTGTGGTCACTCTATTCTTCAATAGGAACATCAATTAACTTAATTAAGATATGAATATGTAGTAGTTGCCTTTTGTTATTTCATTCATACGATACGCTCCTGGTTACAACCATCCAATTCAATTTACTTTTCTATTTTAATCTATAGCCTACTACACTGATGTTTGATGTTATGCGGCTTACTTAAGATATTTACAAACCACTTCCTGGCATTGTGGTATATAGTAAATTTGATTATTTACTACATACAGCTGGATATAAGTCATTGGCTGTCTATATGCCTTTTCGTCTGTCATTCAAAAAAAAATTCGAAAAGTCCTTTACAGTACTTTTAACACGTTCTAAACACATCAGTCGGATAGAAATTAGTCGTATAAGAACGTATACATACTTTGCAGAAGCAAATGCAGACAGTACACAGTATCTGCAATTCCTGAGTTTTCGTATTATCAGTTTATAGAAAACTCCACCATTTTTCGGTCTGTCATGCCCTTCATATTAATAGCTAATTACAATAATTGTAATATGTGTTCACAACACAGTATTGCACAGGATACCTGTTTTAAGAACATCTAGTTAATTTCAAATTTTAAATTCTATCAATGAATATAATCATTACGTTCATGAATCTCATCATCTTACATGTAATTGATATAAAATATTGTGAGAATCAGTCTGAGAGGTTGGGAGTGATGATGAATTTTACTTGGTATAATAAACTTCATTGTTGATGAAAAGTAAACAATGCCCCTAGCTACAAATCAATTAAAGAATGCACACACAGTCTTACTTAACTGAAATAATCCCACAACTTGGGTGTGCTACTTTTGCGTAGTCTCCTGTAGACAGCCCCTCCCACTTTAACGAAATGAAGGGTCTGGTAGATCGTATTGAGTGGAAGTGGCTAGATAAATATGGAGCAATCGAAGCTGTCAAAGGTTGACTAGGTTTTAAAACACTAGAAAACATTTTTGCCAACAGGCTATGGAAATAGTCTTGCATAGTCAGCCCCTCCCACCTGATATTTGGTGAAAGCACTGCTTCAATACAGATCTCCCCTGCCTTTAAAGTGGGAGGGGCTTGGTACGCAACACTAACCTTCCTGTGACAAGATTGTAATTATTTCAGAAATAGATCATATATACGTTCTTAAACAATAACATAATTATTATATAAATTAGAATTCATCTCATTACATCACTACGACAACCAAAGCCTAGAAGAAATACAAACGGTACCTGCCACTATAATACTATTGAAGTAGTCATGCAATACGATGAATTTATAAATAAACTATTAATTAACCTTAATAATTTCTTCTGTAAATTCTGTGTTATCTTGACACTCCTTCTCAACAGGAACATTCATAACCAATCAACCATGTTAAAACACACCACCAACACACCCACTTTAATTCATGTATAATAATTACTTTTATTGCGAATTACTACGAATTACATACGAATTATTTTCGAATTACTTAGGAATTCGCTATCCACGCAGTAAAAAAAGGTGAACTAAGTTGATAAATATTTTGCTGTGTGTAATAATAATTATTACTACATGTTAAATTCTAAGTATATTCACTAGGAGCTGTTAATATTCATTCTTACAACCTTTTTGCTGTAATGAATAATGTCATACTGGTATATCAATCCAATCATGACAGTGAGTGCAAAAAAATAATAATAATAATTTATATATTTTGCCTGGTTTCTGAAAGCAACTCACTGATATTTTTTAAATTGTAGGTTACTATATATATTAGAGAGACCTGTCTGAAGGAAATGAAAGCCTCATAATTCTCCATGTGTCATGATCATGCAGTTAAATTTTTTTTTAAAGTGAAAAGTAAAATACTCAAAAATCAAAAAAAGTCCCAAATTATAATAGTATCACTAATAATTATTACTATTAATAGCTATATAGTAATATAAACAGCTAAATTATTTTATGTGTTTCAAAGTTCAGCTTTGTTTCAGCACAGGAAGGTCTTAGTTCTTTCGAGGTGGTGGTATGCATTCAGGTGGTATAGTAAATGTACTTGGTGGAAATGGACTGGCAGTAGTAACAGCTGAGACATTCAGGAACCTGTTTAATTATAATAATAATAGCATGTGTCCAATAAACTTTGTCAACTCACGTAAAGTGAGCATTTACTCGACGTGGTACTGGGCCTTCTAGACGAACATAATCTTCCAGTACTGGAATACATTCTCTGTCACTAGTTGTTCTAATTGGTGCCCAGAAACCATGGTAAAACCCTCCATCTGTATGAGAGATTATCATTATATTTTACTATATATATATATATTTACCTCTTTCATCATGGAATCCATCAACAAGTACACCTAGACCAGGATTTACTGCTCCTAAGATTTCTCTTCCAAAAAAGCGAGCTTCACGAAGTCCGAATGGACGAAAAGTCTCATTCAGTGACTGTTTTTCACATCTACGTCCCTCGATACGATACATAGTTTCCTATGAAGTGAATGAAATGTATAAACTGCACAGTACACATACAAACACTATAGTAATTATATACTTACATCTCGAAAAAAGTAAAGTTCTTGTATTAGCTCACTACGACCACTGGGCTCAAATATTTCATATTCTGTTATATTAACACGTTCATTTGTAGCATCATAATAAAAGTAGTTATGACGTATTTCTGGTTCTCGTCCTCCATTAGCCTCAAAATTGTGCTGCAAAATTTTTTAACGATTTGAATTAATGATATTATTATAATAACATTATTTTCTTTGTGTAGAAGTATATTATTATAGTTGTGATATTGTATTATATCATGTATACTTCATGTTACCTCGTGCAGTACTCCAATCCACTGTGCAGGTGTTTCCACTAAACATTGAATATAAATTATTTATACAATTCTAAATTTTGAAAATCCATTTTACTTACTGCATCTCTGTTGCTGTGGCGGTGGTTGTCCGTAAACAAAGGTCAAAAGAACTGCAGATAGCAGAAGAAACTTCATTGTTCTCACAGAATTTAGATGAACAGCGTCGAAAAATCTTCGCATCATGTGATCACTCGGCAATTACGTAATACGTGATAATTCTATTAATTATTGTAGCTACATAATTATATATATATTATACAGCTAAACATGTATAGTTAATTAGTTGTAGATATGAAAACAATGTTAGCAGACAAAACGTAAGCTCACAAAATTTGTGGGATTAAACATATATTCAATCTGGCATACAAATATATAGTATAATAATGATTTACATTGCATCATTTACAGTACTGATATTGTTAATAATTATTATACTTACATATATAATTATTATTATAATAAAATATTAGTTGTATGGAAGATTATTGTCATAAAACCGCATACATACATAATCCATATTTTTTGCTGATTAGGAGCATATTGATATTCATGTGCAGATGAACATTAATTTTCATCACATGAAGGTCAGTTGTGATAATAATATTCATACATTCTTCTAAATGTGATTGCATTATAATTAGCAACCTCTGAATACTTTGCCCAAGTATGCAGTATCATTATTATAGTGTATATACTTTTCTACACAATCAATGCTATTCACTAGATCTCTCAGGTCCCTAAAAATGTCCCATAAAGATATTATATATATACTAAGCAGTATTCGACATAAACGTTACACTATAATTACACTTATTCTTCCAGCGTTACCAACAGTCTCTTCTAATGTCTAATAGTAATTTAAAAAAAGAAAAATTAGAAAAGGACGGAAAAAATTCAGCAAAAGCACATGCACAGCTACATATAGCACACAATTAAAACAAAACTAAGTGTTAAAAGCTAATTGTCAGTAATCTTCCTGGAGCCTTTATTGACATTCAGCAGGTTTGGTAAATGTACCAGCAGGAAAGGAAGTAACAGCAGTAATGTTAAAGTATCTATAATAATAAGAGCAGTAGTTTTCATACATGTTTAATATCACACACTCACGTAAAATGAGCGTTCACTCGTTGCGGCATTGGTCCTTGCATGTTCACATAATAGTCATGTACAGGTATGCAAACTGCTTCATCTGTTGCTGATAATGGTGCCCAATACCCATGGTAATGATGTTGATCTAAGAATAAAATACGCAATAATATAAATTATAATAATTATGCAGTTTATGATTATTATAATATAATCATTACCATCTTCCCCGTAATGAAAAGAGTCAACTCGTACTCCAAGACGAGGAATGCTAGCCCCCAAATATTCTCTTCTACTATATTCAGAGGTTGGAGGAACAGCAAAAGGATGGAATGGATCATTGAGTGATTCAGTGGTACATTTGCTCTCTCTTGGATAATATGTGTACATCTCTTTCTAAATTTATAAATGCAAAATAGAAATTATCAGGTTTTCTACTTGCATGGTGTCTCACTTGCTCAAAAAGATACAGTTCTTCGACTCCAACAGTTTTATCTTGTCCTGGTTCAAAATACCTGTCCAGTTCCCTTATGCGAATGCGTTGTCCTGTTCCATCATAGTCAACATAGCCGAAGCGTGTATTAGGTTGAGTTGGACCTGGTTCATAGTTTGACTACATGAGGTAATAAAATGGTGTATGAATGATGCCATTTTGGAAAGAAGTAATATACATATGTGATACCTCATGAAATGCTCCAGACCACATTGGAGGAGTGCTCTCTAAAATATAAAAAGAAAAGTAGATTATTGAAATAACAGTATTTGCTCAACACATTATTACATACTGCATTTTATCTGTTGACAATAAGCAACAGCAAAGAGAACTGTTAGAACGAAAAGGAACTTCATCTTGCGATTGACGGATTTTTAATCGGCTACGCGTATTCGTTCTAATCTCGTGATCTTGATAGGCCGGGTTTAAATATGATTATCAATTTATCACGTGATTTTCATAGTTAAAGCTGGGAGGGTTGCTTTCCAGGTCATGTGATTAACACGTGAATAGTTACATAGTATTCAACCGTGGTGAAGAGTGAAGACTCCCTCACTTACTTTCTGTTTATAACAGTACGGTTCTCCATTGTGGCAGTGAGTGTTGTTAAAGTCTATCTCTTGTAGTTACTGTGTTACCATTCTCTGTGGCAAGTCAATATCTTGTTCTCTCTGGGTGTGTATATATATATATAAATTATATATATATATATATATATATATATATATATATATGAGTAACCTTGGATATTACAACATTGTAATGTATGCATATTTATCAACAGAAGTGTGTCTATCTATGTATATAAATATATATTTATCATTTCAAAACGTGTTGTCGTATGAGTAGGTTTTAGGATCCTAAGACTATTTCACTGTTAAATTCCAATAAGAAGTTAATGTTATATATATATTGAAGTGTATATTGCGAAAGTATTTGTAACATTCCCCTATTGTATGCTCAGATTAGCATAGTGAAACTGTTTCACTCATTAAAGCTGATTTGAGAATTTTTCTAATAATTGATACTGAATTCATATTACAGCTACTGAAAAGAATGGCACCTTGTTAAAATATTTATACCAACACTTCATATCTGTCAACCTAAGCATTAGTATGGTCTCTGGTTTGAGTATGAATATTAACGAAGTGCTGTTCTTTTCATTTGATCTCGTCTGCCTTCGAATATCTAATTCCTGTAAATGTATTGTATTAAATTACTTATAATATTGGTTACGTATACCTGTTGCGAAATTAAATAATATCGATAATCCGATATTAAAAATAATATCCAATATAGTACGATTACCAATCATACTAACAGTCCATCATTAACTATACATGTGTATATATGTAGTGGTGTGGAAACAGTCATTCATGTGGGGGCATTGTCTGTTGAATCTAGTGAATGCACTGTTAACTGAAAATAAACTGTAAGCAAATTATGGGTCAAAATGTCCGATTGTCAGCTCAATATTTCCACACCATTGTGTGTGTGTGTGTGTATGTGTACATTATAGCTATCATATTCTTTATTTCAGGATGGCTGGTCCTGATGGTATATTACCAAGTATATCACGTAAGAATCCTGAAAGAGATTTTGATCTTATAAAGCAAATTGGAAGTGGTACATATGGAGAGGTTTACAAGGTTAGGAATCGCAGATGTCTTAGTTACTTAATTATCGACTGCATATCTATTTATCTATTGTGTATAGTAGTCTATAAATGTGAGCTAATATTTGAAAATGGACTATTCCCGCTGATCAATTTTTATCAAATGCTTACCTTAAATCACTCGCTGTTCTTTTATTTTGTATGACAAGTAAATGAAATTCGGTATCCAGGAAGATCTATCATTAATCTTCTTAGTAACCGAATTTTGTTTGCTTCTTGTGTAAAATGATGGAATAGTGAGTAACTGAATGTAAACATTGATCAAAATTATTTTCCTTTTCAAACATTGTCAGTAGCTAAGAAGCCTTACAATGTCTCCTCCTCATTATGCAATTTTAATGGTTTTTGGACAAAATGATGAGCATTTAACATTTTACAATAATTGTAATTATATTATTAATTATGTTAAAATATTTTATTACATAATGTATACATAACTTAAACCACTTGTGCATGTGTCAAGTGGGGGCACTTGAATAGTAAGGCTGTAGGTACATATAGGCACTTGACATGTACATGTATATAAGTACTTTATGTACATGTACATGTATAAGTACTTTATGTACTTGTACATGTATATAAGTACTTTATGTACTTGTAGATGTATATAAGTATTTTATGTACATATACATGTATTGCCTCAGGTGTCTTTCTTTCTTTCTTTCTACATCTCCTGTAACATCATGTATATAAGTACATATACATGTATATAAGTACTTTATGTACATGTACATGTTATATGTGTATATATATATACACGTTACACCCATACTAATGTGTGGATCAAGGAATAAGCTATATCCACATGTACATGTACTGTATTTATGCACATGTACATGTACTATAGTCTATATACACATGTACATGCACATGTACATGTACTGTACTTGTACTCATGTAGTTTATATACACATCTACATGTACTGTACTTATGCACATGTACTGTATTTATACACATGTACATGTACTTGTACTGTAGTCTACATGTATATACACATCTACATGTACTGTACTTATGCACATGTACATGTACTGTAGTCTATATATACATGTACTGTAGTCTATATACACATGTACATGTACTATAGTCTATATACACATTAGGGTTGCAACAAATTTTGTTATTTTGATTCAAATGTACTTTTAGCAACCAGATATTCACGTATTGTTTGCGCATGCACAGAAATTGAACACGTGAAATTATAATTGCAATAAAATGGCCGCTGGAAATGTTCATTGTTACCAGCTTTCTATACCTGTAAAGTACTGAATGGATAGTTTTAAAAACTTAGACTATTGTTATAAACTTCACACAAATGGTTATAACTAAATGGTGAAATAATTGATATTTCACTAGAAACAAGTTATGACAACATTTGGCTGAAAGCAAGCTAATACAAGAATAATTTTCGTTAAACTGAGCTAATATCCGGATACCTATCTGTGGCAGTCCTACATGTACATGTACATGTACATGTAAGTACATCTACATGTACTATATCTATTGGTTGATTAGTGATATATCTTTTTATGAACATGTGAATTTGCCATCTGTCATTTAATCAGCATAGCTGACCCATATTGTATGTTGTTGTATTTAGTAATTGGAATTGTCCTCATTTGGTCACCTTACCCTCTCATTGCCATATGTACAGTACATGTACATGTGTGCATTTGACATGTACATGTACATGCATACAGTATGTACCTTCAATCAACTATATTAATTATGATCACACTATAAAATGGTTTCTGTGTGTATTGTTAATTAAAATGTTATATAATGTTTTTCATCTGTCTAAACACTTAGTTCATATGTTCTAATTTTAGTTCTCAAAGCAAATTATACATACATCATACATCATATATGTATAGCTGTATGTATAATGAATGTATTAGTGTTTATGATAGCCTGGTTACATGTGTATGAACATGTACTTTCAAAATTAGAGTTTCTATAAACTTGTATAATTGCGTCATTAAAATTAATCTACACTAATTATTGTAACAACATGTACATGTACTATAATTATAGTAAACTACAGTACATGTACATGTACATGTACATATACTATAATTATTATAAGCAACATGTACAATGTACATGTACTATAATTATAGTAAACTACAGTACATGTACATGTACATGTACATATACTATAATTATTATAAGCAACATGTACAATGTACATGTACTATAATTATTGTAAGCCACAGTACATGTACATGTACTATAATTGTATATGTACATGTACTGTAAGTTATATGTACATGTACATGCCTACACGATGTACATTACAGTCCTTGTACTATATGTAATATACATACACATGTATGTATATAAACACAGTACCTTATCTATACACGTACAATAAATATACATCACAATTCATTACTTCTATACATAGTATTGTACCTTAATGTACAAATGTTATCTGTATCAAACTACATGTACATGTACATGTAAATATATATTATGTTTAAAGTTACTAATGTCAGTTAGCATTTTTGTGTTACATGTATATGAATTATGGTCCTTGTCTCAATGATTGACCCAATAAACAAGGATTTAACACTACCTGTGATAATGGGGTTTAAAGGTCATTAGTAAACTTTATAGTGTCAAACAAACTATTTGTGCTAATATAAACACTCCATTACACCAATTAGTATAGTATTCATATGACATTGTATAATGAATGCTTTTATTTACATGTATGTACAGTATATGTCAATAAAACGTCACCATACAGTAACAGTAATTATCTTAGTTCTACTGTCAGTATAGTATAGTAATTACTGTCTCACTACTGTGGTATTGAACCCTAAACCCTAAACATGTACACCCAATTACTGACTGTTGAACTACTGTAGTGTGGGAATGAAACTACTGAGTAATTACTGTACTGTATGGTGACTTTTTATTGACACATACTGTATACATGTACATATATGCTATATTATATGTCTACTTCATAGTTAGCTAATTAACAGTCACAATGCTGTACTAAAAATGTGTTTTAGTTATAGTTAATTACTAGGTACAGTACAATGCTTCTATCGAATACCTCATAACAAGTCCTTTTTTGTTCCCTGTTGCTCCAAATTACCATCATTGGAATGTGAAAAGAGACAAACAGAAAGCAACACAGCCTAAGCATTTCTAGAACATAACCACCAGAGCTTTTGATATGTTTTGAAGCATGGACCGAATTGAGTCAACAATAGTTAGTGTGTGCGCCATTGAGTAATTCATTTTGAGCCAATTAACAAAGAATTAATGCTGTTAGTGATAATATAATCATAATTAACTGTCGCATCTGGCTCAAAGGAAGAACTGTGCAGTGCCAAATAAGAAGCTTTTTGGGCCAATGGTGCACTATATGAGCTTATCAAAACCACTAACGCCCACATTATTATTTATCATATCTTTAGTCCACATGTGCAAACAAAGCTATGATGTGAATATTAGTTCCCTACTTCACAGTCATTACATGTACATGTATACATGTAATTATACATTTGTATATGCATGTACATGTACATGTATACATGTAATTATATATGCATGTACATGTACATGTATACATGTAATTATATATGCATGTACATGTATACATGTACATGTACATGTACATGTATACATGTAATTGTATATACAATTAATGATATTGTGATGATGAAACTGCATGTAAATATGTAAATGAAAAAATAACTAATGTTCACAAACAATTTGGAAGTTGGGAATTAAAAAAAAATTCAATTACAATAGAGTATATATATGTAGCTAATACTATATTAGTGTATTGTGGTATACTACATGTATACTGTACTGTACTATACTGTACTGTACTGTACTGTACTGTACTGTGCATGTGCTGTGCTGTGCTGTGCTGTAGTGTAGTGTACTGTACTGTACTGTACTCAGCTCTAATGTACTGTACTGTACTGTACTGTGCTATACTGTGTACTGTGCTGTACTCAGCTATACTGTACTGTACTGTACTGTACTGTACTGTGTGCTATACTGTACTGTACTGTACTGTACTCTACTGTACTGTACTGTGTGCTATACTGTACTGTACTGTACTGTACTGTGTGCTATACTGTACTGTACTATACTGTACTGTACTATGTGCTGTAGTGTACTGTACTGTTCCCACAATAGTACTGTAGTAATATACATGTAATAGTACCATTGTGACAAGTACTGCTTCATGTCCAGTAATATACATGTAAATGTAATAGTACCATTGTGACAAGTACTGCTTCATGTCCAGTAATGTACATGTGAATGTAATAGTACCATTGTGACAAGTACTGTATCATGTCCAGTAATTTTAAATAATGTGTTAGTGTACATATATTTGTATGTGTGTGTCTTTTACTTATAAATTTCATTTTTAGGCTAAACTAGTGAAGACTGGACAATTGTGTGCATTAAAAATTATTAAAATTGAACCAGGTATGATAGTAATAATAATACATTATACTTTTAATGTTTCCTGTCTCTATCTCTTATCCACTGTACTGTCCTAAACCTCCATCCCTCCTCCCCTCCTCTACCTCTCTCCTCCTCCTCTTTCTACTCCTCCCTCTCCTCCTCCTCCTCCTGCACACTCATAGGGGAAGACTTTAACATTATACAACAAGAAATATACATTCTTTCAGAATGTAAACATCAAAATATAGTAGGATATTTGGGATCATATTTAAGGTCTGCTGGAGTGAAGAAAATATACAATAATTGAAAGATGCAACAAATAAATACAGTCAATATATATAACATTTATGACTGAAAATCGTAGCAAGAAATCTTCAATGAATTCTCACATTTAAATGCTCATTATTCGGTCATTTTGTCCAGGAAGTCATTGAAGTTTGGTATCCAGGAAGGATTACAAAGTAAATGTAGCAAGTTTAAATGATCTACTCCAGTTTGAGTATTGCCTTACCACTCAATGTTTAACCACAAAAATACTTCGCAGCAAATTCATGTTAATGTACTTAATCACGTGTTAATCATGTGTTAATCATATGCTAATATACATGTTCGTATATACAGATTATCATATGTTTGCTTGATCTCCTGGTAACAGTAAATCTGATATAAACTTCAAATCTATTTTAGGTGTGTATTTATATAGACTTCAATGTTTAACATCAAGAAGTTACGTACCTTGACAGGGGAATTCTTTCTTATAGATTAGCTTAATTTAGCTATACTGTTTAAACTTTATGATGCTTGTTTTACTACATTCTGGCTTCTGACAAAAGTATTTCGTATCTCCAGCTTTGAAACTCAGTTTAAATTTGTGTTTTTTACTTAGTTTGTAACTAAATTGCAAAATCTTTTAGTTGGTTAACTAAAACAATCACACGTTTTAGTAAGCATATTATTTTAGTTAATTAACGATAACTAAAATTAGAATTAGACATACTATACTAATATTAATCATGTGGACATATTAAAACAAAACTTCAGAATTGGTAAAATTCAAAACTTATAAATTGCAAATATTTTTTTACACGCTATGTATATGTGTACTTGTGAGTATTAATGCAAGTGCTTCCATGTGACACTTAAGTTTACAATACAGATGTGTCATGTGACTCACATGTGGCAAATTGCAATTCCGCAATTACATGTACCAAGATATATAGAGAAAAAAGTATTCCTATGACTGCTTTGTGGTGTCCGGCATTCAGTAATCATGGCTGACTTGATATCTACTCTCCTTGCCTTTTAAAGGATCTTGTAGAACTTTAGCAATATATTTCAGTAGAATAGGTAGCTGTATAGTGTTCCAGTTTCTACATAAGCTAGAGCACGCATTCTACATTGTATTACGTGCCATGCCCATTAATTGACCAAGCCCTCGCATAAGTGGACACAAGAATGTATATATATATATATATATATATATATAGTTTGAACCCGTGGGAAATCAGTCATAGGGATGGCCCCTACTGGACATAAAAGCGATTTAAGTGGATTTCAAATAGTACTATGGACACATTGTCAATAGAATTATCATTACAAATGTTATATATACTGTACTAATTGTTGCATCTCAAGGTATAATCACATTCTTTATGAGTGACATTACGTGACTACATTTGTGAAAATTAACTATTTTATGCCAAGAAAGGATCGCTATTCGCATTCTGTCATATAGTATAGGAACTGGTACAATTCAACATCCATTAAGATCTATATCATTAATATTCGTACACACCAAAATGTGTTTCATTCCTGTACACATAAAACAAATTACATATATGTCAACAAAAAAGTTAATGTTCTGTTTTTATTATACACTCCGTAATACACTAAATCTTCATTAAAATTCAGTTTAAACGGTAATTAAATATTCAATGAGAGATTGTATAAATGATATATGGAACGGTTTATATAACGGAAAAATTGACTGTCAAGTATTTACCAAGAAAACTGAAGTTTCACATATGTAAAACTGAACCGGAGGAGTTGTCTACATACTCACCAGTCCTTATGCTAACTTCGAAGCAAGCTTTAAACCTTTCCTAACTTCTATGAAGTTAGGAGTATCTGATACAACTCAACCGTCAATTGTTTTGCTATTTCCACATGTAATAAAGAACTGTGACTACAGGCAAAGTTTGACAGAGCCTTAACCTTCTGGAATCAACTTTGTTTGGATCTAAATTCTTCTGGAAGAATCTAACAGTAAAATCTTGGCATTTGGCTTGTTAACCACGCCCACATTTTAGCAGTGATTAATAGCATACGTTAATTAAACATTTAAATGCAATTAAATCATTGTAATACAAATGTAGTACAATATGATCAGTTTAGTACTACAAATAGGAAACATTAACTTTTTATTGACTTGTACTGTATAATTATTGAGAAAATGTATCTCTAATCGATTGCTTTTTGTTATTACAGTTACTTGCTTTACCATTCTTCTTCTTGACAGTTCTTGTATTAGTTTAGTATTGTATTTCAGCTACAATAGCTATTTCCACAAGCTGATTCTGCTTATCCTCTTGCTGTCCTGTTCATTCTGCTTTAGCTCAAACATGTGTTTGTTTACGCCCATCAATGACTACCTTAACAGCATATACCATGAGTGTAGATACAAGCACATACGTGTATATAATAATTTAGTTCGAAATCATGGAAAGTGTCCAGCAGAAACGTTTGGAGAAAACTAAATTTGATCAAGCAAGTTGTTGATTTCTCTGGAAATAAAAACAAGTCTGATGAACGTGCACTATACTCATTTACGGCTTATGATATATAGAAGTTACCCGCTATCCCATGACTGAGCAGTTCTTGAATAATAATTAACCTCACTGTGAAGTTACTGCACTTTATTTGTAGTACTAATCACACAATTTTCCAGTTTTGTCTGTGAAATGTACGGCAAATAGTGAATTGCTGGTTGTTACGGGAGTAGAGATGGGAAAAAGCTTCGAATGTTCAAACTTTTGTTCGTTTGATGTGCATTCAAACCTAAATTCTACCTTAGCTGCCATGCACTCTTTTATGTTTGTGCATACGCACTCGTGCACTCAAACGTCTAGTTAATAACATGGGTATGTTCCAGTAAAGTTGAGGCTGCTTCTGTCTCATTTCTCAGTCCAGTAATGCTAAATCCAAGTGGAAATACCAACAGGAAAAAGACCAGTACTAGTTATAAAGTAATAATCTAATTTTGAAGGCTTTCTATAGCCAATCAAGGTGAGAGCAGCATTATTAAAAATTATTTAAAACGTATGCGAACATTTGAAGCCTTCGAAGCTTTTCTAGCCTTAACTTTTGAGCACTATATATATATACATATATCTGCCATATCCTTCCACCTACACTTCAGTAAATATGAGGGTGTCAACAATACTTATAAGTTATATTTAAGAAAATAGTTGATTGTCACAAACACATGTACATGTAGTCATATAATGTATGAGATATACAAATATATATAATATATTATATATATTTGTATTGTGTACATCATTACATGTATTATTATTATATGTACATTTAATTATAATATGGGTCACCAGACAGCAATCACAAAATATATTTATATAAGAGGAAATTGTTAACTTTACATAATTATTATATAAACATTTACACTGTACATGTGTACATTTATACTGTACATGTAAACTGTACTGTACATGTACTATACTATACATGTACTATACTGTACCTGTATACTGTACATGTACTATACTATACATGTACTATACTGTACATGTACTATAATGTACATGTACTATAATGTACATGTACTATACTGTACCTGTATACTGTACATGTACTATACTGTACATGTATAATGTACATGTACTATACTGTACATGTACTATACTGTACCTGTATACTGTACATGTACTATACTGTACATATATAATGTACATGTACTATACTGTACATGTACTATACTGTACCTGTATACTGTACCTGTATACTGTACATGTACTATACTGTACATGTACTATACTGTACCTGTATACTGTACATGTACTATACTGTACATGTACTATACTGTACCTGTATAATGTACATGTACTATACTGTACATGTACTATACTGTACCTGTATACTGTACATGTACTATACTGTACATGTACTATACTGTACCTGTATACTGTACATGTACTATACTGTACATGTATACTATACTGTACATGTATACTATACTATACATACAGTGTACATGATTGTGTACATGTATACTATACTATACTATACTATACAATGTACATGTGTACGATACATGTAATGTACATGTACAATAAGCCTGTAATGTGATATGATTCTGTTGCCATAATATATAATTGAATTGAGTAGTTATATTGTAATTCTACATGTACATGTGTACAATGATTAATTAACCATGAGCCAAAGAATTTGTAATCATACAATATACATGTATATATATACATATATATATATATATATATATATATATATATGTATATATATTATCGCACAGATACCGGGAAATATTACGAGTTGGATACAGCGTTGCCACGAGTCCGAAGGACGAGTGGCACGCTGTATCCAACTCGTAATATTTCCCGGTATCTGTGCGATAATATACGGTCAGGTGATGTTCCGTGCAATAAAACTTCCGGTCATATGACTCTAAAAATACTGGAAAATATTGTCATAGTGCGTGATTTGAATGTCTAATTGAAAATGTATGGATTCGTTGTTTCTATGGTAAACATTGTTTGATAAATAATCGTATACGTACAATTATTCTTTAGCATAATTATAAGTTACATGTATGCATGTATATTAGTAAATATAAAATTATAATATATATTTCAGATAGTTTAATATATATTTACTTTACATATTATACATGTAACAATAACATGGTTTCTATATAGTCATAGTAAAGAACCCATATATTATAATTATGATTTTAACATTTCTCTTTGTCTCTCTTTCTCTTCTACATGCATATCTTTACTCAAACTTTATTAATAAATGAATTTAAAAAATATGATGTGACACTCACTGACAAACACACACACTGAAATGTGATTGGCTGTCTGGTGGCTCATATGAAGCGAGGGATGGGACCCAGTTGTTGAAGAGAATAGGTATGAGGCAATGCTACAGTGTGTTTAAATTATAATGAGATTCATAGCTTTCTATAGTCACACCTTGTATATCTGATATCATAGCTTGTACTAATGAATATGTTTATAATACTTCAAAACTAACTTTCAATCATATATACTAACATTGTACATATATGAAAATAATTAATGATTAATAATTATATTACATGTACAGTATATGTATGTACTATGTTTATTATATATACATATGCTCTATACACACACACAGAAAAGACAGATTATGGATAGCTATGGAGTTTTGTGGTGGTGGCTCATTACAAGATATTTATCATGGTAATTATATAGGTCCATCTATCTAACCCTCAGTAAAAAGGTTCCAGTAACATATCACTACTACATATATACTATATGCGTAGTAAGGTCAAGCTATGGATTATCTACGCTTATGTTTTGGTATTTTTATGCTACGTTCACGCTACGCTGCATTTAATCTATGCTCGAATCTGATAAATTAATACCTCCTGTAGACTCTATTCAGTGATATGAATACAAAGACATCTACATTAGCTGTAAAGTTGGCTCATGACTCCATATTTGGACTTGAGGTATTAAACATGTGCACAGTAGCTAGAGGGAGAGGTTCACCAGCTAAAAGAAACAATTTTCCAGTTATTCCCAGATTATTGGAACAACCCGGTAGAATTTGAACTGGTTTAGATGAAGTGTATTGATAGTGTAAATCAATGTTGCAAAGGTCTTCGTGCCAGGAAAAATTAATTATTTGAATTCTTTATATTCTTCACATACACAACTACTTTGGTAATATACATGTCTTTCATCATCATAATTAGTGTTCTAATTAGTGCTCACCAGTGAGATAATAATTATGCAAAAAAACACCACCCACAATTTATTATCATTATAATTAATTAACACAAGTCGGAGAATCTTTTGTAGTTGTAAAGGTTCTTAGAAAAATTGTTTAAAGTAACAAAAAAAAAATCATCTCAGATTTGGTACAGTACTACATGTACCACAGGTTTACAAACATAAAATATAAATAAACAAACAAGTGTATATAGAGAAAAAAAACATCCCTATGATTGCTTTACAAATTTAAGTGAAGATAAAAGTATCCCTATGACTGCTTTGTGGTGTCCAGCATTCAGTAATCATAGCTAACTTTATGATGCCTGAAACACAACAGCCTATTATAGTTGATTATCTACTCAGTTTACCTTTTAAAGAACCTTGTAGAACTTAAAGAATATATTTCAGGTAGGATAGCTAGCTATTTGTTCCAGTTTGTACGTAAGCTACACAGTTTTCTTTCTGCTGGGATCTGTAGAGCTTGATCGCACATTCTTTTACGTGCCATGCCCATTAATTGACCGAGCCCCCGGGAATGATGTAACTTCCTTAACTACGTATACAACGCATACTCGCGTAGGTGACACAAGAATATATATACATGTATATAGTTCGAACCCGTGGGAAAGCAATCATAAATATCCAGTGGCATCTCTATTCAGCTCAGTTACACTTTGAATTACTTTGTGTAGATGATTCATTTATCTATTGCATTTGTTAACATTAACAGTACTCTATTGCATTTGTTAACATTAACAGTACTCTATTGCATTTGTTAACATTAACAGTACTCTATTGCATTTGTTAACATTAACAGTACTCTATTGCATTTGTTAACATTAACAGTACTCCATTGCATTTGTTAACATTAACAGTACTCTATTGCATTTGTTAACATTAACAGTACTCTATTGCATTTGTTAACATTAACAGTACTCTATTGCATTTGTTAACATTAACAGTACTCTATTGCATTTGTTAACATTAACAGTACTCTATTGCATTTGTTAACATTAACAGTACTCTATTGCATTTGTTAACATTAACAGTACTCTATTGCATTCGTTAACATTAACAGTACTCTATTGCATTTGTTAACATTAACAGTACTCTATTGCATTTGTTAACATTAACAGTACTCTATTGCATTTGTTAACATTAACAGTACTCTATTGCATTTGTTAACATTAACAGTACTCTATTGCATTCGTTAACATTAACAGTACTCTATTGCATTTGTTAACATTAACAGTACTCTATTGCATTCGTTAACATTAACAGTACTCTATTGCATTTGTTAACATTAACAGTACTCCATACCTTTTCTATACCTTCAATCGATTCAGCTTTGGTTTTTTTTGGTTTAATCTCCTTTCATAAATATTCCTTCAATTCGTGCCACAAATTCTCAATCGGATTCAGGTGTGGTGACTTGGCAGAAGTATGCCACCAGTTGGTTTTGTTAACCAAAAAGTACAGCTGGGCCAATTTCGATACATGCTTTGGGTCTTTGCCTACATGAAACAGTGTTTTTGAGGTTAAGTGTCCTTGATAAAGGATATAAGAGTATTCTGTAAGATATCAACATAGAGATATGCATTCATTATTCCATCGAATATACATATTCCTGTCCAACCCTTTCGACTTATACCCCTCCATACATGAACCTTGACAGGATGTTTTGCACTGCAGAAATTTACATAATGTCAATAATTGTAATGATAATTATAGTGCATATATACACAACTATGTATACATTTGTGTTGTAATTACCTCGGTTTTGATTTCGATTTTTGGCCATATTTTCGGCAACAAAATCTACGATGCGTTTCTAGTTGCACTTGAACATTCATTGTTGTATATCACATCTCCAAATGTATCATCTCTATGTTCTATTCCCATGCCAGCCTTTTAGCTTTATTAGCTTCTCGAATTAACTGGAATGTCCAACAATCTTTTTACCTGCACCATTTTCATATAATAGTCCTTCCTGTTCTTTTTTGTGTATGTCAAATTTCAATCCATTGCTTCATTATTGAGTTACAGTATAATCATGTATTAACCTTATGACATTAAACTATACACTATATTACATATAAAGTCATCACATTATGATTTTGAGGACATCGTGAATGTGAACAGACTATAATGTACTGCGTTTTACTACATTCCTACTACAGTTGAACTAAACTCAGATAACGCTACTTACAAAGTGTAGTACATATGCAATACTGATATGTTACGAGAACTTTTTATTGAGGGCTACTGTATCTATATATTCATCACCTATCTCAACATCAATTCATCTATGTATGCACACATATGTATTTATATTATTCATCATTACCTTGTAATATTGTTTAGCTCAAGGAGTTGGTCTAAATGAATTACAGATTGCTTTCGTCTGTAGAGAAACGTTAAAGGTGTGTGTCTGTGTGTTGTATGTTATTCTTGATATTTGTAGTACATATACATCTAATGAGTTGCCATGGTAATTATTCATACGTATACAGTAATATACAATACAAGCTTCCTCTCTCTCTCTCTCTCTCTCTCTCTCTCTCTCTCTTTCTGTCTCTATCTCTATCTCTCTGTCTCTGTCTCTCTCTGTCTCTGTCTCTCTCTCTCTCTGTCTCTGTCTCTCTCTCTCTCTTTCTGTCTCTCTGTCTCTATCTATCTATCTATCTATCTCGCTCAGGGTTTAGCTTATCTTCATGAAAGAAGTAAAATGCATAGAGATATTAAGGTACACATGCACACATGTATTGAGTATCATGACACCTGATAATAATTAGTATATTTACACTTTGACTTGTGTATTCCTGATGTGTTACATTCTCCAGGGTGCTAATATTCTATTAACAGATGATGGTGACGTGAAATTAGGTAAGTATAATTATATTCATAGCTTTAATTAATTGATAGTAAAGTCATGTTTATAACTGAAAAATGTAATTTAAAATACATGTAAATTTGAGTAATTATAAATACATTTTAATTAATCATTTTTAGCTGATTTTGGTATCGCAGCCCAACTCACACAAACACTATTAAAACGAAAATCATTTATAGGGACACCTTATTGGTAAGTGGGATGTATTCCCTCTATCTATCTATCTATGCATGTAAATGTATATCTAAATGTATCTGTCCATCATGTACGTGTACAGTGCTCTGTATTGTGCAATATAATAGTACTATTGATAACACTATGATTATGTATTACACAGTACATACATGTATATACATGTACATGTATGTGTACATGTATACATGTGTACTGTGCAATATAATATTGATACTATTGATAACACTATGATTATGTATTACACGGTACATACATGTATATACATGTACATGTATGTGTACATGTATACATGTGTACTGTGCAATATAATAGTACTATTGATAACACTATGATTATGTATTACACGGTACATACATGTATATACATGTGTACTGTGCAATATAATATTGATACTATTGATAACACTATGATTATGTATTACACAGTACATACATGTATATACATGTACATGTATGTGTACATGTATACATGTGTACTGTGCAATATAATATTGATACTATTGATAACACTGATTATGTATTACACAGTACTGTACATGTACATGTACAGTGCTGTCTACTGTACAATATAATAGGGATACTATTGATAACACTGTGATTATGTATTACACAGTACATACATGTACATTTACAGTACGTATACATGTATAGTACACGCTGTGTACTATCTACTTATCTATCTCATATAGGATGGCTCCTGAAGTAGCAGCAGTCGAAAGGAAAGGAGGATATGATCAGAAATGTGATATATGGGCTGTTGGAATAACAGCAATTGAACTAGCTGAGATGCAACCACCTATGTTTGACTTACATCCTATGAGGTTTGTATCCCTCTGTCTGTCTGTATCTTCATCCCTCTATCTCCCTCTCTCTGATACTCTCTCTCCCCCTCTGTATGTCTACATCCATCTGTATGTCTGGTCTGCCTTTGTCTCTCCATCTGTCAGTATCATTGTCTGTTCATCTCTCTCTTTCTCTCTGTATCTCTCTTTCTCCCTCTGTAACTCTGTCTCTGTCTCTGAGAAACAGACAGACAGATAGACAGACAGACACAGACAAATCTACATTGGGAGACATATCATTGTCTGTCAGTCTTTGTTTCTCTCCATGTCTCTCTCTTTCTCACTTTCTCTGTCCTGTCTCTGTTTCTCATTCAATTATGATGTCGCTGTTCATAACCGGATAATCTTCAGCTTATCTCTCTCTCTTTCTTCTCTCTCATCTACAGAGCTCTATACCTTATGACTAAGCGTAATTTTCGTGTCCCTACATTACAACATAAAAACAAATGGAGTAACAATTTTCATGAATTTTTAGGTCAAGCACTTCAGAAAGAACCTCGAAGAAGACAAACTGCTCACGAACTTCTAAAGGTCTTTAACAATTAGTAATGTACAATACTGAGTACTTGTTAAGTTTGCATACAATGTACTGTCACTGTACTTCCATTAACTATAGTGTTCTAACAGGTATTAGAACTAATATTATTTATTATTATTATTATACCCACAGCATGATTTTGTCAATCGAGCTCTTTCTGGATTACTGATGGTACCTTTAATTAGAGTACTTGAAGCACCTTCTCCTAAACCCAAAGGTTCTATTAATGATGAGACAGAACTAGAGGAAGAGGAAGGAGATGATACGAAACGAGTAAGATACGTGTACATGTACATGTACATCACTACTTCAATACATGTACATGTACATGTATATGCCTACACATGTACATGTGCAATGTACATCACTACTTTAATATACATGTATGTACATGTACATGTACATGACTGCACATGTATAAAGTACATGTGAACTGTACATCACTACTTTAATACATGTACAGTATACATGTGTATATCAATAAAAAGTCACCATACAGTAACAGTAATTATCTTAGTTCTACTGTGATGTTATTGACAAGTACCAATTAGTGTCAAAACTACTGTTGAACTACTGTAGTGTGGAAATGAAACTACTGAGTAATTACATGTACTGTATTGTATGGTGACTTTATTGACACATACAGTACATGTACATTATTACACGTACATTACTACTTAATACTCCTCTCTCTCTTTCAGGTAAAGAAAGATCATTTAAAAAGAATATCATCCGTTAAACATCATAATAAAGTTGATAGACAGAAATCAGAAGTAGCTAGTAAGATATATACACTATACATGTACATGTAATATAAATATTATTATATATTTTAATAGTACAAGGAATTAATTTACCCACACCTAAAATGGAACCGCCACAAGGACCAATTGTAAGTTAATTAATCAGTACATACATGTATAATTATGTTACTGTACAGTACTATACTCTACTGTACTGTACTGTATCATACTGTACTGTACTGTACTGTACTGTACTGTACTGTACTGTACTGTACTGTACTGTACTGTACTGTACTGTACTGTACTAATACTGTACAGTACGATGTGTAGATGCACTGTCAATGCCTGTATGAAAACTAATGTCACATGTACCACTGTGCTGTACACTACTGTACTGTACCATACTCTACTCTACTCTACTCTACTCTACTCTACTCTACTCTACTGTACTGTACTGTTCTGTACCATACTATACTCTACTGTACTGTACTGTACTCTACTGTACTGTACTGTACTCTACTGTACTGTACGTACTGTACTGTACTGCGGTGTACTGTACTGTACTGTACTGTACCATACTGTACTGTACTGTACTGTACTGTACTGTACTGTACTGTACTGTACTGTACTGCGGTGTACTGTACTGTACTGTACTGTACTGTACCATACTCTACTGTACTGTACTGTACTGCGGTGTACTGTACTGTACTGTACTATATTCTATAGCCTGCTTGGTTAGAAGCAGCTGCTGGACCTTATCATAAACCAAGAATACAAAGAATTTCTTCAGAAGTCTCAAAATTTCAAGATGAACCACAATATCAGAGGTATGCTAGAATATAGTGTGTCACAATATCATACCTGATACATGTATATGTATAGTGTGTGTATGTGTTTGTACTAGGCCTGAGAACAGGCTCAAACCTTCATTTCTTTGCTACTGCAATAAAAGCTGTAATACACGTATATGCATGTACATGTATGCAAACATGAGGCATATTCCAGAAACGTTGAGACTCTGTTTCTGGCTCCTTTTATCTACTGCAATGATGCTAAATTCAAACGGTGAACAAGACTAATACTAGTAATAAAGTAATAATCAGTTTTTGAGGCTCTCTATAGCCAATCAAGATAAAAGCAACATTAATGAAATCATGATTAAACAAAACTTCAATGTTCGTGTTTGCTGATGTTTGCTTAATCCTAGTATAACGTGTACATGTAAATATGGTATGTACATGTACATGTACATGTACACTGTGTATGCATGTAAATTAGTGTTGTTTTAGTATGACAATAATGACCATTTAGTTATAGTTATAGTATGACTAGTTCTCAAACAGTTATAGTTTAATTTAGGGCTGGGAAAAAGGTTCGAATATTCGAACCTTCGTTCGTTTACTGCGCATTCGAAGCTAAATTTCTCCCTTCGAAGCTTCGCTGCCACGCCCACTTCAATGTTTGCACATGCGCACTTTTGCAATCTAAACGTGTGGTTAAAATTGTGGGTGTATCCAAGAAAAGTTGAGGCTGAGTTGTTGGCTGTTTCTGCCTAAATTTCATGCTAAATCCAAGTAGAAATAGTGACAGGAACAAGACTAGTACTTATTATAAAGCAATAATCCAGTTTTGGAGGCATTATATTGCCAAACAAGGTAAGAGCAACATTGATAATAACACGTGCGAACCTTCGAAGGTTCGTTCATTTTTGCCGACGAAACTTCGAAGGTTGTTTTTCTACCTTCGTCCCAGCCCTAGTTTAATTATAACTAAATTATAATTAACTTACTAAAAGTTTTAGTTATAGTTATAGTTCACGAAAGCAACACTAATGTACATGTAAATATACTTGTATGTACATACAGTTACTCATATTTGCACTTGTTCATTTTTCACAGTGTAGATCAGATTTATCAATCACCAGATACATCACTTCCGACACAAAACCCCTCTGTAGTAGGCCGTCCACATGTACCATCTCCCACAAATGCTCCACCTGTTCCTCCAAGAGGAAATGTTCCCCCTGTGCCTTCAAGGGTTTCTAAATTACCATCAACTGATGTAAAGTTTTAATGATTGTGTGTGTATATGTGTGTGGATTTTCATCAAAGTGTTTGGTTATTATTAAATTACATGTTATTATTAAATTAATAATAATTGGATATATGTACATGTACATACATACTTACACACAAGTGCATGCATAACAGATGCATTTGTAAGGATACTGTGATAAGCTATACTACATACATTTATATACACATGTATCTATGTACATGTACATATACATGTATGTACATGTACAGTTGTACATATAAATACATGTACATGTATATTAGATATATAATAATACTACTATAAGCTTATTCCACATGTACAAATACATATACATAATATCTAATGTACTATACATGTACACGACATGCTTTTCTATATAATTTACAGCAAGATGATTTAGCTCGACATACATATGGTAATATTGGACAAGGGACTGGAGGTCAGAACCCTCCAGTTCCACCTCGAAGAGAGAGAGTAACAGAACCATCACAATCTCGTGTTCCTCCTGTACCACCACGAGCAAGACAAACAGAGAGAGGACACCAAGTGAGATATATAATAGACAACAAGATTAGTGCCATGTGCTGTACTCTCTTTGTCTCTCTCTCTCCCTCCCTCCCTGTCTCCCACTCTTTAGGCCTCAGTTAGAAAGGGTCCAGAAAGAAAAGCATATTTTTCAAAGATATTTAATGGGTGTCCTTTAAAACTTCATTGTGCTGCTTCATGGACACATCCAATTACCGAAGGTATAAATACCTCTTAAATGGAAGGAGTTCTCACAAACTATCTACTTGTGTATAGTAGAAAATAAAATCATCCAGCAGTAACTGTACACTGTACTTGCAGCAATACTGTTGCGTTACTGTCTACAGTACGAATAATCATATATTTTTGTAGTGCAACAATGATAAAAACACATGCAGACACTGGCTTGTTTTTGCTGACGAAGCTTCGAAGATGGATTTTAAACCTTCATCATGGCCCTAATCTACATGTAAATGAGTACAATACTTTAAATTAGTATTAAAATTTTAATGCTTTGAGATGAATGCTGTACTACTGCTCAGTGCAGTCACCTTGCTTAGCCATAGAAAGCCACTAAAACTGGATTAGTACTTTATAACGAGTATTATTCATGTTCTTGCTGCTGTATCTACTCTCAGTACTCTACGTTAGCATTGTTGGAATGAGAAGAGAAACAGAAAATGGGTAGCAATGGCCTCAACTCTTATGGAACACACCCACAATATTAACAGCTTTAAATTATAGAAGTGCACATGTGGAAACACTAAAGTACATGTAGGCATGTCAGCAAACCTTCGAAAGAGAAATTTAAAATCAATAGTTAGCAGATTATCCTAGTAGATTATATTCTGGCAAATAAGAAAGATGCCAACTGCAAATCCAATATACATGTAGTCGACAAAAAAACGATGGTGCCTTTATGAACACAAACTTGACTTCACCACCAACTAATAAGAAACTCCAGTATAGTATAGTACATTCATGTACTGTACACTTCCTGTAATGTACTATCTATTGTAACATGATATACTGTACTATTCAGATGTGTAGTACTACTGAGCAATTTCTGTTTATTCTTTATTATATTTAATCTTTTAGATCATTATGTAATGCTGGGTGCAGAAGAAGGATTATTTTCTTTATACGTATCACCCACACAAGATCCTGTCATGGAACAGGTTAGTAATATACATGTAATAATTACCTCAGTCTTTAATGCTATGTATGCACAAGTAGTTAAGCAATTGGTTTTATCTGTCCGTCTGTTCATCTACATGTATATAATATAATTATATATACATGTATATATATGTATATATATTATATATATATATACATATGTATGTACATGTATGTACATGTATGTACATGTACATATATTTAGTACTCTAATAACATCCATTGACTACAGTGTACTTTGTTAGTGAAGTACACTCTACCTTCGAATGTAGACATGTACTACATTGTATTACACCTTACTATCACATACATGTACAAATACACATTACTATGATCACCGTATAAAGTAGTACTATAGTACATGTACTACTTAGAAGTACAGTTGCGTATCACCTTATTAAAGTGTATCTCCCATCATAGTCTTAATAAAGTCAAGTATTGTACATGTACTTTAGTATCTAGTGTACAATATACTGTAATAGTGATTGATGTTCTCTTGTTACAGGTTTCTCCCAGAGCTTGTCATTGGTTAAGAGTAGTTGAAAATGTTTTAATATGGCTATCAGGTATCTCCTTTATATGTTTCTACTCCTCATGCAATTTTAACCCTTTTTATCCTCTATTCTGATAGGTCAGACACATATAATATCAATGACAAATCTTATACTTTTGTTTCAAAGTGAAAACCAAAGAACATCCGGACATAGGTAAAGTAATTCTGGAATCAGTCCTATAATTAGAATAATATTTGCATAATTATAGTACCATAATTATTTCTATTTATTTATTCTATATGTGTATATAAGCAATTATAAATGTATTTTAATTATTCATACTCTCAGGAGTAGACAACACAGCTCAAAGATTACAGATTCCAGAGGATGTTATCGATGTTGTATTGGTACGTACATGTACATGTACATGTGTATATGTACATATAAATATATCAGGGCTGGGACAAGTGTTGGAAAACACGCTTCAAAGCTTTGTCGGCAAAAAACAATTGAAGATTTGAAGGTTCGCACATGTTTTTATCAATGTTGCTTGATTGGCTGTAGAAACCCTCCAAAACTCGATTTTATAACGAGTACTAGTCTTGTTCCTGTTGCTGTTTCTACTTGGATTTAGCATCGCTGGACTGAGAAATGAGACAAAAGCAGTCACCAACACAGCCTCAACTTTCCTGTAACAAACCCATATTATTAACCACACGTTTAGATCGTATGAGAGTGTAAGCACAAACATTAAAGTGCACATGCAGTGAATCTTCAAAGAGAAATTTAACTTTGAACGCACAGCAAACGTATCAAGTAAGGCTGGGATGAACAGTCAATATCAAATTCGAAGCTTTGTTAAGAAAAGCTTCAAAGGCTTCGAAGTTTCGCACGCTTTTTTAATAATTTTTATCGATGTTGCTCTCACCTTGATTGGCTGTGGAAAGCCTCCAAAACTGGATGATTGCGATTACTAGTCTTGTTCCTGTTGCTGTTTCTACTTGGATTTAGCATCACTTGACTAAGAAATGAGACAGAAGAAGCCTGCTACACATCCTCAACTTTACTTGAACATGTCCACATTATTAACCACAAATTTGAGTGTACAAGTGTGCCTGTGCAAACATGAAAGTGGGCGTGGCAGGAAGCATCAAAGGGAGAATTGAGATTTGAATGCGCAGCAAACAAATGAAAGTTTGAACATTCAGAGCTTTTTGCAGCCCGTAGAGTGCAAGTGCAAGCATTAAAGTGTACATGCAGCGAATCTTCGAAAGAAGAAATTAAGTTTTGAATGCACAGCAAATGAACGAGAGTTTGAACCTTTGTTCCCAACCCTAATACATACTTATATACAAATGTATTATCATATATTTCTCCAGCTCGTAATCCTTTCACTGATCAAAGGTACCTATTAGCTGCAGTACCTCGTGGAGTATTAGTCATGCAATGGTATCAACCTCGACATGCCTTCATGCATGTTAAACTCTATGAGTGCTCATTGCCACCGTCAATGAGCACTTTTGAGGCTTTTGTGTCTGAATCAGAAGAATATCCAAGTTTATGTATAGGAGTAAAAGAAAAGTAAGTGAACCATGAAGAAGAAGAGCAAATATGTGTGTTCTGTCATATAATCAAACTCTTGCTATATATGGTCATTTTGTATACGATACAGACATGGAACAAGTACATGTACATGTACACGTAGTCATGTATTTGTACTTGACTGTTCTTGTACTTTAAGATTTCAGTAAGACCAGTACTTGTACTTTGGTACTTCGTCAATCAATAGTAATTATACATGTACTTGATTGTAATTCAAGTACTTTTTTCTCAGCACTTACAGTAGAAAGGAGTCAATAAAATCGTTTAATACACTAAATATTCATGTTTAAACAGTAATTAAATAGTCAGTGATAGATCACGTAAACAGTATACGGAATGCCGTTTGATAATGGAAGCAATTGACTCAAATATTCACCAAAAAATTGAACTTCACTTGTGGAGTTATCTACATACTCACCAGTCCTTATGCTAACATCAAACCAAGCTTCAAGCTTTCTATTAAGGAAGGAGAATTTGATACATGTCTTTAGCGGTCACACCCACCTCTGTCAAGACAATCATTATACTATTCCTACATGAAATAAATAACTGACGCAGACGAAGTTGGACCCAAAGCTTCTGAAATATCAACTTTTGTTTAGTTCTTATGAGAGAATCGAACTGTAAAATCTTTGTCATTAGGCTCGTTAACCATGCCTATAATCCAGCATTAATTAATAACAAACGTTACTTAAACGTTTAAATAGGATTAAACAGTTTTAATGCAAGATTAAGAGTACTTCAAATCATTATAAAGAAACACATCAAAGAAACCACTAGTGCCACAAATTAGATAAAGCATAGTGGTTTTTTTTGTGGTTACTTTGATTAATTTGAAGTTTAGACTAATTAATGCTCTTGACGTCATACAGTTGTTGTGGTTATGACCAGATCGAATGACAAATCATTGATATCTCATGCTCAGGCCAGTTTAAAGCATTCAACCCTCATGTCTCTTGCTGGATATATTAGCACAGTTTTGTGCTACAGTTGTACTACAAATACGAAACATAAACTTTTTAGTGACTTCTACTCTACATGTAGTTTAAATAAGACAAGTACTTGTATATGATTCTTGTACGTGAGTATTCATTGTACTTGAGTCTTCACTCAGCTTGTACGTGAGTATTTACTTAGTACTGTACTTGAGTCTTCACTCAGTACTTGTACTCGAGTATTCAATCAGTAATGGAACTTGGGTATTCACTCAGTACTTCGTATACTAACTCTCCGTGTCTCTAAATGAATTTAGTCTTGGAAGTCCACTAATATTTCATGTATGTTAAGATTACTATTGGTATCTAGCAACATAATGACTGGTTCTCTTCCTAGATACCAAATTTTATGTAAAATGACAGAATGCCAAGTGACTGATTTTATTCATTAATTATAGATTAATTATTCATTGAAATTAATGTTATTGATGTAATATGATTGGTCAATTCCTTTAGTGAGAGTGGTGGTGTTGTATTCAATATTATTAACCTCAATTCAAATGCCTGTTGGTTTGAAGAGACTCTCGATGTTGAAGTCATTAATTTACAACAGTTGGAGAAAAACACAATATTTGTTGCAACAGAACGTATCCTATATTTGTAATTATTAATAAGGATTAATACCATTCGTAAAGGCTATGGAGCTGTATGTCATGTGACCTCATAAAGAGACACAAAGTGTCTGATAATTAAAAAGGCTAAAATAACTAGTGGTTTTTATGTTTCAACTACTGTATATGCTTAAAAAAGAAAAGGCTCTTCTCAACCCGACAATAAGACAAGATAGCATTGTTCTCTTAAATTATTTTGGAGCTGTTTGAACTTTCAGTACTTCATTATCAATCTTATAACTAAATACCTACCATAATTAAACCACTGTATTACTTCTATGACTGTGGACTGAGAGCAGACAAACCTGTCAGAGGAGACGGCCGACACCCACCTTTCTGAAAAATGAGTGATTATTCTGCTTGGAATAACTAACTTTCACTTACACTGTAGCTGTCTTTCAGTACTCTTGATAACAAATCCCAAACTAGACTGAGTAATCACAAACTATGAAACAACTTCTGCAGCACATGTTTGCAAATGCCACGTCCAGGCTTTTTTTTAGCTTTCAACCTGGTGTCCAAGGCAGACACTTGTTCAGGAGAGGCATTTCTTTAAGCATATACAGTATTCACTTATTTGAAAGGTTATTGTGGTCCCTAGACCATTCTATCACATGGCATGCCCATTAACTGACTAAGCATGTGTCTTCCTTAACTTACACTACCTGACATTATTAAGTGTACATACTATCACTGTACTTCAAATGTACTACACAGTATTACACCTTAGTACTATGTTATCACATACAAACATGATTACATTATAAACCAGTACTATAGTACTACTTGGAAGTACAGTTAACTATCACCTTATTAAAGTGTAGCTCCCATCATAGTATGTAAACTTAATGAAGTCAGGTACTGTATGCATTCAACCGCTGTGGAAAGCAAACACAGGGTTGTTCCTGTGACCCATAACAAAATTGTTAAATGTGGCCGATTATTAATTTATTAATAAGTACAGGATTTGGGATTTAGCAGGTTGCATGGGATACATGAAACACACCAATATAATTCAGTACATTTATCTGATCATCAAAAAGGTTCCTTGTTAAAATTGGTAAAAAATTATGTCATAATGATAGTATGTATGAATGTGCGATACAACTAAAAGATTATATCACATTGTTGCCAAAAATATCACAATACAGTGTCAGGAAATGATTGGAATGCTTATAAAATGTGAATAAACATCCTGTTTGGTTGTAGTTGTCAATAATTAGTAAAGAAAGAACACAATCACAGTTATGCTAATGGTTTAAGTATGAAATTAAGCAAATCAGAAAACCAGGGCACTCGTGTTTCAATACATCCAAAAACCAATATTTATATCGTGATATTGAATATAAATATCAGTGAATATCTACTATATTGTAATGTGAATATGAGGTGTGTTTCTGCTTGCATTGGCTTTAAAGCACAGCCCAAGTATGCCCTTCTGAGCAGAAGTGTAATATTTTGAAGCTTTACATCATAAACTTAGCTGTTTATCAATTTGGAGAAGTAGCAATCAGACCAGAGTTTTTGAAAATCTCATATGGCACACCATTGGCCCAAATAGTTCTTATGTGGTACCGCAACGGTAATCTCTTTTGGCCAGATGGTGCTTTTAATAATGTCTACAATATCACTAACAGCATTAACTGTTTATTACCTGGCTCAAGGTGTCTTTCAAGTGGCTCGCACACTAACCATTGTTGAGCCAATTTGGCCCATGCTTCAAGACATCAAAAACTCTGATTAGATAGACATGGACATACAACCAAGTCACTGTTTACATTTGTAACTTTCCACACAATGTAGTGAGGTTTCATGTTTCTGTACTAACTGTCAATTCTTTAACTGGTTCTAAAAACAGGTTGTGGTAAGTTTGTTGATATAACAGGTGCTCTGAAACCCAGTGCTGTACAAGCATCTCAAATTCATTTTGATAAAAAAGCTGAATCAATGGGTAAATTATAAAATCAACTATCTCCATTTTGTTTTCTCAATTGATCCATCCTCTCATTATCTATCTGTCCATTCATTTATCTGCATACTTCTCTGTGTACTCATTCTCTATCCATTTATTCATCTATTTATCTGTCATCCATCGTCCAAATATTCTTCTCTATGTTTCAGTTTATTTACAGAACACAATCCTTAGTTTTCATCGACATGGCATGCAGGGAAAGTCGTTAGTGACTCTCCAAGTGACAGCAGAAGTCACAGATAATTCCAAAGTATTTAACTTGTTAGGATCACATGGGTTAGTCTAATGTGTGTGTGTGTGTGTGTATGGTGTGTCTGTCTGCTTGCCTGCAGTGAACTAGCTTCCTATTAGGGCTTCAAAGTTTTGTCAGCAAAGCAAAAAAAAGTTCAAAGGTTTGCACGAGTTTTTATCTATGTCACTCTTACCTTGATTGGCTATAGAAAGCCTCCAAAACTGGATTATTGCAAGTGCTACTGTTGTTGCTGTCACTGTTTCTATTCAGGTTTACACAACACATGTAGCATTGCTGGACTGAGAAATAAGACAAAAGTTTCCTGGAACACCCTCACATTCTCACGTTTAGATTGTACAAGTGTACATGTATAAACATTAACGTTGGCATGGCAATGAAGCTTCAACAAGGAGAAATCTAGCTTGCTAATCTTATTTACCCAGCCCTACTACCTATGTGTATATTATTTTCAAGTATATTGCTTATCTTTTGTATCCCTTTTTGACTCTCTTGGTCACTCTGCCTTGACCACTCATTTCATTTATAGTACAATCATTATTGAAACTCGACAGGCGGATGATCTGTCAGGTCCTTCAAATATATACATCTTGATCTCTGAAGAACAGCAACAGCAAAATTTAATGTAACTCCATTTCTTCACAATACTCAGTAGATTCTGATTGGTCAGTTTGTACACACATTGTCTCCTGTCTCTCTTTATGTAATTTAATTAATTTTCATAATTTAATATATTTATCAAAATTAATGAAGTAATCTTTATATTTGCATATATATTATTCTTTCCTTTTTGTAAAACGTTTTACATGATATATATGCATGTAACAAAATATAGCAAAGAACGAAAATTGAAGTAGAATGATATTAAAGTAGTTGTCTTTTAGAATTAATAATTTATTATTAATTTTAGTTTCAATATTAATTATTATTTCCATTATAATTTTACACTTATTAATTATAATTATACTGTTATAGTTGTCTAGATTTGTTAAATATAAATATGTAAGGTTACAGTTCTGTAGTGATTACAAATGTCATAGTGCATGAATTAATGATTAATTGTGTTATAACACCAGCAACTGACTTTTCTCCCTGAGTGATTGCCGAACCATGGACTAAGGACTATGTTCAGCTGAACCATAAGGTGTGAATTTAACCAAGAGTTTAGGGATTACATTCACTTTACCATAGGGTCTGGGGACTATGTTTGGCTGAACTGTAGGGTCTATGGACTGTGTTCAGCTGAACCATAAGGTCTAGGGACTATGTTCGACTGAACCATAGGATCTAGGAACTATGTTAAATGAACCATAGGGTCTAGGGACTATGTTCAACTGCACCATGGGTCTATATATGCACTAGTTAAATGAACCAAGGGTCTAAGGACTATGTTAGCTGAACCATATAATTATAGGGTCTAGGGACTATGTTTGCTGTACCATAGGGTCTAGAGTCTATGTTCAACTGAACCATAGGGGACTAGTTAGTTAAATGAACCAAAAGGACTATGTTAGCTGAACCATATAATTATAGGGTCTAGGATATGTTCACTGTACCATAGGGTCAAGGGTCTATGTTCGGCTGAACCATAGGGTCTATATATGGACTATGTTAAGGGTCTAAGGACTATGTTAGCTGAACCATATATGGTTCAGCTAACATAGTCTTGACCCTATGGTACAGTGAACATATCCTATGGTACAGACCCTATGGTACAGTGAACATATCCTAGACCTAATTATATATAATTAGGTCTAGGATATGTTCACTGTACCATAGGGTCTATATATGGACTAGTTAAATGAACCAAGGGTGTAAGGACTATGTTAGCTGAAGCATATAATTATAGGGTCTAGGATATGTTTGCTGTCTCATAGGGTCTAGGGTCTATGTCCGGCTGAACCATAGGGTCTATATATGGACTATGCTAAATGAACCATATGGTCTGTGGACTATGTTGGGCTGAAACATCAGGTCAAGGGACTAGTTCAGTACTAGTTTAACCATAGGGTCTGGAGACTTTGTGCTGTTGAGCCATAGGATCTAGGGACTAGGTTAGCTCTGAACCATAGGGTCTGGTAAATGAACCATAGGGTCTAGGTACTCTGTTAAATGAACAAAGGGTCTAGGTACTATGTTAAATGAACCATAGGGGACTATGATGAACCTAGGGTCTAGGTACTAAGTTTGGGTGAACCATAGGGTCTGTGGACTATGTTAAATTAACCAAGGGTCTAGGTACTATGTTAAATGAACCATAGGGTCTAGGGACTATGTTCAGCTGAAACACAGGGTCTAAGGTGTGTGTTAAATGAACCATAGGGTCTAGGGATCATGTTCATTCAACCATAGGGTCTAGGAACTATGTTAAATGAACCACAGGGTCTAGAGACTAGTTCAGTACTAGTTTAACCATAGGGTCTGGGGACTATGTTCAGTTGAAGTACACTGTAAAAAATAATAGGTTATTTTAACCTTCAGTTGGTTACAGGAATTTCAGTGTAATGTTATTGTTAATTTTAATATTTACAATTCTACAATTCTATATTGACTAGTAAAGCGTAGTACAAAAACAGCAACATGATGTATATAGCATAATATTATTATTATAGGTATAATGTGTGGTGTATTTACACTGTGTTATAATCATTCCCATTCTAACACCTATAAAACAGCAGATATTATTTACTTTCAGAATAAGTGCTGTGTACAAATTTGTACTTATAATAACAAATAATATTCGTTGTACTGTGGGATTCTTTATTATGGCATGTGCTTATATACTAGTCAATATAGATTATATTATAGTCTCAGGAACATATTGTATTGAAACTCATGTAACCAAACAAGGGTTAAAATAACCCACTAATGTTTTTGTAGGGACTATGTTAGCTAAACTATGCTAAATGAACCAAGGGTCTAGGTACTATGTTAAATGAACCATAGGGTCTAGGAGTATGTTAAAAGAACCATAGGGTCTAGGGACTGTGTTAGCTGAACCACAGAGTCTGGGGACTATGTTTATTTGAACCATGGTACTATATTAAATGAACCATAGGGATAGGGGACTATGTTCAGCTGAAACACAGGGTCTAGGAGTATGTTAAAAGAACCATAGGGTCTAGGGACTGTGTTAGCTGAACCACAGAGTCTGGGGACTATGTTTATTTGAACCATGGTACTATATTAAATGAACCATAGGGATAGGGGACTATGTTCAGCTGAAACACAGGGTCTAGGAGTATGTTAAAAGAACTATAGGGTCTAGGGACTGTGTTAGCTGAACCACAGAGTCTGGGACTATGTTTATTTGAACCATGGTACTATATTAAATGAACCATAGGGATAGGGGACTATGTTCAGCTGAAACACAGGGTCTAGGAGTATGTTAAAAGAACCATAGGGTCTAGGGACTGTGTTAGCTGAACCACAGAGTCTGGGACTATGTTTATTTGAACCATAGAGTCTAGGTACTATATTAACATACTCCTTAGACCCTATGGTTCATTTAACACACTCCTTAGACCCTATGATCCAGCTGAAAATAGTTCCTAGACCCTATGGTTCAAATAAACATATTCCCTAGACCCTGTGGTTCAACTGAACATAGTCCCCTATCCCTATGGTTCATTTAAATGAACCATAGGGTCTAAGGACTATGTTAGCTGAACCAAAGGGTCTGTGACTATGTTTGGCTGAAACATAGAGTCTAGGGACTATGTTCGGTTGAACCATATGGTCTAGGGACTATGTTTGGCTGAACCATAGGGTCTGGGGACTATGTTTGGCTAAAATGTAGAGTCTAGAGACTATGTTCGCTTGAACCATAGGGTCTAGGGACTATGTTTGGCTGAACTATAGGGTCTGGGAACTATGTTTGGCAGAACCATAGGGTCTGGGGACTATGTTCAGTCAAACCAGAGGGTTTAAAGAAAGTAGCTTTAGATCAGTACAATAATAATTATAATAGTAATCTTCCTGGCAGCAAATGCATATTTTTATTTTTCCAGGTATGTACATGCACACCCCATATAGTGGTGCCACTATTTCGCTAAAATGCAGGTGAGCTTTGACAATAATTTAAAACTACAACCCTTTCAATACTTGTTATCGTATTTATAGTCTGTAAGACATACTTTCACATGTTAGCTATACAGAAAAAGTGTGGTGAACCTTACATAACTTAACTTCAGTTGCACTTGATGTGTCTTTCTCAACTAATGGTTTGTAATTGGAATGCTAAGTGACTGTGAAATTTACATTCTAAGGCTTCTACTAAATGTTATTACTCACGGACTATAATTATAACTGATTTCATTTATGCTATATAGGTAATGTTTACAAACAGTAATTTATTTGTTTTGCTCTTGATCTACATTGACTAGTATATAATACATGGAATGGTTCAATATTAATGTATACTTGAAACAAAATAATAATTAATTACGTATGTGTGCTAACTTCTCAAATATCTGTACATTGGATGTTATTTGATATTATAAATACAATTCATTAAGCTGGAATGATCTGTTGTGTTCACAGATGTTAGCATGGAAATGATAATAATACACCACAGGTTATACCTATTATATAATTATACTAATATACATTATAATAATTAATTTGTTACTATGCTTTATTATGACAAATGCAATTACATTGAAACTCCTCTAGTCAACTGAAAGTTGATTACTCTTTACAGGCTGGATGGTGAATTTCTTTTGTGGTACACTTTCTTAGCTTCCCAGCATGCTTCTCGGAAAAGATGGCACATTCCTCTCCCCTGGCAGCTGCACCATCATCATCTCCCTAATCATTGTCAGACTCCATACTTTGAACTTGTTGTCTCTGCTCCTAGCGGACTAACTTATCTGTCTACAAAGAAGGGCCGGTTGCATGCGAGAGTCTGGATTGCAAAGTTATATTGCATAGCCTACTAAATTTTATCAGTTTCATTCCCACCCTTATCAGTGTCAGCAATGTGAGCTGCATTGAGACAGTGACCAAAACTGAGACTTATGAGTATGATAAAATGTATACCGTGACATCTAGTCAGTCTTATATTAATTAATTGAGCAAAATTCAATAATAATACTATTGAGCTGCAAAATTTCTATGCTAAAGCCACTTGATAGTGTCTCGTTGATGATTCAGTCTAACATGGCAGCTGCAGCCAGCACGCTGAGGCCATGTCGTCAGTACTGAGTACTGAGCAGATGATGATCATAAGGTTCTTCAATACTATTCTATATATACTTGTACTGGACATACACATTGTGTTGTTTTAGATAACTATAACATTAAAGACCTTATAATTATAGTATCCTCAAAGTTTAGGTAAAATCGACATTATCAGCACTTTAAAAGGGGGGAGTGCGGTTGTCATGGTAATCTCGATATGACGCCGATTGATGCTGCAAATTACTCTCAGGTCAGACATAACACTTACTCTGTAAGTGTTTACTGTAAAATAATTAAGTGGATCAAGTGTTGGTTTGTAGTATGCCTCCTCCCTGTCATCGATTGTAAAAACGTTATTTTAGAAATTGAATTTCCGAGTGAAGCATGCAGCTCATCAATCTGCCGCCCTGCCGTCGCATCACTGTCTGGCAATAACTCACTCGAGTGTATCTTTTAGATGCAGTGATACTAGCTAAATCATTGATATTATAGCTATATATATATATATATATATATATATATACTAAGCTGGCCTGCAGTTTTGTACATACTGTACTGCTTCTGCATAGAGTACTGAGAAGAGTCGACAGTATAAAGATCCAGCATGTCAAGTTATAAATATTGTTGTTTCATATAGTTTTTTGCCACTGAAAAATTATATCCTTTACTATTGTGTATTATGTGAATTAAATTGACTGAATATCAGTTTTCTATTACTGAGTATGATATATGTACAGTAGTGACAATCAGTTGCTCTTATAAGGAGATGTTGTTTGACTCACTTAAGAACTACCACACTGAAGGATTTTGACAACACTGTGCTTGCGATAGGGAGAATACAGCAGTATTATCCACTTACCAGTCAATCAAAAAACCATGGTTATATAATTATTCATTCATTCACTTACCTTTTATGTTGTTTTTTGGCTGATTTAGTTGACTTGATATTGAAAAGAAAAGATGAAATCTCGAATGACATCATTGGTGAAGGATAATTATAGTAATAATTATTATGACTTTTATAATAATATTTTAATTATAGCTAATATAATAACTGTTACTACTGTGATTCAATACAGTGTATCAGTATAATGAGGTTTACTTGTATATTGAAGTACTCTGCTCTATTATGGATAGCTACTTGTTATCTTCAAAATTAACATAAACCCTTGTTACATCAACATGATTTCTCAATAAAGTAACAAGATGTTTTGCATTACTCAGTGCTTCTCGTGATAGTGAGACTGTACTGTTTGGAATATACTCCAGTGTGCTCTGAATTACATCCAAACCTTCATCTTTTGCTCCCATTGTAACTTTTCTGAGGTCCTAAAAGCATTATAAATGGTGTATAATTATATATACAAGTAATATATACACCAGGACATGTATATGCCAGATATACCATCTGCTCAGTGTGGAGGAGGTTATACTCCAAGGTCCAAGGGGTATGCAGGTGGTATACTTGGCAAAGGCTGGCAATCCTGGCATATATACCAACTAACCATGGCTTATATCATACTATGATTTAACAACAGGTTTATATGCAAAATATCACCTAACCATATAAAGCGGTTGCCATGGTAGCCACTGTATACAATTTATATATCATCTACAGCTGAAACAGATACCCGATTATCTGGATAATTATCTGTGAACTGAATATCCGGATCTGTTACTTTGTATCCCAGGTACTTGTTTAATGTTTGCACATGTGCAGAAACCAAACATGGGAAATCGAAATTTCAATGAAATGGCAGTTGATAAGTGTCTTGGTCCGTTTTACCAGCTTTTTTGGCTTGTAAAGTGCAGAACAATCTGTAAAAACACCAATGCTGCTTGTATAAACATCTATTGCAGTTGATAACAGCAAAATGGTGAGGTAATACTGTGTATTTTAGTGCAAACAAGTCATGAAGTTTTAGAGCAATTATTCGGGTAATGACCATTATTGTGAATGGATGTCCAGATAGTAAAAGACATGCAGTTCCAGCCCTCATATCATCTACACAATGTTACTCCAAAACATTTACTTTACTCATTGTTAATTACCAAGGCTTCATACCACACCAATTAAGCAAAAAAACTATGTCCTAACCACTTCCCTTGCTGCCCACATGCATTAATATGCATGTAGATATTGACATTCCTGACCTGAACATCACACAAAAACACATAATAATCTCTTTTCCCTTCTTGTCCCTCACATTCTACACACTTCACATCTTCTGCTCCAATGTGTATAGCTATCTCAAGGGCACTGCCGTATTCATGAAGACTCTTTTTACTGACCTGGATAACGCCTTTTAAATCAAATTGGAATGACACAGAACCAGGCTCTCCAAGAAAAGCACTGTATAACACATTTAGAAGCATATTACATTACTGTTGCTACAATACATGTAAAGTATACATTAATTTGCATTGCTTTTTGAATACACCTTTCCATTTGAAGAGAATCAAAAAGTGATAATTCTTTAGTGTGGGCTTGCTAAGGCTCACCCTACACTAGGGAGTTGGTGCTAAAATCTCTGTATATGTATATATAATTACTATAATTAAGTGTGTCATGTAATTATATAAGTATTTAGCTACATAAGTGTAATGCCATATTTTCTATTTAGCTGTATATTCAAAAATTATATAACTAAACACGTTACTGACCACTGCCACTAGCGCAGGCTTACCCAACAATGTTGCAGCATTGTTCTTATTATAGTCAAGAAAATCTTATATATACTGTGATATAACACACCTCTTTGAAGTTTGATATATATACAAAACCTGATACCTTATATAGGTGTGTAAACATAATGTTTTTTTAACAGACTAAGTAGGATTGAAAAAAGCAATTTCAAAGCATTACTTGTATAATCCCATAGCTGTATAAGTTTTTATAAGGTAGCTTCAACTAATAAACAGAGAAGACTATTCCTTGCAGTACTTAGTAATATCTTGTCATTGTTTTTACAATAATATTATTATTCATCACGGCAAAATGTTTGTTCCCATAAAAAAGAATACCAAACACTGTAGCCTCGTACTCAGGCTCTTTAAGATGGCGGAAAAAAAGAGCCTGGATTCAACTCTTTGCGCACGCGCTAATTAACTTTGCAATTTCCCAGATTTGTGAGGCGACTGTGACACTATGGCCATTTCACTTAGTTGATATAATCAATATGGCTAGTTTCGATCCAGTGATCTCTGTTCTGTACAGCATCTTGAATATCCTGATCTTGTTCCAAACCAGGAGCAGATTGTGTCTGTGTTATTGTGTTCTACAAACTGACGCACCCTTTAATGACCATGTGTTATTATGCACATTAATCAGCTCATGTGTAGCAGTTGAATCCAGACTTTTTTTCTCGGCCATATTAAAGAGCGCGAATACAAGGCTATATGAAACATTTGCATCAAGTGATCAAATGTCAGGAATACTAGGTCATGATAACATAATGAATCACCATACATAAGCATATATACTCAATACTACGTTATGTAGCATTGAGTGTCATATGCTAATTCATTATGTTAGTAGCAGAAACCCATAATGACATAAAGCGTAAGTAGCAGCAGCCAACAGCCACATATTTGACTGAATTCATTAAATTCCCGGTCTTATTATTTTAGGGAGGATTACAAATACTCTTATATTATGGCTTCTAGATAAACAAACTGCTACTATAACTATGACAAAGTTTCCTGTGAAATATAGGGCAATTTACATGTATTAATATATGACTGCGAACACGTTGCATGTAGATAAAGCAATTGAGAAGAGAGTAAAATGCCTTACACTGCAAAAGTAAAATTGTTAAAATAGCTAATTTATTGGTTAGCACAGTTGTAAGGAATGGTGGAAATTGTAATTTAATTGGTCATGTAGGTTGTTTTGACTGCATGGTGACATACATGTAATTATAATCTAATAATTACAATTTCAATTTCCTTACACTGTCTAATAGATTTACAAAGAATTGGAATAAATATTTTAATTAAATCTGTATGACCATAATTTGCATCCTTGCGACTATACAAACAAATACATTGGTTACTTTAATAACTCTATTTTTGCAGTGTAATTCACTCTCTCCTTTAAAAGTCACAATATCAGACTGTAAATTGTAATACAAATGTCAAACACTCTCAATATCAACTACAGTACATAATAGAAAGAAAGGGAGAGTATCAGACTTTCGTATAAGTGTGTAGCACACACTGCAAAAAGTACATGACCTTTATAATAATATTCATGACGTAGTCATAACTTGTTAAGTAGTCGTTGAGGTGGTATGTGACCACATTGTAAACAAAGATGGATGATGCGGCAACCACACCATCAAAGATCCCTTTTGCGCAGCCTTCACCTCGTTTATCAAGTCGTGTTGCTGATTCTAAGCACCCTGCAATTAGTGAGGGTGATTTTACACCGTGAAAGGTTCTAAAACTTTGGGATTTGTGGGCCTCTCTCCAGAAAGCTGCAAAGAAATCTGATTATCTTGAGGAAGAGTTGGATTTCACTTTGTGCACCAAGATTACAAGGAGCGACCAGGTACTAATCATAACCTGTTTTTGTATAGAACATCTCTCTCGAGCTCTGCTTGTATGTAAGTGTATCTTTCTACACGTCACTATTCACACAATTAACATGCTTGTGGCCTTGTGTATTACCTAGTGGTCTAGCACGTACTTTTCACCATCTTCTCAACTCACTCGCAGGGTTATGCTACTAGTGGGATACTCTCCATGTCTATTGGTATCGATGAACAGTTGAGATTCTGATCTCCTCTGAAGCATCATGTCATTTTGCTGTTAGTAGGTGTATTCATTTCTGTTTCTTGTTTAATAGCTAACATACATGCAATGTCGTGGTACAAATGGTCTCGCAATAGATAGTTTGACTGTTTGCTGCTCGTACCACTTTCTGTCATTATGGGCTGCGGGTATTACATACATACTTCCAAGTCTTCTAAAATGTCGTCTCTATGATTGCTTTCCACAGAGTTTAATATCTTCATGTGGCATACATATCATATGAACATGGTTAGACTGAGCTCCATATAATGATGCAACTTACTAAGAAAGTTAAATCATTATATGGGGCACAGTGAACTAATGGTAATGGAAGAACATAATGAGCAGCATGAAATATGAACTAACTATCTATATATACTGTACATCTTGGCTTTAAATTTAACAGCCCCTGGAAAATATACTTATAATTACTTATCCAGCCAGTAACATCCAAAACAAAGGAGAGTCTGGTTGCTTGATGCACAACTCTATCATGGGATTCATCCCTTATATGTAAAAGAAATTGTGCATTCACCAACCAAGTCATGATGTGCTGAAGTACATATTCAAAGGTAGTATAGTGTGGCCAACATTTCACTAAAAGGAGGGAAAACTATGACACATGGAAGTTTCTAGACAAAATGTAATGATTGATTCACACGACTAACTGACCAATTTTAATCTCAAGCATTAGAAGGATTTTATAACTAACTTTTTGTGGCCCAAAGGGCCTTTCCTATGATTGCTTTCCATGGGGATTAATGTATATATATATTATATTTATACTTGTGTAACATCGCAACTATGCATTGTATACGTAGTTAAAGAAGTCATGGCATTCCATGCAGGGGGCTAGATCAGTAATGCGCCTGGCACACAATAGAAGTCTGACTCATGCTCTACAGACCAGCAGGAAGGAAGCTGCTTGTAGCTTACATAGAAAAATAATATCTGTTCTACAAGATCCTTTGAGAGTAGATAATCAATATATTAGGCTGTTGTGCTGCAGGCATGAGAAAGTCAGCCATGATTACTGAATTTTGGACACCGCAAACCAATCATAGGGATGTTTTCTCCTTATATCTTGTTTTATGTATAATTATAATTACAATTTGAAAATTCTTGTTTGAAAGATCTTCCAAGAAAGCTTGTTTAACATTGCAGAAAGACAGCAATGTGAGTGTTTGAAGGTACTATGTAAGGTCTCCATTTATACTACGACTTTAACGATGAAATTCATATGCCAAAAAAAATTGATTAGCTCTGCAAAAAATCCTATTACAATGTCCCCATGCAGACATTAACCTTCCCTTTTGTGATATGTTGGCCGATCCAAAACAAAATCATCAATTTATGAGGCACATTATAATTGCAATTAATATTATCAGAAACATACCCATGTTTGGTTAATAGATTCTTAATCTCTGGTCGTGTTCTATTCCTATTATCTGTAAGAGCTTCAATAATGAAAGAATATCCACTAGGACCACGCCCCTCGTATATAACACTTTCTGCAAAAACACTTCCACTAAGCTTTAATTTACCAGAATTGATTGCATTTTCAATAGTTCCTTTTGGTATTTCAGCACTTTTAGCCCTTGATAATGCACTAGACAATCGTAGATTAAAATCTGAATTTTCTCCACCTTGCCTTACAGCAGATGTAATTTCTGAACACAGTTTTGCAGTTTGCTTGCTGCGTTCCAAGTCTGCAGTCATCTTAGGTCTTTTAATCTTAGACCACTTATTGTGGCCTGCATATTGTACACTGCCAATATGTACAGATCTACTGCTATATGCATCATGACTGAACATCTGATGGAAACACAGACATTTTTTTCTTGACTTTTCACTCAAACGGTTTACAAAACGCATTTGTACAATAGGAATTCTTCTTGCTAAAATGGGTGCTGGAGTTGCCATTCTTATACGAAAAATTACAATTTTACTATCAAAATACGGGTAATTAGAGCAAATGGGCGGGTACGTATTACTGTTATTTGCCAAAATTAATTAAACCTAGTGGATTGTTTGTGGTCGCTGATCGACGCTACCGGTGTTTAGATCGCCGAAGATATTCTTCCTTGTTGTTGAAGTTTCTTAGTGTAATAGTGTCCAAGTTACTTTCTTTGTAACTTCTGTCAAGTATTTGAAAATAAAGCGACAGGAAAGGTCACATGATCGTTTGATAAACAGGTCATAAACTTAGTAATCCCAGCCTCTGTACTCAGTGCTGATAGTTTCAGCTTCTGTGAAAACAAAAGAGGCTTATTCAAGTTTCTCAAGTCACATATTTCAGTAAGTACACCTGTATTTAACAAATGTCGCGTGTTAATGTGTCTTCTCTATCCTACAGCTACCTAAAAATCAAAGTAAGCCAAGCCACATAAAGGAGGGTCTGTATGTCTGGTGATCACCATTTTTGTTTTTAATGTGCTATTCATGAGCTCTCATAGTTATTTGTCTGTGGTTATTTCTTCATTGTATCTATTAGAGCTAGTCGTGGTAGTATTTGGAATAGTCAATGACTTAATCTTTAAGCCATTGAAAACGATAAGCTCGTATATCCATCCATGTATGCTCGTAATTATTTAAATGATGTATGTTATACAATGTACGGAATGACTCGCAAACTATAACCAGTAAGCTATATGTTCCTACTGTGACATTCATACTTGGCACTGTTGGTAGTGTGCATGAACCTTCATATCACAGTTCCTAATCCCTAATTAATTCATTTATATAATACAACTCCTAAAGACAAGAACTGTTACATTGTACAAGATGTTCAATAAATATATAGGGACTATAATGTTTGCCTAAAAGAAGTGGCAAATTGTGTGGGCAATGATTTTCATATCACCGAATTTTTGAATTTCATTTTTCATTTTTCAGCCATGGTATATCGTATCATTATTGATTATTAATATTATATTATTATAATATCACTATTGGTATAATGTGCATACAAATATTCCAAATATTATAATTTATATAATTTTAGTCTTGCTCACAAGCCCTGTGTTTACAGAACGTACCCTTGCATGGGAAGACAAAAGGCAGTACATGCATGCTCTCACTAGTATCACGATAATATCAAAAGTCATGCTAATTTTCCCTTTGATAATCGTATTTTTCATTATCACCCATCTCTAGTTGTTTCATCACATTATTTAATATAAAGTTAGATTCTAATCTAGTGATAATTCCCACTATATAGATACTATCAGTATGGTTATTGATTTTAGTATTGGTAAAATGTGGTTGTTGTTAATCTTTGCTAGCTCTATCATGTATGTAACCTCTACTGAAACCAAACAGCCCTCTATCGTGTATGTAACCTCTACTGAAACCCAACAGCCTATTATAGTTAGTCGTTTTTCCACTCTTTGTTTTTTAAAAGTTTCAGCTGGAACATCTTATAAACAGCTTTCTTTCTGCTAGCACGTAGCTTAGCACATATTTTTTTACGTGTTGTACCCACCAAGCCTTCTCGTAACTTCATTATCTACGTATGCAAAGCGAGGCTCATAATAATTACATTATTATATAAATATAATTATGATTCCTCTTACATGCATACGAATAGCCATAAAAATTTCATTCCCAGCAAAATATAATCTTGTAAAAGCAACAGTATTAACGATTTTAACAACAGCCCAGAAGAATTAAATGCAAATTGTTTTGCCGTTTGTAGCATCAGTATACATGAGATCTAATGTAGACTCCAGCTTACAGGAATCACCATGATGTACTCCTATACTGTAATAAAATGCTGTCAATACTGATAGCAGAAGGAACTGATATTAAATGTTCATTGTGACCCTTGCTTGGTTACACTAATATGTGTGGCAGGTATATGTAAATTGTAAATATGTTTATTTACTAACAATTTTATGTGTACATAGCAGAGTATCATATGCTCTATACATATATAATTAATCATGTGGTATGTATGTTATACACAAGTATTAGATCATAAGATCTTCCTCTTTTTAATTGCACTTTCAACTGCAGCTGAGAAGAGATACTTGTTATATAATTATAGAGTATTTATTAATTAATAAATACAATCCATGTTGTAACAGTAGCATGCACACACACACACTTCATAAGTATTGGTACTACTTAAGCAAGGCTTATAAACCACTGTTAGTAATCTATAGTATAACATTTGCACGTTAGTTTATTGTACTTGTACTTTCTTTATATAGTTTTGAATCTACTCATTAAACAAAAGGCGTTCAAGTATAGTTCATACTTGATTTGAAAAACAGGCAGTTTTTTTGGATTACAAAGAAACATTCCATTCAATCTAAATTCATCTTGTAACTGCACACAAGTTCATATATTCAACATCACTTATTTAAACTTAAAAATGCTAACAAACGGCACTAACTCTGATTTTGATGGTACACTACCTTTGAGCAGTGATGTACCAAGCTGGAGTTCAGCTGGTACTCACATTGTTCATAGTTCTACGGCCCATTCTTCCAGACCTAAGAGAAGTCCTTATTCCAATATGCAGTCCTTTCGTAGAGTTGCAAGTGTGAAATCGGAAGCAAAAATAAAGCTTTTGTATGCCACTTCTCTTGTGGACCAGGTATCTGATGTGAGAAATGGTTACAGTGCAAAGAATAGTGAGGTGTTAGCGACTTCCACATCTGCTGCTAGCAGTCTCATTGATTCACAAATGACACCTCTCGATCACTCAGACAACTCACTAATGTACACATCTTCGAATAAAAGTAAAAGTCATGCTGTTTCTAGTAGAGTGAAATCTGTAAATCAGTTTCCTTCTACAGACAGTATTGTCATGAAAGATTCCACACTTCCGGTGCTGGATATAATTAAGAGTCGACAAAAAAATGATCAACCAAAGAGATTGCAAAATTCTTCTACAGTAATGAATTCTTCATTGAATGGTGACTACGTTAGAAGAATGGCTGCAAAGAACGCTACCGCATGTGTGAATGCTATGTTAGGTTCTCAGCGTAGCCAAAACAAAACTTCAAAGCACTCTTCTTCTTCATCTATGATTTCTCCCCAAACAAGTACTGACAGACTGCAGACTGACAATACTGCAAATCCCCAACAGGGGACACATCTGTCAGGCGTTTTGGGAAAGAGAAAACCAGCAGGCCAACCTGGTAATTACAGATACAGCAATAGTAAAAAGAAAAACCAAGAGCAAGTAACAGAAACTGGAAGAGTACCACCTCTTTCAAAACTTGCTCAATCAATTAATTCAAAAGAAACTCCAGTTCATTCTTCATCTTCTCCATCTTCATCAACCTCTTTTACTGATTCAGAACTTGAATGCACTGAATCGTTGCCGAGTTCAACTGATGAATCAACCAGTGATACCTCAATCTGTATTGATGAAATACCTTACAACTGCTTAGGTCTTCTCTACAATGGAGATTGCATTCATCCAAAGACTCGATTCTTTTTCCCGAGAGAAGGCTCAGCTGCTAACAAGATTATTCCAGTGGCTGTTCCTTCTATGATGTTATCACTACCTGACTTGGTTTCAAAGGCTCTCCTTCAAGCAGAAAAGAAGACGAAACAAAGATCAATGAAGGTATAGTATATTACATAGTAGTTAAAATTATGAAAAGATTGTGATATACTATTAATTATAATTATAATTATACCAAATTGATATTTGGTATGTATAATATGACCACACCCATTATAATTAATATGGTATAACTCCATAATACTCAGCTAATTTAAATCACACCCACCATTAATGAATTAAATACTCTATTATAAATGGAAGGGTAATATAATCTATCTAACTACTTGTTGGTCTGTGTAGTAGCAAGATTAATGATTCGAGCTACTTACTGACTAGAAATTATACACATAATAAAACAGTAAGTTTTTGCTAACCTGATTTTAATTTGTTTGCGAATTCCTGTTACTGTTTTACACATTTTGAAAAATGTCTCCTAGCGAACGGATACATGGAAACACAACTCATCTTGTTGGAATGTTTCCTCTGGGTATATATCACTAAACATTTTAGTTGATTCAACTAGCCATATACACATCCTGTAACTGACAAATTTGTGCTGAGTACACACATAGATAACAGACATTAGTTGCAACATATTATTAATTCAAAGTAAATTAATATTGAAAAGTATTCCTTATGATTACTTTGCAGTGGCTATCACTCATTACTGATGGCACTAGTGTCTCCATCTTTCTGTGTACTCTGAATACTACATCCTCAATGATGATGGAGTCCAAAACCCAAGAACCTATCACGTAGCTATTTGCTTTTCTTACTTTTTAAAGATCCTTGCATCATTTCATACCTCTTTGGCAGGCAGTCTTTGCTACGCTGGCTATTTTACAATCTGCTTTGCATGCTTTCTTCCTACCAGTTCCTGTGTGGTTGGTAGGTTGAGAATACGTTCTTTTACACACCACAACAATTAATTGATCGAGCCCCCCTGGAATAACACAAAATCTTTAACTACGTATGCATCACATGCGTACACATATGTGACACAAGCAAATATATAGAAAGCGATCATAGTGATTGTCCTGTAAGGCATAACAAATATATATGTCTCTCATCATATCAGTTATGCTTATGATGGAACTAGTAATTATTAAACTAGGTAAGGGTTTTCAATAAGAAAATGCCCCTTTGGCCAATCTAGACCTGATTGTTGTAGAGCAACTAAAAATCTTTTGGCGACTTTCCTTAAGGTGGCGGTGGTACAGCGGAAATGAGAAACCATACAATTACCCGTTAATTGTATTCATATTTTATTCATTTTGTGGCTGCAGTATAGTACTATGCATATATAGAATATAATGCAGTAAAATCAGTGGGTTGTACTGAGGTACATTTTTCTCAGCTCTAATAATCAGTACAGCTCTGAAATTTGAACATGTTTTTGTTACACGTGTCACTACAAAACAACAAAGCGAAGCCATTTTCCCAATTTTGCTACATCTTGTTGAGATATTTGTCAAAGAAAACTGATTGTTTACAGTATCTCTGGAACATAAAACAGATATAGGGAAAAGGCGTTCGTTGTTTTTAAGATTATGGTGGTGTGATAGTATCTATGATAATAACAAAAAACGGTTTAGGTATGAATATCATTAATGCCACCATACTGCCACCTATGACATGTCGTGTTCACTATGTATGTATTATACAGAAGTAGTGATGTCTTCCCTTGTTCCTCAACTTAGAATCATTACAAGTGTATATAAACCGTGTCCTGGGAATCATCTTTGCAAGTAAAATCTGAATTTGTGGTGAATCTTGTATAAATGACACTCATGTTACTCTTTAGTTTACTTAGAAGATCACGTTATGGCAAATGTGCAATTGCAAAAGGCTACCTCTTGCTACAATGTCCAGCCATTTTATTGCAGCTACCATGTGCTCCAATCAACTAATTGAAAACTAATAATAATCTTTTATAATGCACTATGTGGATGCTCAGTGGCAATTCCTTTGGCAGATTTGCAGTACTTGGTGTTAATGTCATGTTTACTGAAATTGAATTTATCATGGGCTCAAACTGTTACATCAGTAATCATAATCTGGAATGTTGACAATATTGTAATCTCCTATTCGTGGTTTATTACTGTCATATAACCATTGCATGCTAATTCTTAAAAATGTGTTTTTGTTTTATAGTTGTTTGAGAGATTAAACGTACATGTCACTCCCATGAAGTTATGTGTACAACAAAACCATACTATGATTCACAGCTATACTGTACATATGTACATACACATGTAGTCATGTATATAATTGGTAATTAATATTTTGACTTTCATTTTTTTTTATTCTATAGGGTGATAATAGCTGGGTGGCAATAGGAGATCCAATCAAGCAAATTACTATCAGATTAGGGGTATAAAATCATTATTATAATTATTATAAAGGAGTATAGATGTATTCTGAGTGCTATATGCCTGTGGATATTATTATTATTATTATTAATTCATTCATTAGGTTGCTGTGTGTAATTTGGCGTCCATTGCGTTACCTCGATTTGTTAATAGTGACTGTGGATAATGCATTATTATTTATCTTGTTTCACCTGCTGATGTGTTTTGAAGCTTCATGCACGATATTGTTCATGTATCACCACACAATACATGTTTAGTTACTGTCTAATGTACAATTAGACATAAGGTTGATGCATGAGGCTTGTGCAGGGCATATTATGATATGTAGACATGAGAGAATTAAAAAGGATTATTATTCATTACTGTTTCTTAATTCTCGTTCCTACATATCATGAATTGATATACATTGTAATACTGGAGTGTTGGAATGTGGCTTTCACTTTTATCATAAAATATCACTAAGCATGGCAGTATTTTGAAAACATTTAACATGATGACACTAAAATGTTTTCAAAATACTATGCTATGCTGTTTATTCATGTACATGTACTAGAAGAAAGCTATATATATATATTATATTGTTTGACGTGCCTTAGCTAGTGAAAATTGTCAGCAACGTGTTCATATAATTTCAGTATGTGGTATTCCTTACACAGCTAAATAGAATATGTGGTATTTCGTACAGTACATATACATGTATAGTGATTTCAGCAGCAACTCCCTAGTGTGGTGTTCACTCAACCTTATCCAAATTAATATTTTCTTATAACTGTAATTGGAATGTTTACGTACTTTCCTCATCTTTATTATATCAGTTACTGGTATTGTCGTATAGTGGGAAATGTTCCAAACAAATAACTTTCAAGGATTGAGACCATACTACTCTAGCTGGCTAGATGCCTGAGAAAAAGAGCCTGAATTCAACTGTTTGTGCCTATGCAAATTAACATTTTATTTTCCCAGATATTTGGGGTGTGTCCATGAACTATCGTAGTCTTCTGTTTCATTTTTGCTGAAAATTAGTGATATACTCATTATAGCTAGTTTAGATCAAGCGATCTCTGTTCCTGTAAAGCACCTTAGATCTCCTGATCTTGCTCCTAACCAAGCAGATCTTGTTTGTGCTATTGTGTACTACTAACTGACACACTCTTTAATGACCACATGTTATTTTGCATGTTAATTAGCACATGTGCAAACAATTGAATCCCGCTCTTTTCTCTGCCATCTTGAGAGCTTGAGTATGGCTCAAACATACTATAACCATGCCTTTACCAACCTTGTCTACGAAACACTTTGTTGCGTACAAGTATTGAAATTTTGTATCCCTCGCAAATAGCCCACACTATATGGTATTAGTTTAATAACTGCATTTTTATGTTTCTTTTAATTAAGGGTGGAACTATGGCAAAAGTACAACGCAAATACTTTACAGGAATTAAGAGGAGACAAGAGGTGAGTTAAAATTTGTGTCTTTCTTAATTTTTCTCACAGTGTATATGGTTGCATAAATCTTTGCAGTTAAATCCTTATTCCTTATATGTATAAAGCAAACCCTATCACATAATGAATATAGTTATTTTTTGTTTGATTAAAGTTCCCCTTTGATATGAATAATGCTTTGTACTGAAAAATATATGATTTCAATATTAAAAGCACAACACCGTGTGAGTGCGCACAAGAATTTAAACTATGCTATAAGTGTAGTCCTGTTATCTCACCTCTAAGTAATAGTTATAACACACTTTAGAGTGATTACGTGTTTTAATGTAGCATGAGGGCGGGTCAATGAAGGTTGAGTTTACATAATGCATGAGCTGAAGGCGAGTGCGTTATGTAAACGAGACCTTTATTGAACGCCCAAGTGCTACATTGAAACACACAATGCACTGTCAAGTGTGTTCTAAGTGATTTATTGATGATCTGGTAAACTACCACTGTTGTTGGAGCTACTTCGTTAGTAGAGGCGAGCAAAGTGTGCAATAACTAACTTATTCCACGCAAAATAATGTTCAATCATGTGGCGCATTGTCTGCACTCTGATTGGCCATAGGTCACATGATCAGCAATAATATCGTTATAATGTTAGCAATTGGCTAGTTTTACAGGACAGACATTCCAAATTGTTTGCAGTTTAACTGCTTATAATACCTGGTTGTATGTATGCATGATGAGATTACATGTATTTGTCATTAGCCATGTACAAGGTGCACTTGAAAGGATGCTTGAATTTATCCTAATAATTATAATTATGACATCTGCTTTACTATTGTGATATGCATGTTAGACTTACATGTAGTCTCATTCATCCTATATCTATCTGATGACTTTGGAGTTTTTTATAAGCTCATATGGTGCACCATTGGCTCAAAGAGCTTCTTATTTGGCACTGCACAGTTCTCTCTTTAGGCCAGATGGCATAATTAATTATGATTGTATTACATGTATCACTAACAGCATTAACTCTGTTAATTGGCTCCAGATGTATTCCCAATGGCACACACACTAACCATTGTTGAGCTAATTTGTCCCATGCTTCACACCATATCAAAAACTCTGGATGACTTCATAATAATTAGTGATTGTATGTATTATCCTGATACAGAAACTCTTTGTTCGAGATTGCATCTTAGTTAAATCAGGCAAGAGAAAAGAAGACAAACCATATATAGCAAAGGTTGCTAGCATTTGGCAAGAATCAGGTTTGAGGATTTCCCCAAAGTAACCATTTATTATATCTTCCATATTTTTCCCTCTTTTTTCTTAGCTGGACTAATGTTGACAGTGTTTTGGTATTACAGAACAGAAGATGTAGACAGTGTTATGGCCAGTCAGTTCTGTGAGGTAAGCATGCATGCATCATTCATTCCTTAAACCATATTACTGCACTATTGACATACTACTGCACTGCAAAAACAAAATGGTTGAAATTTATTAGTTGCAATTATTTAATAATGAGTTCGTTGTTCAGGATACATACCCCATAGCTACTTCGTACTAATTATAATCATCACTATTAAATTACTACTGTCAATATTTCCACGTATATACAGTAATTAATTAGTTGAAGCAGTATAATCTTGGGGAGCGTTCTAATCATATTTCGTGCCTATAATTTCACTACTAATGTATATGTAAGTGTGTCTGGCCATCAAAAGGGTTATAAGGGTTGAGTAACATCCTTCATATAGCCACAACATCCTCTATAGCAATTGACAAACTAAATTGAAATTCCTGTTAATCCATGCAGCTGTACTACTGTAGTGTGCAAATACAAAATAACTAATTTGTTAATGAGTTCAGTTTTAAGGATTTAACAATTAGTTCGTTGTCGGGGATACAAACATCAAATGACATAGCTACTTTGTACTAATCAATTAGTTGAAACAGTATAATTTCAGGCGTTGTCTACTCATATTCATTTCATAGTTTAGTTTAGTTTAGTACATGTAACTTTATCTACCCATCAAAAGGGTTTGGAAACCTGCAAACACATAATTTAATTTGTACATTTTGGTATACATGAAGTCATAGTAACATCCTGCATGTAGCCGCAACATCCTCTTGACAAACTAAATGCTATTCCTTACAACTGTACTGATGAATAAAATGGTTATTTTTCAAATTTTTGCAGTTTATGGATGTATTAAGTATGCTTGCTTCATGACCCATAGTACATACATATCCAGTATTTCTATGTGAAATTTGTCACCCCTAAAGCCATAAACTGTTGTTCACTAAAGGCACCAATTCAATGCTCAAAGCTCAAATGAGTCACATAGTAGTACTCATATGTCACAACTGCATGTATGAGCCACAAGCTGTTGGACTCAGACATAACATGGGACTTACATGTTGTATACATGAGCCTGTCCTATATCTCTATCCATTCATACAAGGTCTATTGTACACAATGCTTTCTTCAATTTATTCAGATGGAGTTATTGGCTTCACAACATCATGATGATATTGGTGTTGCTTGTATTGATGGCAAATGTAAAGTTTTGGGACTGACACAGTTTTGCAGGTAATATGGGCTTTCATTAAAAAAGGGGCAATGTATAGGAGTACTGTGCTGTACCTATTGGTAAACTAAAACCAATGCCCTAAAGATGAAACCATGAATGCATTGTAATTGAATTATTCATTAATTCATATACCCGTGTATAGAAAGAACATTTTGTGTGTCATTTTTTCGTGATGTCTATATCCATTCATGAAAATATAGATTTCAAAATGTAAAAACATCACGTGCCTCTTACACACAGATAGTTTTTTTTTCAATTTCAATATTATTTTGGGAATTTTTGTAAGCTTTAAAATTTGTATTAACTGATCTGTTGATGTTTATTCACATGTAAAATAAGCAACACTTTTGAGATTAGTTGTTCAGTTGGTTGGCTTCCTGTATATATCATTGGCTGAATGGAAAATATGCACATAAGCTTTTCAGGAGACTAATTTTCAGTTATTATTATTGACATAATAATTATAGCAAGCATTTAATTCATTTTTATTGCTGATCATGTGACCTATGGTCAATCAGAGTGCAGATAATGCGTCACATGATTGAACATTAAATCTCTTATTGCACACTTTTGCATGCAATAAGTTAGTTATTGCACACTTTGCTCACCTCTACTAACGAAGCTGCTCCAACAACAGTGGTAGTTCACCAGATCGTCAATAAATCACTTATAACACCCTCGACAGTGCATTGTGTGTTTCAATGTAGCACTTGGGCGTTCAATAAAGGTCTCGTTTACATAATGCACTTGCCTTTGGCTCATGCATTATGTAAACTAAACCTTTATTGACCCGCCCCGCGCTACATTAAAACACATAATCATAGCAAAGTGTGTAATAACTATTACTTAAAACATAAGTATTGAATCATCATTTTACAGAGTTCATCCCTCAATTTCCATTTTCAGAATCAAGGCAGCTATTGAGAGCAGCACACAGTTATCCGCACCAAGAACATCTATCGTACCTAAGCAAACATTTCCTACCAATCTCCTGACAAATGATTCGAAATCAAAAGAAAAGGACCTGCTATTAGAATCTGATGTATATCTGTGTTATCGTGCTTATAACCACATCATAGGGAAAATTGTTCGCGCGCGTTCTTATAAATAAACGTTGTATTATAATATAATGTAACTGTAAAGTTAATTATAATTATTTATTTTAATAGTCTATCAAAACCTGTATTAATTTTTATGTTTCCTTTTTGTCATAACTTTACTATATAGTATTTCAATCTCGAATTATTATCCGTGCATTCTTACATTAACTGTTATAATTTTGTAATGAATGATTTATCAGAGGAGTCATAATTAATCTTAAGTTGTGTAATTATAATAATAATTTTCAGTAGGGCTGGAATGATTATTTGCGATTCAATCAATATTGAAAATTGTGATTATCGATCGTAAGTCTGTGATATCCATTAAAGCTAATTATTCCAAAGGACATACTTTTCAAGCATACAATTGCACATTTTGGATGCCTTTTGATCCACCATCAAATGGGAGGGATCTCCTGCATTAACTGACTTAATTGTCACTGATTTAAATGAATTATCAATCAATTTGATGTTATTAATGTAATCGATTTCAGAATCTCAAACGTACTGAACATGAGTATCACCGTAGAAAGAACCAACCAATTCCAAGTCCATGTTGGCATACCAGGTTCTGAGAATGTGAGGTTGTAAGGATTCATGTATTCACTCCCCTCTTCTGTTTTCAGAATGTCGAATATTGGTTTGTTGCCATTATTGATCCTAGTTGTGTTTCAGGTGAGTAGTAGTACTCGATTTCCAGCCCTAGAATTAACATTACTGTTTTGTGAGTAGACCATTAGCTATGTTTCTCATCAGAAATGGGGAAAGCATACTAAAAGAACTGAAGTATTGACTATAATGACTCAACTCAAAATATGCTGCAAAACAAGTTGAATGCTTAAAAGATATAAGAATGGTTTTAAAAATGGCCAGAAAGCGAAAAGGTATGCTCTAAGCATCAGTACTGATACAGAGGTCATTCATTTGTCATCATAAGTATTTCAAATTTAAAGCATGTGTCTACTATACTTAAGCTAGCTTGAAACGTAAGCCTCAAGTGTTTAATTCGTCTCATCCCTGTAAATCCTCCAAAATAGATTTAAAACTGGCCACTAGCTACCAAATAAGAAATCTTTTTGATTTCTCAGCTCCTGAAACCCATTTAAATTTTGAGTTGTTAACCTGGGTATATTACTGTTTTGTGGGTTAGACCACTTTACTTCTCAGGTCTTCAATTATAATTATGTTAGAGTACTGTGGTCTCATAAATATAGAGCTTCTATTGGACTGTAGCTATATACAAAGTAGTTCATTAATTGCCCAATTAGTGTGTTTAAGATAACTTGTTTACATCTGTTAATAGTGAGAAAAGCTTATTGTGATTCAGCAGTATTCTAGTTAGAGCACAGCTAGTATGTAGCCATAGTAACATATTCATAATCACTTAAAGGCCATTACAAAATATGTATATACATGTGGCATGGAGCCAATCATATTTCATAATATACTAGTACATGATAATGCTTTAAACAGCGTAATGAACACTTAAGTATATCATTTAATGCAGAGTTAACATTAGAAATGTGAGATGATAGGCACTAAATCTTTCTTTAATTAAGCATTTAAGTGTTATAATGTGGCATTTAAAGGCCTTTTCGCACTAATCTACTTTTAATCCAGCTTTGATGTTATATCAAACCAGTTTGGTTTATTGATGAATCCAGATCAGCTCTGTTCGAAGTGTGTTTAGATATAAGCCAATAGTTGCCATAGCAACTATTAAGTTTTGTCTGCACTATCACTTCAATTCACATACAATCTACTTCCTTTGATTGAATCTATCTGTTAAAGTCTTTTACGTGAATGAATATACATTGAATCCACATGTAAAATAGTGCGGATTACAAAGATGGTGATTAGATAGTACACTCACTTCACTCGTGCTTTATCTAATCTCAACCTTTTGAGCCCGACCCTCATGCCATGCCATGTTACACCTAGTCTTTATTAGAATTTCCACTGTTCACATTGTAGGGATTGTAACAATCCTTGGGGTAACATATAGACTTTAGAGATTAGCGGCATTGGTAAGGGAGACGAACATGTACTGTGGCAAATTATCCACCATCATTACTCGATTTGTCCACCCACTCGAAGTGGTCACGTTTTCAATCCTAGCAATTGAAATAATCCTATATATATAGCTAAGGTTCATATTTAGAGTTTATATTAGGGCTGCTTCTTGATGTAACCGACAGTGAGATTACGTCATCAGCATTACATAAAATTATTCTAGGATTTATCACTATTGCCGGGGAGTAGTGTGGTAGCTTCTATTTATAGTAGCAATTAATGGTTACATCAAGAAACTACTGATAAATGTGTACAAAATTATCCACTATCTTTACCTTTGTCCACACACCCAGAATTGGATGTTTCACATTAATACTGTTGTAACCATTAATACAGGTTTGTGGGTGCACCACACCATTCTTTACTGAGATAGCTATCAAGGCAAATCACCATTTATCATAACACAAAGAATATAATACCTAGCTGTCCATAATGGGATAAATACTAATTAAATACGTGTCTCTCACTTACATAATACACTGCATCTAGACAGGTATATGTATTTATAGTAATTAGTATCTGCTGTACTATAAAAAAACTGACAAAAAAATTAATATTGAAAAAATCAACATGTCGTACTATCTTTGATCAATACGGCTATAATATTTGTTCTTTGTGAATGACACTCCGCAGCTCTTCAGAATGATAATTTTGTTGTCACCCTCTTGTATGACCACAGTGAGAGGTTCGAAATGATCACAATATGTAGAAAGCAGAAATGAAGTATGAAATTAAATAATAATAGTTATAATGTATAGTTTGTATTCTCAAGTTTATTCTTTTTTTACCTTATCACAATTTCTCAATTTCGACTGTGACTTGTGTGACTGAGGTGTCCAAGGAGAGTCAAATACATTTAGTGAATCAGGAATTGAGCTTGATGCTAAGGACACAATCAAGATTAATATATCACTAAAATTAATAGTGAAGAAAACAATATATGAACTCAATCATGATAGATATGTGAAATCATGAGCTATATGATATACGACTTACTGCAGGAGATAGTATATTATTATTTGTACAAAAAGCATACTCATAACGGGCAATCATATGGTAGTTTAGTGAAATTACCAACAGTTCATAAGAACTTATGATAATACCTACCACCACAATTCCTTACTAAGAGGATATCCAACAACCCAAAAATATGGTTCTAAAATAGATTTGGCTAAGAGTTTTTGATAAATTTTGATCATGGGCCAAATTGGCTCAACAATAATTAGTGTGTGTGCCATTGGAAATACATCTTGAACCAATTAACGAACTATTAGTGACAATATAATCATAATTAACTGCGCCGCTGGCTCAAAGAGAAAACTGTGCAGTGCCAAATAAGAAGCTTATGGGCCAATGGTGCGCCATACGAGCTTATCAAAAACTATAGCACCATCAAAATGGCCATGGCTGATGCTAGTTCATTCCAAGTAGCTCCCCACTTAGATATCAGGCCAAAATCAATTTTAACATGCAACGATATCTCAGCTACAAGCCTTCTGGGGCCTCAGAACCTACCATGCAGAAGCAACCTCAGAGAGCCTAAATTTTATCCTAGGCAGCAACCCCAGACCCCCTCCACAAGGAGCAGTACACTTCACATGATCGATTCATTACCCTCCCTAACAAAAACTCCTGTATGAAACACTGCACATGACTACGAGCCATAGTATATGATAGATAGGCAAGGATTAGAGAGTGAATGTATTATGTATTTACTTCTCAGACATAGGTATAACAAAAAGTCCTCAGTGGACGGAACATCAGACTGGATATCATTGTTAAGTGATGAAGAATCACAATCCGTACTAAAATAGAAAAGTATAATCAACTTAATAGTTAGGTTAGCAGGACACATACCAATACATTGTGATACAAGCACTGTCATATGACTGAGCTGTAAGCATCTGATTGGCTAAAGGAAACACCATGAGCTTATAATTGAGCAATGAAGCCCAAGGATGCATAGACCCACACATATGTATACATATGATTGTACTTGTACTAGATTTGGCCTATATTTGAGATACCACCTACTGTCTATAATGATACCTATTACTGCGTTCACTCCTTTTTCTAATATATATTATTATATTATGTTGATGTACCACTACGTTTTAGCACGGCTCTACGAGAAAAGATGTCAACAAATATCAATCTTCTCCTACACTAAAATAATAGTACAAAGTCGGCCTGTAAAGTATCTGTATCTGCCCTATACTACTTGACTATACTTATAGGCACCTACATGTATTTACGTATACCAGTATAGGTACAAATCCAGGCATGGGCCAAATACATTTGTAAGGACTTAAGTAAAGTACATGTATCACAGATGTAATTACAAGTAGAAGTACACGTTCTACCAGTGAAAATTCACTTATGTTCAAGTACAATTACATTTGAAAGTAGTTAAGTACAAGTACAAGTACAAATCCAAGAAGTACTGAAGTAAAAGCAATAGTAGTTGGTACTTATATACTGTTGATAACTAACAGCTTCCCAACTAAGGACATTGTTATATCCCCCTTGTATATCACAATAAACACGTTTACTTCACTGTATAATAATGTTGGTATACAAGTACAAGTACTCAACTAAGAACGTATCAATGTATTTGGCCCCATACCTGGGTCAAACACTATCTGATACCTCTGTAGTTGGATGCTTTTTATGGCTTCACTCGTAAGCACTTGGTTGTACTAATTACCTTTGATTGGTTGGAGTTTGATTTTCAGCAAATTTCCTTTGAGCTTGAAATAGGCTGCATTGAAAATGAATATACACACACATGACAAGTACATATATACATACTTACCTTTTGTCTATATCTTTAGGTGGTGTCCTGGCTAAATCATCCACATCTGAAGGTCCAATATCACTTATTATGGTGATATCCGATGATACCTGACCATTTCCTGCAATCTCTGAAACTTTATCAACATGTTCGCCTAACTGTATACCATTGCAGGAGCTATTTAATGATGTTTTAATTAAAGGACGAGTTGGTGTTGAAGGATACAAAGATGGACTGGCTGTCGGAATTGGATGACTTGTAAGAGTTAAACTACGTCCATCCAAACTTCTAGACACCTTATAGTATAATTGCTGTTTCATTTTCTTATTATGTGTGGGCATTGCAGAGTACTGTTTTGGCATAATTGTAATTGGTTGTGCTGGTTCACCTTTGTCAACTTTGTTTAATGGTTTAGTCAAAGATGATGCAGACTTAGCCTTTTTCTCACCTGTTTTAGAAACTTTCGGTTCCTTTTTAGGAGTCTTTTTGGAACCCTTGCTCGTAATACTGGATTCAGATTGCAGTATGTATATATTGGAAGGAAATGAATCACAAGAAGGGGATGTGGAAAAGAATGACTCCATACTGCTAATCATTTTTTTCTTGTCTTGTTTTTTTGGCGAAGACAATTTGGATTTTATCTTTTGCTTTTTTGTGCCATCATTCATAGTTTTCTCTAAACATTTTTCCATTCCAACTGGTGGAAATATCTTTTGTGAAGACTTGACGGCCTTCAACAGTTTTGTAGAACGTTTTTTCTTTCCTGACAATGAATCCTTGATTTTCATCATAGTCTTCCCGCCTCCTAAGGAAATTTTCTTGGGCAAGACTTTAGGTTTCACTGGCGCTACATCTGAACACTCGTCAAGAGTATTATCTGTTGTTGAAGTACTCCAACTGGAAAGTTCTGACGACTGATCTGAGAATGAAATGTCTGGAAATGATACTTTTAATTTTTTCTCTAGAGGTGGTGTTACTTTTGGTATTCTAACTGGTATACTATCACTTGATGATTCCTCTTCAGGTTTCCTTGGTAATGGAGAAGGGGTTTGGTTCCAATATTCTTCGTCCTCTGAAGAGAAGTCTAGTGTAATAACTGGTTTTGACTTTCGCTTTAGTGAAGGTTTCAACGTTGTGGTGAGTGAGTTAGTTTTTCCAATCTGTGTTGGGACATATGCTGGATCATCATCTTGAATATAATAAGTTTGTGGTTTCATGACTTTCTTTTTTGTAGATTTTTTTGCTACATTTAACTGTCGGCCTTCAAGAGTTTTGTACGTAAAACTGGAGAACTTTAATTTGTCACGTGACTTGTTGGAGGGTGGAGGTGATTTTATCACAGGCAGTGCATGTGAGTATCTTCTTGGAGGTTTTTTTGCTAGTCGAATAGATTCTTGAAGAGCCCTTTCTAGCTCTCTCTGTTCATCATGCAGTATACCTTGTATTTCATCCTATCACAAGATAAAAAAGTGGTTTAAGTTTGCGGTACAGTGGTTTAGTTACAACATGTATTTTATAACTAAATATCCAACCACATACATACGCACTAAAATATATGACAGTTAATAATTAAGTGATATACTGCTTGTTTTACATTCTAACTGACCTTTGGTTTCCTTTGTCTGGCACTTCTTTGAGGTGTAGAACTCATAACAATAGTATACCGGGCATACCCGGAGAGAAACGGTGAAATTCATATAATCTTCAGCCACGTCCAGTAAGCGCGCTGTTAATTGATCTTGACGACGGATACCTGTTTGCATACAAAATCGACTGGATGTTTTGTATATGTCTTATAGTTATATATTAAATTTGTTTTTTAAACGTTCTAGACTTGTGTCTGTGAACACCATTATTGGTGCTTCAATGTAACTCTCCGGCCTTGCATTACATCAGCATTATCAATGTATGGGTTATCCAATATTATAGACTGGGTTGGGTGTAGTGTTGTTACTATTTATAGAAGTTAAAGTTACACACATAATAACAGGAGAGTATATATGGCACAGTATGTAGTAACATAAATTAGATTTCTACATTTTTAGTGCTATCAGAGTAGTTTTAGCACAAATTATGATTCCAAATAACTATTCAGTGTCATGTTGTTCTGCTTCTTGACCTAGTCAAAGAATATTTTCAACCACATTACAACTCAAGACCATTCTGTCAGTACCACACCCTTTAGTAATTTTAATAATGATAATTGTTTTTAATAATTGCAAAAATATACAGTGGTCACCAGACAACATTAATCCTGTAAGTTAATGAGAATACTCATCAGAAATTAGTTATACATAATGAAAAACAAGCTATGCATTAATAGTTACTGACCTGCCATGCATTGATTTTCATACTTTAAGCATCCAAATTCTATGAAATACTAATGTACTTCAATAAGTATTATGATAATAAAATATGAACTATCGTTACAGTATAGCTACTTGAACAATAAAAAATGGATGAAAGAAAATTATTTTCATGCAGAATGAGACGCATGCAGTCTAAATATTGAGAGTTCCATTTGTGCTAAATGTATATGAGTGTCCAATACAAGTCAACTTTTGTTGGTGAACTATAGTGCACAACTCATAAGTATTTCCAGTCTTCACATATACACTGGAATACGAAGTAGTGATTACATGATGACAATGGCTGAATATAAATATAGCGAGTGTTTAATAAAAGTTGCAAATTGAATAATGAAATTACTCGTTTCCATTACTTACTAAATGTATAGTCTAAGGTATTTATGCTTACTCTGAGGAAACGTCTGATTTGCATACATAATTGAATTAGCTAAATCACTTATGCATTTGGCTCATTAACTATGATTGGGGAACTATTTCTGTGTTGAAAGCATTGCATTCCACAAGAATAGTGACAACAGTCATGTGATCTTGCTGTTTATATTGTCTGTAGTATTTCATTCAGTGTTTTGCAAGCACAGCAAGTGCATTACAATTCTAACACCACTCAAAGTTGTTATTACCTATCGACACCTATAGAACAAGGAAAAAGAATGGATATCTGTAAAATATCTCCTATTTCAAAAGGTTTGTTGCTATTCTCCTATCTTTATGTATTTACTATTCTTTTTGCTACTGAGTGTATGGACAGAATATTATCCAAGTGTTTAGCAATATTCATTATTAATTTTGTTATTGTAATTTCAGTAGTTCCTAGCATTAGGCTTGACACAGAATACTATCAACCAGCAAAGAGGTACGATCACTCAACAATTTTCATAAACGATGACTTGTATTTATGGGGAGGAGATCGTATAGACACAACAAGAGTACATAACAGCCCAGAAAACATACGACAAACCTCATGCATAGAAATCTTTCATCTCCGATCCTGGAGTTGGGAACACCAGGATACATTTGGTCAACCACCACTGGGAGTTAGTGGATATGCCTGTGCTTCTATTAAAGGCTGTATATATTATTTTGGAGGATGGTGTGGTCATGATAACCATTATCACAACAGTCTTTATGAAATGAATGTTAAAAGCTATCAATGGAAAGAGTTATTTCCAACCAGTTATTGGGTTGGTCCAATGAGGAAAGCAAGGAGTGGAATGGTGTCTTTTAAATGCGATTTCGAGGATTATCTCCTCGTTGTTGGTGGAATTGGTCTTCCTCCAATTGTTCCTAATCCATATGCCAAGTGTGAAAGCTTGTATGGTGAGATGAGAACCAATGAAGTACACATCTTTGATTTCAGCACAGGTTGGCAGAGTGATAATTATAATAATACAAATGTAAATATGCGGACATAGTCTACACATTGTTGCATCAGAAACTATAAAAGTAAAATGAATTTCAGAAAACGGCTTCATTCGTTTTCTGAAAATGCATTGTACTTGGTGCACGCCATGATTGGTATGTGAGCTAATTTTCAAAAAGGGGCCTTGTCCCAATTAATTTTGATCAAATGCTTACATTCATTTGCTTGTCATTCTGCCATTTTGTACAGAAAGTCAATGCAATTTGGTAACCACGAATCCAAATAACTCTTTCAGAATATTTGATCGAAATTATTATTATTTTGTGGGACTACATGTAGTTTAGGTCACATAATATATTAGATTGTGTTTGTGATTCAACAAATAATATAGTTATGTTGAACTGATCTTAGGTTTATGGATCATCCCAGTTGTAACTGGTGAATCTCCTCCACCTTGTGATAGTTTCACAATAGAAACACTATCATATAATGAAGTGATTATGTTTGGTGGATGTGGACCTGAAGACAATGTTTATTTTGCTAAACTCAGAATAAATACAGTGGTACGTAGGAATGCCATATACATATATATGTACGTATGTTTGTACATATATATGTATGCATGTATGTATGTATGTATGTATGTATGTATGTATGTATGTATGTATGTATGTATGGATGTTTGTCCATACGTAGGTACGTACGTACGTATGTATGTACGTATGTCTACATACGTCTGTCTGTCTGTCTGTCTGTACGTACGTATGTATGTTTGTATGTATGTATGTATGTATGTATGTATGTATGTATGTACGTACATATGTATTATGTGTGTATGTATACATGTATGTATGTATTATGTATGTATACATATGTATGAAAGTATGTCTGTCTGTTTGTCTGTCTGTCTGTTTGTTTGTCTGATTCTTTGTCTGTCTGTCTGTACATATGTATGTATTTATGTATGTATGTATGTATGTATGTATGTATGTATGTATGTGTGTGTGTACATACATATGTATACATGTGTGTATGTATGTACGTATGTATGTATTATGTATGTATGTATGAAAGTATGTCTGTCTGTCTGTCTGTTTGTCTGTCTGTCTGTCTGTCTGTCTGTCTGTCTGTTTGTTTGTATGCATGTATGTATGTATGTATGTATGTATGTGTGTATGTATGTATGTATGTACATGTGTATGTCTGTATAACTATGTATTATGTATGTACTATGCTACCATTGACACAGTTATGTGTACAATTTGTTGTTAAATCATATGATGGATATATCACCACTTGGCATTCAGAGGTTTATGTGGATATATCTCTCACCCATTTATATACGTGCTTCAGATTATATCCACATAAATGTCATCAACAGTTGCCTGGTATATCTAGCATATACACTTCCTAACCTTGGTTTATATAATTACATAATGTATATTGTCGTTCCATTATAATAATTAGTATAAATATTATAGCATACTTAAATTATATATTATATGCTGTATGAATATATAGTATTGTACATACAGCATTATATGTATTTTACGATGCATTAACAGGACACAATTAAGAATACTGTTTATACATGTAGCACTGGCAGAAGATATCTAAACCATTCGATCCTTTAATCCCATGGCCCAGTGAAAGATGGGATCATGCAAGTACCATTATTAGTTTCAATAGAAAATATGGGATACCTGAAGTAATGGTTGTACTAGGAGGAGATGGGACACCAGACTGCTGGCTATTGGATACACATAGAAAAGCATGGACAGAGGTACATTTATTGAAATCTATACTTAATTGTAAGGCTTTGTTGTTGACTAATTTGATGAAACGATGTTTGACATCTGAAATACATACAGTTATCAAATTAATGTTAAAGTAGAGCTAAACCACGAGACATTGTAAAGACAAATGAGATTAATTACGATTGTTAGAACGTGATAATGAGCATTACTTTTCTATTAATATATAGATTCATCTTCCAGACATTGCTGTTGATCGTCATGTTCACTCATTGTCAACATTTTGTCTTGGACCTCACTGCATTTGGTTAGTGATTTTTGGAGGAAGAAAAGGAATAAAGTATCTTAATGACACATGTGTAGTGAAACTAGGTTAGTATTCAGTGTTATTAATAATGTATAACTGTATGTTAATTCTTCTTTAGTATATAATGATAGTGAATGGATTGTTAATGAAGTAATGGATAGCGAAGCATTAGTAAAAGTTGCAGAAGAACATCGTCAATTCAGACAAAGAAGAAAAAGGCTGACAAAACAATTATCCATATCTAGTGCTACAATAGCACAGAATAGAATTGCAGCAGTACAAAAGGTTCAAAGAGCACGGACAATAATGATTCCTGATTTACTTCATTGTGATTTCTAAGTAGTCACCATCATTTTGTATTTGTATATCTGTATAACTATTTCTTTATCGTGTTAATTATTTTAAAGTATGTATTATAGAAATATATGTTTTTATCATTGTAATTATTAAGTTAACCCTTACAGGACTGATGTCACATAAATGTATCAAGCAGGGATGTTGTAATTGTAATTAGTAATTGTAATTAATTACTTTTCCCCAAGTATTTGTAATGGTAGTTGAAATTGAGATATTTTAAGGTGAAGTAATTGGTAATTGTAATTTAAATATTGTAATTGTAATTGATTTGTTTATTATGTGCATACAAGTCAGTTGTGCTCACTGAAAATGTTAATTTTATCACCATGTGATGCTCAATGAAGTGTTTGCTGCCAAATAACTTTGAGAACCTTGTATTTTTAAAAGTTAATGAAGACATGGTCTAGAATTCTACATTGTAAATCTTTTTTTTTTGTAATTGTAATTAGTAATTGATTGCATTTTAAAAGTAATGATTACAATTTTTGCCACTAAAATCAATTAGTAATTGCAATTGTAATCATTACAAGAAATTTCACAAAGTAATTGAATTGTAATGATTACATTTGCAAATGTAATTACAACATCCCTGGTATCAAGCAGTGGTACCATTAGTTTGATTCGTTCATTAGCTATAGTCTTGACAAATTACTGTGAGACATGAAGTAGAATATGCATAAATAATTGTTAGTTTTGAAAAGAGTTCACAAGAAATTGTTTCCGCTATTTTGTAGAACATTTTTTATTTGCAATGAAAACACCACCAAATCTGCTTTCCAGTGGATTCTACAACTTTCAAAGTTACATGCATTTTAATAAGGTTGTAGTCTTTCCGTGGGCGGATGCCACTCCAATCAGTGTCTAGTCTTGCAAGCTTCTTGCTGCATACAATCTGGTTCCAATCTGTATTTGTTGGAAGCCACACCCACCCGGCTTTCAGAAAACGGCTCTATTTGTTTTCTGATGCACGCGAACACGCCATGTTTGGTGGGCGTGGCTTTCGTAGTTTTGCGATTGGAAAAACAGGACAATAGGTGATCAGAAGATATGAAGGTTGGTATTACGTCATATTATATAATATTCCGTTTTGAAACTACCACCGTCGGAGTATGGGGAAATATTTCAGCGTTGAGAATAGTGACAACAGTAGTGTGATGTTGCTTAAACAATTGTCTGTAGTATTTCATTCAGAGTTTTGCAAGCACAGCAAGTGCATTACAATTCTAACACCACTCAAAGTTGTTATTACCTATTGACACCTATAGAACAAGGAAAAAGAATGGATATCTGTAAAATATCTCCTTTTTCAAAAGGTTTGTTGCTATTCTCCTATCTTTATGTATTTACTATTCTTTTTGCTATTGAGTGTATGGACAGAATATTATCCAAGTGTTTAGCACTATTCATTATTAATTTTGTTATTGTAATTTCAGTAGTTCCTAGCATTAGGCTTGACACAGAATACTATCAACCAGCAAAGAGGGACGATCACTCAACAATTTTCATAAACGATGACTTGTATTTATGGGGAGGAGATCGTATAGACACAACAAGAGTACATAACAGCCCAGAAAAGATGCGACAAACCTCATGCATAGAAATCTTTCATCTCCGATCCTGGAGTTGGGAACAACAGGATACATTTGGCAAACCACCACTGGGAGTTAGTGGATATGCCTGTGCTTCTATTAAAGGCTGTATATATTATTTTGGTGGATGGTGTGGTCATGATAACCATTATCACAACAGTCTTTATGAAATGAATGTTAAAAGCTATCAATGGAAAGAGTTATTTCCAACCAGTTATTGGGTTGGTCCAATGAGGAAAGCAAGGAGTGGAATGGTGTCTTTTAAATGCGATTTCGAGGATTATCTCCTCGTTGTTGGTGGAATTGGTCTTCCTCCAATTGTTCCTAATCCATATGCCAAGTGTGAAAGCTTGTATGATGAGATGAGAACCAATGAAGTACACATCTTTGATTTCAGCACAGGTTGGCAGAGTGATAATTATATGTCTGTACTTACTTGCATGTATAAATTATAATTGAATTATAAATCATAATAATTATCAATAATGATATAATAATACAAATGTAAATATGTGGACATAGTCTATATACACATTGTTGCATCAGAATCGTCAATATATTATATGTGAGCTAATTTTCAAAAAGGGGCCTTGTCCCAATTAATTTTGATCAAATGCTTACATTCATTTGCTTGTCATTCTGCCATTTTGTACAGAAAGTCAATGCAATTTGGTAACCACGAATCCAAATAACTCTTTCAGAATATTTGATCGAAATTATTATTATTTTGTGGGACTACATGTAGTTTAGGTCACATAATATATTAGATTGTGTTTGTGATTCAACAAATAATATAGTTATGTTGAACTGATCTTAGGTTTATGGATCACACCAGATGTAACTGGTGAATCTCCTCCACCTTGTGATAGTTTCACAATAGAAACACTATCGTATAATGAAGTGATTATGTTTGGTGGATGTGGACCTGAGGACAATGTTTATTTTGCTAAACTCAGAAAAAATACAGTGGTACATAAGAATACCAATTATGTATGTACGTATGTTTGTACATATATATGTATGCATGTATATATGTATGTACGTACGTATGTATGTATGTATGTATGTACGTATGTATGTATGTATGTATGTATGTATGGATGTATGGATGTATGTACATACGTAGGTACGTACGTATGTATGTATGTGCGAATGTACGTATGTATGTATGTACGTACGTACGTATGTCTGTCTGTCTGTCTGTATATACGTAGATACGTCTGTCTGTACGTACATGTATATATGTACGTACGTACATGTATGTATGTATGTATGTATGTATGTATGTATGTACGTACATATGTATCTATGTGTGTATGTATGCATGTATGTATTTATTATGTAGGTATACATATGTATGAAAGTATGTCTGTCTGTTTGTCTGACTCTTTGTCGGTCTGTCTGTACATATGTACGTATGTATGTATATATGTATGTATGTATGTATGTATGTATGTATGTCTGTCTGTTTGTATGCATGTATGTATGTATGTATGTATGTATGTATGTATGTGTGTATGTATGTATGTGTGTATGTATGTATGTGTGTATGTATGTATGTATGTACATGTGTATGTCTGTATTATGTATGTACTATGCTACCATTGACACAGTTATGTGTACAATTTGTTGTTAAATCATATGATGGATATATCACCACTTGGCATTTTCAGAGAATATATCTCTCACCCATATATATACTAGCTTCAGATTATATCCACATAAATGTCATCAACAGTTGCCTGGTATATCTAGCATATACACTTGGTTTATATAATTATATAATGTATATTGTAGTTCCATTATAATTATTAGTATAAATATTATAGTATACTTAAATTATATATCTATATGCTGTATGAATATATAGTATTGTACATACAGCATTATATGTATTTTACGATGCATTAACAGGACACAATTAAGAATACTGTTTATACATGTAGCACTGGCAGAAGATATCTAAACCATTCAATTCTTCAATCCCATGGCCCAGCGCAAGATGGGATCATGCAAGTACCATTATTAGTTTCAATAGAAAATATGGGATACCTGATGTAATGGTTGTACTTGGAGGAGATGGGACACAAGACTGCTGGCTATTGGATACACACAGAAAAGTTTGGACAGAGGTACAGCTTAATTAAGGCTTTGTTGTTGACTAATTTGATGAATCAATGTTTGACATCTGAAATACATACAGTTATCAAATTAATGTTAAAGTAGAGCTAAACCACGAGACAGTGTAAAGACAAATGAGATTAATTACGATTGTTAGAACGTGATAATGAGCATTAATTTTATATTAATATAGATTCATCTTCCAGACATTGCTGTTGATCGTCATGTTCACTCATTGTCAACATTTTGTCTTGGACCTCACTGCATTTAGTTAGTGATTTTTGGAGGAAGAAAAAGAATAAAGTATCTTAATGACACATGTGTAGTGAAACTAGGTTAGTATTCAGTATTATTAATAATGTATATTCGTATGTTAATTCTTCTTTAGTATATAATGATAGCGAATGGATTGTTAATGAAGTAATGGATAGTGAAGCATTAGTAAAAGCTGAGGAAGAACATCGTCAATTCAGACAAAGAAGGAAAGTGCTGACAAAACAATTATCCATATTTAGTGCTACAATAGCACAGAATAGAATTGCAGCAGTACAAAAGGTTCAAAGAACACAAACAGTAATGATTCCTGATTTTCTTCATTGTGATTTCTAAGTAGTCACTATCATTTTGTATTTGTATATCTTATAATTATTTTTTTTATGGCCCGTAGGGCCATCCCTATGATTGCTTTCCCACGGGTTCGAACTATATATATATATATATATATATATATATGTTTGTGTCACTTGCGCGAGTATGCGTTGTATACGTAGTTAAGGAAGTTGCGTCATTCCCGGGGGCTCGGTCAATTAATGGGTGTGGCGCGTAAAAGAATGCGCGCTCGAGCTCTAGAAACCAGCAGAAAGAAAGCCAAGTAGCTTACGTAGAAACTGGAACTAATAGCTAGCTATTCTGCCTGAAATATATTCCTAAAGTTCTCCAATGTCCTTTGAAAGGTCAGGAAAGTAGATAATCAAAATAATAACTATAATAAGCTGTTGTCTTTCATGCTTGATAAAGTCAGCCATGATTACTGAATGCTGGACACCACAAAGCAGTCATAGGTATACTTTTATCTACACCCACATTTGTAAAACAATCATTTCATAGTAAAATTCTCCTTGGTAGCCACCTTTCTCTCTCTAAAACAGTTAATAAACCACTGTTTTGCTCATGCTGTACAGGAAATATATAGCACTCGGGGTGGGGGCTCGAATCAAGGCCTTGATTATAGTTATTATTTTGATTATCTACTTTCCTGACCTTTCAAAGGACCTTGGAGAACTTTAGGAATATATTTCAGGCAGAATAGCTAGCTATTAGTTCCAGTTTCTACGTATCCCATAGGGATGTTTTTTCTCAATATATCTTGTTATTGTGTTAATTATTTAAAGTACGTATATATGTATTATAGAAATTGTCATTGTAATTATTAACCCTTACAGGACTGATGTCACATGAATGTATCAAGCGGCGGTACTATTGATTTTAAGTTAAATTTAATATAGTCATGACAAAGTACTGTGACACATGAAGTAGAACATACATAAATTATTAGTTTTGAAAGAGTTCACAAAAAAATGTTTCCGCAATTTGTAAAACATTTTTATGGCCCGTAGGGCCATCCCTATAATTGCTTTCCACGGGGTTTAATGTATATATATATATATATATATATATTATATGTTTGTGCCACTTGCGCGACTATGCGTTGTATACGTAGTTAAGGAAGTTGCGTCATTCCCGGGGGCTCGGTCAATTAATGGGCGTGGCGCGTAAAAGAACGCGCGTTCAAGCTCTGCACACCAGCAGAAAGAAAGCTGTGTAGCTTTAATTAACTAGCTTATTTAGAAACTGGTATAATAGCTAGCTATTCTGCCTGACATATATTCCTAAAGTTCTATAAGGTCTTTTGAAAGGTCAGGAGAGTAGATAATCAAAATAATAACTATAATAAGCTGTTGTCTTTCATGCTTGATAGTCAGCCATGATTACTGAATGCTGGACACTACAAAGCAGTCATAGGGATACTTTTATAAATTTGTAAAGCAATCATAGGGATGTTTTTTTTCTCTATATACACTTGTTTATTTGCTTTCCAGTGGATTCTACAACTTTCAGTGGTCCTAGAAACAGTCTCCTCGGAGAAAGAAGTAGGGAGCTATGGGAATCATTCCACAGGTTGAACACTATTAATAATAATCACAATTAGTAAATGTGACTTGGTATGCTTTTTAGGCCCATATAGAATCTAATAGTTGTTAGATCTAGATTGGATCAAAGCTGTAATATTTTAATGCTTTTGAAATACCTTGTGAATATATGTATTTATACTTTTATAGCCAACAATAATTTTAATTAGACCATAATTATAATTGGTTATCACCACAAAAAGCATTAATTAGTGGAATGATAGATTGCCTAAGGTAATATTATGTAGGGTGTGGCACATATGTGATTCAAATATGTATGGTTTAATAATTATATAATTAATAATTTATCAACTCAGTCTTATATCAAAATATCATTTTTTACAGCTTGTACCATATGTATGACCTGAAAGTACATAATTATCAGCAGTGATGGTAGCTATACGTCATTTATATAAACACCCAACTGCATTATAAGTACAAGTTATAACAACATCACTCTCAGTTGTTTTAAAGCATTTGAACACTTTACTAGAATTCAGCAAGCAGGAGCTGGAGAATGAATTTCTGCAAGATACCTCCTCTGTCTAGAGGTTTGTTGCTTCTCTTCCATTTCATGTTTTCTTCTCTTTCTTATTGTGTTTGTAGCCAGACAGTATGCAAGTAGCTAGTAATGATTATAGTCTTATTATTATAATTATTATTATTATTGTATATTAGTTCCTATGGTCAGTACTGATTACTATCAGCCATCAAAAAGGTATGACCATTCAACGATTGTCATAGGAGACAATTTATATTTATGGGCAGGAGATCAGTTGGACATGCATAGAGTACACAACAGCCCAGAGAAGAGATGTCAAACATCATGCATTGAAATCTTTAATCTCCCATCATGGAGATGGAAACAACAGGAAACATTCAACCAACCACCATTAGGGGTTAGTGGATATGCCTGTGCTTCTATTGAAGATTGCATTTACTATTTTGGAGGGTGGTGTGGTCATGATGATTGTTATCACAACAGTCTTTATCAAATTGATGTTACAAGTTTTCAATGGAAAGTGTTGTTTCCAACAACTGATATGAATGGTCCAATGAGAAAAGCCAGGAGTGGAATGGTATCATTCAAACATAATTTTGAGGATTATCTCTTCGTTTTTGGAGGAATTGGTCTTCCGCCTTTTATACCCAATCCTAATGCCCAATTTAAATGCTTGTTTGGTGAAATGCGAACAAACGAACAACACATATTTGATGTCAGCAAAGGTATGCTATAATGAAGCTTAGTAAACGTTTTATCGATATTTGTATATATAATTATAGTTTACTTACATTACATAAACACTATCAACTGTTAGATCAGCTGTTAAGTCTTCTTTATCAATTGTCTGTCTGAAACTATGACAGTTCAATGAACTTTGAATCTGCAAATGAACAGTCATGATGCATGTGCTAAACTGAACACCTACACCTTCACATGTATATTATACAGAAACAGTATACACATGTAATGTAATGAATCAAAGTTTATCACACTACAATCTGAACAGATGCTTGCCTGATGTTTATGACAACTTTAATTAGTATTTTAGTCTAGTAACTTATATCATTTTAATTTAGGTAGATGGGTTACTCCTACAGTGGTTGGTGAACCTTCTCCATGTGATAGTTTTACATTAGAGAAACTATCACACAACAAAGCTATAATGTTTGGAGGCTGTGGAACAGAGGAAGAAATGTATATTGCTAAGCTCACAAGACGAATAGTGGCAAGTGCATTAATTATTGTTAATATTACTGCGACTGAACAAAAGACATTCGTCATTAACACAATAACAAGCAGTAGTAATCATACAGAAACCTTATACAGATTATCATGGCTATCATATTCACACACAAATATTTCTCTGTTATATAAAAAATAATATTGACATTTTTTTTATAACTATCATAGGACTGGCAGATGATATCAAGACCATGGTATCATTCTATTGCATCAGCCTGGCCCAGTGAAAGGTGGGATCATGCTAGTACTGTTATAAGCTTTGATGGTAAATACAAGATACCTAATATAGCACTGGTGCTAGGAGGAGATGGAACTCCAGATTGCTGGTTATATGATATGGACAAGACCACTTGGACGGAAGTAAGCACAATTTTTAAAATACAATGAGGTTACTTCAACATGTATAAATAATGCATAATGCTATTACATGTACTAGTGATTCCTAGCTCCCTTCCAGATTAGGCTACCCAAAGATGTTTGTGATCGTCATGTTCACTCATTGTCAACATTTTGTGTTGAACCACACTGCATTTGGTTGGTGATTTTTGGAGGAAGAAAAGGAACTAGCTATCTCAGTGATACACACATGGTAAAACTTTGTAAGTTTGGAGATTATCATTAAAGTGTACTATGTTCAATTATACAGTACTAAAAAAACTCATCAATGTATGGAACAGTTATTTCTATTAAGATATGCATAGTTATTGTATCATAAAAAGACTATTACTATTAATTGTTCCTTATCTAATGCATCTGTACTATCTATATAGATATTGAGGCATAAATAGAACCAATATTTAGCGTACATTAAATGTGTTGACCTCTTTCAGCATATGAAGATAGTCAGTGGTTAGTTACTGAAGAAATGGACATTGAAGCATTAGAAAAAGCTGGACAGGATTACATTAGACTCACTGAACAAAGGAGACCTGTGAGAAAGCCCTTAAAGAAAGGAATCAGTACTCCAACATTTCAATCTCCTTCGCATTGGAACAAAAGGAATCCATTTGCTAGAAAGTTGCGGGGATCTTTCCATGCATTGAGCAGTGACAGTTAATCAATTAATTTTGCATGTAAGACAAAACGACTGGTATAATCATAGCTGTCTTTAATTAATTATTTTGTAAGTGTTTATATCACATATGTTACATTCTGTACACCTATTCTAATCTGTATTACAATACTAACAGTACTATATAAGTTTAAGATAACATGGATATGACGAGTGATTATGAGCCATGAGTATGCACCTTAGTACACATGGTTACATAATTATAATAATTATTATTATAAATTTTACTATCATACAAACATAATTATGTTGTACATTTTTGCTGTGGATAATATTATAGTTCCAATGGCTGCAGTTAGCTGTGGTTATCATAATTGGGCTAGTGTTATTGCAATTAGCTAATTTAATAGTTACAAGCTTTGTGTTGTCTTTTCTCATATTTAATAATTTCATTACAACTGAAATCAAAATTTATGTCAAACAATAATTATTTATTTTAGGTACAAAACCATTTCTTGTTACCGTTGGATGTACTTCATGATCGTCATTATAATTGTGTTATAAGTACAATTAAATAAATCAAAATTAATTAAATCGTATCTCATGTACTTGTTACATAATTACAATAATAACTGAAAAGGAAACCATTTGCAATCTCATAAATCATTGAATAAACTTATATTTATATAAAAATACATGTCTGAATAATAATTATGAATACATTATGTTTGCATAACAAACGGAATGTGATATACATTATATATATTATATGTAATTACTTTTATGCAAATACGTCATTTTTAGTACTATATCTGCACTGTACTATATGTCACTATCAAGTATATCAGGAAGTGATATCCGTCGCATCTTGCGTAGTGCTGCAATTCTATTCTGAGCAGTTGTAGCACTAGATATGGATAATCGCTTCGTCAGTCTTCTCCTTCTTTGTCTAAATTGACGATGTTCTTCTGCAACTTTTACTAATGCTTCGCTATCCATTACTTCATTAACAATCCATTCACTATCATTATATACTAAAGAAGAATTAACATACAGTTATACATTATTAATAACACTGAATACTAACCTAGTTTCACTACACATGTGTCATTAAGATACTTTATTCCTTTTCTACCTCCAAAAATCACTAACCAAATGCAGTGAGGTCCAAGACAAAATGTTGACAATGAGTGAACATGACGATCAACAGCAATGTCTGGAAGATGAATCTATATTAATAGAAAATTAATGCTCATTATCACATTCTAACAATCGTAATTAATCTCATTTGTCTTTACAATGTCTCGTGGTTTAGCTCTACTTTAACATTAATTTGATAACTGTATGTATTTCAGATGTCAAACATCGTTTCATCAAATTAGTCAACAACAAAGCCTTACAATTAAGTATAGATTTCAATAAATGTACCTCTGTCCATGCTTTTCTATGTGTATCCAATAGCCAGCAGTCTGGTGTCCCATCTCCTCCTAGTACAACCATTACATCAGGTATCTCGTATTTTCTATTGAAAGTAATAATGGTACTTGCATGATCCCATCTTTCACTGGGCCATGGGATTAAAGGATCGAATGGTTTAGATATCTTCTGCCAATGCTACATGTATATCAAAGAAAAGATACATTATTCATAATTGGCTCCTGCATCATAAAAATTAGTGCCTAAGTAAATTTAATCATAACATAATAAATATATACAAGGCTTAGGTGTTGCATAATACATACACACATTCACACACATACATACATACATACACACATACACACATGCACATGCATGCACAACATACATACAATGCATACATACATATACAAATAGATATATATACATACATACATACATACATACATACATACATACATACATACATACATACATACATGACATATGTATATACATACATACATATAGACATACCACATATATACACACATACATACATACATACATACATGCATACATACGTACATACACAATGCATACATGGACATGTATGCATTCCTACGTACCACAGTATTTCTTGTAAGTTTAGCAAAATAAATGTTGTCTTCAGGTCCACATCCTCCAAACATAATCACTTCATTTTTTGATAGCTTTTCTATTGTAAAACTATCACAAGGTGGAGGAGATTCACCAATTACAAGTGGGGAAATCCATGAACCTGAGATTGGAATTATACAATCCTTTGAATTATAAAAGTTATTTAAAATGATTATATCTATACATTATTGTCTACATTAGTTTCTATAGATTCACTATCTTACATTAAACATTCATAATTGAAAAAAATCATGCAGAAAAACCCAAAAATCTTATGCCCATATTGCAATAAATACATTAAAAATTATCACTTTGCCAACCTTTGCTGAAATCGAAGATGTGCTGTTCATTGGTTCTCATCTCACCACACAAGCTTTCACACTTGGCATATGGATTTGGAACAATTGGAGGAAGACCAATTCCGCCAACAATGAGGAGATAATCCTCAAAATTGAATTTAAAAGACACCATTCCACTCCTTGCTTTCCTCATTGGACCAACCCTATAACTGGTTGGAAATAACTCTTTCCATCGATTGCTTTTAATGTCCATTTCATAAAGACTGTTGTGATAATGGTAATCATGACCACACCATCCTCCAAAATAATATATACAGTCTTTAATAGAAGCACAGGCATATCCACTAACTCCCAGTGGTGGTTTGCCAAATGTATCCTGTTGTTCCCAACTCCAAGATGGGAGATGAAAGATTTCTATGCATGAAGTTCGTCGCATCTTTTCTAGGCTGTTATGCACTCTCTCTGTGTCTATAAGATGATCTCCTCCCCATAAATATAAATTGTCTCCTATTGCTATCGTTGAGTGATCATATCGCTTGTAGGGCTGATAGTAGTCTGTGTAAGATGGAAAATCAGTGATCAATTATATAACTAATTATTATTATAATACACATGTATATTCCACTTTAATCTCCACATATTCAGCAGTACAATAATTATTATGGAGTGCTGAAATGAGCGATCACATACACAATTCCACTGAAATCTCAAAAAAGACATCAAAACAAAGCTGATGATTACTATCACAAAGTGTGTACTCTGTGCTATTATGTTATATACAAATACTATTAACACACTATTAAATTACTCTACATCATAAAGATTAAACAAACCACACAGTTATGTATGGATTCAAATAGTGCTTTCAGTAAATACATAACAGACTTCAACTAACCTTTCTGTGACACTTTGACTGTAATCTTACTAGTGTATTGTTCTCTACTAATCATGATGACAAATGATAAACCACTCGTAGAACCTTTGAGCAATGCTGTTATGAGTAAACACAATTGAGCACTAATTTTTATAATTTATTTGCACCTGTTTCAGAGGATATATACTACCATACATGCAGTGTTTGAGGATATACAATAAATAATTATATATCCTGAATTATTATAAATTTCAAGTCTCCAAGGAAATAGTTAATTATTTAATTACGGGATTATGAATTGTATGTATATCTGTATAATACACACAGACATAATAATTGCACGTGGACCAATGTTTGTGAGCATGTGCAATTATAAAAATAAAATTATTAACTGACTATAATAGGTGACAACAGGAAACTGCCATTAATTATTAATTTACCATATTTAATTATGCAGCACAAGATGAGGCATGCTAAATAAGTTGTTAAGTGGGAAATATTTAATCTTCAAAGGATAATATTTTGACAATATTATATTGTGCACTATACATCAAACAGATAACGCTGTAGCTTCATAATTTCAGCTATCAGATTGTGAATACTGCTCATTTTGTATATAATAGTCATATCACGTAGTTACACAGACAAGAGAAAATTAATATCAAAAAACAGAACTAAGGATTACTGGAAACCATAACTCTCTGGGCTGTTGCTTTTGCTACCTGAGCTACCAATGTCAGAGGTCTGTAGGAGTGTTACTAATCCTGAAACTAACTTGAAACATACAAATACCTCAACTAGCTTTTGAGCTGATGATGTATATCTAATTAGTGGAAGAACAGAAGCTCTCATATCAATCTCTTTTCCTTAGTTTCTAATTCTTTCATGCCTGTTATCGTAACAGCACTGGTACCTCCATTGTTTTTTCTAGGATCACATTATTGCTGGGGGGGAGAACAGCTTTACCATCTCCAATAAAGTGCAGTACAAAGATTAATCAATGCTTCATAAGTTTAGAGGGAATTTAAGATGTTTTTGACCCCTATAGGCCCTGAAAAAGTGTTATGCAGTAATTATTCCTGTTATGTTACACCAGCTGTAGCAATGAATTACTCCAAGCACATATATATATATATATATTATAGAAAAGTTACTGCTCTGTCAATTCGAATTACTTCCCACGTGGTTAACTATGAGATTCATAATGAATAATGATTCTTTTCATCTTAATAGTGTGTATGATACAAAATATTGTGTTAACATTAAAAAAACATTACTTAAAAATCGATGGATAAAATAGATTTGACTGATAGATATAGAGAAATGAAGGAACGAGTAGTTATAAGAAATGATCAATAACTTGATTAACTATTATACAAATCATTATTTAAATAAACAATAACATTCAAATTGCTTATACATAAAGAAGAAAGCAACCAACTGGCACAGGATATAGGACAGTTAAACAGTATGTTTCAGTTGGATGAGTTTGGACAATGACTTTGGTGGGGCAGCCATTTTTATAAATGGATGTTGTAATAGTTCTGATGCTGTTCCCCTCTGTTCTGGATTTTTTACAAGAAGTTTGTATAGGAAGTCATGAAGATAAGGAGAAATCTAGAGATGGAGAGAAAAAGAATATGAAATAATATAATCACGAGATAATAATTACAACCACACCCACCTGAGGTGGGAAAGTAGCAGGGTTTTTCGGTGTTTTTTTGTTCGTTATTTAATACAAGTTGCTTGCTGAGTTGGACAGATAGCCAAGGCTAATATTGCATGTAACTTTCACTACTATAAATAGTAATATAGCCACAACCGACTTATAGTAACAAAGCAGCATATAACATTGAACAATTGACTGGCTAAAATGTATACATGTATGATGTAATCAAATTATATGAAGAAGCACATCTGAGGTGCTGGCCTGGCCCTTTTTACAGGTAGGATGTCATGTGACTATCACATTACATGTAAAGTGAGCAATACCGGAAATGTTCTAATATATTATACAGAGGATGAGTATTAATAATATCAATTTCAATAGATAATAGAACATGCCAAATATTTATTTACATTTATTACAAGGAGCTTTATGAAATTTTATCAAACAAATTATCATGGTAGAATAGAATAATGATGTGGGGTATTGGTATCAAATTCTTTTGATACTTGGAGAAATATTCAAAACAAGGAATACAAGAGGAGTATTGAGTATATTGTTACTGCTGTTATCCATTGCTAAAGCACCCGTGACTGTTCACATAATTATATAATATTTTTATGTGACAAACCAAATTAATACAACCCCAGTGTGGTAATTACATTATGCTGCTTGCTATACAGTGTAAGTAGTGCAAATACAAACAAGATGTCTGTGATGATATTTTCCAGATAAATGAAAATAATGTTAGGTACTTTGTAGGCCCTTAGTATTTGGCTATGCAAGAAGATGAACAAACTACACTGTCTGTTGGGTAAATAATGGAGGGATACATGCACCAGTATAATTACAAGCCCTTATATGAGAGATATAGGACCCATAGAAAATACTCCCTCCCTCCCGATATCAACAGAGTAATGCATGTACATACCAAAGACATGACTACAGGCTACATATGGTTCATTAATATATAAGTATGCTATCAACAGATTACTTACTCTATTTCTAGGCGTGGGTGGATCCTCAATACCCAAACATGTCATGGCTTCTTTGGCATATAAATTGAAATAAGGTGGCTCTCCATCAATCATCTCAATCACCATTATGCCAAGGGACCATATATCAACCTAATAACAAAATGAATAATAATTATGATTAAACACAATTGAAGAGTTACAATATATATAATAAGCCACTACGTGACATTGGCTAAGCTCATCCCACTTTGTATGAGTTAAACCATGTTTTTACTATTATATCAACTTGCTGTGCCAGCTATAGGTTAATCATATACTCAATGACCTCAGAAAAATTATCATTTGCTTAAGTTTGGAATGGCCAACAATCTTTTAACCTTCATTAATTGTTCTTTTTTTTATGTCAAATTTCAATCAATTGCTTTATTATTGAGTTACAGTAATATCATATATTAACCTTATGACATTAAACTATACACTATATTACAATATATCCTAATTTGAGGTCATTGTGAATGTTTACAGGGTAAAGAAGTGACTTTTAGTAGCTCAATGTTTGGGAGTGTCTCGTGAAAATGATATGAAGTAAAAATCGTAATTAGAACTATAGTGTATTAGAATATGTTGCCTACGGTAACTTAGTTCTATCTATCTGTTATCTATTTGTTTACTTATCTATCTACTATCCACCTAATATCTATTTGTCCATCCATCCATTACATCTATTTATTCACCTCTGTTCCATATGGCTGTTTCAAAATAATTTCTGGAGCCATCCAATATGGCGTCCCAACGAGGGACATCTTCCTTTGGTGTTCGGAAGTAAGTCGAGCACAATACCCAAAATCTGATAATTTCACTCTCCCATCACTAGAGAGTAAGATGCAGTCACTTTTAATATCGCGATGTATGATACCGTGTGAGTGTAGAAATGAGAGCGCCTCTAAGCAGCTCTTACATACAGCTGCTATTTGATCTTCTTGTAAGCTAAGGGATGAAATGATAATTGTAATCCATGAGAATACTATGAGTAGATGATGAATTGAAAGACAGATGATTGTATTATAGTATTTGCTAAGTAAAGTATTGACCCCATCCCTTTAATTAACTGATAACAACAGGACAATTTTAATTAATGGGTGTGGTCAACAATCAGTGACTCTATCAATTTCTGTTGTAGCCCCTACACTACTAAACAGATTAATTGATAGTTAGTCAATTCAGTAACGATGAAGTGAGGCTAAAGACTGACCTGAAACTTTTAATAATGTTAGTTAATGAACCACCATCGACAAATTCCATTAGAACCCATAGTTCATCATTAACGAGGTGAGAGTCATAGAAACGTACAATATTATCATGTGGTTTCTCTTTAATCATCATTACCTATAGAAATGATAATTATAATTATAGATGATGTTAGAGTGATATTGTCACTAGTTGTATAGTTAATGTATTGATATTAGTTATACAGTGGAATCCCTCTATTCCGGACACCTTTGGGACAAATATAAGTGTCCTGATTAGAGGGGCACTCTCTTTTCAGGGGTGAATTTATTATAAAGCACAGTTTGGGATATTTGTAAGTGTCCTTAATACAGGGGTATCCTCATTTCAGGGTGTCCTCAACAGAGGGGTTTCACTGTAGTAAATACACTACTACAGGTAAAATACTACAACTATACTAGTGTGAGTTTATTACAGTTACACAAAGTAAAGTTTCCAAGTTGTCTATTTCAAGTTTCTCTTTAACTGCTGCACATGGAGATGAAATTCAACAGAAAGACTCCATTACATTAGCAGATCTCTACTACTAAATATCACAATACTACTAAATATGGTAGGGTAGATGTTCAATTATAATACCATATCATAATTATTTATGTTGTAATTAATTGTATCGCTACCTTATTTAGAATATCACAATATTAACTAATATAACATACATAAATTAGCTTTCTTAAATACGATTGAAGCTGTCTGTTAGGAAGAGAAACAATGGCAGCTAAGTCTACAATTTTAGTTTGTATACATGCACTTATTTGAAACAACTATTACCTCAAATGAAGGATATATTACGTATGTAATAATTATAATAATCATTACAACAATCAGCTAAATACTAATATTACTTAACTCTACCATTTAAAGTTGTGTATATTGATCACTTTCTTATTACAGTACAGTTAGCATGCCTGTGGTATCAATATGGCTACAGTTATTAGAGTAAACTATGATCCAATGGATACGACTGGAATGTGATATTAATGAAACCAGAAAGTAACTGTTGATATTATTTTCTGCACAACTCTACATTGTATAATATTTGTTATATTTGGTATTTCATAACATGCAAACTGCAAAGAAACTGACTACTATAACAGTACATAGTATGTACATGTATATAGAAATAACCAACTATAATAGTACATTATAATCACAGTGTGAGTTATATATTGCTATATCTACAGTAAGATAACAACAAATATTATACAAACAACGAATATAGGCAATACTTACATACAGTTGCTACAGTACGTATGTACATTTGAAATGAAACTGTCCAATATAATATACATACACATAATTGAATTACCACTCCTTGACTGTGTAAGTGCGGAAGACGGAAAAATATACTAATTTGTTGTAGTTAACATTATATATGTATTCCAATACAAAGAGTTCAATAGTACATATATATAATATGTGTATATATAAATTATAGTTTCCAAACACAAAATTCTTGCTACAGTACGTATGTACATTTGAAATGAAACTGTCCAATATAATATACATACACATAATTGAATTACCACTCCTTGACTGTGTAAGTGCGGAAGACGGAAAACTATACTAATTTGTTGTAGTTAACATTATATATGTATTCCAATACAAAGAGTTCAATAGTACATATATATAATATGTGTATATATAAATTACAGTTTCCAAACACAAAATTCATGCCCCCACTTGATTCACACACCCACACTACAGTGGGATTAATGACCCTACTATATGTATGTATGCAACAGCTACACTTGGCAGTTTATTTTACTACTACAAACCTACTATAACAGTGCTGCAATAAAGTTATCATTTTTCACATGACCAAGCTGACTAGTGAAGCATAATGGGTTTAGCATATGTGATGATGACATAGAGTACAATACGCCTCATTACATAGCATCTAAGTATGTATCAAGCATATCATGTTTGTCTTAAAGGTTAACTCGTAGTACTGTTTTATAATTATTGCGTAATTTTATGTAATTCACAAGTGTGATAACTCAAAAAGTGAAAGGAAATGAAGTCTGTTAGTAGCTTATTCAAACTGCCAATCTGCTTCAGACATGTTGCTAATATACATACAGTGCTTCCCCTAGGATAATTATTAAGGGTGGTACATGACTGTCGGTTAATAATGTTCAATGAGTGTTATAAACCAATTTTTTTCAGCATCAACTTTAAAAGTAAAAGGTGGGGGAGTGCCATTGTACCATCCTTTGGGGAACACACTGCACACACAAACAGGCACACAACATGATTACCATACCCTTCTGTCTACACTAAGCAGTGAGGGTAAGTATACATAACTATCTTTGTCCTACTACAAGATATAACAAGTATATATAAAATTATACATATAATATAATGTACATATTACATTTTGCCGGCAATAGGAGCATGACATTACTTTACTGTTATGTGCTTCAATCATAGTCTGTTCTAACACTGCATGTAGTAATACTAGTATTAGTGTTGGCATTATGTATTATGTTGACTATATATTTTCTATTGATAAATCCTAATGTATTACAGAGAGTGGCCTAATCCACATTATATTTATAACATCTACACTTTAAGAATACAATAAGAAGTAACATGCGATATGTAAAGATATAACTTGTACTGAATCATGTGATATAACACTGTTCATCCCAGACTATGCAGAGTGGTGGTCACATTCTAACCTAGTATATACTTAATTCTATCTCAGTAGGTATTATATGAGAGGCAGTTAGAGGTGTTTAATTTATCTGAGAGGCAGTTAGAGATGGTTACTCTATCTGATAGGTGGTTAGTCCTGACCAGTGCTGACCAGTACAGTACACTGATTTCCTATTTGTTGCTTTATCAAACAACTTCATTTGAATGTTTTCCCAAAACTGAAAATATTTAAAATGTCCAACCTAAATATACATTAGATACAAGATGTTTAGTTTTAGTGCAAGATATGTTATGACACCTGATGGAATGTAATTCTATATAAATTCATATTGTGACTTGGGACATCATAATTGCTTGCTTTAATTCACTCTATAACAACATACACAGTTTCAGCACTCCAAATGTGGTTTAATTGTCACTTTACTTGATGTAATTGTTAGTTAGTCACCAGTGTATACATCATTGAGGCTATGTACAGTCATGTCTTTGCCAGTGTATACATCATTGAGGCTTGTACAGTCGTGTCTGTATATTTTAATACTATTGCCTACACTTTTAAGTGGTATAAGGTAGGTAGTCCCTATCAAAACAATCATACCAAAATACATGTAGTATATGTGTATGACTCTTTGTACAAACAAGATTATATCCCCTAATTTATTTAGGCAACCATATCTATACTGGCATCGATTGTTATTTTATTCTTAGAAGAACAAAACCACAAAGTATCAGATATCTTATATCTGCAAAGAGAACGCTAACGAGGTTATCACATCAATTAAAACATGTTAATTAAGTTAGTATAGTATAATACATAATGTAGTATACAGTTATAACCATATGATTACACAACAGTCATTATACAATGTGGTTTCTGTTATTACCTAACATGACACATAAGCTCATCTTTGACGCCATCACATTTAAAATACAAATGTACACATTATAATACGTGTCATAATTATATACGTCTAGTATCCAGCTAATGGTGTATATTAAACAACTTTGTACCATAATTATATATATCTAGATTACACTTTTTATATAATATAGTGGCAAATATATATATAAATGCACGTGCCAAAGTCTCCAATGCTATAAGTGTGATATGCGCTAAGCTATACTTTAATGTGATTGTAACAGTAAACTCATTTATGGTGTGTATATATATATACTATTACCTGAGGGCATGACATAGTTACAGTGATAAAGAAAGATGAAAGCAACAAATACTACAAATGAACTTACTATGATAATATTAGAGTTTGGCTAACAAAAGAAATTAGAGTACTCATATAGTCATATGTTAACATCATTCATAACTAAATGTGTGTGGGCTAATGTGTTATTAAATTATCTGAGAAGATTAAAGGCAAATTATTTTAACTTGCTTCATGTCCCAGAGAGTATTAAGGTTTACAAGAGAATCATGTAATGTTTAACCGAACATTTTAATTTTGCATTATACATGTAGTTTTGATGCGATATTGAGTTCAACTGTTATTTCCTTTAGTATATAAATGTCATTGTTATATAGTATTACACCAAATAGAAAACCTGACATATTGTGTTTGAGAATGTGACATAGCCCAAGATTATGACTGGTATATCACATCACCGTGGACATAGAGATATATAAGTTGGCTTACAATAATTATAGTATGATATATCCAATAAATTCCAGAGTATAGTAAAACTAAACTCTAAAGAGTAAAGCCAAGGATCTCTCCACCACAGCTGGAGTCTAACATACTCTGTTAAATAACTAATATAGCTACTTATATAAATGGTCTTTAAGTTATAGGATCCCACAATATAGTTGCTATGTGGTTGCTATGGCCATTGTTTCCCCAAAATGGTGGTACCGTGGTGCTACACTACCCTGCAGTCCTATTCTCCTATTATTTACTCTTAAAATTTATAGTGTTTATTAACTCTAATTGAACTTTGGTGACTAGACAACATTTACCACTAAGTGTACTCCTACATCATTAACATGTGCTAGCTATCCTGGGGGAACCACTGGCTACAGCTATACATTATATATAGCACCAAACCACACATGTATAGTGGTAAATGAAATCATTACATTACATAATGTTATAATACTTTGATATAATTATACTTGTACAGATATAGTATGTTATTGGGCCTACAATACATAATAGAAGATAATTTCACAAATAGAGTGGGCATATCTGGCTATAGTATATACAACATCAAACCTACTCATATCCGTACAAGCTACTCCTCAATATGGAGTTAGGTCTATACCTGCTGTTGTCAAGGGCAACCAATTAGTAATAATATTCATAGGTTATCTACTATAACTTTTATAGTATCATTGAATCAGGTGTATGCCATACAAATGATATTTCTTTCCTAATAAGACGTGTTGCTTAATTATAGCAGTCATGAAAGTCATGCTAAACCATTTGCACTTTCATTTTGCAATTATATCAACAAATAATCCATTAAAAATTTCTATTCCTGTCATCAACTTGCTTACTCAAGGTTATAAGTATGACATAATAAGTACTTATATATATACGTGCATGTTTCCCATCAACTGGTTGTTACTGTAATGCACAGATATACATTAGTATGTGTAAGCATACATGAGTATGTGTAAGCATCCATGCATGCTTCAGACAATTGAGTCATCTATTTGGGACTAAACAATGCCAAACAAGTCATTTGTATGTACATGCAGCAGATGGGAGTTGTATTTAGACATAGCTTTACGATTGACAACAAATTGAATGATTGTCTTACTTTGAGTAACTAAAAGGGTATTTAGAAACAATAATAACACACTGTATGATATATGTCTAACTACAAACCACATTAAAAGATTCCCTCTGAAATACAATATGTTAACTACTACAAGTGATGTGTTAAGCAAATCGGTTTACACAATCGTGACATAAATGTCTTTCCTCTTTCTGGTAAAACCAAGTCAAGCAGTACATTATTGCCAATATATACATGAAGTCATAGCATACAGCTGTATTCTCTATTAATTATGTGTTTCCATACTGTGTATGATAAAATTAAGTCAAGCAATATAAGTTGTATACATCATTGCCAACACATAGATGAAATCACACAATACATCGTTACAGTCTCTAGAAGTTATAAGGCTTTTGATGACCTAATAGCTAATCAAGAAGTGAACAAGACTGTATGTATAATTATTATAATCCCCTGATGTCTGTAGTAAGATGCTTTGAGCTATATCTTGGGACATGCACCATGCATGGATATATATTTATATTTTAAGTGGTTTAATTAAAGTGATCACATAACACAGTCAGTAACAGTACCGTTAAATGATAAGTATAACATATCTATTGATAGATATCAACATTTATTATGACATGTAGTATGATCAAAAGATATGTATACAATCTCCTGTCAAAACATGAATTTGTACTGGGTAGATATTGAAGCATACATGTACAATAAATATTCCTATTCTTTGAGATGTGATCATGGTATCAAATAAACACAATCACCAACAACATTGTTAAAGGATAAGTATAATATATCAACCGACGTATTGCATGAGTAATCCAGTCAGGGCATGTACTATAACCTAGATCTCAGACCATGCATGTATTCCTATGTGATCATAGTATCGAATGAACCACAATTGATTAATAGTACTGTTAAATGAGACATCAACCTTATTTAATGATATGTTGTATGAGAGAGGTGTTTTCAAACAACTCAAGAATGTTTGTTTAATAGATTGTATGTGAATATAAGTATAAGTTTCATATTTCAACATATGTATATATATATATGTATAGTTTGAATGATAACTGGTTAGTGTGATGTCACTCTTATCACTGAGAAAGAGTACCCAGTCATACAGTTAGAACAACATGCAGGCAGGCAGGCACAGGCAGACACAGGCAGGCACAAACACGCATAAGATTGTAACCTTTGATGCTAAATATAGCTCTCAGCTTGTTACTATTAATAGATGTGGTGACAAAAGTTTATACAGTTATAAAAACAATGGGAAGTCAAAAACCTCAATAAAAACCCATGACCTCTATTTCTAAGGATCCTAAATCAGTCTCCAAACCAGAAACCCTCCAGTTTAATTAGTTGATGGTTTCTCTGTTTGTGTAAAAATAATTAAAGGTTTTACAACAAAGAGAGAATCCGTGTAGTGTATTAGCTACATCATGTAACATGACCAGTTCATCACTATTAGTTTAAATAAACTTCACACACATGACATGATATTACACTATCCATTGTATACATAAGTAATGTGGGATATCCATACTAAAATATGCCCAAAGACACTATCCAATAACTGCATTATGATAATGTAAGGTGTGATATAATTATATACGTTAATAATCTGTATATATTTAAATTTGTACTATAGCTACAACATATGATATTGTTGTATTGGTCTTTATACATAAAAAATCATGTTTAATTACAAGCTCCATTGAAATAGGATCCTTTATGCATGAGAAACAGTGATGTGATATCAAGTTTATAGTAAAGTGCAGAGTATAATTTGTAGTGTTTCTGAGGTCGTAATGAGGATTATAAATAAAACAGTCTCTGTTATTTTGTCTTTCAGTTCAATAATGTTGTTGCTAGCAATGAACAACATGAAACACCATTGATGGAAAACAGTTGAAACTTTAGACATGTTAAATGTATTTATACATGTACATACAAACGTTAATCGCCATATAAATGCTGATAAATATATACTGTGTTCTGTTATGAGTTCTATGTACAAACATACAAACATACAAACACATTTTCTCAGACCTATACAAAAGTACATACATGTACATACATACACACATACATATACATATGTATGTATGTACATGCGCACATACACATGCATACATAGTACTCGTAAGTCAAGTACTTGCATACATAATTATTCCAAAAGAAATTACTTAATGATATTCATTAGCAATGATCACATGACTAATAGTGACGTTAAGTGTCATGTTTTATTGTTACAAACTTAAAGGATGTTTGAATAGTAGAATTACATATATGGAATATAGACCAATCCATATTATCCATATATATAATGAAAGAAGGCTATCAAACATACAATTATACACAGAGAAGGCTATAATCACTAATGACTGCTGCAGTGTAAACAGAATGAATAACAACAACTCATTATTGTGGCTATTAAGCCCATGTGTACACTATCAGTGCAATCACTTTTATATGGGTTTGTGTATGGTAACTGTTTGCACAAATTTATATGTATTTGTCATGACTTGTATAAGGAAAGAAGTATATGTCTATAAGCAGGGGACTTTTACTGAACATGCTGTAAACAGGATATGTTCTTTCGCTAGTGGTATAATTTGAGTAGGGTTCCTACCACTAAACGATCATTAAAGTACTGTTACAGTAATACCACATGACATATTTTATACCACACTTTATAATATATTTAATGGAAGGACAGTGCATGGGAAACAGGAAGACAATTAATAGCAATATTGTAGTATTTATATTACATCAATTTCTTTGAAATAAGTGGGCCTGTAGTGAAGTTATACAAAAAGCTGCCACTCTAAGTAAACATGTAAATACATACATGTATATTATAAGCAGCAGAGAATGAGAAATGTTAATGATATGAATGCCATTATCAATTAATTACATATTTTATACTCACTTCATTAAACAGCAGCTCTTTTCGTTGCTGGTTCCACAAGTTCATTCTTTTAATGGCCACAATCTCATTATTCGATATTCGGTGAGCTGTAAATACACTCCCTGTCGATCCTTCCCCTATTTTCACAAACCCATCAAGCTGTGGTCTAGGGTCTCGAGGATTGACTAATAATCGAAGAGTTGTTCGAAATTGTTCATCAGACATTTTTCCACGAGGTCTCTGCTGTTGAGCTCGTGTAGAAATAATACCTGTGCTGACAGCTGCATTAGCATGTATTCTACTGTTAATAGTTTCACCTGTTAGGTGCTGTTTGGATGAGTTTAGTTGTGAGCTTGTTGTTCGAGAATTGTATAGTTTTCGTAACTGGTGATGCTTATGTAAATTGTTGTAATGTGTTTGTTCCTTTTGTTTTGTTGGACGTTGAAGTGAAGCAAATTTTTGCCGTGAACTAGTTGGTTCGACAGCTGTTTCGTAAGGCTGATAGGATCGTATGGGATGGAGCTGTTGATGAGATGGAGAATTTGAATGAAGATTTGACGAAGCTATTTGTTGACATGAAGAATTTCGATACGAGTATAAACTAGACATTGTACTACCAAAATATCCACTACTTTCACTCGGAGAATATATGACATGACTGGAGTCAGTGCATAAACTGCTATTTTCATAATCGTATAGACCCAAGTCAGATTGTATGACATCTAGAGGGGCTATCATGGTAAATTGTGTATCAGCATGGTCGGGAATTCGACCTAAAGTAGAGCCACAAGGTGTGTGGGGTTGTGAAGATATGCTAGTAGTTAGTTGTGTTGGTGTTATTGAGGATGGAAAAGGAGAAGCTAAGTGCTGCAATGAGCCATTACGAGAACTATTCTGTGATCCATTTTGAGAACCAAGTGTAATGTCAATAAATTCCTCTAAATTATTATCAAGATCTTCATCATCATCAGGAGCAAATGAGTGAAAATGCTCTCTAACATACCTCATTGCTTCTTCCAAACAATTTTCAGAACCACGTACGATCGGTGAGGGTCTTTTAACAGGTTCTGGCGTATTTCCAACTGATTTCGATACTCTATCATTTTCGATTGGAACCAAATTCTTCCATTGCGGAGGTAGACCAGAAATTCCAGCAGTTATGACATCGTATTCCACATGATAGCAGTGTTGAAAGCCTGAAGGTTCTGAAATATCCTTCTTCTTAATTCTTTGCCTTCTTTTAGAGCGTCGTAGAGATCTGGTTCTACTGAATAGAGGCATTCTTGAAGGACTTGAGGGTAACTGAATATTTACACAAGTTGCAGACATTAACAAAGACAAAAACTATTTCTTTCTTGTATCCCTAGTCTCTACTGTGATACCATTGCAGTGTATAAATGCAGGAATGAAATCTGTGTTTAAAGGAAAAATAACGTATATAAAACACTGACTTTTATTTAAGTAATAAACACAATCAGTTACTGTACCCAGTACAGTGCTGACTCGATTTTATACTCACAGATTGTATGTTCGTACGTTACAGCTGTATCTCTGATTCTCTTCCCTTGCAGCAACTAAAAAAGAATTGGGGCTTGTAATACTTGTATTTGTGGTCAAACCCCCAGCAACCTAGCGGTGCAGTTTACAAGCCGACTTGTAGAAATCTTGTGTCAGAGCACAACGAGATTACAGCGGTAAACTATTAGTGTAGAAAGACCCCGTGTACACACACAGTACTTCTTGCTACAGAACAAGGCGTGCTGATACTAATTACACACTCTAACAGCCCATTATTAGTGCACCGAAATCGTATAAGTTAGGTAAGCCCCACCTTACACTATAGTGTTTGCTACACAACGCCCCCTCACCATGATTAATAATATCCTGAGATATACTGAAAATAACACTAAATTGGTATTTTGAAGATACAGGTAAGAGTATTAGCATGATAAATATGTATGTATATATATAGTATATAAACATACATACTGTCGCATAGATTATTTTAACATGTTACTGCCTCATTTTTATAGTCACATGTATGTCATATGACATGTATCGGATGAATCAATATCCACCACTCTCACATTCACTTCCGTCTCTTCTACCACCCTCATCTCACAACTCCCTTCCACCTTTGCCACCTGTTGAACAAGTAAGGAATAGTTTTATTACTAATGAAGGTTCAAGTGTAATGATTGACACCTTGGATATTTTGAGAGGGTGTGTCCTCGATCCCTAGAGCCATTTACATTATAATCTGTATCATTTACCATGTCTACTTGAGTTGACATTCTTTACACTTGATCTCTAATGAATTGTGTAATTATAAGCTATGATGTTAACACTTAATATCAGGATTTGTTGTATCTGGCAAAGCTTTCTGTTCCTGTGGAATGTACAGTAATCACTTAGTAGTTTCATTTCCACACTACAGTAGTCCAACAGTAGTTTTGATAGTAATTAATTACTATACTATACTGACAGTAGAACTAAGGTAATTACTGTTACTGTATGGGGACTTTTTATTGACGTATACTATACATGATTATGTAGTGTAAAGATGTTGTACCATAATAATCATGGCTACAAAATGAGGGTATTTCTTATCATGACCCTCTAGCCTCCCCTTCCTCCTCCTCCTCCTCCTCCCCCACCTGAGGGAAGACACACTCCTCCCCCTCCTCCTCCTCCTCCATCTGACATGTGGTTCACTCCTACACCTCCTCCTCCACTTCCTCCACCTGTGGAACCTCTGTTTAGAGTAGATGAGGTAAAATAATAACCATACTGGTGTCCTTCTGTTTTATATAGGAACAACATAACCATCAGAAATCAACATCTACATGTACTTCATGAATATACATGTATATTTATCTACATGTACATTTATCTACATGTACATGTATGTATCCATCTATCTTCTTTCTTCCTTTTTGTCTGTTTGTCTGTCTGTCTATCTATCTATCTATATATATATATATATATATATATATATATATATATATATATATATATATCTACCTATCTACATGTATCTATCTACATGTATCTATCTATCTATCAATTATTTATCTATCTACATTTATCTATCTATCTATCTCTCTCTCTCTCTCTCTCTATATATATATATATATATATATATGTATATATTATATATATATATATACATGTATATATATATATATATATATATATATTTACCTATCTATTTATCTATCTATTTATCTATCTATCTATCTATCTATTTATGTGTATGTATATTTGTCCTCTATTTATTTTTCTTTGTGATTATACATTGTACATGTATATACAATATTTTATCAACATCTACCAATCTATCCATCTACCAAACTGATAATGATAGCCACAGAAGTCACACATTCAGGATTATTCATCTGGAGATTATACAGACCAATGCCAAGGTTACTATGGCAACCTACCACCTCCCACATATGGTAATTATGAGTCTATTAATCATCACACTGATCATATTAATCATCATTACCAGGTTGGTACATGTATGATAGTATTATTATTCACAATGATAATTGGGGCTGGAATGGATAAATATCCATGAACTGAACATCTGGATCTGTTTCTTTGTATCTGGGAACTTACTGTTTGTGCATGCGCAGAAACCAAACATGCGAATCAGTGTTTTTGATAAGTTCATGTGGCGCACCATTGGCCCATAGAGCTTCTTATTTGGCACTGCACAGTTCTCTCTTTGGGCCAGTGGCGCAGTTAATTATGATTATATTGTCACTAACAGCATTAACTCTTAGTTAATTGGCTCAAGATGTATTCTCAATGGCACACACACTAACCATTTTTGAGCCAATTTGGCCCAAGCTTCAAAAGTTATCAAAAACTCTGATGTGAATCAAAATGGTCATTGATAAGTCTCTTGCTCCGTGTTACCAGGTGTTTTGGCTGGTAGACTTGTGGAATGCTGAACGATCTGTAAAAACACCAATGCTGCTTGTATAAATATGTAATGCAGTGGCAATAGGGTGAGGTAATACTGTAGATTTTAGTACTATCAAGTTATGAATATTTTGGAGCAATTATCTATGTAACCTATGTAACCAACTGTTTTGAACGGATATCCAGATAGTAAAAGACAGGATCCATTCCAGCCCTACTGATAGTACATCAATTTTAATTAGTTTAATTACTCCTGTGTTATCGTTAGTAACTGATCTGTTTATTTCACATATGAGTGAATCTGTACTATACGAACATGTACATGTACATGAATATGCACATGTACATGTACATGTACATGAATATGCACATGTACATGTACATGCACATGTACATGTACAAGAATAATAAAAACATTTGTTAAAAATGAAAAGGTATTGTACGGATATCAAAACTGAAAAAGCATGTGAACAAGATTGGGATGGTACCTTAGCAATAAAATAAAATTAACCACTTCATATAACAACCCTACATGAGTATAGCTACAGTATAAAAGGAAAACAGAGAAACTAATAAGTTGTTGTATGGAAGTGGTTAGGTTAGTTTTGTTGCTGAGGTAACATCCTAATCTTGTTCATGTGCTTTTTCAGTTTTGATATCCGTACACGTTCTTTCATTTTTTTATGGCCCGTAGGGCCATCCCTATGATTGCTTTCCCACAGGTTTGAACTATATATATATATAGATATATATATATATGTTTGTGTCCACTTGCGCGAGTATGTGTTGTATACGTAGTTAAGGAAGTTATGTCATTCCCGGGGGCTCGGTCAATTAATGGGCGTGGTGCGTAAAAGAACGCACGCTCAAGCTCTACAGACCAGCTGAAAGAAAGCTGTGTAGCTTACGTAGAAACTGGAACTAATAGCTAACTATTCTACCTGAAATATATTCCTAAAGTTCTACAAGGTTCTATAAAAGGTAAAGAGAGTAGATAATCCAAATATTAACTATAATAGGCTGTTGTGTTTTAAGCATGATAAAGTTAGCCATGATTACTGATTACTGAATGCTGGACACCATAAAGCAATCATAGGGATACTTTTTTTCTCTATATACACTTGTTTTAGATGTGTTTATTATTCTTGTTGATTTTCTGTTATAATTATATGTAATTAAACTCCTTATATGGTCATCCATTGTGTATTGTATACACAGTTGAGGAAGTTATCTCCCCTGGGGCTTATCAATCAATGAACGAAGATTATTATAATTTACTCTTGAGACAAACTATCTACTATTTATCTTACGATTGCCAGCTTTTCTCTTAAAATAAGCAAATCTAATCATATTGATACGAGTTTCTGTTTATATCTTGTTCATTGATTTTGTGAATTAATAGTTTCTTTGATGCTCGCTATATGACCATTTGTATTGCCAATTTTTTTTAAGCAGGTATATCAATTGTACAACGATAATACCAGTAATGTTCATGTACATATAACAGTATGTACATGCACATATATATTAATTGTGACACTGATAATGACTAGTAATGAAACATGTACATGTACTGTACATGTACACATAATATTATTGTACATGTACATATATATTAATTGCGACACTGATAATGATGATAATACTAGTAATGAAACAGCTACATGTACATGTAATATAATATAATGTACATGTACATGTAAATGAAGCAGAAAGTACAACACATATAATTTAATTGTATATGTACATATAACTATATATGGATTAATTAATATGATTTAATGTTAATGAACGCTGTTCCTAGAATCATATACATGTACATGTGTATACTAAGATAATGTACAAGATTAGTTGTTAAATAGTATATATAAGTATTGAAGGTAAGCTTTGTTCTAACACGAGTAACTTACATCAGGTTATGTCATTTGTACTTGATGTGTCCATTTGATTTACTCGTGCTACACATGCGAAAGATATGTATTAATTACTAATTTGAAATCAATATTTATTAGCCGCCTATTGTATCCATAAACTGGAACCAATATGGTAACTAAACTAGGATTGGTAGATTAAATATCTTTGATCTTCAAGGAGCTCTACCAGGTATTTTATTTATATATATACAGTACTTGACTTTATTGAGTTTACGTGCTTTGATGAGAGCTACACCTTCAATAAGGTGATAGTCAACTATACTTCTAAGTAGTATTATAGTACTACGTTGTACTGTAATCATAGTAATATGTGAATTCTCTTTACATCTTTATTTCATAACAGTACTAAGGTGTAATACTGTGTAGTACATTCGAAGTACAGTGTACTTCACTTAAGTACACTGTAGTCAATGGAAGTACAGTGATAGTATGCACACTTAATAATGTCAGATACTGTATGTAGTTAGAGTAACATCCTATTTTATACACATCATACAGTAGAAGTATTGATTATATTGTTACGTTTTCTTTTCCCAGCCTCAAACACAATATTCTGATAACATGATCAGAGAAACACACCTTCCAGAACCTCTCTTTGGAAGTGAACCAATTCCTCCTCCTCTTCCTAAAGATTCTTATCAAAACACTTACTCTCCTCAAAATCCTCATCATTTTCAATCAGAATATTCATATAGGCATAGAAGAGAGACATCTCCACAGTTTTCATGGCAACTACATGATGCATATGATCAACCACACCCACATTATTCATCTCATGCACCAGATTTCCCTGCTTGGAGAGAAAGATCCCCAGAACAATCTTTCCATCATTGTGAGGAAGACTGGAGAAGTGGACGTTACCCTCGTTCATCCTCACCTCCAATAACCTGTTTTAATCCTGAACTCCATTCTAATGAATGGATAAATGAGGGGCATAGCCTATTACACCCCCAGGAGCAAAGTAGAAGGCCACTAATATCACGAGTGGATGTGGCACAAGAGCCTTTATTTAATGTTAATAGAGAGAGTCATAGACCAATGAGGAAGATTGTACCAGCAGAAACAGTTTTTGATTCACCAGGAAGGAAGGATCGTCCTTCACATGTACGTGTACAATCCACATGATAGAATTGAGATACATATAAATGAATCTACTGTTTAGAAGTTTGACAAAGTACATTATACATGTACATGTACATGTAGAATATGTAATGTACAGTATATGTCAATAAAATGTCACAATACAGTAATAGTAATTACCTTAGTTCCACTGTCAGTATAGTATAGTAATTACTGTCTCAATACTGTACCGTTGAATTGACAATTTGACATGTACACCAAATACTGTTAAAACTACTGTTGAACTACTGTTGAACTACTGTAGTGTGGGAATGAAACTACTGAGTAATTACATGTACTGTATGATGACTTTTATTGACATATTGTATACATACATGTTAGTGATGATAACATGCATTTACAGTGCAGCAAATACATACAAGAACTATATTCCAGTGATGTAGTACTGTTTACTAATCTACATACACACTTATTTGATATCAGATGATTATTATTAGTATATTAGTTCCAGTGAAATAATGTAATGTTGATACATACATGTACATGTACATGTACATGTACATTCATTCATTCAATCATCATTTTGCTAGAACTACTCTACTAATAATAATCATCTCATATCATTAAATAAGTGTGTATGTGTATATCTCAATCCACTAGCTCACTGGTACATGTAGTAGTATATACATGTACATGTAGTAGTATTATATATACATGTACATGTAGTAGTATATACATGTACATGTAGTAGTATTATATATACATGTACATGTAGTAGTGTTATTATATATACATATACATGTAGTAGTGTTATTATATATACATGTACATGTAGTAGTGTTATTATATATACATGTACATGTAGTAGTATTATTATATATACATGTACATGTAGTAGTGTTATTATATATACATGTACATGTAGTAGTATTATTATATATACATGTACATGTAGTAGTGTTATTATATATACATGTACATGTAGTAGTGTTATTATATATACATGTACATGTAGTAGTATTATTATATATACATGCATGTACATGTAGTAGTGTTATTGTTTCTACATGTACATATAGTAGTGTTATTGTTTATACATGTGGACATCATGTACTTGCATATATGTACATGTATACATCATGTACATGCATATATGTACATGTACATGTGTATACACATGTATGTACATGTACACATCATGCACATGCATATATGTACATGTACATGTGTATACACATGTATGTACATGTACACATCATGCACATGCGTATATGTACATGTACATGTATACATCATGTATAGTGCTGTGCACCTAAGGTATTCAAATAACCAGTTAACTGGAGACAAATAACTGGCAATTAACTGACCACACCCACTAATTATGTCAGTAACTATTAGCTAACTGATAACACAACCATGATAAGTTTAATTCAATAGTTAATCATTACATATTAGTTATTACATGTACATTGTTCACAAGTACAATGAGAAACTTGTGCTCGCTTATAGTCCAAGTGGAGAGGCGGCAGGTTGTCATGTAAGAAGACTAACTTGTCTACGTTTTCAGGTAGTAGTGCAGCTCGTTTAGAGGATACAACATTGCCAGCAGTACTGAATAGTTGTTCAGATGGCACTGATGTAGCCACAATACACAAATATTTCCGTGCAATTGTGGATAAATTAGGATACAAGTAGTGATGAGCTTCCCACCATTTCAATGGATTCTGATCAACTGGAATTGAAGGCTCAGCCTTGTATCGGAACACTTCTGATTGAACTATATCCATACTATTATCTAATACAGCACCATCCCCATGGGTAAGAAATTGATCTCCTATAAGTTCCTCTAATGCATTCTTCTTTTTCTTCCTCACAGGTTCATCAAGATTTGGAGGGGTGGCATCAGTTGATTGTATTTCGATTGCATTATCCTCCATAAATTTAAAGGTCTCATCTAAAACCATGTCAATAACTTCTTCTTTTAGAGTAACAGGGAGGTGTGTTAATGATTTAAACCTGGGGTCCAAAAACGAAGACTTGTGAAACAATAATTGTACATCTGGATTCCTGTATCTGCTATCCATGTCATCTCGTAAAGCCTTCTTGAATTCACGCACAGCAACACTATCATTGACATCTACAGTTACCTTCTTCTGAATCTGTTTTAAAAGTGGACCAAGTGCTGATATAGTAGGATACCTTTCTCCAGATAGATGTTGTGTGGCAATTTTAAAGGGTTCAAGTAACTTTATAATATCCTCCAAAATACGCCATTCATCTGGTGAGATCTCTAGATGCACTAGGTCACGACGTTGTAGTAGAACACCACTGATAGGTAATTGCTGCTCACATACCCTCTGGATCATATCAAATGTTGAATTCCAGCGTGTGATGACATCCTAGTAAAATAAACAATATTACAACAAACTTAGTGAAACACACAACAGACAAACCTGAATTAAATTGTGTTTAGGAATATCCTGAAACATATCCTGTTTCTTCCGCAATTCTTCGTTGTCCACACGGGATTTGTGAAAGTGTGTAACTAGCTTTCTACACCTGCCTATAGGTTTGGCTACTTGACGAACTTGCAATGCTTTTTGCACAGCCAAATTCAAAGTGTGACCAGCACAAGCTAAACGTAAAAGATTCATCTCATCTAGAGCTTTCACAATGTTCGAACCACTGTCTGTGGTAAAAGCAACAACTTGCTTGTTTATATTTATAGACCACTCTTCAGTAGCTGACAAGAGTGCTTCAGATAGGTGACTGAAGTTGTGGACTCCCGGGAAGTGGCGCGTTTGCAAATTGTGATAGCACATTCGAAAGTCACGAGTGATGAAATGACAGGTAAGAGAGAGATAGCCATCGCCACCTCGTGAAGTCCACATGTCTGTGGTACAACACATAAAATCTGCATTTGATACAACACTTCGAACACGGTGTTTCTCAGTCATATATAACTCATCCATGTGCCTTGATATTGTAGATCTGCATGGCACAATGTAGCGTGGCTCTGCTTCTTTCATCAGGTTTAAAAATCCTACATCGTCAACAACACTCAATGGGCGAATATCTCTTGCCATCATCTCGCAAATACTTGTCGTAAGTTTCTTCGCTCTTTCAGAGTTGTAGGGTAACTTAGCTACTGGAGTAACATAACGAGTCATCATAGCTTGTTTACCAGTACTCGGTCCAGGATTCTCGGTGAAAAGTTCGTCGAAGGTTGAACGATGCCAAGTACGCAAGTGGTTTTTTAGGTTAGTCGTTCCTCCACCATGCACTACACGTACTCCACAGAGTTTACAGGTTGCTTTCTTGCTGTCTGCTTCCCCCGGTGGGTAGCCAAAATGCTGCCAAACAACAGAAGTTTTACCTTTTGGAGAGACAATATTAGACGCCATTTTGCTAATACACGTGTTAGAATAATTAGAGGGCGTGGCAGAAATAACCGGTATTGTCAAATTTTGCACTGATTATCGTTATTTCTATAAAAATCGATCAGTTAACCGGTTAATCGGTGAAGGTGCACAGCTCTAATCATGTACATGTATATATGTACATGTATACATCATGTACATGCATTATACATGTACAAATCATATACATGCACATATAATGATATACATGTACACATCATGTACGTCTATATTATTGTACAAGTTTATGTACAAATGTACAGTGTAGGTATAGACACAAAATGGGCATTCTTAATTCATTCCCATGACTCATCACATACCTACGCACACACATACATACATGTATCTGATAATTTGTCACTAAAATTGGTATTTACCCAGAAACAGCAGTAATTAATTGTCGTTCTAAATAGAAATTCAAATGGCTTCTATACAACAGTGCAGATTTATGACTGTTAGTCTAATATGTTATTAAATTCTTTTTTTGGTATACCTAATTACATTCATGTACTGAAACGTACATGCATATTTACATGTAAATGAATGTCCTCCACATGTTCCATATGTTAGTATAATTATATATATACACATGTACATGTACTTACATTAACATGTATCTTTACATGTACACAATGTACAAGAAATTTATGTGCCTAGCATGCTAACAACATGTTGTACATGTACATGTACATGTACATAATACTGCTACATGTACATGTATATACAATAGTATTACTACATGTACGTATGCATGTATATAATATACATGATGTGTACATGTGTACATGTATATATATATGAATGTGCATGATGTGTGTACATGTACATATATACATGCATATATACATGCATATATGTACATGTTTATAAATACATGTACATATATGCATGTACATGATGTATACATGTATATATATGAATGTGCATGATGTGTGTACATGTACATGTATATATATATATATATATATGAATATAAATGATGTATACATTTACATATATACATGTACATGTATGCATGTATATGATGTATACATGTAAACATGTACATATATACATGTACATGCATGTATACATTTATATATAATATTATATATGCTTGTATACACTCATTATACTGTACATGTATATGCATGTACATACATGTACATACATGTACATACATGCATGTACATGATGTATGTATATATATATATGTATGTATGTATGTACATTCATGTATACATGTACATGTGTATATACATGCACATGTATTTGTTAATTAGAAATACAAGTTACACATGTACATGTACTCATATACATGTATATATATGTAGATTGTTATTATTCTTCGTGGGTTGCCTGGATCAGGAAAAAGTCACTTAGCCAAACTCATAAAGGTAAACATTAATTATAATTACATATATGACATTCTATGTACATGTACTTTTGAAGTGTGTCTGTTGTAACTTGTACATATATATTGATGTATCATGTGATGTATGATGTGATCATTAGAAAATGAGAACATATTATAATCATGTGAAATTCACATGATATGAAATTGTGTGTGTATGTTTCTGAGTCTTATGAGGCACATGTACATGTATTCATTGTTGTGGATACAGCCAGTGATACAGGCCATTGTCAATGAATCTAGTGAATGTCTGGTAAATTGAAACTAAACTGTATACAAAGTATATGGGGAGCAGGATAAGAATGAGGTCAAAATGTCCTGCAGTTGGGTTAACGTTTCTATACCGTGTGTATATTCATGTATATCCCTTTTTACATGTATCATGTGATGTGTCATGTGATCATTAGGAAAAGGAGGCAAGCTATGGTGCACCAGTTCCTCGTATACTCTCAATTGATACTTATTTTATGAATGAAGTGGAAAAAGTTGAAAAAGATCCTGATACAGGTAATTTAAATATAAACATCTTTACTCCCATGAAATAATCACTTCGCATAGATACATGTGTATATAGTAATAATTATATACATGTATATATATCTTATCACTATATATGTATAAATAATGCTGGGACACATAATCAATATTAAATTTGAAGTTTTGTTTTGCATGGCTATAGAAAGCCTCCAAAACTGGAATATTGCTTTATAATGAGTACTAGTCTAGTTCCTGTTGCTGTTTCTGCTTGGATTTAGCATCGCTGGACTTACAAATAAGATGGAAGCAGCCAGCAACTTTTCTGGAACATGTTCACATTATTGACCAAATATCAAGGCATGGCAGTAAAGCTTTGAAGGGAGAAATTTAGCTTTGAGTGTGCCACAAACAAAAAAAAGGTTCACAGCTTTGAACTTTTTTCCCAGCCTAGTACAGATATGTATTACTATTAATACTTTCCATTTATCATGTACGTACATGTACATGTACATGTATATTAAATACAAATACATGTAGGGACTTTCCTAAAAAATACTCTCTGGACTTCCTTTTTGTAGAGGAAGCTAATAAAGGTTGTTACAGTACATACATGTAAGAAGCTTGATTAGTTTTCTTTACAAAACAGTATAGTAGCCAAGTGTATTAAGGTACATGTACATGTAAACAAAACTGATGTGTAGTCCACATAATTAGAATCTCAAAATCCAAGCTGAAAATTTTAATTACAGGAATTCCACTTCAATTTTCTTCTTGCAATATAAATTATCAGAACACACTTCTCTATCAACAGCAGCATTTTTGCCACGTATGCTAATGTTGTGTTGAGCCGTCCAACATGAGAGCCAGCCACTGGAGCAGTCTACTCCTCACAGCTCATTGGTTCAATACTTCTGCCTTGTGATCTCTCCACTGATAGGAATGCCCTAGGCTCTAGCCACTAGCCGTTAGTTCCATAGCGCTTAGATAATCACTGGAGGCAGAGTGAACTAAACTAGACAGCATGCTCTAGCTAATACACATGCGCGGTAGATGAATAAATTTATTTGAGATTTCGAGTTAGACGATATTTTTCATTAGTTCTATGGTAGGATCCAAGATTTATTCGACATACATGTAAGCGATAATTCGAGGTAAGCAGATTCAAATTATGTGGACTACACTGTACAGTGTATTTAATGGGCATGTACATGTGCATCCTTACATGTACATGTACACGACTACATGTACATGTACATGTGTATCCTTAGGTCGTAGAGTAAAACGAGTAGTTGAAGAATATGAATATGACAAGTCATTGGATCCATTGTATCAAACTAGTATGTTGAAACAATTTAACAAAACATTAACTGATGGATATTTCGCAATGATAATAGTGGATGCTATCAATAATAAGGTGTGTGTGTGTGTGTGTGTGTGTTTCGAAGTGTCTGTCATTGTAAATTAAAGGAGGTTTTGTGCTTGCTTTCTACTTGTGTATAAATAGTTGTGATGGGATGATTGATCGATTAATCAATCGATAGGGAAAATTCTTCTGATTATCGATTATAAGACTGTGATATTGATTATGCTAGTTATTCCAGAAGACATACTTTTTGAGCATGCAACGTTAAGTGACAGTAAGCCTTTTGGAGGGGTTTCCTGCATTAATTGACTTAATTGGCCTAATTACTTCCGCTGATTTCATCAATCGATTTGAAGTTAGTGATAATCGATTTCAGAATCTCAGCCGATTCTCCGCCCTAATAAATAGGCCCAGATCTGTTGACTTTGTGATTTGCATTCAAGTCACTATGGTTATGATATGTACAATGTCATGTAGTTTACTTGTGTTGCTATAGCGAGTTGTCAGTAAACATCTTGTTCTTAAATCTTGTCCTTTTAAAACTATTGCTTTGTTGTGTATTGTAGATATCTCATTTTGATCAATACTGGAGTAATGCGAAAATGAAAGGATTTGAAACGTTTGTTGTGGAGCTCAAAGAAAATATTAATACTTGTGTGGAGAGAAATGTACACCAGAGAACACGAGATGAGATAGAGGAGGTATAGAATGAATGGATGAATGGATGGATGTATGGATGGATGGATGAATGGATGGATGGATGAATAGATGGATGGATGAATGAATGAATGGATGAATAGATGGATGGATGGACAGATGGACAAATGGAGGGACGGATGGATGGATGAATGGAGGGACGGATGGATGAATAGAATCATTGATAAACAAATGGATAGATTGATTGACAGACAAGTAGATATTATAATTATGTGTTGACTGGATGAATGGTTAACGAAAATGTTGATTAAGAAGAAATGGTACTGTAATGGTACTGTAAAGCCTAACAATGTGTTGAGTACTATACATGTACTTCAAACGTGTACTAAAGGTACTGATTCAATATTGATGCAGTGAAGACACTGAAGACAGAATTACTAAAACCAATGACAAGGTTGTAGTGAAGGAATGATGTTCGAGCTCTCTGCAATCAAAAATACATGTGGCCGATTACAAAGACATGATTACGATTACAATTACGATTACACCATGATTACTGAGACTGATTACGATTACAATTACGGTCAAAAAATGCTGATTACGATTACGATTACAAAACCATGAATACGATTATGATTACAATTACATACATTTTTTTTCCTTGGAAACGGGAAATGAACAATAACTATTTATGATTTATGAACAATAACTATTACATCTAATGAACATCAACTTTTCAAAAAGTTCATCACGGAGAAGGCACCCTTTAGGTCTAAAGATTTTTCCAGCAATGGAAAAAAGTCGCTCAACTCACTCAATAAAAGAGCCCAGCTGCTTGTGAAATTATCAATAATCTTCAATGATTACAGACGATTACATATGATTACAGAGCATGATTACGATTACATAAAATTTTAAAGGTGTGATTACGATTACGATTACTCAAAAAGTGTAATCGATTACAATCAATTACAATTGCAATTGTAATTGGCCCCAAGCCTAAATTGTAGATACATAGACAGCATACATCTTTACATGTAGAAATGTACATTCATGATAAACATTCTAATTTCTTAAATTACAGCTTGCTGGTAAATGGGATCCTACCCCTCATCATTTTCTACAACTTGATGTTACATCACTACTGTCACCTCATGATAATTCAATCAGTGAAGTAAGTCATGTGACCTCCATGAGCTGGTCATGTGACCTTCCATTTCACAAGGATGTACATGTGTATTATGTACATATGTGTTGTATGTGTAGGTTGATATGGAGATGGTAGATTCTGATGATGAAAAGACAGAGAAAGAACAAGAAGAAGGCTCGAATATTCTTTATCAGGTTTTTATTAATATGTTTGTACATTAGTACATGTACATTGTTGTGTTTGTTATATGAAGTGTACGGATTGAGCAAATACATGTACAATGTACTTAGAGTTTGATACTGAAATCGAGAATGTATTTTTAAATGCAATAGAGATTACTTGTATGGCAGTACTCTATATGTCGATATCACCATGTATCTTTCATGGATGGCTTGATAGTGTTGCTGAAATAGAGAATTATGACTTATAGAAAATATTACAAATCTTTTCTTAACATATGTATTCTTTTTTCGTCAGTAAAAAACATTTCCACTTTTTCAAGCAGTTATTAAATAAAAGTGCTACTATATTTTCTGTGGTTATAAATATGCTATTAACTTTGCTATTTCTTTCCATCTGTCGATCTCTCTGTATGCGTATTAGTACAGTTTTTTAAGAGGGGTGACTGAGCTACTGAAATACTTTTGTACAGGAACCTAAAAAAATGTAGAAATAACAACGTTTGAAGACTTTCTATATCAACTAGCTGAATTATGAACATAAGAGTGTAGCTTTGTGACTTGAATCACAAAAGTACCATTTTTCCAGAGCTGTTCGCAAATGTTATTGCTCAATCCTTGATAATTATATATGTATACAGTACATACGTGTGTATATAATATGTTTGAAGTGTATTATTGTTGTATGTATGTATTGTCGTGATTGTCATGTATCATATGATTGTCATGTGACATGGCTAATAGCCTAGTTTAGTGAAAAGTCGCTGGGAACAAGATTACACTGAAGATACACTAGGTGTGTACATACATACGTGTATGTCATGTGATGTTTATACATGTCATGTGACTGATATGAGATGCTATTATTACATGTACATGTATATTTTTAATTTCGTACATCAGTTTTTCATAATCCATTCTATTTTATATCAATCAATCTATCTATCTATCTATCTATATATCTATCTATCTATCTATCTATATATCTATCTATCTATTGATCTATCTATGTATCTCTCATTTGTGACTATTAATTATATCTATTGATATAAGTCTTGTGCATTTTAATTTCTAACTTTTCCATTTTCAGACAAGTTGGATGGTTTTATTCGACGCAAGCGTTCACACTCTCTTGAATATAACGAAGAGAAGATAGTTAGAGAAACTGAAGAGTTGAGTCTAAAAGAGTATTTGAATAGAAAAGTTGATGAATTAAATAAAGAAGGCAAACCAATGAAGAAGAGAGTAAGTGACACTTTAATCACACATTAGAGGATAGCAATAATCCTAATGGGGCAAAGCTAGTGGAGTTCGCTTTGTAGCTAAGGTCCCTGGTTCGAATCCTGCTACTACTCTTTTTTTTTCTTTTGCAACAGATGGAGCTTGATCAAGTCCCACTTAGTTATCTTCTTTTCTCTTTGATATTAATGGACAGGCTGTCCCCACAATGCATTTTGTTAGTAATACTGTCAAAATAGCTCTATAGACTAACTTCATGATAGTTAAAATTTTGCTATCGCCCAGCTCAACTATTTCCTTGCATATCTTAATTACATATTATTTACAGGTTCGTTGGGCTGACTTAGAAGCTGCTAAAGAAAAACAAATGAAGAAGGAGATTGGTTTTACGATAGGCAGCGAATGGAATCAAGTATCAGAAGAAGAAGTAGAGAGAATTTTAAATGAAGCACAAGATAATGATAACAGTGATGTTGAAAAACTATAATGAAATTAAATTTTAATTATTATTGAATTCAATGAATAAATTATAATAATATCGTTTGGCATTCGTGTAACAAACATACAGGCTAATGACTCAAAGGTCATACATCACTAACAACTACCTGCTTCGATTAATGTGATCAGGAATACACACTGTTTCAATCATGTGTTATATTGTTATATAGATAGGCTGGGGTCTTATATGGTAATAATAATTAGTACCCGGGTAAACTTGGAATAAAAGCTGTAAGGCCATACGTGATTTGATCACTGTGTCTAAAAATATAATTTCCACTATATATATTTACAATAATTTAATTAATGTGAGATTGTAAGTAGAAAAGATTTGGTTGTCATGGTTACCTTGGTTTGTGCCTTGACACTCACTTATCCATATCCAATAATATTAGCTAAATCATTTTGTGGGTATGTATTCACAGTGCATGGTCAGTAGAGTAATGGTTTATGGTAAATATGTAAGTTAAAGCAGCAATAATCTTGATTGAAATAAAATTTGTATTTCAACATTTTACCATTCCAGGGTTCTGAATTGAGGTGTTGGTAACTCTTGCGGTTGGTTATTCCCAAGGACTGATTAAATTAGATCGATATCTGAAAAAAATGATAATAATGCACACACAGCCTCAGCAATGATTTCTCTCTGAACCGTCAATCCAGCCTTCCAAACACAACACGTACAGAAAGTACCTATTACTACTGTCACGAAGTGTACTCAGGGGTCGCCCTGATGAGATTCAACTTCCCAAAGTTCGATAGTGATTATCATTACATTACATTGTGCTACATATGGTAAAGAGTATATACATCAAGACAAATAATCTTGTGATTCAAATATTTATGTACTATTTATCATGCCACAATGGTGAAGGTAACAAGAGGGTTCTGATGTGCAATACAGCTATAAATACTGAAATAATCTATTAGTAACGATGTTATATAGCCATAATAGATTATGTAAATTCCATGTAATTAGACATTTCATGATTACTGACATGTTACAGTAGAGTAATTTTATTGGGATGTTAACAGCTTTGAAAACAGGATTCCAAAGTAATCACATTACAGTCATCAGCACTTTTTCCACTAGATAACAGCTAGCTATAGAACATGTACAAAGCAAACTACTGGTCTTAAATTTATAAGGAGATGTGATGTATATAACCAAGTATATGGTAAAAAAAGAACGAACCATTCCATTTAGAAAAATTAATCATAATTATATGTATACATTTAAAAAAAACTTAAACACTTTAAAGTTTATACATTATTTTGGAATTAAAGTTCCTGTTTGTACATGTATCAAGTATCACATCAAAACAAGTTGCATATTTTCTATTCTTTTAACCTTCCAGTATCTTGACATCTGTGCAAGCGATACACCTCCTGGACGAGTAATCTTAAAATTTGCTGTAAAGACAGCAAATGCTATATCATAGCTATCTTCACTATGTTTATAGCTTACAAATAGTCCACAAATGACACGATCTTGATAATCAGTAAGGATGTCAATTTCTTGCACATGCTTTTTATACAATCGTGCGTCTTTGCATAGCAGTAACTGTTGCTCCCATTTAGATTGTTATTATCACAAAGCGTTTTGATGATTTTATTAACACCTTCAGATGATACGTCAAAAAATGTGTCCCAGTCACAAAATTCATGGTAGTCTCTTGCAAACACATTTGACATAGCTTGTTTGTCATTTGCAATAGTTTCATCATCATACTTACTGAGACTATCCCGAGCAATTTCTTGAATTTTTTGAACAGCTGGAGAAGTATTAGGAATTGCCAATGCCATTGTGTTCACGATAATTAGCAAAAATATCACTATACTTTATGAGCACACTATCAATACTGCTACCACTATTTTTTTTTTTTTTTTTTTTTTTTTTTACACTGTGGTTGTAATAATTTCCTTTGTGTACAGTAACTGCAATAATGCTGTTCTGCTAATTAACGAAATTGCAGAATTGCAGATTACCAGGTCAGTGATACAGGACAGCATCTGCTCAGTTTTAGAATACAAGTGCACATATACACACATTAGTGAAGTACATGAGACTACACTCTCGGTATATACTAATGTATTAGTGAATGTGGAATATTAAACACTATAGTAATGGTGCTTGTATATACTATAATAATAATAATTATACTATAGTGTATTGTATTGTACATTCACTAATACACTAGTACTGAGAGTTTACTGTACATGTATATACCATAATACTACTACATGTACATATATATATTACAACTGGCACGTGATCAGAAAATGCTGGTAGAAAGGAGCTCTCCCCTATCACTGTCTAGTGACACTACTACAGTTACTGTGAACGTTGCCTGGGACTTTATCGATGCTGAGTTATCGTCCATTATTTTACCTGTACACAACTGCCTCTCTTCAGGAGAAGTGCAGCCTAGAGAGGCAGCCTCCATCTTTGCCTCTATTAAAAGACCATCTTGAGTGGCATGAGATTCTGCCTCGAAACACTCCTAGTGGAGTGAAACCATCTGCTCCAATACACAGAACTAGAAGAATTGATAAAGTGGTGAACCCATTATGTTAATGTTTACACAAACATCATTGCTTGTGTTTGTTTATTGGTTTACTTCTTATTCTAAATTTTTTATATTTATATATATATATATATATATATATATATATATATATATATATATACTGTTTATTTCTTACTGTGTAGTTTCTGCCCTTGCCAAGCCCAAGTTTACTTGGTTATCTTGAGTCCTGGGGTTTGTCTATTGTATGTATATGTATTTATTTCACTTAAAATGAAGTTGGTTTAAAAATAAATAAATAAATTTTAAAATGTTTTAAAAAATAACAAAAAAATAATAATACTACTACATGTACATGTATATATCATAACACTACAACATGTACATGTATATATAATAATACTACTACATGTACATGTATATATAATAACACCACTACATGTACATGTATATATAATAACACTACTACATGTACATGTATATATAATAATACTACATGTACATGTGTATATAATAACACTACTACATGTACATGTATATATAATAACACTACTACATGTAGATATAATAATACTACTACATGTAAGACTTGGCTGGTGGATTGAGATATACACATGTACAATTACATTTATGATTTCAGAGATTATGCTAGCATACTCTCTATTGAGGAAAAACAATGGCTGCCCGTACATGCATCAAACCCAAACAATATGTGAATTAAGGTTAACGTATGACCCAGAATTAAACAAACCGCTTCCATGTACCCAATGTTATATTTCTAATTGAAAATACAATGTTCACTTTCTGTTGTAAACATAATTTATTGTGTTCATAATGGAAAGTGCAGATGTACTATCCATTAGAAACATAATAATAAAGGAAATTTACAACAACCATTATGTTCCCAATTGATAGTACATCTGTATAATAATCATGTTTATAACTCAAGTAAAAAATTGTATTCTTTATTATGGCATGTATATACCTTATACCGTATAGTCAATATAGATCAAAATGAAAAGTAAACTACTTGTAATCGTCACCCAACAAGAGCTTTACAAATGACGGCCATTAATTTTTTACAGTAATGTGATCAGAAATACACACTTTGCCATCATCACATGGTTTTGTGCCATCAGAAATGTTGTATTGTTACACAGATACTGATGTCATATAGTAACCATGACAACCATTTTATATAGTAGTCCCACTCGCATTACATAACACCCTAAGCTGTATAGTATAATTATATAATTATTAATTTTGTATTCACTGTACTGACATCAAAGTGTACGATTACAAGGTTTACATGTATGTATGCATATTGAGGGAACAAGCAGGACTGGTAAGAACTACATGATAAGAATCAAGGGAACCATAAGAACATCATCAGGGGAAGTACACCAATCAAGGGGGTTTAACTATAAGAGAGCTGCATGAATCAGGATACCATCAGAATCATAAGGAATCCAAAGAACCACATGAATTATCAGAGCCGGAGAACTGTAAAGAATCACAAGAACCATGATGTACATGAATGAGACGTAACAGAACAACAGAAATCAAGGAATCACAGGAATCAGGACCAGGAACCGTAGGAATTCTGGAAACTGCAAGAATCAGGAGATCACAACTATAAGAACCACAGGAATGATGAGAACCATAAGAACCATAGGAATGACATGAATCATAAGACTCAAAGGAACTGCATGAATCAGGGGAGCCACACGAATCATATGAATCAGGGGGAACCAATGAGTATTAATTCTCATCCCATCATTACTTCTGTTAATGTACATAAATAATGTCAAGAAACCATACAACACACTATATATAATTGTACTAGTAATGCATAAAACTGCATCACTGCTTACAAAATACAAATAATTATTATGTAATACACAAATATACTGTATTGTTTTAACGATCCACTTTTTTATATCTTACTCCAGACTTCTCTATGACTTTTCTTTTAATGAAAGCTGCAACATAAGCCAAGAGAAGAATAATTAGCAGAAAAGATAGGAATGCTCCCACAGCAATGGGCACAATGATTTCTCTCTGAGCAATCCAGTCTTCCAAACACAACTTCTCTGTATAAATAGATAGATTAATGAAACCAGAGTAGTGCCAAACCCTTGGCGTGGAGCAGTGTAGGATTATCTTATGGGATGTTCAAATGAATATATGTGAAGATCATGTGTATGACATGTTCTGTGAAGTGAATGTAAGCTACTCAATACAAAGGAATGCCCACAAGGACATTTTGATTTTCTAACATTTACCACACTACTACAACACCGCGACACTCTTTGTTTAGAGGCATAAATAATTACAACTCTAGTTACAGCTCTCACAACAAATTGTCACCAGTTATAACCACAAATCATCCTAAACATCACAGTGCAGAACCCTCAACACAAGTGTGATGGGGAAACAGGAACTATAACTGACAAGAAGATAATTCCAGAGACAGTACTGACTTGACTAATAATTATTATGATAATTATATATGTGCATGTATGTGTTTATTATATAATATATACAACTTACACTCTATACCAGTACTACATAATTTCCATAACAGAAGCTCAGCGTTAATGAAGTATATAGACACAGTTTGGGCTGTTTGGCTTCAATCACGTACATGCATGAAATTAAATAGGTGGAGCTAGAAAGTGACCCTCATGGCTATAAGCTTAGAGCCATCTCGATGTTGTAGCAGCCACTACTTCGATTATACTTGATTTCAAGCTGTGATTCGACAGCAACAGCCTTCAAACAAGATAAGTTGTGTTTCCATGTCTTTTTTTGCTATCAAAAGTCATGAAACAGCAATGGTGAGTGGTAAAAATTGCTATATCTCTCAAATGAAACATTTTTAGAAAAATCCACAAGTCAAAAAGCTGGAGTGCATCGTTTGGATCTCATAGGTGTCAGAATCTCAAGATTTAGCTCAGTGGTGACTGTTGTAACAGACAGACAGACACACAAACCAAGTACTGTAACCCTGGCGCAAGCGCATACACACACCAAGGATTAATAACGAATGTATATAGTGTATGCAGGAGTGTGGAAACATTGAGCCAAGTACAGGACATTTGACCTATTTGCACCCCTCTTGTCCTGCACCCTATATACTCTGTATACAGTTTAGTTTCTATTTAACAGATATTCACTGGATTTATCGGACAATGTCCTGTATGACTGGCTGTATCCACACACACTGAGAGACTTACTTTTTGGATTATCATCCTCATAATCACCAAGATATATTCTCGAGTTATCCATTGTAACATACGAACAATCTTTGCCATCATTTACACAAGCTCTACTATCGTTAGTGAAAGAAAATTCCTTACAAGTATCACAATAGAAATACTCATTTGGATGAAATGTCCGATTGAACCAATGTTCATTTTCAGTCTCGTATCTCAAATCAGAATCCATTTCATCACCTACATAATGATTACATATATCTACATGTGTATACAGTATACAAGAACATGTCATTTTATCATTTCTATTATTAATTTCACTAGGAACCAGTGGTTTTGATAAGCTCATATGGCGCACCATTGGCCCAAAGAGCTTCTTATTTGGCACTGCACAGTTCTCTCTTTGGGCCAGTGGCACAGTTAATTGTGATTATATTGTCACTAACAGCATTAACTTTTTGTAGTTGGCTCAAGATATATTCTCAGTGGCACATACACTAACCATTGTTGAGCCAATTTCGCCAAAGCTTCAAAACTTATCAAAAACTCTGCTAGGAACTGTAGGCCTGGGATAAAGGCTGAAGTATACCTTGAAAAGTAAAGGTACACACATGAGTGTTGGGCCGTTATTCAACTATGTCACCATGCATATCGCAATTATTTAAGTCACAAATTAATATCATTAACAAAATATATTACCATTTTACTAATATACATGTAACATGTAGAGTTAGATAATGATGTCCTTATTATGTTATAAAGTGGTTTTGATCAATAGTGAGCAATTTAGTATTCTCTCGAAATTCGAATTTTACCCTGAACTACAGCCTTAAATTGGTATTGATTTTTCATTGCAAAATCAATTGTTTTAGATTGGTCCGAAGCTGTTCCCACAGTTAGATAATGATGTTTTTAATATGTTTTTAAAGTGGTTTTGATCAATAATATTATCTGTTAGAAACGTGAGCAATTTAGTATTCTATTGAAATTTGAGTTTTACCCTGAACTATAGCCTTGGTACTTATTTGTTGACTGGAAAAAATATTTTTGTGAAACTGTTCCTAGAGTTACATAATGATGTCCTTGTTATGTTTCTAAAGTAATTTCAATCAAAAATGTTGTTTGTAGAAATTGTGAGCATTTTAGTTTTCTCATGAAGTTCACTTTGAACCATAGCCTTGGTACTGATTTTTTCATTGCGAAATCAATCATTTCAGATTGGTTCGAAACTGTTCCTACAGTTAGATAATGATATGTTTCCAAATTGGTTTTGATCAATAATATTATCTGTTAGAAACGTGAGCGATTTAGTATTCTATTGAAATTTGAGTTTTACCCTGAACTATAGCCTTGGTACTGATTTTTTTCAATCGTTTCAGATTGGTCCGAAGTTGTTCCCACAGTTACATAATGATGTCTTTAATATGTTTCCAAAGTGGTTTTGATCAATAATATTATCTGTTAGAAACGTGAGCGATTTAGTATTCTATTGAAATTTGAGTTTTACCCTGAACTATAGCCTTGGTACTGATTTTTTTCAATCGTTTCAGATTGGTCCGAAGTTGTTCCCACAGTTACATAATGATGTTTTTAATATGTTTTTAAAGTGGTTTTGATCAATAATATTATCTGTTAGAAAGGTGAGCGATTTAGTATTCTCTTGAAATTTGAGTTTTACCCTGAACTATAGCCTTGGTACTGATTTTTTTCAATCGTTTCAGATTGGTCCGAAGCTGTTCCCACAGTTAGATAATGATGTCTTTAATATGTTTCCAAAGTGGTTTCGATCAATAATATTACCTGTTAGAAACGTGAGCAATTTAGTATTCTATTGAAATTCAAGTTTTACCCTGAACTGTAGCCTTGGTACTGATTTTTTTCAATCGTTTCAGATTGGTCCGAAGCTGTTCCCACAGTTACATAATGATGTTTTTAATATGTTTTTAAAGTGGTTTTGATCAATAATATTATCTGTTAGAAACGTGAGCGATTTAGTATTCTATTGAAATTCAAGTTTTACCCTGAACTATAGCCTTGGTACTGATTTTTTTCAATCATTTCAGATTGATCCAAAGCTGTTCCCACAGTTAGATAATAATGTCTTTAATATGTTTCCAAAGTGGTTTTGATCAATAATATTATCTGTTCGAACCGTGAGCGATTTAATTTTCTATCGAAATTCGAGTTTTACCCGAACTATAGCCTTGGTACTGATTTTTTCATTGCGAAATCAATCATTTCAGATTGGTCCGAAGCTGTTCCCACAGTTAGATAATGATGTCTTTAATATGTTTCCAAAGTGGTTTCGATCAATAACATTACCTGTTAGAAACGTGAGCGATTAAGTATTCTATTGAAATTCAAGTTTTACCCTGAACTATAGCCTTGGTACTGATTTTTTTCAATCGTTTCAGATTGGTCCGAAGCTGTTCCCACAGTTACATAATGATGTTTTTAATATGTTTTTAAAGTGGTTTTGATCAATAATATTATCTGTTAGAAACGTGAGCGATTCAGTATTCTATTGAAATTCAAGTTTTACCCTGAACTATAGCCTTGGTACTGATTTTTTTCAATTGTTTCAGATTGGTCGAAGCTGTTCCCACAGTTACATAATGATGTTTTTAATATGTTTTTAAAGTGGTTTTGATCAATAATATTATCTGTTAGAAACGTGAGCGATTTAGTATTCTATTGAAATTCAAGTTTTACCCTGAACTATAGCCTTGGTATTGATTTTTTTCAATCATTTCAGATTGATCCAAAGCTGTTCCCACAGTTAGATAATAATGTCTTTAATATGTTTCCAAAGTGGTTTTGATCAATAATATTATCTGTTAGAACCGTGAGCATTTTAATATTCTATCGAAATTCGAGTTTTACCCAAACTATAGCCTTGGTACTGATTTTTTCCTTGCAAAATTAATCGTTTCAGATTGGTTCGAAGCTGTTCCCACAGTTAGATAATGATGTCTTTATTACGTTTGCGAAGTGGTTTTGATCAATAGTATTATCTGTTAGAAACGTGAGCATTTTAATATTCTATCGAAATTCGAGTTTTACCCTGAACTATAGCCTTGGTACTTATTTGTTGACTGGAAAAAATATTTTTGTGAAACTGTTCCTAGAGTTACATAATGATGTCCTTGTTATGTTTCTAAAGTAATTTCAATCAAAAATGTTGTTTGTAGAAACTGTGAGCATTTTAGTTTTCTCATGAAGTTCACTTTGAACCATAGCCTTGGTACTGATTTTTTCATTGCGAAATCAATCATTTCAGATTGGTTCGAAACTGTTCCTACAGTTAGATAATGATATGTTTCCAAATTGGTTTTGATCAATAATATTATCTGTTAGAACCGAGTATTCTATCGAAATTCGAGTTTTCGAGAGAATACTAAAATGCATGTACTATATAATTACACATACACATGCTAAGTTGCATGTAAAAGCACATACCAAATTTAAATGATATTTTACGAAGTGTCCAGTTTTTATTCTTGTACTGTTTATATGTGAAGAAGATAAGAGAACATAAAACATTGAAAGTTGCATACATGTACATGTACATGTATGTTATAGTACATTTATATATACATGTGTACATGTATGTGTAGTATATGATAGTACATTTATATATACATGTGTACATGTATGTGTAGTATATGATAGTACATTTATATATATATGTGTACATGTATGTGTAGTATATGATAGTACATTTATATATATATGTGTACATGTATGTGTAGTATATGATAGTACATTTATATATATATATGCGTACATGTACATGTATGTGTAGTATATGATAGTACATTTATATATATATGTGTACATGTATGTGTAGTATATGATAGTACATTTATATATATATGTGTACATGTATGTGTAGTATATGATAGTACATTTATATATACATGTGTACATGTATGTGTAGTATATGATAGTACATTTATATATATATGTGTACATGTATGTGTAGTATATGATAGTACATTTATATATATATGTGTACATGTATGTGTAGTATATGATAGTACATTTATATATATATGTGTACATGTATGTGTAGTATATGATAGTACATTTATATATATATATGCGTACATGTACATGTATGTGTAGTATATGATAGTACATTTATATATATATTATATATATATATGTGTGTGTACGTGTACATTCATGTGATTATGAAAGTTGGTATAGTAGTTTGGTTAGCTCACTAATCACAAACACATGTGTATAAAGCAGGTGGCCCTGATTCTAACTCTAGCTACTGCTAGATTTCATTTTCTTATAACCTGATACAATATTAATAAATAAATGAATCAGAGAGACCACATGAATCAGGGTAACCTCATGAATCAGGGTAACCACATGAATCAGGGTAACCACATGAATCAGAGGAACCTCATGAATCAGGGTAACCACATGAATCAGGGTAACCATAAAGAATTACATGAATCAGGGTAACCACATGAATCAGGGTAACCACATGAATCAGGGTAACCATAAAGAATTACATGAATCAGGGCAACCACATGAATCAGGGTAACCATAATGAATTACATGAATCAGGGTAACCACATGAATCAGGGTAACAAGATTTCAATTACTTCTAACCTCATACAATAAGAATTAAGTTAGTAATAAATACATGTTACATTACATTAATAATGTACATGTATATATATATATATATATATACAATGTACATACATTAAGGAAATCCAATATAACAGTGTAGTTATTTTCATCTATCCAAGTCACCACCAGTTGAAAGATGGTGCTATCATTGCATGCTCCATCAACCATCACCTTCATAGATCCGTTATTCTCTGGGAGTGTAATGACCTGATACTGTGTGGAAAGTGAGTGTGATACGGGAAGCTAGGCATCTACACGTACATATATAATGTATGCTTATCACAATGTCTTACCTCTGGTGTTTTTCCAGTGTCTTTACTGGTATTACGATCATAAATATAAAAGTTCATTTGGAAAGATGCGTATAGACAAACTGTTTTAGTATCATTGTCTTTCACTGTATAGACTCTGTTGCTACATGACACTACAGAATATGATAGACTAATTTACATTAGGGGTGGGCAGTATACTGGTATTTAGTTGAAATTCAATATTCTTTCCTATACCGCGGTACGGTATTGCAAAATTTTGCATACCGAAATATCGAAATATACGATTAATTAAATAATTTACGTGCCACGCTCATAATTTCGAGCACATGGCCAGCTGAAATAGTGCTTTAGCAGTGTTTGATAGGCTTTTGTAAGTAGCGATTAAGTTAGAAAAGAGTGCTAGATATCTATTCTTCAACAGGAGATGCTAAATTTGTGTGGTGAGAAGCAGTGTTCTCTCTATGTTGTTTTAGAGGGGTACAGTACCCCCTAAAGTGTAAATGTACCCCTCTATCAGTCATAAAAACACCAATTTAATTTTGAATATTAATACTATTTTAAAATGATAACACACAAAAATATAAATTTAAAGTATTTCCACCATTGATTCCCATTTCCTAAGAGCAGGGTAAGGGTCCCATTGTAACAGAAATTCATACAAGATTAATTAATTAACTATGACATAATAATTACTTTGTCACTTCCGTGTGCCCCCCCTATTGCAAAATCCTGGTGAGAACACTGGTGAGAAGTGTTACTTTATTTTGGTAGCACATGTCAATTTATATAAGTGACTTGTTGTTGAGCTTATACTATATTATGTCAAAAATTTATGTTTTATATATAGATCTAGTATCGTAGAAGTCTGAACGCGTTGTTTTGTGGTGTTTTAGGTATCGTTTATTGACTAAAAATGCTCATGGGTGTGACCAATTGTAGAAACACGTGGTTAGTCAGAATTTAGTTGTATTGCGATATTTTATTTCAAAATACCGTGATACGGTATTAGCCAATACCGCCCACCCCTAATTTACATGGCTGAATGTACAAGTATCAATCAGACTGAGGGTGAAAATGAGTATGAATGGATGGATAGATTGATAAATGATGGCTGGATAGATTGATAAATGGATGAACAGATTGATGGATATAGGAGTGGATGAATAGATTGATGAATGAATGAGTGCATAGATTGTCAGTAATAAATGTTACATACATGTATGGAGTATTAATCTAATAGATATTTATATAATTATATATATATATATATAATTTATAGTGTTTTTTGAGGTTGAAAACCACTTCAGCAGACTAATACTTTAACTATGGATTGACTAGCCATAACAAAGTACACAAGTATGAACTGCACATGCGCATGCGTTAACCTCTGAGATAAGGACACCTAGTTATATAGGACAAAAAGGGCCATCCCAATGGTGAACCTGCATATATAACTCATTCATAACTAAGCTAATTACACTTCATAATTATAATTATCAACATGCACGGTGCTGTTTTCAGTATCGGTACCACACAGACAACACACTGGTACACACACACACACGCACAGATACATAATACCTGATGAGATAGCTATGATCAAACATATAACGGTTAGCTTCAGTCTATCCATCATTTACACATCACAAGTTCTCTATTCAGTGTTTAGTGTTTACAAAGACATTGAGCTTAATCAGCGTATTAGTTCGTCATGTGTATATCACGTGACATGGGCGTGACTGGAGCGTGTCAGTGGCACGTTCTTCAAAGAAAATGGCCATAGAAACAGATATCTTGAGAGTTAGTGAAATAAGATCATTCAAAATATATGCTATTGTATTAATATCAAATCTTAATTATAAAAGTGGACTGAATCATATATTCATTTGTATTGTCTCTTTTTAGGATGGGATCATACAGAAATTGAAAGAATATGATGCTTATATAGGTATGCTAGTACACTGTATATACAATAACTATGCACTTCGATTGACTATGAGTAGTTCAATGTGTTAGTGGTGCATAATATAGGGATTAGAATTATAATTATGCAATAATCTATATTGTCCTGCTCAATCTTATTAATGAATATTTCTCAAGTTTTTTCGTATGTGGGCTTTAAATAGATATTTTGTTCATATACCATGTTGACTCCGCCCTATAGATAATGAATTACCAGATTATATCATAGTAATGATAGCAAACAGAAAAACATTTCAACAGATTCAGAATGATCTGCAACTATTTTTAGGAAATAACACGGATACATTTACGCAATGGTAAGAGGATCAGGTACTATCTGTAACACTCTATTTAGTTCTGCTGTAGCACTCTATGCAATGGCATTTCCCTTTGATGTGGTCAAAGGAATGCAATTAAATCACAAATATGCTTTGATTTTTGTGTCGGCACCACTCTGTTGAAGTGTCCCCAGCTAAAACAATCAGTTATTTCCTTTTTATATACATGTATAATTATGTATTGATTAGACACACCCCTTTTTGAATAATTCACCTATATACCCAGATAATTTATATCATGATACATGTATGTTAATAGTTACAGTTTACTAAAACCACTGAATAATCTTAATAATAAAATTCAATTACATTGGAGAAGCAATATCTCCGGAATTGAATACTGGGATAATGTTTTATTTTGATAGTTACTTACTAGTGAACACTAATACATCATACTTCTTTCCACCAAATTAGTCAGAGATATCACAATGATTCTATCATGTATTTAGCTCTTTATTTATTGATGTACAATGTAGTTATTACTACAAAGGGAAAGAAGAATTAATATGGAATCAATAAAATCTTTTGCTTCTTCAAATTATTAAAATATCATTGAGTATTTTACAAATTAATATAGGCTACGTAATGTGGGTATATTATAGTTTATAGGGAATGATGTACATGTATTTCTCTAAAGGAGTATAGAAAGATTGCTGTAATGTTAATCCATCAATGCTTCATTCTATACATGTAGGTTACAGAGAGTTTTGTCAAATCCTGAACTGTTAGCTAAGGACAAATCTCCTGTTAGCTCTGAAGGTAAATGCATACTAAATGAATGAAAGGTTCCAATCACTTACAGTGTGAGACTGTTAGTACATTGTACATAAATGTCTATTGCATGTACAATGCTAATGTATGTACATGTACATGTACATATACATGTACATGTACATAAACATGTACATGTACATAAACATAATAGTGCATGTGTATATACATACATTGTAAACATGTACATGTACATAAACGTGTACATGTACATAAACATGTACATGTACATAAACATGTACAATGCTATTGCTTATACATGTACATCGTCATTGCATGTGTATATACATAAACATGTACATGTACATAAACATGTACATCGCTATCACAATTCTCCAGGTACTCCTTTAGGTTCTACACCCAGATCTAACAGATCACATTCTCGAACACCACAACCATATTCAATTGAAACTAAAAGATCCAGATCACCTCTCAATACCTCCAGTGACTTCATAAATAAGCATCCTCCTTCACCTATCACATCAGTAGCAAAAGTTGCCAAGGAGACTAAAGAGGAGGAGGAAGAGGAAGTTCCTAGAGGTATACAGAAAGTTAAATTACCTCCTGACCCTCTAGAAAGAAAAACAGCTGTTCGCAGAAGGGATGAAGTATGTCACATGATCAGTCACATGACATTTAGTATATACATGTATATTTGTATATCATTGCTACATAATATGTGTACATGTACAGTGTACATAGCACATAAAATGCACATGTGTAAATGTACCTATGCATATACATGTACATGTACGTTCATATACTATACATGTACATTCATACATGTACATGTACATTCACACTGTACATGTATTCTTATTTACAGCCTTGGAGAACTAAAGATCAAGATTTAAGAAGTTTAATTCGTAGAAGAAAAGGTGAAGTTACACATACTGATAGTGAAGATGAAGATAATGAAAGAGGAGGTGTATCTAGTGTTGTAAAGTTACCAGAAAAGCAAGAGAGGTAAAAATACTATCAATTTTCATATTAATACTACTGTATACTGTATTGCATTGTACTGTACATGTACATGTATACTGTAATGTGTTGAGAGTGTGCTCTACTGTTGTACTATAGTGTGTGATTGCTATACTGTACTGTACTACACTGAATGTACTCACTATATTCTACTTTACATATACTATACTATATTGTAGCTGTAATGTACTGCACTGTACATGTACATGTATATAATCTTGTCCAGACCTAGAAGATCAGGAGGAACTGGTCGTCTCTTACAAAAAGCAATTTCTGATATTCACAGTCGAAGAGGACAAAGAAAGAGAGGAAGCGAGAGAAGACACAAAGATCAGGAGAACAGCACTGGAGGTATATTATATATTGTACGGTGTGTGCCGGCTATAGTCCCCATTACTTGTGCATACTCAATGCACTTTAATCTTTCAAGTTAATCCTTCAAGTTATTTTCCATGTGGCTTGAAATATTGAATTTGGTATCCAAGAGAAGCCACTACCCATCTTAAGTACCTCAGTATGTTGGTTTCTGCATAGTATGATATACCATTACCACTCCTTTGGATTTCTGTAATGCTCTACAAGATGATAGAATAGTGTATTTTGTAGTCTCTTATGATAATTATTTCAGGCAAAATGGTACATGTATATTTTAACATACATGTACATGTACATGTATATATACGCGTACATGACTACATGTACATGTAGTGATAGATATTAATACTCAGTTACAGAGGTACTAGATGTTCCTAGTAGTGAGTTTGTTGATGAGTTTCGTCATGAAGAGAAGAGACTCAAAGATGATACTGAGGTCAAAAAAGAGATGAAAGTTGAAGAAGTTAGATTAGAGCAGATTACAAGTGTTGAAGAAAAAGTGATAGTACCAGAAGAAACAGAATTGAAATTAACTGAGGTAACAAATACATTAATGAAAGAAAATTCCTTTCTCTGTCTCACTAAGTTACTGAATTATATATATCTTAACCAGATTACAATAATTCTCCACTCCGCCTACATAGGCAAGGGTTAATTAGTGTGTTTACCATAATTGTGTATTAATAATTTATTATATATATATAATATTAATGCATTTTGTTGCAGGTAGAGGCTGCTACACTTGCGGCTGTCAGGAAGGTGTTACCAAGGAAACAGGTTGACTTGAGAGATTTCTTGAAAAATAAGAGAGAAAACAAAGAAGAAAAGTATAGCCATCTATCTGTCCCTCCATCCACTCTTCCATCCATCTACACCTCCATCATCTATCCATATATTCACCCACTATCCATTCTCTTAGTACTAGATTTGTTGTTACAATGGAGGGTGTGAAAAATGATTTTGTAAGTTTAAATACATCAGAGAAGGAAGATGAAGAGGAACTGAATGAAGATGAAGATGAAGATACGAAACAGAACAAAGGATTATCAGAGAGATGTAAATTTTGGCCTAATTGTAAAAATGGTGACTCTTGTCCTTTTCATCATCCTACAGTACCTTGTAGGTATGTACAGAAGTATTAGAATATAATTTAATGTGTTCACTGCTTGTATCATCATGATACATGTAACTGTACATGTACATATACATGTATATATTTGTTTGTACAGTGCATGTCAAGTTTACACAATTAAGTACATGTACATGTACTACAGTACATGTACATGTATGTGTACTTGTCATATAATATTTGCAACAGAAGGAGCTGGTTCAATTCCTGCTCAGTTATCTTTTTTTTTCTTTTTTGCAACACAGGCTCAGCTTTTAATATGTTATATTATACATGTACATGTTTGTATTCAATATATTTTCATCTCTTCTGTCCATCTAGTATATATATTATAATTCTCTCTAGATTATTTCCTAAATGCAAGTATGGACAAAAATGTTGTTTTATTCATCCACTTTGTAAATTTGATGGAAGGTTAGTACAAAATTACTCATCTACTTTTTCCTTTCATCACAATATCTCACATTTCACACTCCTGTTCTTAATATGCACTTTATCGTATCCTCAATGCACTTTTTACATGTACATATGAGGTATCACGAGTGCCATAGCAACAGTGAAGTCATGTGACCTTACTAGGCCAACTTACCCGCAGTTATCTACATAATTCAGTTGTAGTTATTTGCTAATATTGTTGGCATACAATATTAATAGATAAGCGAATGATATTATGTGACAAATTTACAAAAGATCATATTTTCGTTTTAATTATTTCATATTCTGCTATTCTAAGAAGTTGGGTGTCCAGGAAGAGCTATCATTAAGCTTCTTTATTACTAAATTTTATTCATGTTTGACAGTGTTTTTGATAAGCTGCACCATTTGCCCCAAAGAGCTTCTTATTTGGCACTGCACAGTTCTCTCTTTGGGCGAGTGGCACAGTTAATTATGATCATATTGACACTAACAGCATTAACTCTTTGTTAATTAGCTCAAGATGTATTCTCAATGGCACACACACTAAGCCAATTTGGTCCATGCTTCAAAACGTATCAAAAACTCTGATGCCTGATATAAAAAGGCTATTGAAGATAGCGTTTAATAAAACATGTTTAATAACATTAACACAATTTTATGTTATAATGTATATTACGTATTTTTTAGATGTGTTAGACCAGACTGTCCTTATCTTCATACTGTTCCTAAAATTAATACTCCAAATATACAACCTGAAGGTACATACACATGTAGCTATTATTATAAATAGAGTTGAATATACATGTATTACTCTCTCTCTCTCTCTCCTCAAACACACAGTAATTCCTCTTTCAATGGCTAGTCCATTTGCACCTATGACACAGGTACAGTATACTACGTGATTACAGTAACTATAGTGTAATATTTTATCATTCCTCCAGTTTCCTTACAGTGGTGGAAGAACAAGAGCCAGATATCCTAAGAAATCAGCTCTTACCTGGACACCAGGAAAACCTGTTAGGTACATGTATAATTATATATAACATATTTATATGTATAATAATATCTAATCACATGAAGGTGTATAATTTTGTGACATTATTTCTGAAATTCACCATTAAAGATTGTAAACTAAATGTTTATATTTAAACACTTCATATGTAATTAATGTATTAGCTACTATACAGTTATAATGAACAGTACATGTACATAGTTTATATCATGAAGAATTGCTTCATACCAATTCTAATTACACAAAACACTATTGGGTATTTCCCAGCTGTTTAATTTGGACAGCTGCATTATTGAAAATATAAAACATGCAGCCACTATCTGAGAAAGGTGGGGGATTTGCATGGGATAGTGTTTATTTTGGATGTTACTGTCAAAATAGTGGAATGGCTGCTTACACAGGTGTATGCTTACCCATGTATGATATAATGTACTACTAAAATCACTATTCCAGTACTAACCAGTTTCATTGTTTTGCATTAAACATAACAATAAATCTGAAATTTATTATAAATGATTAAGTTTATAGATATCAGCAATCACAGTTTTTGATATGCATGGGCCAAATTGGTTCAACAATGGCTAGCGTGTGTGTGCCATTGGGAATACATCAATTAGTAAAAAATTAATGCTGTTAGTGACAATATAATCATAATTAACTGCGCCACTGGCACAATGAGAGAACTGTGCAGTGCCAAATATGAAGCTCTTTGGGCCAATGGTGTGCCATATGAGCTTATCAAAAACACTGATGATAATATTGTAATCCAAACTCTATTCTTTTATTTAGTGATAGGCAGTTTGCAGTATCAGACTCAAAGACGACCAGTATGAAAGTTCAATGAACAGATGAAGTTTCTTTAATTTTGTTTCTTATTCATGTTTTGAAAACATGTTCTTCATCTTTAAATCTTCATGAGAACTACATTATATTCCTTCAATGCTAATATTGTGTATAATAATTAAGAAGAGATTTAACAGCCTCATTTCGGTAACTCGTAAATGTACATAAATATATCACACAAAATTTCCACCCTACGTCTATAATTATAGTGTGCTGCATGTAATTAAACAGTGCACTTAAAATTTAACCACTTATTGTGTTGTAATCGGTGGTATGCATGTTATTTCATTAAGTCTTGATCAAGATAGTTTATAACGTCTATTAGCAAAGCTGTAACTATGAAAAGATCGATCTGGAGAAAAAATTCCATATACAACTACTTTTGAAACCCTTAGTTAAGTAACGTACTGAGGTTTCAATCAATCCATGTACCACCTTCTTAATGTTGATATTACTACGCATGGGTGTTTCAAAATGGTCATATAAGAATTTATAACAGCATTTTTACACACCGTAGCTAGTTGCCATTGTGGACCTGGTACTGGTGATATCTTGGAATTGACTAGCCTTCCGGATATAATGTTCAGTGCCACAAATTATCCTCAATCCTAGAGGCAACCTCCTCAATTTTAGGGCTCATAACCATTGCAGGATTAAATGTACATAATCATTATAATCATCAGCATGCAGCATTGAGTGTGGTTTTATATTTGATACTCATGATCAGCAAACAAGCATTTCTATTTAAATGGTAACATGAATTTTAGTGTCTACGTCAAACTATAGTACAGTACAATGTTTGTACTTCAGATTGTACTATCAATTACCAGTGAAACCTTTCTTGTCAGGAATGCAATTATTTCTATTAGAAATACAAACAAATAATTATTTTGCTACCACAACTTCACCAGACAGTGTGGAAAACACAAAATTAATTACTAACGTGTATACTTATATAACACATCGCTCCCACATAATATATAGTGACTGGCTGGACTAGTCTAATGTGTTGTATAATCATAATTTGCTAACAAACTGTATGTCAAATTCACTTGTATTGTAATAGTTCAAATGAAATTATACAAATTTGAATAATGTAAGTAATATTGTTGAATCATGTTATTAGAAAACCTTGGATACACCTATGAATATAATAATATTATAATACATGTAATAATTAGGTATCATTATGATTCACTAACCTAATTCTCTCAACATGTCTTGTGTAATTTCATTAAGTTTATCATTATTCTGTTTCTTCAGTACATCACAAAACATCATTAATTTCTCGAGATCATTATCAGCTCTCAGCATCCTCCATATATCATTAACTAATTTGCTAACTTTGTCATAACGAGAGTAACTTGATGTAGTCAATACTCTATCTTTCATATGAAATGTTACTAGACCAGCAGAGTGAAGATCATTAGCTAGTTTCTCAGGATCTAACACAACATCAGTTATATCAGACAAGTGTCTTGTGAGTATGTTCTTAGGAGATGGTAAATGTTCTGTCTCATCTCTTTCAGTATCTTCTACACTTGTTGTAGTGAGATGAAGTGAATTAGAAGAGGTCATGGATTGGATATTAGGTAATGGTATTGTACTGTCTAGTAAGTCATGTTGAGTAGGAGTGATAACAGTTATCTCTGATGTGTGTGATGATGATCCTGAAAGGAATGTACTGAATATTGCACACATAATTATAGTATTACTATACCTGTAGTGGTCTGACTAGTTTCACTATGTGAACTTACAACAGGTAAAGGTATATGTGATGATTCTATAGTGTATAAAAATGATACCCTTCATGAGGTAGCCATATAAGGTGATCAATTTTATGTTATCTATCATAACTTACACATGACTATCAGTAGTATTAATAATATACTATTACAGATAACATTACTGACATTAACCTTTGCAAGGGTCAGTAGCTTGTTCACTGCATATCCTCATTATAGTTGGATCTCTGTTAAGAGTATTAGCAATATCCTGTATAAAGAAACAAATAACATGTTATAATAATAATCTAATATAATATCAAATCACTCACTTCAGGATTACGTCCTGCAAATACTGATAATGTATCAGGTTGAATAGGTTCAAATGGAAATAGATCTGATATCTTCATCTGTTTATCTCCTTCTGTATCCAGGACAAATAGTTCCTTTTGAATAATACATGAGGCGATCAATTCGATATCATAAAGTGTTAGTGTAGAAGGTTTCTGGATAGGGTAGTGTAATTGTGAGGGGTCAATAACAAATTCTTGTAGCTTTAAACTGGGACAAAGCTGTTGTTGAAGTGAAAGTATTTCACAAAGTAAGTCTTTACAAAGACGAAGCATGTTTTGTTCTGATCCTACTTGACATGACATTAACAGTAGAACACATTGACTATTATCAACTAGTTCTACTAAACTCTGAACACCACGTGTGTCCTTCCACAGAATACCACTTGTCCAAATGGTACATCGTCGATGAAGTTTATTCTCTGTTGACTTTGGGAGAGCATATTGAAAGGAAAGATGAAGGAGAAGAACATGAAGGAAACGAGGAAGAAAGAACTGATGAGGATTAGAACACTGAAGACACCAACCAAACTGAAATGTTCCACTGATCTCTTGAGGTCTCTCTGTGTTACGTATGAGGGCAGGAAAATATAATAATCTCTCCCTCATCTCATCTGATGATTCATCATCTCTCATCATCAGATTAGTGGAAGTCAAGAAGTCTTGACTGATCTCCTGACACAGCTCCATATACTGAAGAAACAGAACTAACATTTCTGAAGATAAATGTGAGAAGAGTCGAGAAACAGTAGACAGGGTAATAATTCCTGTATTACTAGCTATATCGTGATGTTGTTTAAAATTCTCTGGAGCAAACAGGACACCATTTATATCAGTAAGAAGAACTCCCTTTCGAGAAACAATCCATGAATTACCAGATTCGTGGATGTTCTTTAGAAACACAATGAGACCAGTTGCATGAAGAGAAGAGAGTAACTCAGACATTGTATTTACCTCTGCTGGTACATAATACTGTTTTGATTCTATTACAAGTGTTCTTAGCTGATCTAGTGTGAAGACACTCTCTTTTGTTTCTTCAAGTAAACCATACAACATGTGACAATACAGACCCATTTCTCTTGTATTAGCGCTACGAATTGATTGACAAGCACTGGATAAGGTAGTTGTAAAGGAAGAAAGCTCACCACCAGCAAGTCTACGACAATTAAGAGGTACTAACCCACAATTTACTACACCACTCTGTTGAGAAAGTCGTGATGATGTAATGTCAGCTAGTTCTCTGTAGATACCTGATCGTTGTTTCTGTTCGACTTCATCGATATGGCTGGCTACTATAACTAAATGACACTGACCTAATGCCTTGTGGCTTTCATTCTCCACAATAGTCAGCCAATAATGAAGATGTTTGTACACTTCCTTCTCAGATAAGCGAACTACGATAATGAAAACAGCTGCAGAACCATGAAGTAGATTCTCAAGAACTGCAATATGACTAGAGTAGTATTCTGATTGACCTGCTGAGTCATGTAGGATAACATTTCCTAATTCCCTGTGTTCTAGTTTACTAGGAATTATGCCAGCTGTACAAAGCTCTACTCCCTTTACATACTGAAACAGACCACGTACCGAAGCAAACACACCACTGGCTCTCTGAATAATGACCTGAGCTAATGTACTCTTACCCACTCCAGAATTACCCAGTACAACTACATTGACATAGGAGTTAACTGGATGAGAAATCTGGATTTTACCAAACTTGGCAAATACTGCTTTCATTTTTTCTCTGTACTGTTTTGGTACTAGTGTTAGTGGTGTTGAACCAAATTTATTTTTAGCTAAGGGATCAAATTTTCCAGTAGAAACAAGTTCTTCGATAATAGAAGTGCTACCTAGACAATGTTGACATGCAATGTGCAGTGGAGTATTACTGTCATTATTCTCACTCACCAGATCAAATTGATACTCACTAATCAGGTACCGAACCATAAACATATCATTCAAAATACAAGCCTGATGTAGCAGAGTGTTGCCATCATTGTTCTGACTCATTGGATCACAATGACATTCGTTAATCAGGTAGTGAACTATTTGAATACCACTATTAGTACAGGCCAGGTGTAGTGGAGTATTGCCATTTTTGTTCTTATTCATTGGATCACAATGACATTCATTAATCAGGTAGCGAACCATTTGCATATCTCTATTAGTACAAGCCAGGTGTAGTGGAGTGTTGCCATTTTTGTTCTTATTCATTGGATCACAATGACATTCATTAATCAGGTAGCGAACCATTTGCATATCTCTATTAGTACAAGCCAGGTGTAGTGGAGTGTTGCCATTTTTGTTCTTATTCATTGGATCACAATGACATTCATTAATCAGGTAGCGAACCATTTGCATATCTCTATTAGTACAAGCCAGGTGTAGTGGAGTTTTGCCATTTTTGTTCTTACTCATTGGATCACAATGACAATTGCTAATTAGGTAGTAAACCATTTTCATATCTCTGCTACCACAAGCCAGATGAAGTAGAGTGTTGCCATCATTGTTTTTACTCGTCAGATCAAAATGGCATCTGTTAATCAGGTAGTAAACCATTTCCATGTCTTCATTACTATAAGCCAGATGAAGTAGAGTAGTGCAATCATTGGTTATACTCAAAGGATCACGATAACATTCAGTATTCAGAAAGTGAATTAGATTCGTATTTTGACTTCTATAAACCAGATAAAGTGGAGTGATTTGATCATTATTCATACTCATTAGATCACACTGACATTGATTTATCAGGTACTGAATTACAGGCATATCTTTACTTTTACAAGCTAGATGTAATGGAGTGTTTCCGTGATAGTTCTTACTCATTGGATCACAATGACATTCTCTGATCAGGTACTGGATCACTTGCAGATTTCTTATTTGACGACATGCCATATGTAGTGAAGTATTGCCAGCATTGTCTGTACACATTTTTTTGAACTGATATTCATTGATGAGCATCTTTGCTATATCAATCCATCCATGATAACATGCGAGATGAAATACTGTCTGCTGAGTAGTTGGCATCTTTAGATTGTGAACGTCATCTACAAAAGGTAGCAGTTGAATTGCTGCATCTTGAATCCCATTCTGAAAGGCCATCAAACATTCCACTTCAATATCACGATATCCAGACATCACTGTCTGATAATGAAACAATAGACAAGTGATTGATGTATAAAAAATATAACTTGATTATAAACACTTACTGTGTATGATAAACTTGAATTATATGAACCTTCCTTCAATACTATGAATTATCTTATCAGCTCATTTGACCACTAACCAATCAAAATGTCACAACTTTGCCACCTGACATGTTTAGCATAAGAGAGGAGCTGCTACACATATGGATTCTCTAAATATAAATTGTGAACTTTACCCAACCCTGTGTTTTAAATATTTATTATAAACATAAAATTAATTGTATTTTAATTGTTTAATAAAAGATAATGTTACGACTGTTAGCCTTGTAATGCAAAGGAGCACGGTGCAGTCTGGTGTCATTTTAAAATTCCACAATTTTTTTGAAATGTCATAATACCTCGTATTAAGTGATGTGTATGCCAAATAACAGATTCAACTAGATGCCGCTAGTGCGAGTTTTTGATTCAGTGTCTTTGGAGACAGTAGGATCTTCAGAGAGTGTGACCGGATAGCTACAGTAAAGATAGAATGTGTGAATGTATAAAGATACATGTGTGATTATCTACTATAGCTATAGCAATTCAGTCTCTATGTGTTCTGAGATCCTCAGGTTTGTCTATAACTTGTCCATCACGGTCAAGGTGTAATATAATTATTGTACAGGAATATAGATCTTGATGCGATAGAAATTTACCAACAGTTCAGATACAATTACACATAATTATGTCAAAGGCGACCATGAAAATGGTGATACTTAAATATAATTCTCATTAGTATGATTCGCTAACCTATAATTCTCTCAATATATTTTGTGTAATTTCAGTAAGTGTTTCATCATTCTGTTTTTTTAGTACATCACAAAATGTCATTACTATCTTAGGATTATTATCACTTCTCAGTTATCTCCATACAGCAATGAGTAATATACTGCCTTTCTCATAACGAGGATAACTTGATGTAGTCAATACTCTATCTTTCATATGAAATGTTATTAGACCAGCAGAGTGAAGATCATTAGCTAGTTTCTCAGGATCTAACACAACATTAGTTATATCAGACAAGTGTCTTGTGAGTGTGTTCTTAGGAGATGGTAAATGTTCTGTCTCATCTTTTTGTTGAATAGAAGTGATAGAATTAAAAACAGTTATCTCTAATAATCCTGAAAGGAATGTACTGAATGATATATATTAATATTAATTACACAACAGTATACAGTGAAGTAATAATTATCATTCTGAAGGTCAGACTATTACGAATAACAGTTAGTGACATTAACCTGTGCAAGAGTCATTTAACTCTGATGTGTGTGATCCTGAAAGGAATGAATAAATTGTTAGTATTGTAGTATTAGTATACCTGTATTCATCTCACCAGTTTCAATGTGTGAAGATACGAGAGCTAAATGTATACTGTCATTTTGTTGCACATCTGTAGTGTATAAAATATAAACTTCATGAAGTAACTACTAACCATATATGGTCATCAATTTTATGTCATCTATCATAATACCAAACTGGTTATCAGTAGAATACAACAGTATAATAATTATATTATTATAGTAAATTTAATCATTGTGAAGGTCAGACTATATTCAGATAACAGGTGTGTTGACATTAACCTTTATGGTCAGTTGCTTGTTCACTGCGTATCCTCAATATAGTTGGGTCTCTGTTAAGAGTATTAGCAATCCTCCTGTGTAAAAAAAACAAATAACATGTTATACTAATCTAATATAATATCAAATCACTCACTTCAGGATTACGTCCTGCAAATACTGATAATGTATCAGGTTGAATAGGTTCAAATGGAAATAGATCTGATATCTTCATCTGTTTATCTCCTTCTGTATCCAGGACAAATAGTTCCTTTTGAATAATACATGAGGCAATCAGTTCAATATCATAAAGTGTTAGTGTAGAGGGTTTCTGGATAGGGTAGTGTAATTGTGAGGGGTCAATAACAAATTCTTGTAGTTTTAAACTAGGACAAAGCTGATGTTGAAGTGAAAGTATTTCACAAAGTAAGTCTTTACAAAGATGAAGCATGTTTTGTTCTGATCCTACTTGGCATGACATTAACAGTAGACACATTGACTAATATCAACTAGTTCTACTAAACTCTGAACACCACGTGTGTCTTCCACAGAATACCACTTGTCCAAATGGTACATTGTCAATGAAGTTTATTCTCTGTTGACTTCGAGAGAGCGTATCGATAGGCAAGATGAAGGAGAAGAACAAGCATGAAGGAAACGAGGAAGAAAAAGTGATGACTATTAGAACACTGAAGACACCAACCAAACTGAAATGTTCCACTGATCTTTTGTGGTCTCTCTGTATTATGTATGAGAGCAGGAAAGAATAATAACTTCTCCCTCATCTCATCTGATGATTCGTCATCTCTCATCATCAGATTAGTAGAAAACAGTAAGCCTTGACTGATCTCCTGACACAACTCCATATATTGAAGAAACAGAACTAACATTTCTGAAGTATATTGCGGGAAGAGTCAAGAAAGTGTGGACAGGGTAATAATTCCTGTATTACTAGCTATATCACGATGTTGTTTAAAATTCTCTGGAGCAAACAGAACTCCATTTACTACAGTAAGGAGAACTCCTTTTTGAGAAACAATCCATGAATTATCAGGTGTGTGAATATTCTTTAGAAACACAATGAGACCAGTTGCATGAAGAGAAGATAATAACTGTGACATTGTTCTACCCTTTACTGGTACACAATACCCTTTTGATTCTCTTACAATTGTTCTTAGCTGATCTAGTGTGTAGACACTCTCTTTTGTCTCATCAAGCAAAGCAAAGAGCATGTGACAATACAGACTCATTTCTCTTGTATTAGCAATACGAATAGATTGACATGCACTGGATACAGTAGCTATAAAGGAAGATAGCTCACCACCTGCAAGTCTGCGACAATCAAGAGCCACTATCCCACAATTACTATACCACTCTGTTAAGATATTCGTGATGATATGATATCAGCTAATTCTCTGTAGATACCTGGTCGATCTTTCGGGTCAACTTCATCTATATGGCTGGCTACTATAAGCACATGACACTGGCCTAATGCCTTATGGCTTTCATTCTCAACAATAGTCAGCCAATGATGAAGATGTTGGTACACTTCCTTCTCAGATAAACTAGTGAAAACAGCTGCAGAACCATGTAGTAGATTCTCAAGAACTGCAATGTGACTAGAGTAGTATTCTGGTTGACCTGCCGAGTCATGTAGGATAACATTTCCTAATTCCCTGTGTTCTAGTTTACTAGGAATTATGCCAGCCGTACAAATCTCCACTCCCTTTACATACTGAAATAGACCACGTAGTGAACCAAACACACCACTAGATCTCTGAATAATGACCTGAGCTAATGTACTCTTACCTACTCCAGGATTACCCAGTAGAACTACATTGACATAAGAGTTAACTGGATGAGAAATCTGGATTTTATCGTACTTGGCAAATACTGCTTTCACATTTTCTTTGTATGGTTCAGGTACTAGCATTAGTGGGGTCTGACCGAACTTATTTCCGGCTAGTGGGTCAATCTTTACAGTAGATAAAATCTATTCAATAATGAAAATACAAGGTGGATAGCGACGACAAGCCTCGTGTAGCGGTGTGTTTCCTCCATTGCTCTTACTCATCAGATTACATCTTAATTCACCAGTCAGGTAGTGAACAATTTGTATATCATTATTACTACAGGCTTCGTTTAGTATAGTGTAGCCAAGATTATTCGTACTCATTGGGTCACATCTACATTCATTAATGAGATACATAACTAGCATCAGATTTCCTTTCTGATGGCATGCTATATGTAGTGATGTGTTACCAAACCTATCTTTGCACATCGGATTAAACTGATATTTACTGATGAGCAACATCACTAACTCAATCCACCCATGATAAGATGTGTAGTGAAGAATTGTCTGCTGATTATGGCGCACTATGAGTTCATGAGGATTAGCTACAAACGGTAACAACCTAATTGCTTCATGTTTTTGCCCAGTTCTAAATGCCCACAAACATTCTCTATCAAAAGACATTATTATACTCACTGACTGCAGCTAAAAATAAAAAAAAATGTAAAAGACATGCATGAATAATTATGAACAAATCTCACTTACCACTACAGTATAAGTTATTTAATTATTATTGCTGATCATGTGACTTTTGACCAATAATTGGAGGTCCTAAAAGTGTGATGTCACAGTACTGACACTTAGGTGTGCAATATTATTAATGCACACTTTTCAACCAAACTCTATTCTTTTATTCTTTTTAGTGATAGGCAGTTTGCAGTATCAGACTCAAAACGACCAGTATGAAGGTTCAGTGAACAGATGAAGTTTCTTTAATTTTGTTTCTTATTCATGTTTTGAAAACATGTTCTTCATCTTTAAATCTTCATGAGAGCTACATCATTTATATTCCAATATTGTGTATAATTAAGAAGAGATTTAACAACCTCATTTCAGTAACTCGTAAATGTACATAAATATATCACACAAAATTTCCACCCTACGTATATAATTATAGTGCGTGTGCCGCAGTAATTAAACAATGTACTTAAAATTTAACTGCTTATTGTGTGTTGTATTCAGTGGTATGCATGTTATTTCATTAAGTCTTCTTGATCCAACGCCTATTATTAGCAAAGCTGTAACTATGAAAAGATGGATCTGGAGAAGCAATTCTATATACAACTACTTTTGAAACCCTTCGTCAAGTAGCTAGTGTACTGAGGTTTCAATCAATCCATGTACCTGCCTTCTTAATGTTGATTTGAATGTTATTACTAGGTGTGGGTGTTTTAAAATGATCACATAAGAGCAGCTAATATTTTTTGCACACCGTAGCTTGTTGCCATTGTGAAACCTGGTACATGTTTGAATGGTGATATCTTGGAATTGTCTAGCCTTCCTGATATAATGTTCAAAGTGCTACAAATTATCCTCAATCCTAGAGGCAACCTCCTCAATTCTAGAGCTCTTAACCATTGCAGGATTAAATGTGCGTTATCTTATCATCATGTAGTATTGGGTGTGGTTTGATACTCATGATCAACATTTCTATTTAAATGGTAACATGAATTTTAGTGTCTATATATGTCAAACTATAGTACAGTACAATGTTTGTACTTCAGATTGTACTATCAATTACCTTTCTCGTCAGGAATGCAATTATTTCCATTAGAAATACAAATAAATAATTATTTGCTACCATAACTTCACAAGATAGTGTAGAAGACACAAAATTAATTACTAACATGTATAATAATTATAATTATATACACTGCAAAAAATAAATCGTTAAAATAACCATTTTATTGGTTAGTACAGAATAGCATGAGTTTCAATTTAGATTGTCAATTGTCATAGAGGATGTTGTGGCTACATGCATGTATGTTACTATGACATAATGTGCACCAAGTATTGGAAGGTATAGATTAAATTATGTGGTTGTGGATTTACAAACCTTTTTGATGACCAGATACAATTACATGTACTTTAGTATAAATTATGAGTAGACAGCACCCTAAAAATTATAGTGATTCAACTATAATTAATATAATTAGTACAAAGTATCTGTGGTAGTATATATAAGATGTATGTATTCCGAACAACCAACAAATTGTTAAATCCTTGCAACTATACTAACCATTAAGTTTGTTTTTTTTGCAGTGTAACACATCGCTCCTGCATTATATATACACTGTAAAACTTAATGGGTTATTTTAACCTTCATTTGGTTACATGAGTTTCAAATCCTCATGAGACTATATAAATCAATCACGCTTCTGTCTTGTATAGCTAGGTAATGTTTACAAGTAGTAATTTGCTATATTGATTAGTATACAAAGTACATGCCATAAAAAAGAATGGTAAAAAAAATACAATGTACATGTACTTTAGATCTATAAATTTCCATAGTAATTACATACATGTGCTGACTTTTCAAATATCTGTGGAGTACATCAAATGTTGTTTGCTATTATAAGTATAACTTATTGTATATATTTATTACTACTCTGCACCACCCCCCCCCCCCCCCCCCCCCCCCACTAGTTAATTAATCAGCCATGAACTATAATTTACTTAATTGCTAAATGAGCTAAATCATTCTCACAGGACAATCATTTGGCTCATTAACTAGTAGTGTGGGAAAGCTATTTTGTGAAATGTTCATGATTTTTATAGAGCAGCTAATACAGTGTACTATAAACAAATATTGAGAGTATGCTCTCACATCCACTAACAGATAGAACACAGAAGGAAGACATAATAATTGCATATGATACTGTTTTAACATGTAAAATCGGCAAATCAATTTGTAGAGTGTGGAATGAGCTATTAACATCTGTTGTTTTCACAGATGTTAAAATTGGAATACTAAAATATAATACACTACAATACTATGCTACGTATATAGCTACATTGTATTAATGTTTGTTACCATATGCCTTATTATGACATGTACTTTATATTAGTCAATTTATAGATCAAGATCAAATGAACTGTGCATGACTTATAAATATTACATTGCAAAAATAAAATTGTTAAAATAACTGGTTAGTACAGTTGCAAGGAATAATTTAAATTGTAATTTAATTTGTCGTGTAGGTTGTTATGTAATAATTAATTTAATAATTGTAATATCACTATCCTTATGCTGTCTAATAGATGTACAAATTAGAATATTTATTTTAATTGAGCCATTTTAAGTTGCCAAACCTTCTTTGTGCATCTAATGTGAGGTATTAGGCATGATAATTGATTATAATAGGTACATATATCTTTTACGTATTTTAACCCTTAGAAGACTGATGTCACATATATGTGACATTTCACCACTACGTGGTTTGCCGTCTGTTCCTAGCTACACGAGGCTGTCCAAATGGTTGTAATTGGCGTCAGGCACAAGCTGACGAACGTGGCTAAAAATGTTGATGGTTTTTCGGCCGCCTTTTGGCCTAAATAACAATCATGGGGGGAATTTTAAAGGGGGTGTCCCCCCGTTAATGCGGGGGATCGAAGGGGGCTGTGCCCCCTCGCTGCCGACGAATTTTGCATTTTTTGACCCCGCCCACGCGCTCTGGTGGGTACCTAAGGCATTTTCCTTGCTGTGAAACCTGTAATCGTGGGTGTAGCTGGTGCCAACATGCAGTGGGGTAATTTTGTTATCCCCAGTTCCAGTCAAAAGAGGGAGAGCACTGCATTTGATTTGATCCTACGAAGCGCTTGGGGACATTCGAGTCCCGGTAAGCAAGTTGGTGGAAGTAGTACTCCATGTCGGAAAAGGAGCCAAGTTTGGGGTAGAGAAAGTGAACGGTGGCTACATTATATGCAATAGAGTCGCCAGTGTTGGAAATGGGAAGAATTTTGAAAAACAGGCTCAGTCCTCTAAGGGTTAATATAATTAGACCAAAGTAACTATGGTGTTAGATGTATGTATCCTGAACAACCAACTAATTGTTAAATCCTTGCAACTGTACTAACCAATATATTTGTTATTTTAACAATTCTATTTTTACAGTGTAACTAGCAGGAAAAATAAATCAGCATGGAGGAAAATATAATTGCATTGAAACTCCTGTAACCAACTGAAGGTTATTACTTTTTACAGTGTATAGTGACTGGACTACTCTCATTTGTGACAGTATACACATGTATTGTAATCATAAATAGTGCTAACAAGCTGTATGTCAAATTCAATTGTATAGCAAATAAAACAATGAAATGTGAAAAATTATACAAATTTGAATAATGTAAGTAATACTGTTGAATCATGTTATTAGAAAACCTTGGATAAACCTATGAATATAATAATATTATAATACATGTAATAATTAGGTATCATTATGATTCACTAACCTAATTCTCTCAACATGTCTTGTGTAATTTCAGTAAGTTTATCATCATTCTGTTTCTTCAGTACATCACAAAACATCATTAATTTCTCGGGATCATTATCAGCTCTCAGCATCCTCCATATATCATTAACTAATTTGCTAACTTTGTCATAACGAGAGTAACTTGATGTAGTCAATACTCTATCTTTCATATGAAATGTTACTAGACCAGCAGAGTGAAGATCATTAGCTAGTTTCTCAGGATCTAACACAACATCAGTTATATCAGACAAGTGTCTTGTGAGTATGTTCTTAGGAGATGGTAAATGTTCTGTCTCATCTCTTTCAGTATCTTCTATACTTGTTGTAGTGTGATGAAGCGAAGTAGAAGAGGTCATGGATTGGATATTAGGTAATGGTATTTTACTGTCTAGTAATTCGTGTTGAGTAGGAGTGATAACAGTTATCTCTGATAAGTGTGATGATCCTGAAAGGAATGTACTGAATATTGCACACATAATTATAGTATTACTATACCTGTAGTGATCTGACTAGTTTCACTATGTGAACTTACAACAGGTAAATGTATATGTGATGATTCTATAGTGTATAAAAATGTGACCTTTCATGAGGTAGCCATGTAAGGTGATCAATTTTATGTCATCTATCATAACTTACAAATGACTATCAGTATACAACACTACATACTATTACAGATAACAATTACTGACATTAACCTTTGCAAGTGTCATTTGATTGTTCATTTGGTATTCTCATTATAGTTGGGTCTCTGTTAAGGGTATTAGCAATATCCTGTATAAAGAACAAATAACATGTTATAATAATAATCTAATATAATATCAAATCACTCACTTCAGGATTACGTCCTGCAAATACTGATAATGTATCAGGTTGAATAGGTTCAAATGGAAATAGATCTGATATTCTTTTCGGTTGTTTCACCCCTTCTGTATCCAGGACAAATTCTTCCTTTTGATTAATACTTGAGGCAATCAGTTCAATATCATAAAGTGTTAGTGTGGAGGGTTTCTGGATAGGGTAGTGTAATTGTGAGGGCTCAATAACAAATTCTTGTAGCTTTAAACTGGGACAAAGCTGTTGTTGAAGTGAAAGTATTTCACAAATTAATTGTTTACAAAGACGAAGCATGTTTTTTTGCGATCCTACTTGACATGACATTAACAGTAGAACACATTGACTATTATCAACTAGTTCTACTAAACTCTCAACACCACGTGTGTTACCCCACTGAATACCACTTGTCCAAATCGTACATCGTCGATGAAGTTGATCCTCTGTTGACTTTGGGAGAGCATATCGAAAGGCAAGATGAAGGAGAAGAACATGAAGGAGACAAGGAAGAAAGAACTGATGAGGATTAGAACACTGAAGACACCAACCAAACTGAAATGTTCCACTAATCTCTTGAGGTCTCTCTGTGTTACGTATGAGAGCAGGAAAAAATAACAGCCTATCGTCACCTTTCATCTTAAGATTATTAGAGGGTAATAAATCTTGACTTATGTCCTGACACAGTTCCATATGTTGAAGAAATAGTACTAACATATCTGAAGGATATTGTGGGAAGAGTCGAGAAAACGTAGAGAGGGAAATTATTCCTGTATTATTAGCTATGTCGTGATATTGTTGAAAGTTATCAGGAGCAAACAGAACTCCGTTTACTTCAGTAAGGAGAATTCCCTTTTGAACAATTACCCATGAATTACCAGATGTCTCATTCTTGAAAAACAGAATGAGACCAGTTGCATGAAGTGAGGAGAGTAACTCTGATATCTCTGCAATCTGTAGTGGTGCGAAATATCCTTCTGATTTCTTCAAGGTTATGATTAGCTTGTCAAGTCTGTAGAAAGTATCTTCCCTTTCTTGAAGCAAGGCAAACAACATATGACAATACAGGCTCATTTCTCTTTTATTTGTGCTTCGAAGAGATTGACATGCACTCGATAAAGTAGTTGTAAATGAGGAAAGCTCACCACCAGCAAGTCTACGACAATCAAGAGGTACTAATCCACAATTTACTATTATACTATTCTGTTGAGAAAGTCGTGATGATGTAATATCATCTAATTTTCTGTAGATAGCTGGTCGATCTTTCTGGTCGACTTCATCGATATGGCTGGCTACTATAACTAAATGACACTGACCTAATGCCTTATGGCTTTCATTCTCCACAATAGTCAGCCAATAATGAAGATGTTTGTACACTTCCTTCTCTGATAAGCGAACTACGATAATGAAAACAGCTGTAGAACTATGTAGTAGATTCTCGAGAACTGCAATGTGACTAGAGTAGTATTCTGCTTGACCTGCTGAATCGTGTAGAATGACATTTCCTAATTCTCTGTGTTCTAGTTTACTAGGAATTATGCCAGCTGTACAATGCTCCACTCCCTTTACATTCTGAAATATACCGCGTACCGAAGCAAACACACCACTGGATCTCTGAATAATGACCTGAGCTAATGTACTCTTACCTACTCCAGGGTTACCCAATAAAACTACATTGATGTAGGAGTGAACAGGATGAGAAATCTGGATTCTACCAAACTTGGCAAAGATAGCTTTCACAATTTGTTTGCATTTACCACTACTAGCTAGCATTAACGGAGCCTCGCCTAAATTATTTTTAGCTAGTGGATTAATCTTTCCAATTGAAAGAATGTATTCAATAGCAGGAATACTGAAGTCATAATGACTGTGTGCACATAGTAAATGTAGCAGCGTATTTCCCTCATCATCTTTACTCATGGGATTGCAATGACGGATCAGGCATTGAACCATCTGTGCATCTTCATGCCCATAAGCCAGATGCAGTGGAGTGTTGCCATCATTGTTCTTACTCATTAGATCATAATGACATTCTCCAATCATTAACTGAACCATCTGCATATCTCCATTTTTGCAAGCCACATGTAGTGGAGTGTTGCCCCGATCATTCTTACTCATTGGATTACATTTACAGGTAATCAGATACTGAACTATCTCAATATCTTTATTTATGCAAGCCATGTGTAGTGGAGTGTTGCCAGAATTATTTTGAGCCATCGGATTACATGAGAATTCGCTAATAAGATACTGAACCATCTCTATATCTCCATACGCATGTCTACAAGCCACATGCAGTAGTGTGTTGCTGCCATCATTCTTACAGCTTGGATCTAATAGACACTCTCTATTCAGATACATGATTATACCAAGATTTCCTCTCTGACGACATGCTTTATGTAGACAAGTGTTGCCAAACCAATCCCTACACATTGGATCTAAGTGATATTCTTCGATAAGCTTTACCACTATGTCCATCCATCCGTGATAACATGCCCAATGAAGAAGTGTCTGTTTGTTAAAGTCTTTTAGTTCACGAGGATTACCTACAAAAGGTAACAGTGCAATTGCGTCTTCCTTTCTTCCATATTTTCCAAATACTCTCAAACACCTTTCTCCAATTCTGCTAACAGACATTACTCTTCGCGTGGACCGGCGCGCGCAGGGTTGATTAATTTTTTTTATTAATTATTAGTCTGGGTGGGGCAGTTAATGATTTTCCTAGGAGGGGATTTCGATGCTGGTATAGGGCCAAGGGGTCAATCCCAGCTGGGTCCAAAAACTACGGTGATAGTCATAATGTTGTGCAAATAGCTACCTAATTATAGCTACACTGCAAACACTAATGTGTTAAACTGAATAAGCAATTTATTGGCTCAGTAGTACAGTTGCATAAATTTCAATCCGCTAGTTTGTCATACACATTGTTGTGGCTAAATGCATGATGTTATTACTACAACTTGGTGTGCACCAAGTATAAAAATGTACACTAGAATAAATTAAATTATGTGTTTGCAGGTTTCCAAACCCTTTTGTTGGCCAGAACTGCCAAATACAATCATTTTAATTGGTTGTTGGTTGAAATGAGTAAGACAGCACCCTAAAATGGTTATAATTAGCACAAAGTAGTTACGGCATTAGCATGTCATACATAATAATCTGAACAACCATACAACTAATTGTTAAATCCTTGCAACTGTACTAACCAATAAAATAGTTATCTTATAATTAACTATTTTTCAGTGTAATATGCATATTTAGACTCTTTAGAACCTCAATCTGATTGTGAGTGCTATATATATAGGTTTGTGCCACAGGGACTAAGGTTTCAATAACATAAACAGGACCAATGTCAAAAAAGCTTCTTACAAAATACATATAGTTCACTGAAATAGTCCTCTAAATAAGGGATTATTTGATACCCAATAATCTGAAAAACCTGAAGAGACAAGAGAGAATTGTAAAAATTAATTTGATGTACTCATAATAGTAAATTATTATACATATTCATACATGTGAAGAGTTAATCCCATTAAATTTGTTCAACCACATTCTTTTTCATCTTCTCGATGATATCATGAAGGAATTAATGGTTGTTTTTCAAAAGCTTTCTGAACTATTTCTATATAGGTGTTCAGTGCTCTGTTCAACCTTCATAAGTACACGAGTTAGTAAGATATCAGCACTAGCAGCTCATCCTTCTTTGAGAACTTCAATCTTTAAGTTTATGTCAATGATTCCCGTAGCAAATAGCTCCAGTGATAACGAAAGCAAGGTTGATGGACTGGTATTTAGTAGTCTACATAGATCTCCATAATATGATCTTAATACATTGAAGCTTAATTATATTTGTACATCTGCTATGACTGGAAACTATAAGTTATAATTATAAATATAATATTGTGTATAATTTTATCAAAGCTGCAAAGTTGTTTTATTTTACATGGACACATAAAATCAATTGAAGAGAATGTTAGGACTGTGTTAGGACTTTGTTAGCCTTGTACTTCAAGAGAGCACAGTCTGGTGTCACTTTAAAATTCCACAAGTTTTTTTTCCTAAAATCTCGCAATACCTCGTATTAAGTGATGTGTATGCCAAATAACAGATTCAACTAGATGCTTGTGTGAGTTTCTGATTCAGAGTCTTCTGAGACAGTAGGACGTTCAGAAAGTGTGACCGGACAGCTACAGTAAAGATAGAATGTGTGAATGTATAAACATACATTTGTGTGAGTATCTACTATAGCTATAGCAATCCATGTGTTCTGAGATCCTCAGGTGTGTCTATCACTTGTCTATCATCTAAGTCACAGTCAAGCCAGTCAAGGTGTAATATAATTATTGTACAGGAATATAGAAATTGATGTTATACAAATTAACCAACAGTTCAGATACAATTATACAATTACACATAATTATGTCAGAAGCGAGCATCAAAATGATGTGGTTAATAAATTATAATTATCATTAATATTTAATTCGCTAACCTATAATTCTCTCAATATATTTTGTGTAATTTCAGTGAGTGTTTCATTACTCTGTTTTTTTAGTACATCACAAAACATCACTAATTTCTCAGGATCATTATCACCTCTCAGTAATCTCCATACAGCAACAAGTAGTACACTTACTTTCTCATAGCGAGGGTAACTTGATGTAGTCAATACTTTATCTTTTATATGAAATGTTATTAGACCAGCAGAGTGAAGATCATTAGCTAGTTTCTCAGGATCTAACACAACATCAGTTATATCAGACAAGTGTCGTGTGAGTATGTTCTTAGGAGATGGTAAATGTTTTGTCTTATATCTTTGATTATCTTCTACACTTGTTGTAGTGAGATGAAGTGAAGTAGAAGAGGTCATGGATTGGATATTAGGTAACGGTATTGTACTGTCTAGTAATTCATGTTGAGTAGGAGTGATAACAGATGCGTGTGATGATGATCCTGAAAGGAATGTAAATGATTGCATAGATTAGTATTATTAATGGTCAACTCTACATAGTAATAATTGTTTGTCTTTTTTTCTTATTTGTTGTGCCATACACTGTGTTACAATATTGTATTGTATAATTATTATATACTACTAATTACTAATCAAAACTTTTTTTTATCAGGAATGCAATTGTTTTCATTAGAAATACAAACAATGATTATTTTGTTATCACAACTTCTCTGTGCAGATAGAGATGTCACAAAATGAAACATCTTAACTAATTTGTATATCAAACCAATAGGATAGACATAAATAAAATATCAGTTCTAGTATAGTGACTTAACTAGTCTCATGTGTGACAGTACATGTGATGACACATGCAGGAGACGGTCTAGCACATTAGAAATCGTTATAATCACAAAAATAATAAAAACATTTTGAATAAAAATGGAGGAAGATGTAGGGACGTCAAAACCCAAAAAGCATGCGAACAAGGTTGGGAGGTTAACATAGGACCTAAAATTAAACAAACCACTTCCATATAACCCTACATAAGTACTTACACCACTATAAAGCTAAATACAAAGAGCTGTACTTAGAAATGGTTATAATCATAATATATGATTTTATATGCTTTTATAATTATGATTATCATGTAGATGTTACAAAACTTCTTAACTAATATACATATAACCAATAAGATGTATATAATTATATATATATATTTCTGCAGTATGATGACTTGACTACTCTAATGTCACATGCAGTAGAAACGATGATATAATTATAAACATATTACTGTTTCATAATGAGAATTTTTCCTTTTACAAATCACAATATCTATATACTAGTCTCATACATTTATAATACCCCCATAGACTATAATCATTATGACATTCCAGATTCCAGTGATAGTATATACTATATAGAGGTCAGATTATACAGGTGCATGAGTACTTTTGTTTACATTGCAAAATAGATAATAGTATTTGTATGATTTACTAACCAAATTCTCTCAATATGTCTTGTGTAATTTCAGTAAGTGTTTCATTACTCTGTTTCTTCAGTACATCACAAAACATCATAAATTTCTCAGGATCATTATCACTTCTCAGTAATCTCCATACAGCAATGAGTAATATACTGACTTTCTCATAACGAGAGTAACTCGTAGTCAATACTCTATCCTTCGTATGAAATGTTATTAGACCAGCAGAGTGAAGATCATTAGCTAGTTTCTCAGGATCTAACACAACATCAGTTATATCAGACAAGTGTCTTGTGAGTATGTTCTTGGGAGATGGTATGTGCTCTCTCTCATCTCTTTGATTATCTTCTACACTTGTTGTAGCGCGATGAAGTGAAGTAGAAGAGGTCATGGATTGGCTATTAGGTAATGGTATTGTACTGTCTAGTAAGTCATGTTGAGTGTTAGAATTAGCGACAGTTAGCTCTGATGTATGTGATGATTCTGAAAGAAATGTAAATGATTAAAAACTTAATATTGTACCCTACAAAAATTAAATTGTATTGGTTAGTACAGTTGCAATGATGCAAATTATAATTTATCACACAAATTGTTATGACGATATATGCACCAATTCTCTAATATCTCATATTAGATGCACAAAGAAGGTGAAATGATTTAATTAAAATGTTTTTCCAATTCCTTGTACACCTATTAAATTGAATTATACAAGTACATGTATGTATGTCACCATGCAGTGATAACAACTAGAATTTCCAGTACTCCTTGCAACTGTACTAACCAATAAATTAGTTATTTTAACAATTTACAGTATAGAGAGGTGAAATTAGCATTACTATAATATACTATAGAGATTAACCTTTATGGTCATTTGATTGTTCATTTGGTATTCTCATTTTAGTTGGATCTCTTTTAAGGGTATTAGCAATATCCTGTATAAAGAAACAAATAACATGTTATAATAATAATCTAATATAATATCCAATCACTCACTTCAGGATTACGTCCTGCAAATACTGATAACGTATCAGGTTGAATAGGTTCAAATGGAAATAGATCTGATATCCTTTTCGGTTGTTTCACCCCTTCTGTATCCAGGACAAATTGTTCCTTTTGAATAATACATGAGGCAATCAGTTCAATATCGTAAAGTGTTAGTGTAGAGGGTTTCTGGATAGGGTAGTGTAATTGTGAGGGGTCAATAACAAATTCTTGTAGCTTTAAACTGGGACAAAGCTGTTGTTGAAGTGAAAGTATTTCACGAATTAATTGTTTACAAAGAGAGAGCATGTTCTCTTCGGATCCTTTTTGACATGACATCAACAATAGAACACATTGACTATTATCAACTAGTTCTACTAAACTCTCAACGCCACTTGTGTTACCCCACTGAATACCACTTGTCCAAATGGTACATCGTCGATGAAGTTGATTCTCTCTTGACTTTGGGAGAGCATATCGAAAAGCAAGATGAAGGAGAAGAACATGGAGGAAACGAGGAAGAAAAAAGTGATGAGGATTAGAACACTGAAGACACCAACCAAACTGAAATGTTCCACAGATCTCTTGAGGTCTCTCTGTATTACGTATGAGTGCAGGAAAGAAAAGCAGTTTGTCTCTGATCTCATCGGATAATTCGTCATCTCTCATCATTAGATTACTGGAAGTCAAGAAGTCTTGACTGACCTCCTGACACAGTTCCATATGCTGAAGAAATAGAATTAACATTTCCGAAGAATATTGTGGGATTAGTCGAGAAAGAGTAGACACAGTAATAATTCCTGTGTTGCTAGCTATTTGACGATGCTGTTTAAAATTTTCTGGAGCAAACAGAACTCCATTTACTTCAGCAAGAAGAACTCCCTTTCGAGATACAATCCATGAATTACCAGATTCGTGGATGTTCTTTAAAAAAACAATTAGACCAGTTGACTGAAGAGAAGAGAGTAACTGTGTTACCATTTCTATTTCTAGTGGAATGTAATTCTTTTCTGATATTTCCAAGACAACCATTAGCTGACCTAGAGTGAAAACACTCTCTTTCTTCTCTTCAAGTAAAGCATACAACAAGTGACAGTATAGACTCATTTCTTTTGTGTTAGAATCACGAATAGATTGACAAGCGCTAGATAAGGTATTTGTAAATGAGGGAAGCTCGCCACCAACAAGTCTACGACAATTAAGAGGTACTAACCCACAATTTACTATACCACTTTGTTGAGAGAGTCGTGATGATGTAATGTCAGCTAATTCTCTGTAGATACCTGGACGATCTTTCTGTTCGACTTCATCTATATGGCTGGCTACTACAACTACATGACACTGACCTAAGGCCTTGCGACTTTCGTTCTCCACAATAGTCAGCCAATGATGAAGATGTTTGAACACTTCCTTTTCGGATAAGCTAACTACAATAATGAAAACAGCTGTAGAACCATGTAGTAGATTCTCAAGGACTGCAATGTGACTGGAGTAGTATTCTGGTTGACCTGCTGAATCATGTAGGATAACATTTCCTAATTCTCTGTGTTCTAGTTTACTAGGAATTATGCCAGCCGTATAAAACTCCACTCCCTTTACATACTGAAACAGACCACGTATCGAAGCAAACACACCACTAGCTCTCTGAATAATGACCTGAGCTAATGTACTCTTACCTACTCCAGGATTACCCAGTAGAACTACATTGACATAGGAGTTAACTGGATGAGAAATCTGGATTCTACCAAACTTGGCAAATACTGCTTTCACATTTTCTTTGAATGTTTGATCTACTAGCATTAATGGAGTTTGACCAAGTTTGTTTTTAGATAGTGGGTCAATCTTTCCGGTAGAAACAATATACTCAATAACAGGAAGGCAAGGTGGACTATACCGACATACTACATGTAGAGCAGTATTGCCATCATTGTTCTTACTCATCGGGTCACATCGACATTCATCAATGAGGTATTGGCTCATACTCAAATTTTCCTTTTGCCGACATGCCATATGCAGTGAAGTATTGCCAGCATTATCCCTACACATTGGGTCAAACTGATATTCACTGATGAGCATTATCACTATTTCGATCCATCCATGATAACATGCCCAATGAAGTATTGTCTGCATATAATAATCCTTTATATCGTCAGGATTAACTACAAAGGGCAAAGTTTTAATAGCTTCTTCTTTTCTTCCATCTATAAATGCCCTCAAACATTCTTCTTCAATCGTATCAGAAGACATTACGAGTTTGTCCTCAAAGAGGGGTGGGGCTGGCTGTCTAAACTCGTATTTCATAACTTATAATTAATTGTCACACAGCAGTTGTTGTCACTCAGTTCAAGGCCACTGAGAGGGGGGGGTGGCAACAGGGGCAATTGCCCCGGGGCCCCAAACGTTTTGACCATTATTATATAGATGAGCTTACTCAATTATAGGAAACAAAAGCTAGATAAAACAATAATAATAGTTATAATTATTTATACCTGAAACAGTGACACGTGTAATGCTGAATGAGCAATTATTGTTAATAACACGCAAGACGCCCTGGGAGAGATACTAGCAATGGCGTATGGGAATCAAATTATCAAGGAACCGATCATAAGTGAAGCAGATGTGAGTAAGAACACACCAGGTTTGGTTGCTGATTTAGCTGTTAGGGGTTTATGGCAGTACCAGTCTGAGGCATTGTTGGATATTCGTGTCATGGACACTGATGCCGACTCGTACAGTCAACGCCCTGTTACAGCAGTTATTCGATCAGCCGAGGAAGATAAGAAGAGAAAATACAATAGTGCAGTTGAAGCAAGATGCGCATCGTTCTCACCTTTTGTGGTATCGGTAGATGGATTTGTTGGCATGGAAGCAGGATGTGTCATAAAAAGAACTGCGGAAGTGTTGTCCCTAAAATGGGAGAAAAGTTACAGCCAAGTGATAGACTATGTTCGTACATCATTGTCATTCGCTATTATTCGAGCCACTGGTTTATGTCTACGAGGGTCAAGGGTGCCATGGAGAAGTGGTAGGGGTTTTGAAGATGGAGTGGGCCTGCCTATATGTGGATTATGAATGACTCTATTGGATTGGAAGAAATTTTCATTATATTGACTTATTCCAAAATTATTCATTTTTAAAAAAATCCTTTATTTATTTATTTTAAAAAATTTATAATTATATAATAATAATTATTATTATTATTATTATAACGTAACCGGAAATTAATTGCACCCACTATGAATAATTAATTAGTTAAAATTTTTGGCCCTGACTCGGTTGCAAATACAAGTTTTATTACATGATGTCATTAGTATGAATTATCATATCTTGTCATACCATCTTCACTGCAACCACTATTGCTACAATCATATCCTATCAATCTCTGCACATCAGTTCAAGTTGTGTGAATATACAATTGTAGAAGCATGATTGATGCAGTCACTAGTCAACACCGTACCGTTTATAGAAAATATTGTTTGGCCAGCAGAGATGAGAGTTTGTGAATATTCAATGCATTCATTCATGTATCTAACTATAATTTTACTATGTGTGTCCATTAACCATCCATTCAAAATTAATACTAAGACATCAATGCAACAGTATTATCTCTATAATATTTGATAATTTTGTGACTAATCTTATCAGAAATGCTAGAAATACAAACAATTATTTAACTTCATCTGATAGTAAGGAAGTACATGAAATGTCTTCACAAACTTGTATATAATAATATAACATAATTATCACTTCTGCAGTGACTGGACAGTACACATGTATTGTATAATCATAGGTAGCGCTAACAACCTGTACGTCAAATTCAGTTGTATATCAATAGAACAAATAAAACAATGAAATATTAGAGAAATTAAGTGATATTGTTGAATCTTGTTATTAGAAAACCTTGGATACACCTATGAATATAATTATAATACATGTAATAATTTGGTATCATTATGATTCACTAACCTAATTCTCTCAACATGTGTTGTGTAATTTCATTAAGTTTATCATCATTCTGTTTCTTCAGTACATCACATAACATCACTAATTTCTCAAGATCGTTATCAACTCTCAGTAACTTCCACACATCATTAACTAACTTGCTAACTTTGTCATAACGAGAGTAACTAGATGTAGTCAATACTCTATCTTTCATATGAAATGTTATTAGACCAGCAGAGTGAAGATCATTAGCTAGTTTCTCAGGATCTAACACAACATCAGTTATATCAGACAAGTGTCTTATGAGTATGTTCTTAGGAGATGGTAGATGTTCTCTCTCATCTCTTTGATTATCTTCTAAACTTGTTGTAGTGAGATGAAGTGAAGTAGAAGAGGTCATGGATTGGATATTAGGTAATGGTACTCTACTGTCTGGTAAGTCATGTTGAGTAGGAGTGATAACAGTTAATTCTGATATGTGTGATGATGATCCTGAAAGGAATGTACTGAATATTGCACATATAATTATAGTATTACTATACCTGTAGTGGTCTGACTAGTTTCACTTACAACAGGTAAAGGTATACTGTGTACATATGATGATTCTGTAGTGTATGAAAAGGTGACCCTTCGTGAAGTAGCCATATAAGGTGATCAATGTTGTGTCATACATCATAACTTACACATGACATAATAGTATTAATTAATAGTACAACAGTATAATTATATATATATATATATGTTTTTTTATATATATCATATATATATATATATATATATATATATATATATATATTATATAGTAATGTGGTATTTAAGGTCAAACTAACCAGATAATGTTATTTGTTATTGTAAGTACAAATTTATGTATTTACTAATTACTCTGTAATGAGTAAGTAACATCTGTTGTTTTCATGATAATAATACATCACAGGTTATACCTATAATACTATACTATAATTATATCACTGCTAATATGCTAGCTCTACTATGATGATGTATACTATTCAATATAGATCTGTATGAAATGAAACTAATACTTCTAAATTTTACTTAGCAGAAAAAATAAATCAGCATTGACAAAAATAACTCATTATGTTGACATTAACCTTTATGGTCAGTTGCTTGTTCACTGGGTATACTTATAGTTGGGTCTCTGTTAAAGTTCTTAGCAATCTCCTATATAAATAAGTAACATGTTATAATAATAATCTAATTCACTGCAAAAAATAAAATTACTAATTTATTGGTTAGCACAGTAATTGCAATTTAATTGGTCATGTAGGTTGTTATGACTGCATGGTGACATACATGTAATTATAATCCAATAATTCCAGTTTCATTTCCTTATACCGACTAATAGATGTACAAAGAAACAAAATAATTAAATTGTTGTAGATTTTCAAACCTTCTTCGTGCGTCTAATAATATGAGTTATTGGACATCATATTCAATTAAATAATTGGTACAATTATATCTTTTATCATGCAACCTGTATGACCAATTAAATTGCAACTGTACTAAAAAAAACATTCATCATTTAGCAATTTTTACAGTGAATATAATATCAAATCACTCACTTCAGGATTACGTCCTGCCAATACTGATAATGTATCAGGTTGAATAGGTTCAAATGGAAATAGATCTGATATCCTTTTCGGTTCTTTCACCCCCTCTGTATCCAGGACAAATTGTTCCTTTCGATTAATACACGAGGCAATCACTTCAATATCATAAAGTGTTAGTGTAGAGGGTTTCTGGATAGGGTAGTGTAATTGTGATGGGTCAATAGCAAATTCTTGTAGCTTTAAACTGGGACAAAGCTGTTTTTGAAGTGAAAGTATTTCCTGAATTAATTGTTTAGAAATATGAAGCATGTTTTGTTCAGACCCTTCGCAGCATGACATTAACAGTAGAACACATTGACTATTATCAACTAGTTGTACTAAACTTCGAACACCACATGTGTCCCACCATTGAATACCGCTTGTCCAAATCGTACATCGTCGTTGAAGTTGATCCTCTGTTGACTTTGGTAGAGAGTACTGAAAGGCAAGATGAAGAAGAAGAACATGGAGGAAACGAGCAAGAAAGAACTGATGAGGATTAGAACACTGAAGACACCAACCAAATCGAAATGTTCCACTGATCTCTTGAGGTCGCTCTGTATTACGTATGAGAGCAGGAAAGAAAAGCAATCTGTCTCTCATCTCATCTGATGATTCATCATCTCTCATCATCAAATTAGTTGATGTCAAGATGTCTTGACTCACCTCCTGACACAGTTCCATATACTGAAGAAACATAACTAACATATCTGAAGAATATTGTGGAAAAAGTCGAGAAAGAGTAGATATCATAATAATTCCTGTATTACTAGCTATATTGTGATGTTGTTTAAAATTCTCCGGAGCAAACAGTACACCATTTATTTCAGTGAGGAGAACTTCCTTTCGAGAAACAATCCATGAATTACCAGGTGTGTGAATATTATTTAGAAACACTATGAGACCAGTTGCATGAAGAGAGGAGAGTAACTCTGATATCATTTTAACCTCTACTGGTACATAATACCGTTCTGTTTCTATTAACATTGCTCTTAGCTGATCTAGTGTGAAGACACTCTCTTTCTTCTCTTCAAGTAGAGCATACAACATGTGACAATACAGACTCATTTCTCTAGCATTAGCACTACAAATAGATTGACATGCTTTTGATAAGGTAGTTGTAAATAAAGAAAGCTCACCACCAACAAGTCTACGACAATCAAGAGGTACTAATCCACAATTTACTAAACCGTTCTGTTGAGAAAGTCGTGATGATGTAATATCAGCTAATTCTCTGTAGATACCTGGTCGATCTTTCTGTTCGACTTCATCGATATGGCTAGCTACTATAACGACATGACACTGGCCTATTGCCTTGTGAATTTCATTCTCAACAATAGTCAGCCAATGATGAAGATGTTTGTACACTTCCTTGTGAGATAAGCTAACTACAATAATGAAAACAGCTGCAGAACCATGTAGTAGATTCTCAAGAACTGCAATGTGACTGGAGTTAGTATTCTGGTTGACCTGCTGAATCATGTAGGATAACATTTCCTAATTCTCTGTGTTCTAGTTTACTAGGAATTATGCCAGCTGTACAAAGTTCCACTCCCTTTACATACTGAAATAGACCACGTAGCGAAGCAAACACACCACTGGATCTCTGAATGATAACCTGAGCTAATGTACTCTTACCTACTCCAGGATTACCGAGTAGAATTACATTGACATAGGAATTAACTGGATGAGAAATCTGGATTCTACCAAACATGGCAAATACTGCTTTTACATCTTCTTTGTAGAGTTCAGGTACTAACATTAAAGGTGTTGAGCCCAACTTATTTTTAGATAGTGGATCAATCTTTCCGGTAGAAACAAGTTCTCCAATGATGAAAGTATTACCTAGACAATGTTGACATGCAATGTGCAGTGGAGTGTTACCTTCATTATTCTCACTCATCAGATCAAATTGATATTCACTAATGAGGTACCGAAACATCAATGGATCATTCACAATACAAGCCAGATGTAGTGGACTGTCGCCATGATTGTTTTTACTAAATGGATCACATTGACATTCACTCATCAAGTACCTAGCAATTTCAATAACTCCATGTCTACACGCCAGATGTAATGGAGTGTTGCCATCATTGTTCTTACTCATTGAATCACATTGACATTCACTAATCAAGTACCTAGCCATCTCAATAACTCCATGTCTACAAGCTAGATGCAGTGTAGTGTTGCCGTCATTGTTCTTACTTGTTGGATCACAATGACCTTCGCGAATCAGGTAGTGAACCATTTTTATATCTTTATAAATACAAGCCAGATGTAGCGGAGTGTTTCCGTCATTGTTCTTAATCATTGGATCACATTTACAATTGTTGATCAAGTATCCAGCCATCTTTATGACTCCATTAATACACGATAAATGAAGTAATGTATTGCCATTTTTGTTCTTGCTCATCGGATCACAATGACATTCGCTAATCAGGTATTGAACCGTTTGCATATCTGTATTACTACAAGCCAGGTGTAGTAGTGTGTTGCCATTAACATTCTTACTCATTGGATCATGATGACATTCATTAATCAGGAACTGAATTAGATACGTATCTCGACTCCTACAAGCCAGATGCAGTGGAGTAGTTTGATCATTATTCATACTCATTAGATCACACTGACATTCGTTAATCAGGTATCGAATAACATGCATATTTTTATTTTTACAAGCAAGATGTAGGGGAGTGTTTCCATGATAGTTCTTACTCATTGGATCAAAATGGCATTCGTTAATCAGATACTGGATCACTGTCAGATTTCCTTTTTTACGACATGCCATATGTAGTGAAGTATTGCCATCACTATCTCTACACGTTGTGTCAAATTGAAATTCGTTAATGAGCATCATTACTATATCAACCCATCCATGATAACATGCCCAATGAAGTATTGTCTGCATATAATAATCCTTTACTTCAACAGGTTTAACTACATAAGTTAAAGTTTTAATGGCCTCTTGTTTTCTTCCATCTTTAAATGCCCTTAGACACTCATCTTCAATTACTTCAGTAGACATTTCAGCCTGGCACAGGTTCCGTATAGAATGGCGAAACAGTGGTATGATAGCACGGCACACCTGTTAGTGATCACGCACTTTTAATTACGCATGCGCAAGAGCTGCTTTGCGCATGAGTAATTAAAAGTGCAAAACAACACGTGATCACAAAAGGGTGTGTCAGTGGTATATAGCGCACGCGAGCGTCTGGCTAGGCTCGGCGCACTAAATCATGCGATACAAAAATGATGGTGGTGATACCAAGAATAAAGCTTATATTCAATCGTTAGTATGATTCAATCGTTAGTATGATTCACAAATCAAACTCTTGCCATATTATCTTTATCCACGTGGCAATCACAAAATATCACTAATACATCAGAGTGTTTGATGTAGTTAATATTCTCGTTATTAGGCCAGCAAAGCGAAGTCAGACAAGTGTATTGTCAGCATGTGAATAATCCATGCATTCATCCATCCACTTATTTCAACCTGCTAGCTATCATTAAATCTTTTATTTACCATCTCTATCTTGTTATTGATCATCAATACTCAATCATGATCAATAGTTCATGTGGTTAAATAGGATCACTTATAGTAAATCCTTCAATTGATGGGTACTGAGTCTACTGACACACTGTGGCCATGGATTAGTTTTAGATGAAAACATTCATCAATCGATACCAATATGTACGTATATATAATTATTCTGTTGCTAATGAGATTTCAAAACAGAAAATTGTTTGCTAAATTACAATAAAAATAAAAATAATAAGGCTAAAAATATAACAACACAGTATTAATATTAAATGAAAAAATAATATAAAAATAATGAATGTGTTGTTCTTAATAATTTATAAACAGGTTACTTGCAAATCTTGATGAAAAACTGTGAATATAAATTATATTACTTAGTGGCATTATACTAAACTGCATGGAATATTAAAATTATTCCCTAATCTAATTATCTCAACACGTATTGTGTAATTTCAGTAAGTGTTTCATTACTTTGTTTCATTAGTACATCACAAAACATCACTAACTTCTTAGGATCATTATCACCTTTCAGTAATTTCCATACATCAATGAGTAATATACTGACTTTCTCATAACGAAGATAACTTGATATAGTCAATACTTCATCTTTCATGTTATTAAACCAGTAGAATGAAGATCATTAGCTGATTTCTCGGGATTTAACATAACATGTCTTGTGAGTATGTTATATGATGATCCTGTAAAAGATACATGAACATTGTGTACATGCATGCAATTAATTAAGATTATAAGTTCAGAGCATTACGATTGAAGCCAATTAATATGTACTCATGTTTGTGATGACCATTACAAGTCCCTGGCTGTTCACTAACTTTTCTTCTAATTGCAGGATCTCTATTAAGATTCTCAGCTATCTTCTACACAAATAAACAAATAAGATATTATAATAATAATCAGTTCTAATAATATCAAATCACTCACTTCAGGATTACGTCCTGCAAATACTAATAATGTATCAGGTTGAATAGGCTCAAATGGAAATCGATCAGATATCTTTTTCTTCTTATCCCCTACTCTATCAAGCACAAATAATTCTTTCTGATTATATTGTTTGGCCAGCAGAGTGAAGTTAGATGAGTGTCTTGTCAGTTTGTGAATATTCAATGCATTCATACATGTATATATATATATAACTAGAATTATAATTATATATGTATGTCCATTAACCATCCATTCAAAATTAATACTAAGACATCAATGCAACAGTAACATCTCTATAATATTTGCTAATTCTGTGACTACATTCCTGGAACACCAAGTTATCATGTGAACATCAACACTAGTTTGGGACAAACTCAAAGTCAAAGTTTTTACTAAGACAAAGCACATTTTGTTCCCACCAGAAGCGGGTCAGAAGTGAACACATTTCTGTTTATACAGTAGTCAATTCAATGGTTACATGAATTCTAGAATCTACAGCAAAACCCTTTTATTGAGGACCCTCTGATAGTTAGGAAGTACATGAAATGTCTTCACTAACTTGCATATAATATTATAACATAATTATATATCACTTCTGCAGCATAGTGACTGGACAGTACACTTGTATTGTATAATCATAGGTAGCGCTAACAAACTGTACGTCAAATTCAGTTGTATATCAATAGAACAAATAAAACAATGAAATATTATAGAAATTAAGTGATATTGTTGAATCTTGTTATTAGAAAACCTTGAATACACCTATGAATATAATTATAATACATGTAATAATTTGATATCATTATGATTCACTAACCTAATTCTCTCAACATGTCTTGTGTAATTTCATTAAGTTTATCATCATTCTGCTTCTTCAGTACATCACAAAACACCATTAATTTCTTGGGATCATTATCAGCTCTCAGTAATTTCCATACATCATTAACTAATTTACTAAATTTGTCATAACGAGAGTAACTTAATGTAGTCAATACTTTATCTTTCGTATGAAATGTTATTAGACCAGCAGAGTGAAGATCATTAGCTAGTTTCTCAGGATCTAACACAACATCAGTTATATCAGACAAGTGTCTTGTGAGTATGTTCTTAGGAGATGGTAAAAGTTCTCTCTCATCTCTTTGATTATCTTTTATACTTTTTGTAGCATGATCAAGTGAAGTAGAGGAGGTCATGGATTGGATATTAGGTAAGGGTACTGTACTGTCCTGTAGTTCATGTTGAGTAGGAGTGATAACAGTTATCTCTGATGTGTGTGATGATGATCCTGAAAGGAATGTACTGAATATTGCACACATAATTATAGTATTACTATACCTATAGTGGTCTGACTAGTTTCACTTACACCAGGTAAAGGTATACTGTGTACATATGATGATTCTGTAGTGCATAAAAAGGTGACCCTTCGTGAAGTAGCCATAGAAAGTGATCAATGTTATGTCATCTATCATAACTTACACATGACATCAGTAGCATTAATAGTACAACAGTATAATATATATATATAATTATATTATATATATATATATATATATATATATATATATATATATATATATATATATATATATATATATATATAATATATATATATATTTATATATAGTAATGTGGTATTTAAGGTCAGACTATTCAAATAATGTTATATATTAGTAAAATTATAAGTACAAATTTATGTATTAAATTTTACTAATTACACCGGAATCAATAAGTAACAGCTGTTGTGTTCATGATAATAATACATCACAGGTTATACCTATAATACTATGCTATAATTATATCACTGTTAATATGCTAGCTCTATTATGATGATGTATACTATTCAATATAGATCTGTATGAAATGACACAATCAACACTGGGAAAATAACCATTATGTTAACATTAACCTTTATGGTCAGTTGATTGTTCACTGGGGGGTATACTTATAGCTGGGTCTCTGTTAAAGTTCTTAGCAATCTCCTGTAGAAGGAAATAAATAATAATTATGTTATAATAATAATCTAATTCACTGCAAAAAATAAAATCACTAAAATAACTAATTTATTGGTTAGCACAATTGCAAGGAACAGTGGAATTGCAATTTAATTGGTCATGTAGGTTGTTATGACTGCATGGTGACATACATGTAATTATAATAATAATGTAATATAATATCAAATCACTCACTTCAGGATTACGTCCTGCAAATACTGATAATGTATCAGGTTGAATAGGTTCAAATGGAAATAGATCTGATATCTTCATTTGTTTATCTCCTTCTGTATCCAGGACAAACTGTTTCTTTTGATTAATACACGAGGCAATCAGTTCAATATCATAAAGTGTTAGTGTGGAGGGTTTCTGAATAGGGTAGTGTAATTGTGAGGGGTCAATAACAAATTCTTGTAGCTTTAAACTAGGACAAAGCTGTTGTTGAAGTGAAAGTATTTCACAAAGTAAGTCTTTACAAAGACGAAGCATGTTTTGTTCAGATCCTACTTGACATGACATTAACAGTAGAACACATTGACTATTATCAACTAGTTCTACTAAACACTGAACACCATGTGTGTCCTTCCACAGAATACCACTTGTCCGAATGGAACATCGTCAGTGAAGTCGGCTGACTGTTGACTTTGGGAGAGCATATCGAAAGGCAAGATGAAGAAGAAGAACATGAACGAAACGAGGAAGAAAGAAGTGATGAGAATTGCAACACTGAAGACACCAACCAAATTGAAATGTTCCACTGATCTCTTGAGGTCTCTCTGTGTTACGTATGAGGGCAGGAAAGAATAATAACTTCTCCCTCCTCTCATCTGATGATTCGTCATCTCTCATCATCAGATTACTAGAAGACAGGAAGTCTTGACTGATTTCCTGACACAGCTCCATATATTGAAGAAACAGGACTAACATATCTGAAGAATATTGTGGGAAGAGTCGAGAAAGAGTGGACAGGGTAATAATTCCTGTATTACTAGCTATATCACTATGTTTAAAGTTATCTGGAGCAAATAATACTCCATTTACTTCAGCAAGGAGAATTCCCTTTCGAGAAATAATCCATGAATTACCAGGTGTGTGGATATTCTTTAGAAATACAATGAGACCAGTTGCGTGAAGAGAGGAGAGCAACTCTGTTGCCTTTTCTATCTCTGGTGGAATGTAATGCTCTTCTGACTCTGCCAAAACAGACATTAGCTGATCTAGTGTGTACACACTCTCTTTCTGCTTTTCCAGTACACCATACAACATGTGACAATACAGACTCATTTCTCTTGTATTAGCACTACGAATCGACTGACATGCGCCCGATAAGGTATTAGTAAATGGGGAAAGCCAACCACCAACAAGTCTACGACAATCAAGAGGTATAAACCCACAATTTACTATACCACTCCGTTGAGAAAGTCGTGATGATGAAATTTGACGTAATTCTTCGTAAATACCTAGTATTTTTTTCTGGTCAACTTCATCAATATGGCTAGCTACCGTAACCACATGACACTCACCTATTGCTTTATAACATTTATTCTCAACAATGGTCAGCCAATGATGAAGATGCTTGTACACTTCCTTTTCAGATAAGCTAACTACAATAATGAAAACAGCTGCAGAACCACGTAGTAGATTCTCAAGAACTGCAATGTGACTGGAGTAGTATTCTGATTGACCCGCTGAATCATGTAGGATAACATTTCCTAATTCTCTGTGTTCTAGTTTACTGGGAATTATACCAGCTGTACAAAGTTCCACTCCCTTTACATACTGAAATAGACCACGTAGTGAAGCAAACACACCACTGGATCTCTGAATGATGACCTGAGCTAATGTACTCTTACCTACTCCAGGATTACCAAGTAGGATTACATTGACATAGGAGTTAACTGGATGAGAAATCTGGATTCTACCAAACTTGGCAAATATCTTCTTAATTGTATCTTTGTATGACCAATGCACCAACATTAACGGAGTTTTATTTTGTTTATTTCTGCAAAGTGGGTCGATTTTTCCTGTAGCAAGAATGTATTCGATAGCTGAAACAGACGGTGGAATACATCGACAGGCAACATGCAATGGAGTGTTATCTTTACTACTATTACATGTTAAGTCATGTTGACACTCTATAATCAAGTATTGGATTATGTCTGGATCTTCCCAAACATTAAATAGTGGAGTTTTGCCTTGGTTGTTCTTACGCATCGAATCACATTTACACACATTGACTAGGAATTGGACTATCTCTAGATTTCCTCTTTGTAAGCATGCATCGTGTAGTGGAGTGTTGCCGGTGTTGTCCCTACACTGTGGATCGAAAGGATATTCACTGATGAGATTCGTTACTATCTCAGTCCAGCCATGTAAACATGCCCAGTGAAGAATTGTTCTGTTGCATACATCTTTGATTTTATGAGGATTATCTACTGATAGTAGCAATTTAATAGCCTCTTCCTTTTTCCCTTTTTCAAATGCTGAAAGGCAATCCATGGCTAAGAGATTCACATTTGACATGATTGATCTAAAAAAAAAAACAATACAGTTTCGCCCCTTTTTGAATATTATAATTGTATTCATTATTCATTGTACAATGTACTATATTCTTGTAGACTCACCATAAAATTAGTTGCTGAATAATCCTTAGTATATAAATGGCCACCGACAAAGATTCTTACATGAACATGTAAACAGGATTGGAATGTCTTTGACCACTAATATAATTATATGTATGCTAACATGTCTGTCTGTGAAGTGAATTCCATATAGCAGCCAGATATATGAAAACAAAGTTAGATGGTTGCATGAAATATAAGACATTACGTATAGAAATAGCTATATAAGGTTTAAATTAATATGCTATAATTAACTTTGAAATTGAAATTCTGTTTGTATTCACAGGTCATGCATATATATACCATTAGTATGACAGTAATGACTGGCCAGTTTTAGTTATGATTAGAGTATGTCTGGTTTATCACAATTTCAAGACTAATTATCCATGCAGATGCCACCCTCGTGATTATTACAGGTGTAGCAACATTATAACATACAATCACATTATCTCATCACTAAAATTTATAACAATAATTATAAACACATTAATCAATGAAGTTTGAAACTATAACACTGTTAATTAGAACAGAGCAGTCTTGCGAATTCAATTATTGTTCTTGTTGGCCTTCCTGAAAATAGGCATGAGGACATGAATGAGAACCAGGACAAGAATGAGAACCAGGACATTGATGAGAATGGAAATACAATTAAAAAGGTATACCCACAATTTATTTGATTGTGTATTATATAGATATAACTAAGGAATGACAAGATATTTGTTCAGTGATTAAATTCAATCTCTGAATAGTGAGTGATATGTATGGATATCAATCATTAATGCATGGACACCAGAATTTAATGAAATAAGATAATAATTATAATTATACCTGACATTCCTTTTGCCATATATGGTATTTCGCTTTGACATTGCATCACTCCAGCAATATCTAAATGAGCCCATTCAGTGATATCAACAAATTCCTATAAAAATTGACATTAACAAATTCATGCGACTTCTTCATTGGTCTTTTAACACCTGATAGTCATGTGACAATCATATTAATGTATCATGAGTATCTGTAATGACAAACCTTAAGGAATGCTGCTGCAGTACATGATCCTGCCATTCTTCCTCTAGTTCCAACATTATTAATATCAGCAATATGTGAATCCATTTGTTTACGATATTGTTTGTATAGAGGCATACGCCAAACTCTATCACCTGTGGCTCTACTAGCCTGATAGATAAACAATAGATTATTATGGATCAATGAATGGAAGGATATGAGAAATGATGAATAAATGAGAAATGATAATCAGTGTGGGGCGAGCTCTAGAAGGTGCGGTCAGAGACACATGTAGTCAGTACGTAGTAGTAAGATGGCCCAGAAAAGGAATGAGTTTGATGTGTCAGAAATGGAGAAGCAGGCGAATGCGACTGCCGCATCCTGTTTAGCTTTCTCGTATTCTCTCCTGCTCTTCAACTTCTTTTCTCTATCCATTTTCATTCACGTGCAGCATAGTTAAGAAATTGAAATTCATTCGCGGTTTAGAACATACGGAATCACGTACGATACATACATATTTACGTACAGAAATTTTCCACCAACTCCCTAGTGTGGGGCATGCTCAGGCTCACCCCAGGAATGATGATGGATAGATGGATAGATTTAATGAATGGATGCATAAGAATCATATGATGATGAATGTAGAAATAAATAAATGAATTGGTTAAAGGACAGATGAATATATGAGAGAGATACGAATGGAAAAAAGCTGGATTGATACGTTATCAAATAGATTTGATGGATGAATGGATGATGTCTGACCAATCTATGCTTAAAAAGATTATAGAGCTATGAATATAATTACATACAGATTATTACACACACCTGATGCATCCTTTCCCAAATACTTTGTGATGTAGTATACATACCAGAAGCTCCACTACCAAGAGCTACACCAATAGCCCCTGTAATATAAATACATAAATTACAATTATTTAAATAACGTGCAACTCACTATTAATATATAATACCTGTTAGTGTAGCCATGTCAATGATGGCAGAAGGGTTGTATGAGCGTACATGACACAGGGCATCAGCAAGTATCAGTCTACCTTCAGCATCAGTATTATCAATTTCTATAGTTTTCCCATTCATTGCTTTAACTACATCCCCTGGTTTGATAGCTTTACCAGAAGGCATGTTCTCACATAGTGGCATCAGTGAGATAACACTAAATAAAAATATATAATAAGTAGCTATTGATGATCACATAAATTATAATCGCTTCTTGGAATTAATTTCTAAACTGAAACACCAAAATATGTGGCTACATTTTTTTCAACATTATTTCATAATAATTGTAAACAAACTAAACATACTTCAGAGGTAGACCCATAGTTGCTATAGCAAGAGTAGAAGCAGCTACACATGCAGCTCCACCCATGTCTGCCTTCATTTCACCCATACCAGATGAGGGCTTGATGGAAATACCACCACTATCAAACGTAATACCTGGAGACGTGAGAAAGGAAAGGAAAAAGATGTTTTTAATTGTTGGATACAATGTTCGTAATACCTTTTCCAACAAGTGCTAAAGGTTTCTGTTCACTCGGTCCTCCATTGTACTTTACCTCAAGAAACCAAGGTTCTTCATCGGAACCTTGTGTGACAGCCAGAAAAGCACCCATTTGCTTTTCCTTTATCCAGGAAAGAGGTCTAGAGATGAACAAACATTGAAGAAGATGAGTATTAGACTACATAGCACTCTCTGGTGTTCATTACCAGGCACAGTCTATTTATGAATACAGTATGCATGTATGTATGTATAAATTATGTACATAATATTTACGTACAGACATAATTATTATTATACAAATGAATATAATGGATAGACAGACATAGTTACAATAGAATAACAATACCTTGGCATGATTTCCAATTTACTTTTTACATCACTTTCTAGGTTTCCCAAACGTGTTGACACAGCATCAACGAAAGCAGATGGTGTCATGTGATTTGAGGGGGTTTCCATCAACCATCGAGCAAAGTTTTGAGCATTAGCTATGACAGACCCATTAGACCACCCTCTCTGTATGTCCAATGATGTATCACTGAATTTATATACACAGTATACAATCTGATTAGTATATCATACACAATTGAGTTTCATATAAAAGAAGGGAACTCCTGGAACCCCTGTGGCCCACTAAAATCATGACAGTTTAGTTAAGATAACACATATAATTCTATATCACTCTGTCCATAAAGAAAAAAAAAGGCCACTGTAATGATACTAGGTAATGGGGTATTAAAAAGACAAGTCCTTGTATTTTCCCCTGCTAACTAAACATGTGATACAAAACTCTTCATACATGCACATACCGTATTTCCTCGATTAGTACCCGCACGTCGATTAGTACCCGCCCTCGAATAAAACCCGCTTGCATGTGTTAGTCGAGGTGTTATAGTTCAAGTTGACTGTACAATGGCAGAAAAAAGTGGTGACTGTCGTGTAGGAAAGAAACGATCATTCGATGCAGCGTTTAAGCTAAAAGTTGTAGCTTTCGCTGAAAAATCTATAACAGAGGCGCAGCAAAGAAGTTTTTTGTCGACGAAAAGAGTGTGACAGAATTGAGGAAAAAAAGGACAGTTTGCAAACGCTTCCAGATAAAAAGAGACTTCTAGGTGGAATAAACCCCGCCCTCAAATAGTTGCCGCCCTCGAATAGAATTCGCTTCTTCCCAGTGGTTGAAATCAATAGTACTCGCGGGTATTAATAGAGGTAATACGGCATACATACCTCCATAATTCAATAAATGGTTTTTCACTCTTCTTCTCTTTTCCTTTCATGTCTTCATACTGAAAGAGAGCAAGGTGAGTACCAACAGAACAAGACTCGGGATCAGAAAAATCGTCCATCATTATCTGTTTGACTTTTGCTTTCTGTAAAAGTTTAGCTCCAACTAGAAGAAAACAGAGTAATAATAATAACCGTGTATATATATGAATGGATAAATAATATAAGTGGTCGTAGTAGCTTAGTAATGTTTCAGTGTGTTTGGCAATTGACCATTTGCCAGACATTTCAATGTCCAGACAAAATTGCAGGAATGGTTTCTGATTTTTACTATCCGGATATACAATAACAGTTGGGTACATGGATAATTGCTCTTAAAATTCATGACTTCTTTGCACTAAAATATACAGTATTACCTCACCGTTTTGCTGTAACTAAATGCAATAGATGTTTTTACAAGCGGCATTGGTGTTTTTACAGACTGTTCCACACACTACAAGCCAAAAAAGCTGGTAAAACAGACCAAGACACTTATCAAACGCCATTTATTGCTATTTTGGTTTCACATGTTTGGTTTCTGTGGATGTGGAAACATTAAACAAGTAACCTGACACAAAGAAGCAGATCCAGATGTGTAGTTCGCAAATAATTATCTGGATAATCAATCAATCATTCTAGCCCTAATATATATATATATATATATATATATATATATATAATACTTTACAAAAGGCATAGTGCACTTTAATATATCAATGAAGACAGAGATTATACATACCTCCAGCTGCAATACGTACATTCTCTCTACTCATAATAATATCTTCCTGTTCTTCAGATGGATCTCGTTTACCAACATTTACCACCACAGCATGTGTAATATCCTATAATAGGTTCATGGTTCATTATAAATAACTATGATTACTGAGCAAGTGTTACACTATATAGAGAGTTGGTGCTGAAAATGCTGTATATGTGTTGTGTCTAGTGCTACCCTGATATATCAATACTTGAAATTTTAAGATTTTTTACTTTATTTCAGTTCGTTGTTGTATCTAATTATGTTTAAAAGTTATAGCGTTTAAGTGCAGAGAATAAAAAATAACAACATATCTATAGCTTGCAGTCAAAACGTAATTATTATTAATATCAATGAATAATTAATTACAATTATATCGTTGTTTCTACATAATACTGCATTTTCTATTTAGCGACATACTCAGAACATGGTATTGACGATTGTCACTAGCTCTGGCTCGACCAACTATGTTACAGAATTCTTCTAGTATGTGATTACTGAAATAGTATTGATAGAACATTTTCCAACGTGTTTACCAAAACATGATAGATGACGAGGTGTATACATATTTTAAAATGAACTTACTTGAGATAGATCATAGAATAATCTAGTCTCTCCACATTTCATTTTGTTACCAGACCTATAAATAAAGAATTTAATCTAATCGTCTGTTACTCCTTCCATCACTAAACAATTCAGACATCCATGAATTCGAGTTATTGACTATCAATCAATATTGATCTTGTCCACCCTTCATCAATTTTCAAATTATTACTTCCAAAATTCATATCCACTGTTGCCTACATCACTAAATCAATCATTTACCCAATGCTCTATCAGTTCATTCATCTATATATCAATCAATTCATCTATTTTGACTCACACATTAATCAGATGTTGAACTTTCCCCTCTAATTTGTCATTGAGCTGTTTTCCTTTGTCAGTTAGCTCAACTCCTTGATCAGCCTCATAGCAACCAATCACAACACCTTTTCCACTTAGTTTACCAGACATCTAATAATTTTAGAATTAAATATTTGCATCACATACTCCATGTATGTGATAGTGATGATCACGGCACGATCATACAAACCTTTCACTAAGTACAACTATGCACCCTTTTCAATTTTACCTCTTCTCTTTCTTCACTAGTAAATGATCGACCCAATATAAGTCTTTCCTTAGATCTAAACCAGAAATCAACAGATCTTTTATTAAAACACTGTATAATCCTCCTCATCTTATTACACGAGGTTGGGAGGTGTGGCTGACTGGCCCTCCCGGTCCCTTTGGAATGGTCACGCGCGCCGGTACAGCGTTCTGCGACAATGATGTGATAAATGACGTCATGGGCTTAATGGCTAGCGCTATGCAAACTAAGTCTTCATGTGTCTAACACGTCAGCATACCATAAAAGCGCTATAAAGTCAGATGGACACCTAATTAGTGGTTTACCAAGGGCCGGTGGGCCTCCGCATCGTACAGATGTAATTATGAACATTTAGACGGCTTATTTTTGCTTCCGTCAGGCCTGTATCATCAGCTACTTTCAACTAATCCTAACAACAGCCTGATATAATGTCTAAACTACAGTTCTCCTGTCATGGGAGTAGTTGGCCATCTATTGATTATCGGTGTCGATTCAGTTGGCACACTGAAATTCATAATTTTTTAAAAACAAAGTTCATTTTTTTTTAATTTTAGGCAAGAGATGAGCCCTTTCTGGGTTCATAGTATTCATCCATACTCTTTCTATCAGAGCTGATGAAGATGAAACTCAAAGACATTTCCACATTAATTTTGATCATAGTTAGTATGAATGTTCCACCATTGTTTGTAACACTAAGCATTCCGTATTCACTTACTTTTCCAATTTGACAGGTTTTGCTTGCATGCATATCCATACATAAGCAATTAGCATAATAATAATTATAATCCATAATGATTTTCGTCCTTCCTGTACTATATACTATGCATGTACAATAATTGCAGTATCATTATTTGAGACTGCTAAAAGTTACTTATTTAAGAAAACAAAAAGAAAGCAGTTACAGGCATACTCAAATAATCTGGTAGATAATTATAGATGCCATGAATATATTATTATAAATTAGCATACAGCTATTGTTCCAATTGCGCATGTACGTAGCTAGTCTACAAGTGGTCCATAGAAGTGTGTTCCTGTGGATGATTCATCTAATCCAAAGGTGAAATCATTTGCAGCACTACAGAATTCTTCCCTGCTGATCTCTCCGTCTTTGTTTACATCAAGAGCATTAAAAGCTATCACTGCGGCAGACTCATCTATTTCCATACACTTGAAATACACTGCAAACTCATTAAAAGAGATCACACCATTTCGATCAGTGTCAACAATATCGAACAATTTATTAAAAATTGAGGAAGAAACTTCAGGATAGCTGGGATCTTTGAGTATCTGAGTAGAGTTTTTCAAATATTCATCAAAACGTATTTTTACACCTGGTTTCAGACCAAGTAAAGCTTTGAGATCAGCTGTTGATTTCAGGAGCTGAGCCTTGTCTTCACCGACGAGCTTTCCATAATTAATAAATTTCTCTGCCTTCAAGTCATAATCTTCCGCAGTTAAATATCCATCGCCATTGGTGTCCATTCTTACAAATCGAGTCTTGAATTTACGAGCACGAAATTCTTGTTGTTGCTTAGTTTTAGCTTCCATACTGCTAACACTGATGCTGCTGGCCAAGTCAATTCAATGGCTGCTGAATGTTCCTCTGCACAGAATGGTACACTTTTAGAAGTGAAACAGTACTAGTGAAATATTTGGTTGTTCAATAATTTCCACACCATGCTAACGACATAATTACTTTGCACTAATCAAGTTATAATTGAAGCACTATAATTTCAGCAAATGTAACTACTCACATTTCATGCCAACAATTTAACAGGTTGTTAAATTGTTGGCGTGAAATATGGAGTATTTATTGGTTAGTACAGTTTCCGGTTCATTCCAACAACACTTCTGTATCTGACAGTTGTAGCCAACAAAAGTGTTTAGAAACATTTAACTTATTCTAGTGTAAATTTTTATGCTTCGTGCACATAATGTTATAATAACATTACACACGTAGCCACAACAACCTCTACGACAAACTAAAAAATGCATGGTACTTCTAACCAATTAATTGTTTATTTTATTTTTAAAGTGATATATACACTTGCACTTATATATCATAGTGCATACAAAACTGATTTGTTGTTTTATTTAATTTGATTGGCTATATGACTTTTTTGAATTAAAACATTTTAAAGAGTCTAAAATGTCGTGTTCATAATCTGCATAATATATATATAATAAACATACAGTGGAGTTAAAATGTAAATAGATTGTAGCAACAAAACGAGTGTTTAATTTTAATCATTCACTCTTATCAGGCTAAGTTAAATTTGGTCTGTGATACTGTCCAATACAGAGAGTACCATTAGTTCCACCAAATCCGAAGGAATTGCTTAGAGCGACTCTAATCCTCTGTTCGCCTGTTACTCTCCATTCTTGAGGACCAGACTCACAATAGTTTAAATCAAACTCATCATCTTTCTCATCCAAGTTAATAGTGGGTGGAGCCACTCCTTCACTAACAGCTAATATTGTGAATATCGCCTCTACAGAACCTGAAGCCCTCAGCAAATGTCCAACGGACCCTTTATTAGCAGAAATATACAGGTTGGCACTGTGATCACCAAACACTAATTTTATAGCTGCATTTTCTGCTGAATCACCTAGCAGCGTTGAAGTTGCATGAGCATTGATGTGGCCAATATCTTCTGTATTTAGATGGGCATCTTTCAATGCTGACAACATACTTCTAGCTGCACCTTCACCGGTTTCCAAAGGAGCTGTTAGATGATAGGCATCACCTGACAATCCATAGCCTAATATTTCTGCATATATTTTACTTCTTCTGCTGAGAGCATGCTCTAGTTCTTCTAAAACTACCAAGCCAGCTCCTTCGCTCATGACAAAACCATCACGTTTGGAGTCAAAAGGTCTTGATGCTTTTATAGGGTCCGAATTGAATTTTGTTGAAAGTGCCTTAGTTTTGCAGAAACCTGCAATAGCTAATGGATGTATGCATGTCTCTGTTGCACCTGCCACCACGACATTGCACAATCCGCGAGAAATCAGGACTGCAGCATCTCCAATAGCATGTAGTCCTGTAGCACAGGCTGTAGCTGGGGAGTGGTTAGGCCCTTTGAGGTTGTACCTCATGCTGACATATCCAGCAGGCAAGTTGGATAAAAACCGCGGTACAAAGTAAGGAGATACTTTATGATGCTTCCCTTTCTCCACCATAATCCCAGATGTTATTATTTCCTGTAAATCAGCCACACATGCACCAATACACACACCCACTTTATGCGACACCGGATCAACGAAAGGAATCTTGAGATTTGAATCTGTCAGAGCTTCTTCTGCTGCACATAAAGCATAAACCGATGGTAAGCCCATGGTACGTTTCTCAGCGGAAGTAACCAAGTTTGTTTCATCAAATTCGCCATCACCTGTCCCAACTGGAACTCTCCCCACTACTTGCGATGGCAGACTTATATACTCCTTAGTTTTTGGTAAATTTACTATTCCAGATTGTCCTTCCAACAACCTTCTCCACACCCTTTTGACTCCTATTCCAAGAGGAGTGCACAGCCCCAGGCCTGTAACTACCACTCTTCTGCTCATACTGGAATATTTAGACACAGGGGCAGTCAGGCTGGCCCCTGACTCTCTGGGACGGACAATCAGCGGCTGATACGAGATTTCCGGTGAATGGGCGGGGAATCGTTACCGGGCATGCGCAATATTTTTAGCGCCGTCAGTTTTTATCTGCATAAGTAATTACACTTGCAGATAAAAATTGTTACACATTCTCCCTTAGTTATTTGTTTCAACCTACTCACATAAGTTTCACGTTTTATTACTTTCATATCTCTTATTTATTATTCTTTTTCACCAGTTAATATATATTGTGATAACACCAAGATTTGGGCTATTTTAATCAATAGATTTCATCAGGGTAGCTATAATGTAAAAAAAATACAAACAACAGACAGTTTATGTTCTGACAAAGATAGACAACATGACAGCGAGCTAGAATGTTGTGATGATTAATTCTGACAATGACAGAAGACACAATGGCTATGATGGATGATATGACGGTTGGCTGGTGAGGTCACAATTAACTGCCAGTATGGATGGGGTAGGTTTCCACTTTCTATTCAATAGATTTGGAACCTGGTGGATACATCATGACTCAAGGACTCAAGGATGCATCGCTGGAACCATCGTTGATTTTGATCGAGTATAGTAGCATCTAGCTACCCAGGCTATGTGATGGCGAGCAGTCCAAGCATGCTAGTGTCAAGAAAGGTACTGATAGCCATCTGTTCTACCTCCTCCATCACCAAGTTGGCAACAACAACCGATACAGGTGAACCCATTGCTGTGCCATGAATCTGCTGATAATAACTTCCTCTGAATTACAGATATGCAGCATTGAGACAAAGCTCAACAAAGATATTATCTCTTCAACAGGTAGAGGGGTATTACTTTCATTAGAAACTAAATTCCTAACTCATTAAGAACATGTTTTAGCTTCTATGAATCATCTCATTGTTTTAACCTTTAGAGGACCAATGTCACATACATTGTATTTATGAAATTTCACCTATGCATTTGGTAGTGCGTTCCTAGCATGATGAACTGAGCACTCCAAATGTTTGTAACTGCTGTCAGTGACAAGCCCATAAAAACATTGATGGCTTTTCTTCCACACTTGGGCCTAAATATATACATAGTGCTGGGGGAATATTAAAATGGGGTATCTCCTATTGAGTGACCAGGATTTGAAAGGGGCTACACCCCCTTGTTTATTACACAATTTAGAGTTTCATTGACCTCGCCCATGCAATCTGGTGGGTAGCTGAGACATTTATCTTGCCGGGAAACCTGATGTTGTGAGTGTTGCTGGTGCAATTTAGTTTGCCCCAGCTGCTGTCAAAAGAGGGAGAACTCTGCATTTGACCTAAGCGCTTGGGAAGTTTTGAGTCGCAAGTTTATCAGAAACAGTAGTTCATGTCAGAAAAAGAACCACATTTGGTGAGATATCTGCTTTTGAGCCATCAGTATTGGAAATGGAAGAATCGTGAAAAACATGCTCGGTGCTCTGAGGGTTAAAATTAAACGATAAAAACTTTAATGAAAGTTTTTCGAGTGAGTGAGTGAGTGAGCTCTCTCACTCCCCCTCTCTCTCTGTCTCTTTTTATCTCTCTCTTTTCCACCAAGGAATATCTCCAGTTGCACAGCTGTCTGAGGTAAAGCCGAGGACACTATGCAACAAGATTACAAGAAACATTAAAAACTGAGGCCAGTGATCTGATAAAACAAATAGAGATGTGCGAACTATACTACAATTCTGATATACAATAATATATACCTACCATGATAGCTTATAGTATATTATAATTTATATAATTATAATATTTACAATAATTATGTTAGAGTACAGAGTTGGCTGTACACTAACAAATACAGAGTATGCTATTTCATTTGAGGTCAAGAAGTATAAATTTGTGGTGTTTTTCGAATGGAATTGTGGAAATGGCAGAATTGCAAAATTGGAGAGAAATATTAACTTGAAATGAATCGTCAATTTACAGTTTAGTTAAGGTATAGAAGATTCAAAAGAATTAGCGAATCACAAATATTACAGATTATAGTGAGTAGTTCAAATTAGTAATAATTCTATTGATAATTACTAATAAAGTTTGTTTATGACTTGATAGTACAGAAGTAAACCCTGGTGAAAACAAGTTTTTAATGTTTCTTTCTTCTTCTAGAATTTGGTGCAGCGTACTGTCCCATACATCTCTATTTTTTTAAAATACAGATGAAGAATAAATGTTGTCAGATTCACATTCATGATACCCTCTCTGAAGGTAAATAAATCTAGTCTCACATAGCCAGACCTCATCTACTACGAAGGAAGGGCCTGGTCAGCCCACTGAACTGCATTTTCCCAGTAAGCCAGCTGTATGAATATCATTGCTACAGTTATGAATTCAATTACCAGTTTGCTAGGTACTTGACGCACTTGACAAATGTTAGTATAGTGGGTTGACTAGACCCTTCTTTCGTAGTAGATTGGGCCTGGCTACGCGAGACTAGAATAAACGAGGTTTAACTAACTAGACCTAGTAACTAACGAAAGTAGGTCATATTTCCAGCATCACATGTGCTTGGAGAAGATAACTAGCATTTTTCACATCTCATTAACAATTTAATGGTGAAAGTTTTTGTACTTCGTCATGAAGTTCAAAAACTATATAATATACATAAATTATATTAATAAAAGCACAACTATGCATACCTTTGAATTCTTCACTTTCCTTTATACATTAGAATTTAGTGTTTATTTTCAATTTGAGGCGAGATTAGCAAAGCCTTCTTCACTATTGTTACACGAGGTTGGGAGGTGTGGCTGACAGTCCCATTCTTTTATAGGAATGTGAACTATGTAAAATAGAATTTTCTATACTAGGTAATGTAGCAGCATAATGTAGCAGTATTGACTGATTTATTTCAGTGGCTGTTTTGAAATTTCAGTAGCAACTTTTAATTAACTGCTAAAGGGAGCTCTTTGCTGTATAGTGAGTGATACTATTTTTATTGCAATGATTCCTATATAGCTATATATATATGTATATGTATATATATATAGTATGCCGTATGATCAGTGATTCGATTAAAGCTAGTGTAATTACAGCATAATAACTGTATTTACTGATCTCTCCTACAATCAATAATTATATAAATATCTATTGTGTTGATCTAGAGTATCATAATGTCTAAAGCAGTTCTACTGTCTCCAATGTCAAACACAATTCATGGGAGTAGTCGCCCTAAATCTGCTATCCCACAGTTCAAGCAACCTGAGCATTTTCGAAATACTGTAAGGCCAAGAACTGTTCAAGATGATGATACAATTGAGGAGCTTATTGATCTTGAAAGGCTCTTTCAAGCATGGCCTCGAAGATGTGCTTATGTTGTTGAAGAGATGGTCACAACTGAAAGATGTTATTTAGAATCATTGGATGAAGTGATTGTGGTAAGTGTGTATACTTATGTATTTATGTATAGGTGTATTTGTGTAATTGTATGAAATATATCATTATTATGTCTGTATTAATACATGGACCAGCCTGTCATTAATTGTATGTATGTATTAATATACCTTGTATGTATCTACATAGCATATACTGATGATGTATGTATATAATATATATATATATACTTATTCTTGCATAATTATAAATGTGCGATGACATTGGATACACAAAGAGTTAACAACAGAACATGATTATTTCATTCCTTTAACAAAACCTTATACTTAAATACATATGTGATCATTCTTGTAGAAATAGAGTAGGAAAAGTTAATTCTAAAAAGTTTCAATTTTTTTACTACGGTCTACATTATTGAGGTTTAATAGTTCATTACTTTTTGCTTGCGTCATAAGCTATACCTTGTCCTTTGTTTAGTAGCATAGTTATATTAGGAATTGAACTTTGTTGTATATTATAAACTGTTGACCACATGATCATACATGGGATTTTTTTTCTACAATAGTACTAAATGTGTAGGTAAACAAGAGTCTGATATTCAATACTAAATCCACTCAAAACAAATAATTATTTGTCATTTATTTAACAACATCTAAAAATCTGCTTGCATTGTGTTACTATTCATACATATGCCTATAGTTGGTCATATACATACTAAATTTAACTGTTTTGGACACTCCAGGACCTTTCCACTCATAAGATTGCACTTAATTCAATTTGATGTAGTACTAACAAAATAATTCCATTATATATGATGATAGCTACAGTAAAAACATGACCATTGGTACTATATATGTATGTGTGTGTGAGTATTTGTGTGTGTTTATAATTATGTTGATAACAATAAGTTTTGTATCTGGGAAGTGTGCGTATAATAATTAAAGTAATCCTGATCCATATAAAGTATCTTGAATTGAAACTGGTAATTGGCAGTCTGCCTAAACTTCAGCTATAAACACATGACAATCACTGATACTGTGGTAAATGACTACCACATACAAATTACCATTACCAAATTTGAGAATAAAGTGATCTATACTAAAATTATAACTAAGCCAAATTATAACTAAGCCAAAACACATACACAAAAACACCCACACATATATACACACACTTGGACAGAGCAGATTCAGACTTCCTGATAACAAACTTTAGCTACTAAGTTCTGAATTAATTAATATTTTGTTATCACATGTAGGGTTATCTGAAACCACTGTACGAATTTCTGTTTGCTGAATCACAGGGATCGGCATTCTTGCAGATTGTATTCTGTAATATCAGAAAACTCTACGAAATCCACTTGTAAGAATGCATGAACACAAATATATTATATTCGTGTAATTTCATGTAATTATGATCTCTCTATTAGAAATATTTGCAACACATTACTTGATTCTTATGATAATCCTGTTCAATTTGCTAATGTATTTATTAATCATGTAAGTTTCATAGAAACAAAACAAAATATAATTAATTATTTATTTAAACTATAAATTGAACATACAGCATGATCATAAGCATATATAGCTACATGTTACTAATACATATACTATAGTGTTATATCATACTTGTAACACTATCTACATAACATACATACTGTAGTATTTTACACGTCATCTTGTGAAATAGACTACATTGTATATAAAATTTTATTAATCAAAAGGAAAGTAGATTACTCAATGTTTCAACAACATCTAATATCACATAACATATTACTAACTATCCTGTTGTAATTTGACCTCTATCCACTGACACATGTGCAGTGAATCCACCACACACGTATGAAGTTACTCATGTGATGTATTGACATGCACGCACAATTTGTTTTCACATGTACTTTTGGTTGTTTTCCCAAGTTACAGTTGTTTAATTAAAATGGTCACTTGGTTTATAATAATATTATCTAAAATTACAATATACTATAACTTTACATATTATATGACAAACGGGATGTCCTTAGTTGGATAACTTCAAATAGCAGCATGATAGTGAAAGTTATCTTTTCATATCACAATAGTAAAATACCACAGAGCAACTAAACCTCCAATACATAACTGTTTTGGTATTCATTCACAGTTTATTTTATTTTCATTGGTAGACAAACAATTTTCGTGAGTATATATTGTACTGTACTAATTTCCCCAAAAGTGAAGAGTTATTACAACAAACTATGAAAAACAATTCAGTCACTAGGGACTTCATACTGGTATAATCATTATGAAACATCTGTGTATTGTTCATTCATTTATCAATATCTCTCTACCTACATGTATGTATCTATCTGTTTATTATTATGTGTGTATTAGTATATTGATTCATCTATTCATCTATTTATTCATTCAATCTTTTCTTCCTGTAGCAATGTCAATTACAAATAGGACATCCACTTCCATTAATAACATATCTTCATAAACCTGTTCAAAGAATTCTGAAATATAGACTACTACTAGAAGTAATCTTTAAAACATACAAAAAGCCACACATACATGTACATACATACATATGTATGTATGTAGTATGTACATATACAGAAATTATATATATATATATATATATATATATATATATATATATATTCATATACATATACATATACATGTTTACATGTATACATACATACATACATACCTATATACATACATGTACACATATATACATAATAAATAGTTACATACAGTATGCACATATAATTATAGAAATATATATGCATTCTACACAAACTCCTAGTTACACAGATACATACTAGACATATCTACACATACATATACATACATACAAACATATGCATACATATACGTTCATATATACATACATGTACATACATATACATAATTATATGAATATACATTCAATTGTTTGTTATCGTTACCATTTATATATTTGCTTTGTCAATCACACCTTATCATTTATATGGTATTGTATATACACATGTGACACCTTTTTTTGAAATACCATTTCATTCGCTCATTCATGATAGTGTATTTACTTATTTGGTTTTTATTTAGCAAATATTGAAAGGATTCTCTGAAAACTTGGAAGGGTTCCAGGAAATTGGAGTAAGTAAACATCTATTCATCTATTACATTTTTTTCAATGTTTTCATAGCTTTTGTTATTTGACACTATATCTTTGTCCATCACCTACTTATTTCCCATAGGAGGCTCTTGAGACAATGTTGAATATTGCTTCAGAAATTAATGAAACAAAGAGACAACAAGAGAATCTAAGAAGAGTGGAAGTGAGACAAAGATAGACAGATAGATAGACAAGCTCAGTGTTACCCCCAAAGGATGGTACAATGGTTCTCCCCCATCCATTGGTCTTGCTTTCCATTTTGTTTTAAAGTATTTGTTGAAAAACACTGTTTCACAACATCGGCTGTGAGCCTATTATGACCAAGCATTATGTACATGTACTACTGATGTGCCCACTGGACAAGCTGTTGTAAATAAAGAGTTGCAATGGTAATATACATCAGTTGACATTTTAATTATAGATTCTAATTAACACTGCATTTAATAACTACACATAGAATTTGATAATTATACATGTATGGTATTTCTTTAGAACATACAAAAATCTTTAAAAGGACTGAATTTGGAAGAGGTAATATTTATATTTGATTATTCATGATTATTGTTTTTAATGTTATATATTTTATCTTAGCTTGGAGGAGATTTGACATCTTGTGGTGATTTGCTAGTTGAAGTATGTCATTACGTTAAAGTATATCTAAAGCATATTTTGGTATCATAAGTTATGTGGTTTTAAGCTTAGCAAACATGTGGTATTACACAAATTTATTTACTCTAAACATTGGTTATAATAACTTACTCTGTATGTTTAAAATTACTTGTCATAATATTATAAGTAATCATGTAAACTGCTATCAGTGTACATCTGTCAATCTATCAATCTGTGTATTTATCTGTGTTCATCTAGTCTTTTGTGTTTTAATCTCTATGCATCTACATGTACATGTATCTAGTTTGTCATTATTATATCAATCTATTATGTTTGTATTATAGGAGAGCTGTAAAGTTCAAGGTAGAGGAGGAGGAGAACGATCGATGTTGCTGTTTGAAAAATGTCTACTATTTCTTAAAAAGAAAGGATCTGATGGATATACCTACAAAGGACATATACTAGTGAGTCATGTGATTGACATATGACATGTGACTATTACAAGTGATTTCATATAGACATCATTTGCAATATTAGTTAGCTCAATCAACATGTTATTATTTACAATACAACATTAAGTTATTATACACAATACTTCAGGTAGAAGACTTAGATCTTTGCGAGCAAAGTCAATCTCAGAATACTTTCAAAGTCTTTTCTGTATACAAGCCATCAAGACCAGTATCTGTACAGGTGAGGTTAAAATCTGTTTATGATAACAATAATCTCACAGTACTAAACTGATTACTTCTACAGCACATACCTTTGTGTCATGATGCATACATTGATTGTGTAATATACATGTATAATTTCTCTAGTTATGATACCAAAGGGTGTTCATTTCAAATAGAAAGTTAACAATTTGAGTAGTTGTTGTGGAAGGATTTACACTGACTAACGTTTTCAGTTAGTTTTAACTTACCTCACTAATTTATTTTAGTGTACTATATTTTACTACTTTAATTAGAATGGGTTGGCGGATAGTGTTATTAGAGAGATAAATAAATCATTTTCTTTTTAGGTCAGAAGTCAATCAATAAAGGATGATCTTGTTAGTCAGGTACAATCCCTTCTCATGAAAGATATTGAAAAACAAAAGAAGTATGTTACAGAATCATTGAGAAGAAAGAGTATAGTAATAGAGGGCGAACAGAAGAAACTTCTAGAAGATAATTTTGAGAAATTTGATATGGTAAGTGTCATTAAAAGTGTATGCCCTCAGTTTTACAATACATCTTTCTTGTACATCACATATATACATTATACAACATCATTATCTTATCAATAATTACAATTATAATAGCCAAGGCATATATACATGTACATACATATAGATACATACATACATATATATAATATTATATTTATGTACATACATACGTACATACATACATACTTTGTAAAAAGTATAATAGGTTATTTTGACCTTCAGTTGGTTACAAGAGTTTCAATGCAATTCTATTTTCATCAATGCTGAATACCTTTTTTTTGCTAGGTAATATTAAAAAGCACAAATTTCATTTAATCTTTATCTATATTGACTAGTGTACAAATTACATTTCATAATAAAAGACATGGTAACTTAATTATAATGTATATGTAGTAGTATATTAAGTATATTATTAGATATAGTCTGTGGAGAATTATTATCATTCCCATTCTAGCATCTAGGAAAACAGCATAATTATATTACATGCTCATTCTAGATTAATTAGTATAATTATGTACATGAGTTTGTACCTTTATTAGTAATAACATCCGATGTACGCCACATATTTCAGAAGTTAGCACGTAATTGTATGTGTGAATACCATTATTATGGCATGTACCGTATATACGAGTCAATATACATGTAGATCAAGATCAAAAGAAATAAATTACTTCTTGCTAGCAAGAAAAGAAATCAGTATTGATTTATATAGTATTGAAACTCATTTAGCCAAATGAGGGTTAAAATTAATTTTTACAGTGTACATACATATATACATGCACATACAAACATATTTATACATATACATACATACAACATATAAACATGCATACATACATACATACATGTATTATTTTAATGTAATTTATCATCACCATTTTCTTACAGCTTGCTTGTAAGTCACATAATAAATCATCACATTAATAATAAAAATGTTGTACGAGTACGATAAGAATCCTTCTTTAACATATTTCATAACAAATATAAAACTAATAACTTAACGCCCAATTCATTTAGATATGTGTGATATGATTTATATATTAAGTATTGTGTCACTTCTTCACAGAATTATGAACGTAAAAGAATGCTAACAACAGTAGCTCATCAAAGAAGTCTTAAAGCATCAGGTAATATTATTTATGAATACTATGTGTATACATTTTCGAATAGTTATGTACCAATAATGGAATTAATAACTGGTATACTGTAGGTCATTATTGGTGTCCTACTTTTGAGTGATATAACTGATATATATATATATATATATATATATATATACATGTATATATATATACTAATACTGTCATTTCTTATGATTAAAACATAGTTTAAAGCTTTTCTGATGCTTAAAAGTATTAAGAAATACATAATGGATCAGTAGCAGAAAATTATGATAATATCAGATTAGTTATCAATGAATATCTAAAGTCATATTGGCTTATCGAAATATTTCATAAATTCATAAATGTATAAATCTAATTAAGTGTGTTTATCATCTGGTGATAGATTTGCAGAGAAGCAGGAAGGACAAGCATTTGAGTACAGGAAGATCACCTCATCGGAATGGTTGGTTACCAAATATGATGTTAATTTTTGTATGTCTATCCATCTGTCTATCCTCATTGTCTCAGTCTGTTGTCTATGCACACTATAAAAATTGTTTAACCCTTAGAGCACTGAGCCTGTTTTTCAAAATTCTTCCCAATTCCAACACTGGCGACTCTATTGCATATAATTTGGCCACCGTTCACTTTCTCTACCCCAAACTTGGCTCCTTTTCCGACATGGAGTACTACTTCCACCAACTTGCTTACCGGGACTCAAAAGTCCCCAAGCGCATCGTAGGATCAAATCAAATGCAGTGATCTCCCTCTTTTGACTGGAACTAGGGCTATCAAAATGACCCCACTGCATGTTGGCACCAGCTACACCCACGATTTCAGGTTTCACAGCAAGGAAAATGCCTCAGATACCAACCAGAGGGCATGGGCGGGGCCAAAAAATCCCAAATTCGTCAGCAGCGAGGGGGCACAGCCCCCTTCCAACCCCCGCATTAATGGGGGGACACCCCCCTTTAAAATTCCCCCCGTACTCGTTATTTAGGCCAAAGGGTGGCCAAAAAACCATCAACTTTTTTAGCCACGTTCATCAGCTTGTGCCTGACGCCAATTACAAGCATTTAGACAGCTTGGTTTAGCTAGGAACAGACAGCGAACCATGTAGGGGTGAAATGTCACATATATGTGACACCAGTGCTTAAAGGGTTAATTATTTCAACCAATTAGTTGGTTACCTCCGTTACATTTGAATATAATAATATCTATACTATATCACTTCACACAATTATAAATGTGGAAGAGTAAGCTTAACTTTAGGTGTTAGAATATTAATCTAGTACATGTAAATAAATCAGGATTCCAATGTTCCAATGTTCACATGTCAGTATACGTCTCCCAATATACATTTATGTTTATAACTACATGTATAACATGAACAAAGTGGCCTGCAAGACTACACATCAGATGTGTTGTATAGCATGCAATTCATATGTATTTAAGTAAATACTTAAAGAACTGATCTGCTCTGTTAGATGCACTGTAGTATTATAGGAAGTAGCCTGAGCTAATTCATAAGGTACGTGGTATCTGAAGAATTTGGCACCGTCAAGTAAACTACTTCTATTGTTTGCTCATTGCTAATAAAATGGAATGTATATATGCATTATAAACATTTAGTGTAGTTCCAGATTAGTTCTTATATGAGCTCTGTAAAGGATCTTTAAACATATACGTAGTTACATGCATGCATCATACCTTCTAAGATGCTGATGTGAAATGCTATATGGACTGCTCTGTCCATGTTCTATAGCTAGTTCCTATTATGATAGTAGGAGAAGACTTGACATGTAAAGTGTTAATACTTAGGTGTCCTGGTTTTAAAGCTGTCAAAGATCATATCAGTATTTCTCCAACATACATTTAGTTACCCATTTTTAACAACAACTTTTCAACAATAAAAGTTAAGAATACAAACTTTCAACAATTCAGTTCATCGCTAATGGTGTAAAAAGGAGGTAACCAATTGATTGGTTGAAACAACCTTACAATGCCTTATGTTTCAAAGCCACCTTAATATTTTTCAGATGTCCCTCCCATGAGCTCATTAGTTACTGAAGCACATATGCCAGAAGATAATGATCCCCATTTCAAAAAATCCGCTGAGTCACTATCAAGTGACTCCGGTATCAGTCTGTCCAGTACACTAAAACTGGATTCTGTAGGTACTGAAGTAGGTGAAAACCAAAGTTCTGAAGTTGAAGAGGTATGTATGCTAACATTGTATTTATTTTAACCATGACATGATTTTAAATATTGTTTTAGAATCCTAAGTTACGAAGAAAAACTGCATTTAGGCGTAAAAGTAAGTCCTCATTCTTCTCAATACAAATAACTATAGTGGTAACAGACTAACTATTAGAACTAGTCAGATGAATTATGATGGAATGGTGGATGGATACATGAATGATTGGATAAATGAATGAATAGATAGATAAATGGATGGATAAATGAGTGATTGATAAATGAATGAGAGAATGGATGGATGGATGAATGAATGGGTTGATGAATGGATAAATATATGAAATATAGATGGATGAATGAATGGATGAATTAAAAGGTGAATGGATGGACGAACAGTTGAATAAATGATTACTTTTAGGTCATCCGTCCGGAAGCAAATCATTTGATGTCAAATCAAATCAGAAATTAAATACCACACCCATTCCCGAAGATGATGCAAACTTTAGTCTCTCAAAAGAACAGGAAAGAGATGTATGTATCAAAGAAACAAGTGTTGATAGAGTTCATAGCGAATGCATCAATATACCAACTGATGAAGAAGTTTCGTTGGATCAAAATATTGAATCAAGTTTAGATACAGGATCAAGGTATATGCTCATTTTGTGTATGTCTATATATGTCTGTCTGTTAATTAAATGATAATTATAATATTTTTTCCATACTCAAGAACTGCTACTGTCTCGTACAGTCAGTCATTGGATGATGATTGTTTCACTACACTAGATGTTGCAACAATCCCTGTGTTACCTCGAGTAACTAGAGTGAGGTCTGAGCCCAATTCTACCCCTCCAGACTCATTCCTATTACTAAGAAAGGATAAGTTAGTAGGTGAGTAGCTATACAATTTAATCTTACAATTTGACTAATATTTTTAAAATTAATAGGTAGGTACATTGACTATGTACATATGGTATTTATGTACATACATTTATAATTATACATGAGTATGAATGTACTTGGTTACATACATGTACATATATATTTGCGTAGTACATACATACTACTTATATGTACATTATATGTGCATACATTATGCATACATTTCTCTAATATCGTGTATGCCTAATCTGTGTATGTACATGTGCGTATTTGTATGCTTTTTGTGTGTTTGTGTGTGTACATGTATGCATATACATGCTTACGTGTGTACTTACATATCTGTTGATGAATGAATGTAAAATCAATATATTGATCTTAGATAACTCTGTTCTAGAAGAGGAAAATGAAGAGGAAGAAGATATTGAGACAAAGACTCAATCATCCTCTCTTTCAGAGACACATTCCCAATCCACAGAAATGAAATCAGAATGGAATTTAGAATCATCTGGAGAAGATGAAACTTGTAATATATCTCAAGAGATAGGAAATGATATAGAAGCAGATGTGATTAGAAGAAGAAGCATATTTTCTCATAATTTTGAAGACAGTGAGGAAAGTCTAGGCTCAAATGCTTCATCATTGAGTGTTGAAGATCACTATCTCTTAACAACCTCTAGGAGAGCTACTGTAATTGCAGGTATATACTACATACACTTTATACTTGTAATTAATTGTATATCACTATATGAAATAACACATTTTTTGTATAATGAATTAATTTTAACTATCACCATTCTGATGCAAATTATTATGCATACGACAAATGGAACCATTCTCTTTAGATTTCCTCATTAGCAAACTCAATTATTGTTGAGTATCTGTTATTAATTTTAATATTGACTTTGTGCATTTTAGAGTAGCCCTAAGGCTGGGTTCACATAATGATGCATAGCCTTGCAATTGTGTCCAGTACATTGTGATAAAATTCTGAAAACTGATTTTTTAAATGCAACGCAGCTGATGCATAGATAGAAACAGATTCTATCCTCGCATTGCATTTGTGTTGCATATGACAGGATTGAAGGAAGCACATCATGTTTACAATATAATGCATCAGACACAATGAAGGCTTTGCGTATTATGTGAAACAGCCTTAATCATCACAAATCCACAATGTATCCACTAATCTATAGTGTATTTCATCAAACCCCATCATAACTCCACAGCTAGTGTAACTATATTTGATGTAGTTATGAAACCCACAATATCTCCAATGGATAGGCTATTTATCAAACCCACAATAACTCCACAGCTAGTGTATGTATATTTGATGTAATTATCAAACCCACAATGACTCCAATGGATAGGCTATTTATCAAACCCACAATAACTCCAATGGTAGGCTAATTATCAAACCCACAATGACTCCAATGGTAGGCTAATTATCAAACCCACAATGACTCCAATGGTAGGCTAATTATCAAACCCACAATACCTTACAGATAGTGTATGTATATTTGATGTAATTATCAAACCCACAATGGATAGACTATTTATCAAACCCACAATACCTCTACAGATAGTGTATGTATAATTATACAGTATGGAAATAATGCACATCAAAATTACAAGCACTTAAGAGGTTGTTTGTGTAAGGAGGTTATAATGAAACAAGTTTACAAGTGCATAATTATTCATTATAGATGTTCCTGGATTGCTTACCTTTAACTATCCTATTCTCCTTACCTTGTTTACCTATTTTTATACATCTTTTTTTGCCTTAGTTTGAATAGAACATAGTCACTTCTAATCTTGTATCCTGTGTATGTAACATGTCTGTACCACCTCTCTAAAATGAGAACACACTTGTAATAGGACACTTACACAAACTATATAAATTCACCCATGAGGACACTCCTCTAATAAAATTGGCAAATAGACATACAGGCACACAATATGATTATCCACCTATGCTTCATGGCGAGAGTATTCACTACACTTATATTTGTCCCAAAGATGGAGGGATTCATTATATTACTTTTCATAGGTATTGGTGGTGACAAAATTACAATTTATGATGATACTGAAGATTCTGAAAGTGATTTTGAAGAAGAGGAAGAAGAAGAAGAGGAAGTGACAAGTGAAGAAGATGATGATGAAATTGGAGAGACAGATATTGTGGAAAGTAGTTTAAGATGTTTTCTTAGTAAGGCTCAGGAATGGTTGCCAAAAGATAGCATGGAGGTGAGCATATAAATACATACACACATACATACATACATATATTACTACCCACTCATGTATTATACAGATATATACATCATTCTATATAATTATACATACATACAAACACTTACATGTACATACGTACATAATTATCTACAAAATACATACATGCATACATATGTACATGTAAGTACCCAAATGCATGCATACATTCACACATGTACTATATACTAGGCTTATGTATGAATGTGTGATATATGTACACATGTACATACTTATATAAGTATGTATGTACATATGTACACATGTACACACCTATGTATGTATTATATTAATTATATTAATTTTATGTATGTGCGTATGTATGTACATGTATGTAGTCCATATAATTATGTATGTATGTCTACACTTGTATGTACATGTATGTATATATGTACATACATACATACATATACATATTCATACTGTAGTTTATGGTATGTCCATTGGCCACCTTACCTCGTACAACAAATGAAGGTATATTTTCTCCTTTTGTTCATCGGAAAAAACCTCTTTTCCATCGAAGAAGTGTAGACATTCTGACTAGTAAGTAAATTATGTTTGTATATGTGTTTTGAAATGAACATCTACATAATTTGATAGAGTTTGAGATTATTTAAATTTGTTATGTAGGCTTACCGACTTCTAACTCCATAGAAAGTGACCAATCACAACTATTCTCTGATGAACTTTTCAGTCCACTGAAATCTGAATTCAGAAACGAAACAACATCACTTGAAAATCTGCAAGATGTATGCATTGATGAAGAAAACGGAGTAGTACCAGATTCTCTTTTGTGTAACGGAACAACGACATTATATGAAGAGAACAGTTTAACAGAAAACCATGAGATGAAAGAAGGAGATGGTGAATTTGATGAGGAACTGGACAAGGATAATAAGTTAGTTATATCAGAGATGTGTTGCACAAGCCAACGTATGGAAATAACTGATCCTAAGCAATCATTATCACCTGATTTTACTGAGGATAAACACAATCATAGAATAGATTTACGAAATGCAGATACACAGAAGTCACCAAAATATTTGGATTTTGCTGTTTCCAGAAATTCACTGTCATTAGACGAATCTTTAGTAACTTCACACAATAACATTCAATCGTCACTGAAAAAACAGAACTCACTTCCATTGGATGTACCAATGTTTCAAGAATCATTCTGTATGATCAATAGTTCACTAAGGACACAGTCACCGACAGATAATACACAAACTGAAGATATGAATAATTCTGAGCCTCATACAGCACTACAAGAGGAGCTCCCTCATAACGATCGTTATAGTTTAATATCATACTCAGATCCATCTCTTAACTTGATTTTATCTGCTGGTGATTTTAGTGAAGATAAACACAGAAATAAAATAGTGTATCATCAAACAGATCACACTAACAATAACGATGATGAAATTCCTGTAATGGAGGAATTTGAAGAGGTAATCTTCACACCTGCATTTGACTCTACTGAAAAGCATCATACGATCAGTCATTCTTCTGAAACTAGTTCAGAAATCCAAGATCCCATTCTTCATAGGTTTCGTTTCGATACCATCACTCCTGACGACGAATCTATAATTCAGTCTCATCTACTTAATCCTCATTTCCAGAAAAGCCAAAGTCTTCCACCTCATTTTAAACACCCAAGACATCGTAATAAAGAAATAAATAGATATTCTCCACCACCAGTGACTGTTGAGAGTTCATCTCAGCCAGATGTCTCCGTTGCGTTGCTGGAATCATATAAACCATTTCATCATTTATTTGATAGAAATGAAGGAGAAGCGAAGTCTGATGACATAGAAGCTTCTTGTCCTGAATCTTATGACAATGAATCGGTAATAACCATTCGTTCAAGAGGAAATGCTCCAGTATCTCAAACCACACCTGTCTCATCAAAACGTGATGTCCATGAGAAGGTATACCAATATGAATTGAGAGACAAACAGACTGAAAGACTAAAACGCTTTTCACGATTTGTCAAAGAGACCTGGTTAGACTTACAGACTGCAGTGATGGCCAAAGCCACTGTTAGCTTGTTAAGTACCTTTATACCTACTTTACAACAGAGTATCGTATTATGTGTATTAATAATTGTTCTCTGCTTTGTTTTTAATTTCGGTAGAACCTATTTCCTTGGAAATGGTGATATCAATAGATAATTTCTGTAATTGTTGTTATGGTCATACTTGTAATCATCATCAGTATTATATTAATTTTGTATATATATTTACACCATTGGACTACAAACAAAATGGATGTACTGCGTTAAAACTTGTTACATACATAAGGTTACAAATAATACAGAATTATTATCATGATTATAATGCGGAATTATGTATGTATACATAATAGAGCCAGGAATCAGCTAAGATTCTGAAATTAACTTTAATTCGATTGATAGTCTACTAAAATCAGCAGAACTGAGTAATTAGGCCAAATAATGCAGGAAACTCTTCCCACTTGATCAAAAAGATTTCCTGTCACTCAACTATTTGGTGTTGCATGCTTTAAAAGTATGTCTTTTGGAGTAATTCCATATCACAGACCTTAAATTAGTAATCAGAAGAATTTTCAATATCGATTGATTAATCATATAATTATACTATTCAGAAGACTGTTGGGAGAGCAGAATATCAAGGGTAAAATCTCTTATCTACTTACTACTTGGTAATTTCTTCAACCCTCCATGATCAGTGTATTATATATATATATAGTCACAGCAAGTACATTATTTTATATATAATTATTTTAAATTTAATAATAATCATTGTCGAAGCATAATATATATGAATTAGAATAACAACAACATAATTACCACACACACACACACACACACGTGATTCAATTAATTTGACATAAAGTAGTTCAAGTTAGAGAATAGGAATTTTGGAAATCTTCATCTTCTTGTTTATCAGCCATTTCTTGCTGATAGCAATATAAATGTACTATCACACCTGATGGATGTCTGGCAAATGCACTATATTCATGAAATGAGGAGGAAAAGAAGACAGGTGATTATATACATTATATTATAAGTATACATAAAACACACTTATGAGTGCTATATCAGATTTATAATCACCAAGTACGAGGGCCATAGGCGAGGTGATTATAAATTTGATATAACAAGTATTACATGTATTTTAAATGAAAGTGTTTAATAAAATACATTCAAATAGTCTATGTTCCCATACACAATCACAAATACTATTCTAGGACTAGGTGTCCCATTTCATAATCCACTTTCATGTATTGGATATTACATTACCTTGTAGATAACTTCTTTGAGCACGTGTTACAAAGTGTACTTTCATTGATAATGAAATGAGGTGACTGTTCCTTAATCCTTGTCCTTTGAACCTATCAATACCAATTTAGAAAGGTGTCATGATTATTTATCTGTGCATCCATTTTTATCTATCCATTTATCTATCATTCATTCATTTGTCTATACAACCATTTGTCTGTTCGTTATTGGTTTCTCAATCCGTCCATTCGTAAATCCTAATTCATTTACTCATCCATTTGTATACATCCATCAATTCGTCCATTCATTGATCCATCAATCCATCCATTATTCCATCCATCTCATCAGTTCAGCTAGATATCCACTCATTCATTCATGCATTAATTGATTCCTAACTTGAAGATGTTCAGCTAATTGGAGGCTTCTTAGTACATGAGTTTTTCTCTGTAGTACAGTTCTTTCCTCTAAAACAGTCAAAAGAAACTTTTTAATTGATTCTAAAGTTGTGTCAGATGGTAACATATCAAGTACCTAATGAGAAAGTACAACACCAGTTTGTAATTATACAAATTAATACTACAATCACACTCATAATTATATATGTGTGTAACGATGTTTGAGTACATAAAATAATTTGATCTCGCACCTACATTAAGAACTTGCTACTAGTGATACACTGATACTCAGATCAGTAATTGCTATCGGTCGTTATTGTGTAGTATCGGTATCAGTTATTCCTGAAAGATTTAACTGATATTTATAAGTAATATCATTTCTTGTGATTATAGCATCATTAATCGCTTTTATGATAATCCTAATTATTGAGAAAATGCTCATTTCTATTGAAAGAATCATAACCAGAAGGTAGATATAATATCGGTTCGTTATTGGTTATTGGTACATATCTAAAGTTTTATCCAAATATTGGTAAAATATCTTATCTCCAAGGAAACCAATTAATAGGCTTATTATATGTACTACAGTCTACTGGATTCCTCCAAACATTTAATTAACACAAAACAGTCATTTTAACAACATATTAGTCATTAACACTGTACGGTATATGTCAATAAAAAGTCACCATATAGTAACAGTAATTACCTTTGTTCTACTGTCAGTATAGTATAGTAGTTAACTACTGTCTCACTACTATGATGTTGAATTGACAAGTATACCAATTACTGTGAAAACTACTGTTGAACTACTGTAGTGTGGAAATGAAACCACTGAGTTAATTACTATACTGTGTGGTGTCTTTTTATTGACATACATATATATAATAATGTACAGTACTTATAAATAATAAAGATTTCAGTATTATCACTGAATATACAGTATACAACACTGACTTTAGCTGCATCAATCTTCTCGTGATGGGCACTCAGTATCATCATAGCCTTTTCAACATTTCTTTCTGGGTCGGGACGTTTAGGTAGACGAATTCCAAGTTTAGTAAGTGAGGGTGGATGAAAATACATTTTCACAAGAGATAAATAGACCTGATGGAAATAGATTGATAGATACACACATGTAGATAGATAAATAAATAGATTGATATGTAAATGGATGAAAGAAGGTGAGTAGATGAATAGCAGTAATGATATCGATGGTTATCAATATTATAAATGAATGGATGAATATATCAATGGTTGATAGATAGATAGATTACTTCTTTGTTTTCTTCATTTTCAGGGTCATATATTCTATGACAATAGTCCTCAGCCAATTTTGGGTCATGAAGTACATGAGCATATATTGCCAAGGCGACATCATGTTGACCAAGATGACCTAAAAGTAGAGCTCGTTCCTCAAACAGATCTATGAAAAGTATACGACACAGAATTAGTAATACCATATAGTACAATAAACACATGAATGTCACATGATTGGACTTGAATTTCACATGATATTGCTCACCATCAGGAGGAAAATTTGAAATTAGTGCCTCCGGTTCATAGTATTGAGAAGATTGTAAGAAGTTCAACAGTTTAGAACGAAGAAGACCCAGTTCATCTGGTTCTTCTCCTGCTTTAGCACGAGGTCGACCTAGAGTGTGAGAGAGAATACACTTATTGTCTTCTAGCATAGCAAAACTGATGAGTACCGAATTCACCACAGCCAGTCACAATACTATAATTATTTAATATAAAGTTCTTTTCTCATTAATAAATCTCCTTCCCATACCTTGATCTCTTATAATAAAGTTCTATTCTCATTATGCAGTCTCGTTCCCATACCTTTTGTCATTTGTAGATATTTGGGTAGTCTATCTTCAACTTGTTTCTTGTAAATGAGAATCAATATATTATGAAACTTAGGAGTTTTATCAGACCATCTGTGAATAATATGTTCCTGTGTGGATAAATAGAATTAATGAATAATGAATCGATTACTGAATAGATAGATAATGAATTAATAATTAGATAAACAAAAATATGAATAGATAAGTGACATTTTAATGAAAGGTTAATGAGTGACTGATTATAATGTACATGTACAGTGTATGTACAATCTTATAGTTATAGAGTACCAGTGTTCTGCCCAGGATATTTAGAGTGGTGGTTGGATTCTACATGCATTTAGTGCTGTTTATATATTTAATTCTGTCTCAGTAGCCTATATATGTATTGTGTGAGAGGTAGTTAATTTATTTAAGAGGTGGTTAATTTATCTAAGAGGTGGTTAATTCATCTGAGAGGTGGTTATTCCCGACCAGGCCGACCAGTGTGGGCAGAAAACTGGAGTACATAGACTGATTTACAGACAGGGTGTCATTTGTAGTAATTTCTCTACTACCATTATTGACAAGTCAGGAAAGTGGGAAGTTATAAACAAAGTCTAACATTTCCCACATATAAAATACAACACACAACAACAACAGGATATAAATACATGTACATGTACATGTAGGTCATGTACTATACACAACAAAATGTTACCAAGTAAGGAATTGTTAATTGCGGTGCACATGCTGTGATATGATCGTAGATTTTACCACGAGGTAAATTTTCAACTTCACCAATCTCTTCAGTAAATATCTATAATAATATATAATTAATTATAATTATATTATGTGGAAAGCAGGGAATTGGTAATTACTCAGCTAATTAAAATAGAATCCCCTCTTACCTAAATAGATTAGGAATTAAATTGGTGATAAATAAAGGTCAATGCTGTGAAAATTAATGTCCTCAAAACTTTTAATTTAGAATAATAATTAACATTGAAAGAAAAGCCTAAAAAATAAGACACAGCTAAAATCAAAAATTTATTTTTGGCAGTTAATTAATCATGGCTACATATTACCTACATACACAGACCTTTATTCCCTCGTCAGGATTCAATTTAAGTACCCATTTAGAGTATTTCAGAATTAGATCAATGTGATCTTTAGTGAGATTCTGTAGATAATCAATAGTAGGCCATACTCCTGATAATGGACCTGTTGGTCCTTTATGAAACTGATGGAGTAGCTCAAGTGCTAGGTAGATAGATAGATAGATAGATAGATAGATAGATAGATAGATAGATAGATAGATAGATAGATAGATAGATATATACATAGATACCTGTAGATACAATGTAGATAGACATAAATGTAATGAGTTTGATACACAAATGCTAGATATTACATGTACAATGTATCTATATGCTAGATAAAAACAAAACTGATTAAGTTATTATATAACTATCATAGTCGTGAAATTAAGAGAATACAGGGTTCACTGCTTAAAATAATTGCTTATTATGACAAATGTTTGGCCTTCTTCATAAAGGCAGATCAACAGATAGATTATAAACAGATATATACATAATAAAAACCTTTGGAATGTTTGCCTTTAGTTCTAAATAGTTGTACTAATTCTTGAAATTTCTCCTCATTCCTAAGAACTCTCTCACTTTCTGTCAAATGTAGATGATTATCAGGAAGACGTACCAAGGAGCCAATCAAAGTATTGTTACCAGTCTGTAAATGTAAGTATATAACTACAACATGTCCAGATACAAAATAGATAGTTTATAAATATGTGTGACTGCGTGCACACACACATACTGTACCTTAATATAACATTTTAGTAGTGTAGTATCAATGGTTGTTACTTGTGCAATCATCCTTTCAGAATTACCTACGCTTGGTTGTTGAATATCTTGTTGTACTTGATATCGTATCTGAAAAACATTATATATATATATATATATATATATATACAAGAATAAGAATATTGGAAAATGAAATGTTTTAATGTTCATTAAATGTTTCTTTTTATGTACACGTGTAACTAACAAGATGTAAAGCATTGTGGGGCGAGCCTGTGTGTGTTATAAAAAATTAAACAAATGAGCATGATTTGAACCAGGTCCTATTGTGAAAAAAAGATGAGTAGCTGGAGTCAAACCAGGGACCCTCAGCTCGCAATTGAACAAACAAATAACTATCATTCATCCACTTGACTACACTCCAATTACACACGTATGTGAGGCAAGCCTGTGTGTAACAAAAAGAAAAACTACACAAGGAGTTGACTCAGCCACTGTTGTGAAAAGGAAAAAAAAAAGAGATGTAGCAGAAGTCAAACAAGGGACCCTAAAAAGAAAAGACATTCATTTCCAAGGATAAAAGGATAATGGAGTAAGATTGGAACAAGGCGAACTCAGCTCAAAGGCATGTTGTTACAGGAAAGAAAAAAATACAGCTCCAGCTAGATTGGAACCAAAGCCCCCTGCTCCAAATGAACAAACATACACTGAGCTTCAACCGAGCTAGCAAACAATGTTCATGCAGTTTACTACACTAAATAGGGCTTGCTCATACTCGCCCCAATTATTTTTGTTTCACAACTTCTAACTACACCCACTTGTGTAAGGTAACTAATGAGATGTTCAGTTCCTTTTTTCAAGTCATCTCCTGTTAGAACGGGAGGTGCAGCAGGGAGAGGTTGGGTAACAGTAGCTCGTAACTCAGATGGTAGAAGATGAGGATAAAGACTAATAACATTTACTGGATCTGTGAGATCAAGGAAAACATAATTACTCAAATTAATTTCACTACTGTATACATGTGATCTTATGTCATGTGACAATCTTATGATATATCAATGTACAATATACCTTCTTTAATCTCCAAATAAATTTTTAGTGATTGTTCAAATTTATGTTGAGTGAACAAGTAAAATGCATATCTCCTCAATATCTCTATTCTCCTCATTTTTCTGTCCTCTTCTGTCTCTTTAATTAGCTCCTAAGATATTATAAATCATGTGACTATCACATGATTGCATGCATGATGGATGACTTACAGCAATCTCTAAGGCAAGTTCAAAATGTTTTAACTGCACCAGTTTTCCAACCTGTATGTCATAACCACGAGGTTCGAGTTTATATACCTGCATGAGGAAGGGAAGTGACAATAGCTACTAATATCATATTGTCATGTACTATTTACGTATATTCTAACCTGTGTGTGACTAGCAACCAGTGTCATATTATCATGTACTATAAATTTCACTTGATCTTTCATAGTTTCCGTCATTTTAATACACTGAACTTGAAGCTTCTGTTCAAGTGCTTTCACCTCTATACCTCTGAGAGAAGGAAGGAGAGAGGGAGGGAGGAGGGAGGGAGGGAGGGAGGGAAGGAGGGATGGAGGGACATGTAAATGAATATACACTATTGTTTTGTTGGTGTGTAAACATATAAAGTCATACTTTGGTAATATTCCTAATATATATGGATGTACATGTTCTATACATAGCGGCATGTCAGACCAAATCAGTGCTATACTCTGTGTGGGCTTAGCATCTTTATCAAGACTGATCTACAGAATAATTATTAATAGTTAAACTTAATTTAATAAAAACATACATGTATAATAATTATATACACAGTTAAGTACCTGTCATTATTAATAAGATCATTTTAATACTTCATTTTTTCACAATTGAAGTAATAAAGTAATCTCATTTCAAACCTGTTTTTCATCTTTTAGTACCAGTAGTTCATGTTTCTCTCCTTTAGTAATTGGTAACAAAACAGGTTCACTTCTGTTTTGACCAATAGAAAATAATTCCTTAGAATCACCATCTAGCTGTTAAAGGATTAAGTTATTAAAAATTAATAACTGAATAACCTATATAGTACAATCAAATATCACCAAATGGGCCATACAGTAACATATTAGAGTATGGTATACAGTACAGTACATTACAGTACAGTACATATAGTTCATTTGAACAGGTACAAGATACATGTACATGTGTATGTGAAGTGTACTGTACTCAATAAAGTAACAATATACAATAATTATTAGTATAAAGATTTATCATTTTTTTCATCCTTTTTTTTCATTTTATATTTTCACATTTTTAACACTATAATTATTATAGTAATATTCATTATTAATTAACTTACTGTTAAGTGATATAAATCTTTCTTGATACATACAATCAAACCATCCCCTACCCAGGATACTGAACGAGCATTCTCAGGGAGAGATAATTCATCCTACAAACAAGTCAATAGAAAAAATGTCCATTACAAACCAATTTTTGTGTTAGTTATAATTATTGCAAGAGACCTATAGTCTAATTAGGAGTGTGGAAATAGTGAGCCAACTGCCAGACATTTTACCCCATTTTCATTACTCTTGTCCTACTCCCTATATACACTGTATACAGCTCAGTTTCAATTTAGCGGACATTCACTAGATTTATTGGACATTGTCCTGTAAGGCTGACTGTATCCATACCCCTGTGTCTAATAGTACATAGTAACATGTATACTTATAGTGAGGGTTCTACATGTACATCATTGCTAGTTATAATTCTACAGTATGCTTGTACAATAAAAGTCCACATACACATTTTATATCTTCTATCTGTCTTTATATCTATACTGTATACTATACTCACAGTGGTAATAAAATTTTCATTTTGATATGAAAACACAATAATCTTTTTTTTCGTAGCAACACATATTCTCAACTGTGGTTGGTAACCTGAAAAACAGGTTTTATAAACAAGTAAATTGTTGAATTTATGTGCAAAATAATAAGTACTATTAATAGTTTCATTACTTCTTAACTTGTGCCAGTCCACTGCAAAACAGGACACATTCCTGGTACGATGGAGAGCTGGTGTGTGTTCAAATTGTGCAAGATTAGCAGAATATAATTCACCATCGGCTAATGGAATAATGAAATAATAATGGATAATTAGAATGATGAATAAGACATGAGAGAAATGATGAACAGTGTAAATAGATGGACAGATTGATGAATAAATAGATAGATTATTACATGATAAGTTGGTCATTGTTAGACTGAATCAAGTCAATCATCAGATACAAATGTATATTGAAAGGATGATACATTCACCAATGATTATCTTATGCACGTATATTCAAGTATAGACAGACTCCAGTATAATTATAATTACATGTATTATACATTACGATACAAATTCATGTAGTGCATACTATATAATACTCACATGCTAGTGCTAGGAATATATCATGTTCAGGTATAACAGCAAGTTGATTGACTGGTTTACTAGTGAATTTCTTTATTGTACGATCTAATTTAGCTTCATATATTTTATCATAATCTGTAGAAAGAAAAAGTGAGAGAGTTTGAAATGATCATCATTCAGTGGTTAGTACATGTATATCATTCAGTACCTGTTCCCTGTATAACTCTGTATACAAGAAGATGAGCTTCATTCTTACTACTAACTGTACTTAACATGAAGTGATCACCTGTGCAGAGAGAGAGAAAGAGTGTGTGTGTGTGTGTGTGTATGTGTGTGTGTCAGAGAGAGAGAGAGAGAGAGAGAGAGAGAGAGAGAGAGAGTGAGAATTCTAATTAATGCCCACTTATGATCAACTTCTATTTATCAATCTAATACATATATACACACTTATATTTACTCACCCCATGTTGCTATAGCACATATCTTAAGTGGTAGTTTCTCTACTAGTTTAATAACATCAAATGCTTCCAACATGTTCAGGCTACAAGTGTAGGTGTGCCTCAATGCACTAGAGGGTATGGCTCTTTGAACTCGAGGGTGTGGCTCATCGAGGAGATGGAAGAGAGGGGTTTGGATCGTGTTCTTGGTTAGTATAATACGTACGTGTGTATTTATCATAATAAAATGTTTTATCAAGGTGTGTTTGCATATATTATATAATTATACATTTCAGGAATTAATGATCTCGAAGAGGTGAAGCAGACATGTCAACACCTCACGGCTCACTGGAAGAAGATAGGAGGTAGACTTGGGATCAGGACAACCACCATTGAAAGTATTCCAAGACATAACAATGACAGTATATGTATGTCACATGTACTTGCAACATGGTTAATGAAGGAAAACCCGGACCAACCTTTACCAACATGGAGAATTCTAAATGATGCACTTAATTTTGAAAGCACTGCTGTTGAGAGGATACCTACTGATGAGAGACTGGACATCACACATACAGGTATAATGTGATATACATGTGTGTGTGTACTATTACAACAATTTTAATTTTAAGCTAATAGTATAATATTTTAGTTGTTGGTGAAAATAGAAAACAAGGTTACTGTTAGCTTGATCATTTTATTATTCTCAATAACATTACATTTAAATTAAAGTTTGAGTCTGTTGGTAAGTTATAATACAATTTGTGGGTGCATGACTTAAAGAATGCTTGAAATGTATACTGATTGTGCAATAATGTACACAAAGTATTTTAATGTCAAATCATCATACAATTATTTATTTATATAGGTTCTGAAAATAGAAGTTATCGTGATTTACTGAAAAAATCACCAGAGTTAGGAGATGTATTTCATTTGATGAAGCCTATATCACCATCTTGGTATGACATTGGTAGTACATTAAATATATCAATCAAGGATCGTGAGGTTATAAAGAGTGATCTTAGCCTGTCTGTGGACGCGAAACTGGAAAAATTACTTGATAGATGGATTAGTAAGCAAACACCAGATGTCACATGGGAAACAATTCTAAAAGTACTGGCTGAACGTGAAGAAATGCTCATTGCTAAAGACATTACAAAATATTTGGAGAAACGAGATGTGTATGACAAATATATCAACAAAGATGATTTTGTCAATTCTTCAGGTACATATATTATTATATTATACTTATATAGCAAATAACTAATTTGATAACTGGATATATCTCCACAATTACTACCTTGAAATGTAAAGTATTACACGTACTTCGCTATTTGTAATTGCTGCATATGTTTTACCTGCAACAGATATAAGGATATCTGTTGCAGGTATTATAGAGAATGTTTATACTATAAAATAGTCTATATTCTTAACCCTCGCCTATTCTACAAGACTAGCCCTCTCTATTTAGGAAGAGCAAAGGGCTACTATAATTATTTTGTATGTGTGTGTGTGTGTTTCAGTCTCTGTCTATTAGCATATTTCCTATACAATTGTCAACACTTGCACTTTGAAAGAGCTACTAGTACATTTCAAATCGTGCATGGATCAAACATCTTTTCTAAAACTTTTCAGTTTTAACTTATAAAAAAAATTAATGTTTATAATTCACTGTTGCCATTTCACATTTTTCGGCAAATTCCTGGAAGCCAAAGAAGATTGGAAAGTCAACTCAGCTTGTTTGAAGACTATCACTATTAAGGCATTGCTTGAAATCAAGTATAATTGAGGTAGTGGGTGCTGCACAATTAACCACTAGTTCTATAAGCTATAAGCTACGATTTTACAATTATTTCTATCATGTTGGTAGATAAAGCAATATAAATATATTTTTTAAATAGTGTATAGGCTTTTATGCCACAATATCAGTTTTCTTAATAGTCTTATTGCTGCTTAAGTGATAATTTTAAAGCTTCACGTAAGTTTTTAATTACAAACGAATATATGCATAATTTTCCCTTTTAACCACATAAATATCAAGATATGACTTGTTTCAATCATGTAAAATTGGTTTTAAATGTTGATTTGTTGTATTCTATTAAGTTAATTTTAGTCCTGCAGGAAGAAATATACACTGGAATAATGTTTTATGTAAAGGAGGCAACAAACAGGTGGACAATGTGGTTTATGGTTGTAAATAGTAATAATATCAAGCACCTTCTCAAGGTACATGTACATGTGTATTTAACATACATTTGTAGATACATTTACGTGATTTATAATTTATCGCCATTTTGTCTTCAGTATCTGAATGAGAATTATTCTGATGCTGAAAGAGATGACATGTTCAAATTTAGTTTCATGGATTCTATGAATGGATTTATTGAACTTGATTTACGGAGTACATTTAAAAATGGTTGGAGAATTGAGCCACACATGTTGCCCATGACGGTAAGTGAACATAATTATGTGAGTTTTATAATTATTCATAATAATTAAAAAGCACTCTAAAAGCAATGTATGAACATGATATGTTGCAAGTTTAACTATATTGATATAAATGAACTTTCACTTACTTTCACAGATCATGAAGAGAGATGTTGACCTGTTTGGTACAGAAGATCTTCCTATTCCTCCGTCTTGCTTAGTGACTATCTGGTGTAAAGAATCACAAAATGCTGATGAATATTTGAGTTATCATGTACCTCTAATTGGAATACATTCTGATATTAATGAAATACGTATTCAGCGATTTCTAGAAACTAGCAATAGATCAGGTACATCATAATTTTTATGTTAACTGCTATCCTTAATTCACAACAGGTAGTGTTGTGAATTCCACTACATTTCCATGAATTTCTACACCATTCCACATTAGAATAAGAAATTACCAATTTCAATGAATTTTAACCCAAATAAAATTCAACAATAAAACTTAAGGTGCGCCGGTCCACTAATGATTATTCATAAATTCAGAAATATTGAAATAATTATTATTCATGATATTCATAATTCTTTATTTACATGCAGTCAAGCACCACCCACTATAATAAATTGTAGAAATTACCTTTTTTATTCTATTAAACAACTGAAATTTCATAGTTGTAGCAGTTTTCAACGTCTTATTGGAACACAGTTCCACTAATACGAGATATTTGGGGATTATAAAGGTGTGTCTCCAGCCCTTCTGTAGACTACAGAGCCTTTTCGTGAAATTTTACTGTTTTGTATAGCTTTTTGAGACAAAAAGGTTAGTGAAATTTCATATCTAGGTACTGTAATGATAAAATCATTCTAAAATCACTCTGCAGTCTGGAGTGTTACTAGATATCTCCCAAACTATTGTAATATTACCTTGAAGTATAAGACGTCGGAAACTCTTACACACAGACTCACTTGTTACTGCATTACCAAAGAAAGTTTGGAGTCGATACTTACCTTGTGTAATATTCTTCTAGTGGTAATTCCACAGGAAAATTATTTCATTTTTTCTTAACACAAATAATTATAATAAAAAATACTTTTAAAAGTGTGAATATTTAATGAGAAATTGGACCCACCACCTTAATAAGTTATGGTTTACTGATCAATGTGATCATTGTAACTAACATACATGTGTGCATAATAGCAACAGACACACTTCTCATTAATTAAGAGCAGGTTAGGGTCAATTACATTTGTAATTGGTAATTGGTGTAATTAATTACATTATTTTTGTAATAGTAATAGTATTTGTAATTGAATATTGCCAAATACCTAAATGTAATCGTAATTTGTTGAACCACATCATAATTGTAATTGTATCTGTATAATGGACTGAATATAATTAACTACATTTTAGTGTAATTGATCCCAACCCTGATATTACATTATTATAACTACATTTGCATGATCATTTATCCAGTAATGACAAAAAAAAGAAAAAGAAAACTAAGAGGGGATATGGTCATTCACATGCATCAGTTGCCAACTCATAATCCCAATTCACTAAAAGTGGAATCATTCCAATTCAATGCCCTGATTCACAAGTAATATTTTTTTCTAATAGAAACTATTATTACTATAGTTGTCTAACAGGACAGTGATGTAGACCACATTATGCAACTTTTAGTACAACCATTCAACAAACATGAAGAATTAAACATGTACATGTAGATATACATACATCCATGCATTTGTTTAACTAAAGCAGGCAAACTATTAAACAAACCCAACACTGTATCTGACTTTCACTCTTTCAATTCTCCTTAACACCTTTAGTAGTCTTAATGGTGGGTTTCTTCTACACTGGGGTGGGGACGGGAGGAATAGCTTCTACCTTACACTCTCATGCTCCCCATCTAATATAAAGAGTTTGTTTATACAAATCATTCTACTTATAATTGTAATTTGCGCTTGGTGATTTATGTTGGTGACTCCTATAAAAAATATATTATTTAATTATATATATGTAATACCCTAAATATTGACCCAGAATCAACCTCAGCACTAGAATGTTTGTGCACTGTTGGAGGATACCCCACACCCTTTGGGTGCATGGTGGTGTTGTAGCGGTCTAAATCATTGTAAACTGAACACTCTGTGTTTGGTGATTTATGACTTTCCAGTGCCTTCTATGTATTTACTATGCTATACAGAATCATTTAGATTCAGATGTACATTAGCTGTAGCTATAGATAAACAGTGGTGTTTCCAACAAAGTGCATTATCTTGATAATGCAAATTTTGATTGCTTTCTTAAATGTTTTCAAAGTAAGTCAATGATAGAAAGCATGGAGAAGTGCAAGCGACACCCAAGTCGAATGGTATTCAACGGCAGTGAAAGCACATGCTATTGCAGCAAGAAGTATAATCATTTAGGATATTCTATTGATGATCTTCTTGTCTTGGCCTCATGCCCCATCCATTTAAGTGGGTGGGGCTATTGGGTGTGATCACATTATTAATTAATATGGTGTATGTTGAGCACAGTGGGCAACACTGTGGGAATTTATGCATGTAGCAGTCACTACTATTAATACATGTAATAACAAAACCACAACCCAACCACTATTTATAGTAACTAAATACTTACAATGATACTGCTTGTATGATGTAATGCAATGACTGCTACACGAAAAAGCATAATTATCCCTGGTCAGAGATACATTAATTTTTAGGCAGATAGACAAATTAACTCTTCAATTATACATGTTCATGCGAGGTTATAATAATAGTCAGGACCATAAAAATGGTATAACACAGTGTGTATATTTTTTGTGTTTGCTAGGTCATATGTGTTGAAACAACACAGCATGTGCAAAAGTGTTGTGCAATTACTTTGTTTTGGCATAATAGTGATAATATTGCCGAACCAATCCTATGTTATAATTATGTAGTATTACTGTAAGTATCTCGCATGTTGTCAGTTCTTTGTTCTTGCAAATTAATTTTCTAAAAACAAACTATCTCTTTTCTTTGCAGATAAGGAGTTACAAAAAATAGAACAGGCTTTTCAAACTTCCGTCCAGGAACATGGTGCCTTGAAAGTAAATCTAGCTCATTATATGCCTTTTGGTCCTCCTGGTGTGGGGAAAACCTGTCTCCTACGTCGTCTTGTGGATAAAGATCCACTAGGTGATCCCGCTACTGTCACAAACCCATGTGGTAACTCACAGAGCACAGATGCTTTTGAGGAAAGACATCCAATACAAGTAACAGTAGAAACAAGATCAGATTATGAACCTAAAGCTGTTGTAACAGACAACACAAAATGGGCAGAGGTAGAGAATGTTAAAGAAGAAATAGCGATAGTAGTTAAAACCCTTGCAAACCGACCCAATGATTCAGACTCACCTGCAAATGAGCCTTTACCACCACATAAGGTGGAGACAGACCCTTCAGTTTTGGTAAATGAGTCTTTAACCTCACTGGAGATGCATTTAATATCACCAGAGGTGAAGACAAGTACGACAACACCCATTTCTAAACACGTTGGAGAATTGGTGCAGAAAGCTATTAAGGACAGAAATATAGATGATGTGCAAGAACTACTAGACAATTCAATGACACTCTATTGTACAGACACTGGAGGTCAGCCTGAATTTCAAGAGGTTCTACCAGCTTTAGTTGCTGGCCCAGTTATCTTTTTATTTATTTTCAATTTGTTAAAAGGCCTAAACAGTTCGTATGATGTCACATTTAGGACTCCTTTGCAGCAATTTCAACCTTACACAAGTTCTTTCACTGTCAAGGAAGTTTTGACCCAATTTCTGACAAGCATTGCCAGCTACCACAGTGCGCTAATGCATGTTTCAAATCGTTTTAAACTAACTAGCATCCCTCCTCCCTCCGTTATAATAATAGGAACACACAGGGACTTGTTGAGAAGTGGAGACTTTGACAAAATAGAAAAAGATTTGCAGCAAATATGTAAAGCAGCATCTTTTAAGTTGTTAACAGGAAAGAGCATCATCGAACCCTTTAATGATCAACAGCTTCTTATACCAATAAATAACTATAATTCCGAAGCTAACGATAGCCATGCGGTAAGGAAAGTGGTAGAGAGGATTGTCAATAGAGATTATAATATCAAAATACCAGTGCCTTGGTTAGCTTTCGAGTTGCATTTGAGAGATCTTCCCAACTCTACAGTCACATACATAAAATGCAAAGAAATAGCCAGAGGGTATAATATATCTGATGAAGAATTACCACAGTGCTTAATGTTTCTTCATCACAGAACAGGTACAATTCGATACTATCCTGATGTTAAAGAACTTAACGACACTATCATTATAAAACCAAGTGTTATCTTTCGTGCTGTTACAGAGCTTATCACTTCCACCTTCACACTTAAGAATGTTCGTGATGATGAAAAAGAAGTATATAAAAAGTATGGTTTATTCACAAGATCATCTGTGGAGCATATATTCAACAACCATAAATTTGAAATATCGTTCAAAGCATTTCTGGCCCTCCTCAAGCATCTCTGCATTCTTGGTCCTTCACACAGCAGCAAACATGGAGACTACTTCTTCCCCTGTGCACTGGTTCATGCCCCCGAACATGCCCCTGAATCAGATGCTATTACCACATGTGTAGACCCACTTTTACTCGTTTTCGGTTGTGGATTTGTCCCAAAAGGTTTCTTTAGTTCTCTTCTTGCTTTTTTGTGCCAAAATGAATGGGAGATTGAGCATCTCTCTGAAGATGAGCCTTGTTTATACCGTAATGAAGCTTCCTTCTTTGTGGAAGAGTTTGATGTGAATGTGAGACTGAAGGCAACAACTAAATGTCTAGAGGTCTTCATTAAAGATGATGAACCACTTCCTGACATCTTTAATAAAATTTTACAGATTCTGAAAAAAGGAAGTGTAGAGATTTGCGCGCGTCTAAATTATGATGAAGAATTCTCTAAACCACAATTTGGGTTCTACTGTAATTACCGAACATGTCAAGATAAGCACTTTGCTGTGATACACAAGAAAGAGAAGCTCAAGTGTCAAGCTACTAAAAGAACGTACAATATGGGTTCTGAGAGGAAACTTTGGTTTCAAGATTGTAGTTCAGGTATATACAGTATACAATGTATATTATACATACACAATGCCATGTAGGAGCATGATAATACAGGCTGTATAATAAAAACTTCATTATATAAAGCAGTTGACTTATAATTATTATAGTGCTATATCAACATCCAGGTCAATGAAGTGGCTGATGAATACACTTACACACCTGCACAAAAGTATATAAAATGTAAACTATGCAATGAAACAATTAGACAATCCCATAACACAGGAAATATTGCAATTTGATGCTCCTTCATGGCTTCAACCACTCATAAGCTCCTGCTATATAATGATAATTATCATTCTGCATGAACAATTGAGACTTTAGTAGTGAAAGCACGTCACTATTATACATGCTAGGTTTGAAATACTACAGACAAGCATAGACGTATAATTTCCTGAATTTATAATATTTAGTTGTTAATATCATTCAAATACCTTTAGTTTGTGTCTTTTAGTTGATGAATACATGTACATGTACATGTACAGTGTAGGTAAAAAAATTCGCCCTACATTCACACCTATACAGTAATAGGTTTTAGTATAATATCATTCTTGTGGGTTAATAGTGATGTTACACTTTCTATCATTATAATTTATGTAGATTCCACACAACTCCATTCTGAGTCTGGTACTAGTGATGATGGGAATGAAGGAAGAGACGGTGAGTTTATTAACTGAAGCAAAATATAAATAATATTTCTTTGTATATATATAATTATGTAAGTCAAAACAACAGTACAAGTCTTGCACTCAACTCTAAATTATAACTAAATATGATAAATATAATTTCCAAAAATTAAATATTATTTTTATAATGCAGAAAATAATGAATCAATTGTAATTCGAAAACGACCAAAAAAGCTAAAGAAAACATTACAGAGTTCAAACAAACAGAAATTCAAAGAAGACATTGAATTGATTCCAGTTCAAAAAACAGGTAAATAGTATATGTACATGTAAGCATAATTATAATAATAGTCATGAGTTGTAGTGCAATTGTTAATACACATATTCCAGGTCAATGAAGTGGCTGATGAATACACTTACACACCTGCACAAAAGTATATAAAATGTAAACTATGCAAAGAAACAATTAGACAATCCCATAACACAGGAAATATTGCAATTTGATGCTCCTTCATGGCTTCAACCACTCATAAGCTCCTGCTATATAATGATAATTATCATTCTGCATGAACAGTTGAGACTTTAGTAGTGACGGCACGTCACTATTATATAGTTTATGCTAGGTTTGAAATACTACACACAAGCATAGACGTATTCCAATTTCTGAATGTATAATATTTAGTTGCTGCATGAACAGTTGAGACTTTAGCAGTGACGGAAGTAATATTTTCTAGATAATTGTTTGTATGATCATTTTCAGTTGTATTATTCATGTAATCCTTGTGAACAAGCATTATTCGTTGGATGATATGGTCATCCTAAAGCAATTACCCAAACTCAAGTTTGAAATATCAATCTCGAAAATAAGAATTTAAAATTCTATATTTCCTCATCTTATTACACCACATGTGATTTGTTTATTTGACAATAAAAGATTAACATCATGTCTTGTAGACAAACAGCCTATATTTTATGATTTGTTTCATATCAAAAATGCAAGACAGTAAAAATAAATAATTGATTTAATTTGAGGTGCCATAAAGGGGGGGAGGGAGGGAACTTGCACGAACTCTCCCCTCCTCCTCTTCAAACCTTCCACACATGATCTCAGTAATGATGTATACTTTTTATGGCCTACAGGGCCATCCCTATGATTACTGTCCACAATACTGTCGCATATGCATTGTATATGTCATTAAGGAAGGTGCGTCATTCTAGGGGCTCAGTCGATTAATAGGTATAGCACATATTAGAACCCACACTGGAAAAAAAGTGAGGAAGAGCAGATAATCAAAATAATAAGTATATAATGGGCTGTTGTGTTTCAGACTTGAGAAATGTGGCAATGATTATTGAATTATCACACCACAAACCAATCATAGGGATACTTGTGTGTCCATAATATCCTGTTTGTTTTTAATTCACCTAGTTGAAAACCCGAGACAACACAAAGGAAAGAAAGACCAATATAAGCCAAAGAAACTGAGAAAGACCACAATAAAGACAGAAGCAACCAGTTCAGGTATGCAATTTTAAAATTATTTAATAATTAATTATGATTTAGTGAATAATGAATGTATTTTTTTAATGTATGAATATGTTTATAGTTATGAGTATATTGTATTTACGTTTCTTCTTCCTGTCAGTATCTCTTAATCAAAATGTAAAATAATGAAACTTGAATGTTTATAGTAACATACTTTACATAGATACCTCTGAAGTTCAGTCTACATGTGATAGTGATACTGACAAAGGAATTGAACAAACAGACAGTGAGTTCATTAATTTAATAATAATTATATTCATTAAAAGGTAATAAAAGTTTTCTTTCTTGATAAAATCATTGTTCACATCTAATTAGTTGTGGTTGTGATGTTTACAGAAGCCACACTCTTCCAATTCCACTGACTAAAAAAGGGTGGCAATGATGGGTGTATAAGCTACCCTAAAGTCTGTCCAAGCTGAGTTGGTCCTCAACAAATCTTTTTTGGTAACTTTTGTATATCTGTTCCAATCTTCACATCATTGACTTCCTCTCACTGATGTACGTCTATTGAGCTTTGAATAATTCAAGAGCTGCTATCAGTCAAGATACAAAATTGATCTTTAATATATACAATGTACATACTCTTAACTTCTGGGGTCCAACTCAGCTTGTACAGACTTTAGAAGATGGTGTCTGAGTAGGTTTCAAGTTTGTTGTTGTAGAGTTCAAAGTCAGCCTTCTTTATCCAAGGGACAGAAATAGAGTCCCTTTAATCACTTGTAGAGGTTTGAAGGCTTTCATTTACGAGTGACTACCTTAAAAATAATATAGCAAGATTTTAATTATAAATATCATACATATAGGTTCTGGAAACAAATCTTATACTGATTTACTACAGAAACAACCAGAGATATATGATCTTTGTTATTTGTTGAATCAATTGTCCGCATCATGGGATGAGCTCGGTGCAGAATTAAAGGTTGATTCAAATGAACGTGACAAGTTAAAGAAAGATTCTACCCTGACTGATGATGGTAGACTTGAAAAACTACTTGTTATATGGATTCGCAGTCAACCATCACGTGTGACATGGGAAACAATTCAAAATGGATTGGTAAAAATTAAAAGAATAGACGTTGCAAAGACACTTAGAATGTATTTACATGATAATGTTTATGATAAATATATTAAACTTAATGATTTCACTCCCTTTTAGATTATTATTAAATTTATTTATTTCAACAGATACAAAATTAATCATAATTAAGTAAACATGAAGTTTGTAACTAAACTCCACGTGGTCAAACATGACATCAGTGTTTATTATCATCCTTCATTTAGCTTCAGGCTTGATATATATCATCACAATAACGTCATACAGTCCGCATTGTCAGTCAAGTTCCCTTTGAACAAACAATAAAAAATTGGACAGACAATATTTTCCTTACCTGTTGCAATAGATGAGGTGGTAGGAATTATTATGGAAGTTTGCAAATCAGAAAGTAAGAGATATATGCTAATGACAACTCTAATGATGAGGAGGAGTCATGTGTGAACAATGTATCTCCTTAATTAGTTCCTTGTTACCATTTCCATTTCTGTCTCTTAATCATCTCCTAAGGTATAATGAAGCATACATATACAAGAAAGAATTTATATAGCAACCTCTAAAAGGAAGTGAATGTTTAAGTGATCATATTGTTCAATGCCATCTTGATGTGATCAGTGTCAACATTACACATAATGCCACCGGGCCAGTGCCACTTCTAAGATGTGGCAATGTACTTGCTGTGGTTATACCACATGCTGTATGTTGGAATTGTCAGCCCTGTGACATTTAACACTACAATGCTACGATTACAATTAATATTATTGACATTAACCTGCATGTGTTTCATTAGCTAGTACTGTCATTATTATTATGGATTTCACTTGATCTTTCATTGTCTCTGCCATTTTAAAACTCTGAACTTGAAACTTCTCTACAACAGCTTTTAGCTCCATACCTCTGAGAGAGAGAGAGAGAGAGAGAGAGAGAGTAGAGACAAGGCAAGGGAGACAGAATTGTTGTTGTATATTTGTATATAAGTGTGTTATCATAATTAAATAGATGTTTATACAACATCTGCATGCATAAAGGCATAATACTCCTAATATATATGGATGCACATGTTCTATACATAGCGGCATGTCGGACCAAACCAGTGCTATACTCTGTGTGGGCTTAGCATCTTTATCAAGACTGATCTATAGAATAATTATTAATAGTTAAACTTCATTTAATTAAAACATACATGTACAATAAATATATACACAGTTAAGTACTGTCGTCATTCATAAGATCATTTTAATACTTCATTTTTCCACAATTGAAGTAATAAAGTAATCTCATTTCAAACCTGTTTTTCATCTTTTAGTACCAGTAGTTCATGTTTCTCTCCTTTAGTAATTGGTAACAAAACAGGTTCACTTCTGTTTTGACTAATAGACAAAATCACCATCTAGCTGTTAAAGGATTAAGTTATTAAAAATTAATAACTGATTAATGCTATTATAATACAATCAAATATCACCATAATTATGGGTCATACAGTGGTATATTAGAGTACAGTATATACAGTACAGCACATAACAGTACAGTGCAATACAGTACATGTAGTGCATTTGCACATGGGGTGTATAAAATACATGTGTACTGTATTCAGTAAAGTAACAATATACATATACACTTGGTAATGTTAAAATTGATCATTTTTTTTCATTTTATATTTTCACATTTTTAACACTATAATTATTATAGTAATATTCATTATTAATTAACTTACTGTTAAGTGATATAAATCTTTCTTGATACATACAATCAAACCATCCCCTACCCAGGATACTGAACGAGCATTCTGGGGGAGAGATAATTCATCCTACAAACAAGTCAATAGAAAAAATGTCCATTACAAACCAATTTTTGTGTTAGTTGTTATAATTATTGCAAGAGACCTATAGTCTAATCAGGGGTATGGAAATAGTGAGCCAACTGCCAGACATTTTATCCCATTTTCATCACTCTTGTCCTACTCCCCATATATACTGTGCTTTGTATACAGCTCCGTTTCAATTTACCAAACATTCACTAGATTTATTGGACATTGTCCTGTAAGACTGACTGTATCCACACCCCTGCATCTAATATTACATAGTACATTTACACTTATAGTGAGGGTTCTGTACCATTGCTAGTTATAATTATACATTATGCTTGTACAGTAAAAGTCCACTTACACATTTCATATCTTCTATCTGTTTATATATCTATACTGTATACTACACTCACAGTGATAATAAAATTTTCATTCCGATATGAAAGTACAAGAAACTTTTCCTTCAAAGCAACACATATTCTCAACTGTGGTTGGTAACCTGAAAAACAGGTTTTATAAACAAGTAAATTGTTGAATTTATGTGCAAAATAATAAGTACTATTAATAGTTTCATTACTTCTTAACTTGTGCCAGTCCACTGCAAAACAGGACACATTCCTGGTACGAGGGAGAGCTGGTGTGTGTTCAAATAGTACAAGATTAGCAGAATATAATTCACCATCAGCTAATGGTATAATGAAATAATAATGGATAAGTAGAACGATGAATAAGACATGAGAGAAATGATGAACACCGTAGATAGATGGAATTATGCGGGCCAGGTTCACCTACTCCGTTTTTGCCTGCTCGAACTTTCCCAATAATTCCACATTTGCCTACGTATACCATATATCCAATTAACCAAAATATATCATTACCTGTTCCCTGTATATGCAAGAAGATGAGCTTCATTCTTACTACAGTAACTACACATAACTTCCTGTGCAGAGAGAGAGAATGTGTTCTAATTAATGCCCATTTATGATCCGTGAATAACTTACATCACATCACTCTAATACATATACACATAATTATATTTACTCACCCCATGTTGCTATAGTAGAGGTAGTTTCTCTAGTAGTCTAGTATGGGTGTGACTCACTGAATTAAGAGGGCGTGGATCTGCCTACTCAGCTAATTGGGGAATCCGGACGAAGGGTGTATACGCTACTGAAATTCCCCGAAAACGTCACGCGTTAGTCCTCTTCTCTTTGAACTGTGGTATTTCCAAATCTCGTACAAAACCACCGTCTCGTTTCGGACCTAGTAGAAATGGCATCACCATCCGGAGATCCTGGTCATGGTTAGTAATAATAATTATAGTGCATGTTTTCATGATTTCATAGAATTTCTGTAACTGCTATAATGATTTCAATCCGAAGTCAGGGATTCGTTGTATCAGTTTTTCTTTTTTTAAACAAGAAGCTTATAGTCTTTAGAGATAGCTAGGTTATTTTAGTTTTACCGTTAAACTTCTTTTTGTTAGCCAAACCACTTCATACTGCAAATCCAACTTTATAATAATTTATGTCATGATTACAGTAATACTTCTTCAACATTAAAATAATAATGACCTATTCAATTATTATCAATATTATAATCTTATTTTAATGAACATGACTGTGCCTTCCTATACAAATGCATTGGAAAGTACAGGAAGATTTCACTGTGATACTTTTATCTCAATATCAGAAACAATGCCAGCAAAATGAATGATTATGGAGAAACAAATATTACTACTCCATTTTATTAGCTATTTTTGCTATTACTGTGCCATATAGAATCATAGGAATGACAGTGATATAATAATTATACATACACTACATAATTATAATTATTTATTTCATAGAATCCAGTGATAAGAGTTCTATAAATAATATAAGCTTTGATGTATTGAGATCACACCATGGAGAGCTATGTAAAGTACTAACTGTCAGTAAACCGACTCTGTCCTCGTTAACATTGGAGCTATTTTCTAAGAAAATCATTGAATTGGATGTAAAGGCGATCATTCTCGAGAAAGGAGGAGTTGATGGTGCTGATCTATTACTAACTCAAGTGCTCATAATGACCGAGCACAATCCTAAACACTTGAATGTAGTCCAGGAAGCTTTGGAAAAGCTTCCCACACTTGATGAGATTACTAAAAAGATGAAAAACAGCTGTGTGACAGGTAAACATTGTAATTTTAGAATTGTAACATGTTGGTATAATACATACATTCATCTCATATGCCATAATATGTTAGACAAGGACGTAACATCTGGGGAATCTATTAATGATGCAGTTTGACTCTGCAGAACAGCAAGCAGACCAATCAAATTTGTTTATATGCTTTTTAAAAACAGTGGTATTATTGTGATTCATATATAGTATAGCTGAACTTTCAAATGTTTGTTTTGGTGTGTTTCTGTAACTAATGAATTATTTTGGTTCCTGTGATATTCTTAGATGAATGTTCTCTTTAACATATTTGATTGGACTGCATGATTTGTCACATTCTTCTCTGCTCTCTTCATCAAGAATAGTTTCTCCAGACATGGTGCACCAGACATTATAATTATGTACATGCTTATATTTATTGTGGAAAGTAGAACTGTTTCACTACTATTTTTAACTGACTCCTTCCCCTATTCACCCATTGATTTTTATTTTTGTGTCAATTAAGTACTCAGATATGTTGAAAACATACATAATAATTAATGAACATAATAATAATAAAACAACTTTGTAATGTGATTCTGTCAAACCTGTAAATAAAAACTCCGTTAAACACATTTTTTACTTGAAGATTTCATAATTTTAAACAAATTACTGTAGGCTTTTTGTATACTTAATAAAACAATCATAATTCTCTATTTAGGAAGACCAATATTATAGTGGATTTTTCAAAATTTCATTCACAATTTAACAGCATACGTATTATTTCCATCACACTAATTTGTACTAGGGGTTATATTTGAATATCCATCATACTTGGTAATCATGAAATATATCTTCCTTATAGAAGAATATTATAGAGAAGAAACCACTATTTACAAACAGAGAATAGATTCTGATAAACCACAAATTGATGATAATGGTATATAATGTTAAAAGTTTTAAATATTCAATTATATATAATATTATATATATGTGTTATATATATCATGTTTCAGAGGTCTATATGCATTATATAAACCTGCCACGAGGTAAGATATCACCCGAGGGCGTAGCCCGAGGGTGATATCATCCGAGTTGGCAGGTTTATATAACGCATATAGACAGATGAAACATGTTATATCTGATATATTTTAGAATGAGATTCATACCTTGGATTGTCCTGCAAGAGATTGTCATTAAGTCTGTCAGAAATCGCCGTAGAGTTTCACAAGGTTGATATTTTAAAATATCAACCTATTTTGAGGTTTATATGAGAAATATAAACTTACACGCCCCATAGAAATGTATGGGCTATGAATCTCATTATGAGATATATATATATATATATATATGTGTGTTATATATAACATGTTTCAGAGGTCTATATGCATTATATAAACCTGTCACGAGGTAAGATATCACCCGAGGGTGATATCATCCGGGTTGGCAGGTTTATATAACGCATATAGACAGATGAAACATGTTATATCTGATATATTTTAGAATGAGATTCATACCTTGGATTGTCCTGCAAGAGATTGTCATTGAGTCCGTAAGAAATCGCCGTAGAGTTTCACAAGGTTGATATTTTAAAATATCAACCTATTTTGAGGTTTATATGAGAAATATAAACTTACACGCCCCATAGAAATGTATGGGCTATGAATCTCATTATGAGATATATATATATATATATGTCATGCCATGAGTGCTATATCCAGTGGCGTAATGCAACCCGGGCCCACATGGGCCTACAGAATTTTTTTTAATTTATAGAATATATTATATATTTTTTAGGATTTTTTAATACAAATACTTATTCTGTCATTTCAAATCTTGATCTGTGTTTGTATACCATTTTTGAACAGTCTTTGCACCAGTGTAACATGACAGAAATAAAGCCGCAATTGGGCCCAGCCATAAATTTCCCCTCAGTTTGGTCTTTTTACTCTGAAGGGCTGTGCTCCCACACCCCCTGCTTTATGACTATCAGTTTTTTGGCCCTGCCATTACTAAACACTCAGTTACGCCACGCAAGGTGATTGTAAGCCTGATATTGCACTGAGTGGGCATGACATAACCAATATATTTCATGACTTCAAATTTAAAATCATGTTGATACTGAAGTCACAAACCAGACAGTGCACATATCAAACCACGGTGCATGTAGCACATTTATAGCACTGTTAGAAGCTTTGAAGGGTGGCTTCGTCATGATATATATATTATATATATATATATATATATATATATATATATATATTATATATATATTATATATATATCATGATTTTGAGGTCTATAAATGATATCTTAGCAATAGCTCTCGCTGCCAGGTCTATATTTTATCATATAGATCGAAAAATCATGTTATATCTGATATATATCACGGTTATATTTCTGACGACACCATTTTTGCATTTTTGCGCATGCGCAGTATAGACATACTCACATTCTCACAAGAACGTAGAAGACAGTTCAGTTTCATCTTCATTGATCAATGGCCGAAAAAGACGGGAGTAGTGAAGCTTCACTTAAGAAGAAGCGTCTTTCTTTGTCTTTGAAGCGTAGAAAAGAAGAAAACAGTGCAAGTCCACTGAAAAAGAGATTTGCAAAAACTTCAGACCAAGAAATGCAATCATTAAAAGTGAAGCCAATGAGTAAGAATACAGAGCGGTCTCAAAGATGGGCGTTGAATGTATTTAAGGAATGGGTTAGAAGTAACGATTAGCCAGAGGTCGAAGTTGAACGTTTATAGAACACGTTTATAGAACAAAGCTGATTCGAAGAAAGTTTCTGTAGATTTATTGTTGAGGCAAAACAGCACTCGGGTGAACCGTACTGTCCGAAGACTCTATTGCAGCTACTCATCAAGCTTGCAATTCTTCAATCCATTGAAAAGCTACCACTGCCTGGTGAAGATAAAGAGAAGAAGATTTTCAACTTTCAAAACCTTACAGGATGCACAATCCACTTTAATATTCATTGAGAATTTTCATAATTGATACAATTTCAAAGTTCATTTTCAGTCTATCACTTTTTTGTGTAATCATTTTGAAAAGTGATAATTGCTTGTAACCATGCACACCCACGAGTATATATTTCAAATATAAACCTTTTATGTGGTGTGGTTAACAAATGATCAATAGTACAATGCATACACGCATGACCATGCCCCTGGTTATCCTAGACTGTACTGCTCATTGACTACCACACCTACATCTTCTACTGCGCTAGCAGTCGTGTGGGACATTAACTTTGTTTAACAGGGTTAAACATCATTTTAATGAAGCATGGATGCACCTGTTCAAAAAGATATAGACATTTCTTTATACTTCAGTTAGCCAAAGTAAAATTGTTTTCTCAGCCTTCACTCATCTAAGGTGGGTGGAGATGGCAAATTCATATGCTTGTCATTCTAATAATCTCATTTGTAAAATTATTATTACTACTAATAATAATATTAATTTGGTTGTTACTTCATATGAGGATAACATTGTAGCTATATTACCCTAACAAGCTCCTTATATGAAAAAACAATAATTAATTAATAAATCATGTGTTATTATAAAATATTATGAAGTTGGGAGAAACACAGAGGTAGGAAACAATTTTCATTGGCCTTTTTTATTTCATATGTATGTGCACATCTATATATCATATTCGCTACATACTTTTGTATAGAATAAATTTTCATAATGAATCATGCACTGGAGGTTTACACACTTAATCTCTAATATTATGTATATTAAATTCTGTCATGACATACATACATATTTTTCCCAACTGCGCAGGGTTACATTTCAAACTTGGCAGCGTATTATTAGCCTGTGCACCATTATTAATTTTGTGCATGCACAATAACTTCATTACTATGGTAAACAACATCTGCAACTATATATACCAGAAAACTGAGAATTTATATAAACCGGTCATACTGTAACTTCGAAATATATAAATAACATGGTAACAATAGCAACACATAGCAACAACATGGTAACAAGTTATGCTCTACTAGTGATGAAACAGGAATTTGTAGCGAGTGCTGTATACTGCATTCTTTTAATAATTATGCATGTAAAGTGACAGATCTGCATGTAAATGTATGTATTAATTTTATTATTGTGGCTTCTTATAATTACAGAAATATTGAAAGCTACCGATACGCCAGGTATGGATTATACAACTATTATAGAGTAACAATAATATTCCCTTCTACATCTCAGGATGTGATCCTATCAAGCAACCAAATGTACAGTTTACTTGTACATCAGGTATTTTATCACTATTAAAAATATGTTGGAAGCATTTTAATTATTTGCTTGCTATTTATTTATGCAGAAGTACAATGGACATATGTGAATAAAATGATAACATTATATTTTGAGCATGAAGGTGCTAAAGAAACATTTTAAATGATGCTTTTAGTATTTTCATAACTCTTGATTTAGATCTCTACTTTGGTCAGATGGTAATTTGTGAAGGATCTTCCGATGAAGACAGAATAATATTTAACGTTTCTTTTAAATTTAGCGTTTGGAAAAATCAGAAGGACATGTTGGAGGTCAATAAAGTTATCTTATTAAATAGTTTTCATGATTATTCCTTCCTTCACAGTATTTCCAGGATCAACATGAAAGGACTGAATTAGGGAATTTCATTATATTCACTTTTAAACCAGAACAGAAAGATTTGGTTATACATAGCTATAAAGATGGTCATGTGGAAGTTTTCCTTCATACTGGGAGGAAAATCGATAAAGTTTGTATGCAATTTCTTGTTGATAATCTATCATCTTTTTTTGTGTAGTTAGAAAAGCAGGAAATAGATCAACAATCTAAGTATATGGAACGTGTATTTAATCTGATTTATTATAATCCACATACACTACAGAATTCAAAATTGCCAAACTATTGTATAAAATTAGGTGGGATATGTCTTATTGCTCAAGGATATCAAGAAGCTACTAGAAAATCTGTATGTGGTAATATTGTCTTTCAATAATGCTACAACATAATTTTTTTCAATTGCATTGGTGATGAAGTTACTATATGCTTTAACAATTTATTCTCAGTAAAGCTTTAGAAGTGTGCAAATAGATATAATTATCATTATTTCACTTGTATATACTGCTGTAGGTTTACCATTGTTTTTAGAATATAATGATACATGTGTGTATACTCATTATAATAGTCTGTTCATATATACAGTATATTTTAATTCATGATTATTGGTATTATAAATTATTATTGTTTACCATAATGTGAAATTATATTATGTCCTTATTTGTTTATATGAATATAATTAATTTACTATTCACCTATGGCAGTTTGTCAACAGTAATATCATTAATCACAAAAATATAATCATAATTACAATATTATAATTATATTATATAAAATTATTAGTTGATGATAATAATAGGTGGCATATTTGTATAAAAGTTATAATTATTATTATTTAATATGGAGTAAGCAGCAGTACTACAGAGTTTCATGGCAGGTACATACAATACAAAATACTCGGAGAAATGTAAACATTTTTTAAAGGATATAAAATTAATTATATATGCTTGCATCAAGTTTAATTCATTGAAAATAGAAGGCTGCTTTTCTCCTTATTTTGTCGGCTACATCTCCAGATTCACCATCGAGTCGATCGAGCAAAGACAAAAACTTTTCTAAATAGTCTCTAATTTCATCAACCTCTTCTAGTGTCTCCAAATCAGAAAGGAAATGCTTTATTAGGACATCGATATTTGGCTTTTTAGCAGCAACTCTACTGATCATGTGACTTTCAATCATCTCGTTTGCAAGTATGACCACAGATTCCTGCGAGAGTTTGCCATGTTCAGCTAAGTTTCTCTTTAGTTCATCAGTAATGATTTGTTTCAGCTGTTTCTGTGGTTCAAGTGTTACATCAGTTTCTATAGATGGTTATGCAATTTAAGATGATATTTAAATTATAAACACATTAATAATTAAATATTATTGTGTTTTGATTTTATAGGTTTGCAAGTCTATGATTTCACGATTTGATCCTTTTTATAAAATAATTTAAAAATTCATATAATTATACTGCTCACCTGCAAATGAATGATCTGTTTTGACGTATTCCAGGTGGCGAACAATACAAATTTCCTTTTCTTTTTTTACCCCAGTCATTGCAATTATGTACTTCAAACTGGGTTTTGTGCCTTCTGTTTTTTCTGCATATATAGCGATCGAGTAAATAGGAGGATGAAAACATTTGCTTGAGCCAAAGTCATCCACTTCCTTTTTCAATAACTGCAATAGTATTGATGAGAGAGACTGAATGCAAGTGTTTATATTGTTTGGTAATGTGCAATCACGCAGTCAACCACATGTTTTATATAAATAGGTTGAGTAATTATACACATCATACATTCAAAGGCCTATATAGGGTATGTCTTAGATGAGTATTACTATAACTATAGAATAGCAATCGGTAAGAAACTAATTTCTTCTTTCAGCAGGTTGTAGCTCCCAGGTATACGTAATACAATGAACATACCTTCTTATCTCCATCTATCGACTCAACTATCCATCCACTGTATGACATTTTCATTCTTTCAAAGAGTAATCCCACAAACCGTTTGTCTTGATCTTTGAAACAAAATGAGACAGTATTACCCTCTTCAGCTTTTGGGTGTTTGTTCCTCATATACTAATAAAAACAGGAGAATACAATCAAGACTGAAATAAAACTATGATAGAAGCGATATCTTTCTCTACCTTTTGTAAAACACTGAGATCCTTGACTGCTACAAACATTGCAATCCAATTGTTCTTACCTTTGCAGCGATAATATATTTTACCAACATAGAGGAGATCTGGAATTCATAAACACAACATGCATGAAGAAAACAATATTTTCAACAGTCTGTACTAACCTCCTGTTGATTTGCATTTCCGTTTGCAGGCTTCATGTACCTGACACTCTGCGTATTAATTTAAGGAAGAAAGTTTACTTTGGTGCATAATGTAAGTAACTGCATGCTATGAAAATTATAATATTGAGTGATTCAATTGCATCAAAAGTGTATCAACTCCAAAGGCATACAACTCTGAAATGGCAAAATATTTGTGAATTATTTTTAGTATCATTTAGTATAATTCTTATGGAACTCATATGCTTTCTCATATACTATTATGTTAGTATTTAAAACCTTTTGTAGTGATTCATAAAACTTTGCCAGTTGTATAATTATGGTCTATTTGAGTTGCAAGCCCTCTACCTCTTCAGAGTTGATATGCCCCTGCTTGTATGTTGTACGACAGTTATCTGCAAGCATATAATTGTTTATGAACTACTATGCAACCTTGAGCTGTGATATACACAATAAACATTCAGTACTAAAATCAGAAAACATTAATTTTATTCTATTCATAATAATTGCATCAATTTTTCTCACTTTTCTCTTGTTTTGTTTCAATATCTACAGTACTATTATCATCATCAGTATTAATGTCATTATCAACTATATAATGAGACAAGTAATATAATAGATATGAGAGATATTAATAACATCTTACATTTCTCTCCCTCATGTGTTTCTTGCGTATCAAAAACTAATAATATCAATAATAATAATACACTATAACATCAATATTCTTACCATGTCCAGTTGTCGACTGTTTTTCAAAATCTGTATTACCAGTTGGATTATTATCCTTGGTTGATTGAATATCATCTAATAATAATTACAATAAATATTACAATTATACCAGTAACATTATATATTAACTATGTCCAGATGTTGATTGTATTTACCCCTATCAGTATATAATATGTAATGTATAAACCATGATTAACAGGTGCATATGCCAAATATAACACATACTATAAGTTAGATATAACTCGCGGCCCATAGGGCTGAGGGGTATAACCACATAAACCTTTGAATATGCATCAGTAGGTGATATTTCTGGCATACACACTAACAACCCATTGTTTACATAATATAATGATTTTTTGATGATTCAGAAGTGTATATGCAAAATGTTCACTCAACCACGTCAAACAGTTGCCATGGTAGCATAATAATAAAATTATTATATAAATATATAACAATACGATCTGTAGATGAGGTTTTAATAATATATAGCCTTTATTATAGCTGGTGTCCAATTTACTGAGAATTATGTATCTACACTGTAAAAATGAATTTGTTATTTTAACAGACCAGTTGTTACCTCAGTTGCACATAAATTCCCAATATATCATTAGAAACATGAAATAAGAGGATGCTAATTGCATTTTGTCTGATTATAGCTATATGGGAAAAAGGAATTTTATGACTATAGTCATAAATGCATATAGCCAAATACCATATAAATAGGCTGTTATTGATAACTTCAAAATGAAATAATATGAAATGACAAATTATTGGTTATAGTAAAAACTAATCATGGAATTAGGAATGTACATACCAATATACACCCTACTACCATATAAAGAGGCTGTTATTGATAACTTCAAAATGAGATAATATAAACGATTTGTTTCAATAGTAAAAACTAATCATGCAATTAGGAATGTACATACCAATATACACCCTACTACCATATAAAGAGGCTGTTATTGATAACATCAAAATTAGATAATATGAAATGATTTGTTTCAAATAATTGGTTATAGTAAAAACAATTGTTATCACTAATCATGCAATCATGAATGTATGTACCAATATACACCCTACTGCTACATGTAGAATATACAATCATGACTGTAGTCATAACATTCCTTATTATTATATAGATATAGCTATAATTATTTCAACCAGACAAAATGTTAATTGTACTTGTATTTGATGTTTCTAACTATGTATTATAAATGTACATGCAACTGAAGTAACAACTGGTCTGTTAAAATAACAAATTCGTTTTTACAGTGTATTAATTGACAGACACCAGCTATAATATTTGACGAATACAATAATAATTTTCATTTCTAATATACTATTATCCTAACCATGTTGAGATGTGGTCTCTGTTTCACTATCACTATTACTATTAGGATTCTTGTCCTTTGAATGTGAGTCAGTATTCTCAGTTGATTGTTTGTTAGCTAAAAAGTAATAATTAACAATAATTTATATTATTATTATCCTAACCATCTTCAGATGTTGATTGTGTTTCATTATCAGTATCACTACCAGGATCATCGTCATCTGAAGCATCAGCTAATAATCATAAATATAATTATATCATAATATTATTCTAACCATGTTCTGATGTGGATTGGGTTTCACTATCAGTAGGATCTAAAGGTGACTCTTCCTCTTTACTAGAAGGGTCTTCTTCTTCATCAGATGAGGGCCATGGATCAACACTGTTTGTCATCATACCAATACCCATTATACAAAACTCAGAACGAACTATCATTCCATATCGACTATGAGTATAGAATTTACCACCCTCTATGAACTGGAACTTGTATGGTGGTACTGACTCATCTATAGGTGCTGTTATAAAATGGAGATATTTTAACTGTTGTGGACGCTTCAGATAGACGCAGTGTTGTATTTCTAATTTCACAGGTTGGAGGTACTCTTCAGGAAATGAGATGACATATAAAGCACTGACAAGCTCCATTCCATCAGGAAACTGGAAGTAACCACCAACAAGAGCTTTGATAAGCACTTGTGATGGTAGAATGGTACCTTCTGGGAAATGCATCTTAAACCCATAATCTCTCCAATCCAGAGTGTTCCCTTTAATATGAAACACCTTCTGTTTAGCTATATGAAGACCAGGATCATCTGTATAATAATATGACATTATAATAACAACAGAGATTAGTGTGGTATTTATGTGAGTGAGTCTAACCTGACGACTGTTTTATTTCTTGTATAGTAACTTCAAGTTCCCTTATTCTCTCTCTTTGCTTCTGTAATTCCTCCAAATATACTCCATTATTCTCTTCTGTACTCTGTTGTGAAGTTTTATCTGTCGTCTGTATTGACTTCACTTCTAAAATAACAGAATTAATTTTGAAGTTTCATTAATTGTAAATAAGAAATATGACTTACGTTCTAGTATTGATTCTGACTCTTTCATTTGCCGTTCCTTCATTTCTAACACACTCTGTAGTTTCTCGACTTGTTCGTTCTCACTGATAACTGTCTTCTGATATAACTCATTCTCTGTGTAATAACATAATCATTGATTATATAATAACAATATATACTAAACTAACCTTCTTGCTGTAATTTATCATTAAAAATATTATCTGGTTCTGGTTTATTCACAAATTGTTTCCCTTCTTGTAGTTTAGTTTCTTGAGGTTTCTGATAATGTGTCTTCTCTTCTATTGTTTCCATATCTTCCTTGTCTAATTATAATATTCAACACATATTCAATATATATGACATGTGTATTGATATATACCTGATGATACAGTAGATGTGTGTTTATGTTTCATCATTGTCTGAAAATGTTGCAACTCTAAGCATAATAAATAACTATATTTATTAAGATATTCAATAACAAGTTACCTTGTCTTGTATTAACTGCCATTTTCTTATGGGTTTGGATTTCATCTTTTAAAAACTCCAGTTCTAAATATCATTATATCATATATTAAAATTAAATTATATTAATTATCTGACCTTTCTCTAGTGTATCTAATTTATTTATTAATGACACCTCTCTTGTCTTTAAGTGTGTAATTTCATCACCCTTCTCTCTCATCTCAGCAGATAGTTTTAAAATTTTTATGTCCTTTTCAAATACCTCTGTCTCCTGAAACAATTAATGCAATAATTTATTAACAAAGTAACTATTGTACTAAATGTAATTGAACTGAATTTATTTCGCCAAAATAATAACTGGGTCACACAAAAGGTATTATATGTAATAAATATAACATGGCTTCGAGGTGTGTATCAACAATATCAAACCTGAACCCCAAAATAGCACCTGAGACAAAGCCGAGGCCTGCTTTCGAGGGGCAAAAGGCTGATATTGCTGATACACACCGAGAAGCCATGCTACATATAATATACCTAACATGTACATTAATGTTACCTGACATGTATGCCCCATTTCTTCCCATCTTCGATTTGTAAACAACTCGTCTCCAACTTTTTTCAATTTACAACCTGACTGCGCATGCTCAGACTATTATGAATATCATTATAGGTCTTATATCAGCCCTGTGGTTCATATCCACCTGTGGTTGGGTGTATATCACGTATACAACACCTGTTGGTAACCTTCATGTGCCTGTTAGCTATGGTATATATATATATATAAGATGCTTCACCTTTTGTTGTTTGAGTAACTTGATCTCTTCAGTTTGCTCATCATTTTCTTTTTTGAGTGACTCGATCTCTTTATTATATTTTTTCCATGCTTCTTTTAGATTACTCAGTACAGCCTCACCAAATGGATCGAGTTGGAAATCTTCATCTGATGATGAAACTATAATGAAAAAAAACTTATTATTGCATACATTCATTTTTTGGGAGAGTTTAAAATTGTAATTATATATAATTATATATATAATATATATAATTATTATATATAATTTGTTTATAAAATTTAATATATATAATTATAATTATGCATCCAAAGATTCACAACAGATGCTGGCAATTTCGATAACTTTTCCCGAATAGTAATTAGTAATTATATATACAATTCTGTAACAAGTATAATCTGTGTTCGATTTACTCACCCGCCATCTCTGGAGAGCGCAGCCTGGACCAGCCCCTTCGCAGAGAAACGTTTCACGACTGATCGATCGATCACGGCAAGTGAGGGTGTACTTCAGGCGATGAAGTCATTGAATTATTGCTGATCATGTGACCTTCGGCCAATCAGAGCGCAGATAATTCGTCACATGATTGAATATTAAAACACTATTGAACTTTATTACTTGTTCCTGCATGCGTTTCATTGATCAGCTGATAAACATTATAATAACCCATCCACACACACACACACGTAGTTTTAATTACTGGGCGTGGCTTCCGGTGCCAAAAAATAAATAAATAAAATAAAACAAGATATATAGAGAAAAAAGTATCCCTATGATTGCTTTGTGGTGTCCAGCATTCAGTAATCATGGCTAACTTTATGATGCCTGAAATACATCAGCCTATTATAGTTATTATTTTGATTATCTACTCTGTTTACCTTTTAAAGAACCTTGTAGAACTTTAAGAATATATTTCAGGTAGAATAGCTAGCTATTAGTTCCAGTTTCTACGTAAGCTACACTGCTTTCTTTCTGCTTATCTGTAGAGCTTGAGCGCGCGTTCTTTTACGCGCCACGCCCATTAATTGACCGAGCTAGCCCCCGTGAATGATGTAACTTCCTTAATAACTACATATACAACGCATACTCGCGTAAGTGACACCATAGATAATACTCTATTATCTATGGTGACACAAACATATAAATATATAAATATATAAACATATAAATATATATATATAGTTCGAACCCGTGGGAAAGCAATCATAGGGATGGCCCTACGGGCCATAATAAAATTTTGGCGCGCTTCGGGCGCCAAAATTTCTTCTTTGCCCACACTTTTCTAAAATCCTCGCTACGCCCCTGCTGAATGTAACACCTTTTTTTCTTTGGGCCCGTGTGAAGAGTTTCAAAGGTGACTTCAGGAGATCGTGTTCTTGGTCAGTATTAATATTATTATTTCTGTTTATCGTATGTTATTAATAATACTTAAAACAGATATAGACGATTTCGATGAAGTTTATAAGACAAGTAAACAGTTCAGTACTAAATGGATTGTGATAGCACTTGGAATGGGGATCAGCAAAACCACTATTTTTAGTATTAGTGCACGTACAGACTTCGACTCTGTTGGATGTATGTCAGAGATTATTTCAGCATGGCTGAAAAAGGATACCCCAGAGCAACCTCTACCAACCTGGAAGATTCTATGTGATGCCATTGCTAAGGTTGACTGGACTGCTGCAGAGAAGATTGCTACTGACAAAGGATTCAATTTCTTGCCAAGTACAGGTAACAATTGTATTTGTGTGCATACTAGTCTTGCGAGACAACCCTGAGGCTGGCTTGTGAGATTACATGATGTGTGTATTATATTACATAAAAAAGTCCATTAGTCACACTATTATACTGATGCTAAAAAGAACTCATTAGTAATTTCTGATAAAGCAGGCTTATGTCCTTTAATATGAGATATTACACATTATTCCTTGCATTAACTATGCTAATCAATCAGTGTTTTTAATAATAGTTTTCAGTGGATATAAATAGATCTGTTTTCCATTTTCTATACAGTAGACCCTAATCTTGTTAATTGGAATTCTCGAACTATAACAAAAATGGAGTTAATGAATTCATCATAATTAAAGGGTACCCCGCCCAATCACGTGATGATCCTAAATGTCGCCGTTGTTAGCATTTTCAAACAATAGCCTTGCTGCTTTCCTGCAGCTAACGATGCATGATTTTGGTATCTTTGGTTTTCTTAAAATGTTTTCTGTCTGGACATTGCCCATGGGACTGCTAAACTTTCAAGCGTTCACTTTGCTGTCTTTGTATATATATAGTGCCGGATAGCGTAGCATAAGTTTTACATCTGTAGCTTGCTAAACAATTCTTCTTTCCAGCAAAATAAGTTAGAATCTTGCATGTTATAAAATGTAAGAGTTACGTATAGAGCTGGAAATTTAAATGTTCCGCCTAAATATATTTTTTTGATAATTGATTTACGCGGCCAATATATTCTTCACTAATCCGAACAAATTCACTAAATGGATCTATAATTTTCATCTTTTGGTACAGAGCTGTTCAGATTAGTGAGGGTTTACAGTAGTAAAAGCTGTGTAACTTGATTCTTTGTTTTCAGCAATTGAGTTAGCCACCTCATGATCAATGTGTTTTTTTCTGTTCTGGTTGTGTAATAATAATTATTTGCTGTGATACCATAAAGAAGAACCTACAATACTATTTCTGCAAAATTAATGATGTCACATACCATTATAACTATGTGTTTAAACTGTTTATATTATTATACTGTCACAAAAAATTAATATAAACTAAGATAATGTTCTATAGGACTTTGAAAAAATTTAAAAGTAATAAAAAATACATAATGATCATATCTAATAATTACCTCTATATTTTTATTGTCTTTCAGATCTGGAGTATGAAATAGAAAAGGTGTGTTATGAATCATTGTTATGAATTTAGTTACAAATTATGTTTGTTGTAATTAAATACCAATACTGCTGCTACTGGTGTAATCTTGACTAAGGTTGCAAATATGCATTTTTTTAAAATGCATAAATTAACAAAGGTTGTATTTTTGGTGCACACACTTGCGATAAATCATTAAAAAGAAACTGACATTCACACACTTTGAAGAAGACATAAAGTAATGCAAAAATTGGGGAAAAAAAGGAAAGTGATAACGATCCTAACTAGGGCATTGCCACTGACTACTACACTTTCAAACACTTGCCTTTCTGTATCTATGGCTTTCTTAGAAGGTCTTCTGTCTAACTAAATGAGCTAAAAGTCACTGTTTAAAATGGCTTGCTTTTGTGCTTCTTTGCAATTTTCTGGACCTATTGGAGCAATCTAACAGGCACCTCAACCTTGCTTACCAAAATTATTGCAAACACAGCATCACCCAAATGTGCAACCGAATGCTGTTTTTCAACATCCCTTTCTCTCTCACTAGAACTAGCTAGAAAGCAAGTGCATACATCATGCCTACAACAACATGCTATTCTAATAAAACTAATTTCAGCACTTGAATGAAAGTGCTGCCAATTTTCATCCAACAAAGCTTGGGTGTTTGAGACAAACATGCCGTTGCCACGTACAGTAATTTGGGGTGAAGATCTGCAGTGAAATTTAGTATTCCATAAAGTAGGTAGAACTTCCTTTCAGAGCATCCTGTTGTAAAATTACGGCCTCAAAATCTTAAAGGTTATAAATTAGATATCAGTGGTTTCTTAACAACTCTTCTTACCAGCAAAGTAAGTCAAAATCTTCAGTCTTATAAAATATGAGAGTTATAGAATTTGATATTATGCGCTCTGCCCACACATTTTGTTTAAGTAATTAAATTTTGTTGATACACAGAAACCCCCATTTTAATTAAATATTTTCTAACCTTTCACATCGAAAGGTTAGAAAATATTCACAATTGTAATTATACTATTATTTTGTTTCTGTCTAGACTCATCCATATGAAACAAAACCCATTGAGGCAATAGACAACACACCAGGATACCAGGTTAGTATTATTATCATTAGTATCATTTCTGAAGTATTATCTTATAGTGTTGGAAACATATAATCAATGATACTGCAAACCCGTAAATATTAGCGGCCATTATATTTAGCTTTTTAGTCTTCCTTAACTGTTAGCATTTTCATGTAACCAATTAAAAAATAATGGATACATTATGTTGCCGAATAACAATCACCATCATTAATTGTTAACTGCTGCTATATTCAGCAACTTTAGCCTTGACCTCGTCATCGTAGTAGTTATGCTTATCTCTCTTCCTTTCCCCTCTCACTCTGATCTATTCAACTCCTTCAATACTTCTTTGTAAGCAGAAGTTGCCTCATCACCACTAGGTAAGAAAGAGTGCGGCACAGGCCTTAGGAAGTAGTTTGCCATAGAATTCGTACATGTTTACATGACGTTTTTACATGCTTGTGGCTAAAAACGTCACACTGGAATTCATTGGTTTACTACCATTTTTCAAGGGAAAAATAAGTATTTGGAAGAAGAAAATGATAAATAGTACAATTGAATCTATAATTTTAATATTTGTGAGTATTTTGAAAGTCAGTGCAAGAAGAACAAAGCCTCTATACTGTTCCTAAGCCAGGGAAGAAATCATCACAAGCTACTCTGTGTGTTTCCAGTGATGAATAATTCTTAATTTTTATATAATATTATAACAATTATACTATAGTCTTATTTCAAGCATTTTATTCATAACATGTAATGTAGTGCTTGTAGATAAAGTCATAATGTATAGCACAAAAAATAATGTGAATAATAATTATTATTGTAAACAAAATCAGAGAGTACGGTAGTACTCTCTATGTAGGGATGGCACGGAAAAAAAATGGCCGCCCATGCATTTCAATTGCAAGTGATGAGCTGAAATCTCTGGTAATATATACACATAAGTTTCTATACACACATGCCTGTTTATATCTAGTGTTTTTATGACTACCAATACCTTCTAGATGGCCGAAGATTATTGTTAAGGTAGAGAACCGGCGAGTGGCAAAACTGGCAAAATCTTCATCATATTATTTTCCAGACAAATCATTTTTTTGTTTGTTGACCTATCACGATGATTCTAGCACCATTCCCGTCGCATTTATAGTAAAATTCTGGTCGTAAAGTATCGAGATGATATCTTCAGATACTATGAAAGAAGACAGTCTCAACGACTACAAAGATTTGATCTGGAATTGGACGCCATTTTCCTAAGTGGAATTTAATTACGCATGCGCATTTGTATACTCTTAACATGGAAGCTGAAAAGGTGGAAGTGTTTGGCATTGTAATAACATTTGTGAGTTTGTGAGCAAATACTAATAATGAATATAATAATTATTAATATTAAAGCAATTGTATAATAATATTGTATACTATGATAAGCATTGGAATACTGAATGGTTGACACAGTGACTGACACTACTTCTTGTAGGACTGCAGACAGTGATGTAAGTGAATAGAGAATATACATCATCTGTAAGTGAAAGAGAATGATAATCAATACATAAACAAAAGACTGACCTTCATTGATGAACAAATTTTAATGCATTTTTGATTGCATGATTTCATAATGATATATAGTATTTCTGCAATCTAAAAAAAACATTCACATCGTTTAGAAAAAAATCAATGAAAACAAGAATAATAAAAAAACATTTTCAATAAAAATGAAAGAAGATGTAGGGATGTCAAAACCCAAAAAGCAAGCAAACAAGGTTGGGAAGCTAACTTAGGACCCAAAATTAAACAAACCACTTCCATATAACCCTACATAATTACAGCTTTTTGTACAGAGGTGTAAGCATTTATGTAGGGTTATATGGAAGTGGTTTGTTTAATTTTGGGTCCTAAGTTAGCTTCCCAACCTTGTTTGCTTGCTTTTTGGGTTTTGACATCCCTATATCTTCTTTCATTTTTATTGAAAATGTTTTTTATTATTCTTGTTATATTGTGTGGGTGAGTTGCGTTACGTATATAATTGCATTCTTTGTGGTAGTTACCCTGAGAACTCTATGGAGAATGTTAGAACAACTGTTTCCTGCGGTGATGTAATACTTTACAGATATTTTTAGACTCGGAAAAAGGTGAAGATTCCACTGGTGTTTGACATAGCTTGAAGTATATGGAAGCTATTAACGTGAGTATCTGTGCCTCTTCAGACTATAGTCACAAGTAGTATAACACTATGCAAATGTGCACGACCCTTGAACCTGAACTGCCAGAATTATTAACGGCCACGATATTCATTTATTCGTTAAAATTGCTAATATTAATGGCTCGCTACACTGCAAAAACAAAATAGTTAAAATAACTAATTTAATGGTTAGTACAGTTGCAAGCATTTAACAATTAGTTTGTTGGTCATGATAAATACATATAATACCATAGATACTTTGTACTAATTATATTCAATAACAATTGAAGCTATATAATTTTAAGGTGCTGTCTACTCGTATTTCATGTCAAAGATTTAGTATAATTTATACTAAAGTACATGCAATTGTATCTGGGCATGAAAAGGATTTGTAAACCTGTAAACACATAATTTAATTTATATCGTTCAATACATGGCACACATTATGTCGTAGTAACATCATGCATGTAGCCACAACATCCTCTATGACAATTGACAATCTAAATTGAAACTCATGTTATTTCAGTGACCGAACTACACTTGATGGTGAGTCAAGCTTACAGATATCTCTAGCTCATATTGAACACCACAATTATTTTATCATTCTAACTATGACTATTTTGTATAATTATTACTTGGAATACCAAAATTCATTTTATTAAACCACTACCCATGCATGCAGGCGGAGTGAAGGTCTAGTGTAATCATTTTGTGACTGTCTGTGTATTAACATTTTTGAAAATCTAGGAATGTTGGCACTTGGAACAAGCTATTAGCAAACTTCAACATTATATGGTGAAATTGAAAAAAAAAAAATTAATTCAAGATTAAATGATAGGATGTTTCCGAAACCTTTTAGGTTTAAAATTATGACAGTTTTTGTGCTGTTCTGTTCTTGAGAAGACTTGTGGTAACAATTAAATGAGTACATAACTCATCTTGTTTGAAGGCTATCGCTGGTGAAGCATTTCTTCAAAGCCTGCATTCTAACATGGCAGTTCATGTTTTTTGTTGTTCACGTGATTACATGAAAGTTCTTGTTTCTTTATACTCTTCTTATACTAGGAAAACAATAGTAACTATAACATCAACAATTATGAATGCATGGTTTCTCAGTGCTAGCTTGAAAAAAATATGTACACTTTTGGGAAGTATTCTGCACCATATTCATTATAATTTAATATCAATCCAGCTAGTGTTAACCTTGGATAGAAACAAGTCACCCATCATGTGTAATTATATTCAATAGAAAAATAAGTTATTATAATAATTATTGTTACATATTACACTACGGATACTAAGGAAATGCTATATACTATTTATTTTTATGGCCCATAGGGCCATCTCTATGATTGCTTTCCCAATGGTTCAATGTATGTTTATTGTAATTAGTGTCACTTACGCGAATATGTGTTGTATACGTACGTAGCTAAGGAAGTTGCATCATTCCGATCCGGTGAGCAAGCTCAGTCAATTAATGGGTGTGGCACGTAAAAGAACACGCACACGCGCTCGAGCTCAGTAGAAAGAAAGCTGCTTGTAGCTTAATAAGTAGAAACTGGAACTAATAGTTAGCTATTCTACCTGAAATATATTCCTAAAGTTCTACAAAGTCCTATAAAAGGTAAGGAGAGTAGATAATCAAAATAATACCTATAATAGGCTGTTGTGTTTCAAGCATGATAAAGTCAGCCATGATTACTGAATGCTGGACACCACAAAGCAGTCATAGGGATACTTTTTTCTGTATATATTTTGTTACACATATACTTGTTGAAGTATCATATTTAATATGAGAAGAGAAAACCCATAGCTTAGTTAAAAATCTTTATATTATGAACTTTAATATCACTATCAAGGAAATGCAGCACAATTTTTATCTGTCATTTAATTATTTTGTCTTTATTTTTGTTCTTGTACAGATGCCAAACAAGAAATAATTGGCCCAAATCAACTAAAAGATCTGATCTGTGATTCCAAGTACAAAATATTAACAAATATATCTCCAATGATATTTATTATAGACGGTTTACCATGCAGTGATAAATCAGAAGCTTTAACGAAGCTGCTACAGAAAGTTATACTAAAGTCCAGAAGTGATGCATTGACAAAAGTGAGTGAAAAAGATGAACGTGCTGGTATTTCGTATTATGAGCTTGCAGCTGTTGGATTACCTCCAGCTCCATTTGATCGTCTTACGTATTCGGAGACTACTAAACACACTCATTACCTATATGCATTCCAGTCAGCTTTGAAGCATTTATATTATTCTCGTGGCCAAGAAATTATATTTGATAACCCCTCTACTGGGCAAAAGGAAATAGCCTTTGATGATCCAGAGATGAATGATCATTTTGATCAAATTTTTCGTTCATTAGCACAAGATCAGTCCCAAACATCACCATCCTCTGGCACCATCAACTGGAAAAGGAGTATTCCAAACGGTATTGCTATAATAAATGTGTGGGATATAGGCATGAATAAGGCTGTCTACTACTTTCTGCCTGCTCTATGGGGTCATTTGCATAATAGCTACTTGTGGTTATTTTTAAATATTGATCGTGATGCTAAGGAGCTCTATAATATTCCGCACCTTCCTGAAAATATGTATTGTACAGCCAGGAATGATAATAATTTGATTATGTGGTATCGCTCTAGAATTGAGTACCTTCTACGACCGGCAATGCTTGCTAAGAGTATATCTTCTGATCGTGAAGATGTGTGCACTCTTTTTGGAGTGCATTCGGGTACTTACAATCACACCCAATTGGAAGGTTTAGTTGAGGAGATTCACAATGCTTCTGCTCAACCATATCTTGCCACAGTTGTCAACACAAAAGAAGTTACACCAATTAATCCAAAAAATGACAAATGCTGGGAAGTACTCAAAAGAAAGGCAGATGAAATTATTGGCGCAAAATTGGAGTCAACGATACAGATTCCTTTAGCTAGTATATTCCTTCGTAGTCTCTACTATGGAGTTGATAAAATGTATATCAGGAAGAGTGAGCTGAAAGCCAAAGCTAAGCTACTAAATATTACAGATGATGAGTTTGAAAAATTCTGCCAAGTTTTCACATCTTTTGGAAGCATAATTGATATTAGTCTCATTGATAAAAGCTCGGACTATATAATTCTTCAACCAACTGTTTTCATCCGCTGTCTCGACAAAGTTTTCTATCCTGATAAAACTGATTCTAGAGTCGCCATGTTTGGTATTATTACAAAATCAACAGCCATGGAAATATTTAATACAGACCACGAGTTTTTTATGGATGTACTAGAGTCTGTTGACCTTGCCGTCAGGTTGGAAAGTCACCAGATAGTGATTGAGAGTATAGAAGATGTAAAAGAAGACATAGAGTACTACTATATCCCTGATGTTCGAACGACTGCTCCAAATTTAGAATGTCGGCCTTCTGCTCTCCACTTACTATACAGCACGAACAGTCCACTTCGTCATTTACAGGTTTCGTTTGCAAGAGCCCTATTGAAGATAAAGACAGATTCACAGCTAGTTTTCAAAAATGCAAGTCCAGTCAATATTACTACATTTAAAACATTTAAAACCTCACAACCTCAAGTAGCTGTTAATTTTGAGATGAGGTACCTTGGAGAAGCTGTTCAGTTTAGAGTGCCCCCAGAAGCAGACAGTGATATTTGTGCTGCAATAATCCGATCCTGTCATGACATGATGAAAAGCAGCAAATTTGGATACGAGAAATATAATTTTGCTTTTATGGGCTCAAAGGATCCCAACCCTAATACTCCATCACGATTACGTCGTATGCATCACCTCCTCCCAAATAAAACCTTATGTGAAGCCTGTATCCCCAACGAAATGCTGAGCATTTGGAATGCAACACTACAAAAGGTCAGTTCATTGAATTGTGACTCTACAAATAATAATAATAATAATAATATATATGCATGTGTATTTATTACTGCTACATAGCTCCTTAAGTGTTCCTTATATATATCCTATTCTTTTTAAACTTTCTTTTCCCCACAGTATCCTGTAGAAGAAAAGAAAAGGCTTAATGGAGGTATATATACAATGCTACATTCATTATTTCATTTTTGCATGCTTGCCTGATCATAACATGTTGTTTAAGTATATACTTATATAGGATATCTTCCTGTTAGAGGTAGATTATGGGCTTGTAGGGTATAATTATGTAAGATGCTTGAGGCATGGTGTATTCGCATATAACTCCCATAACTTGTCACAGGTTACCATGGAAATTTCCCTTGCACTATGGTATATACTATTTACACTTTTTTTTACAGTCCAGTGTGAAGCAAATTATTAATTGTATTATGTAAATAATGATGACCGCATTTTATCTTTCTTTAGAACCAATTTCATTTGATGACATTATCTATATTGCCGACAAACTACAAAATGAAGTAATCCAAAAAGATACACTTCATAAGATTGCTACCAAACTAGGTATTGAAAATGGACTCGAAGATGAATGTTTCAGTGATGTTGATTCATGGCGTATTCCTTTTGTGATGATCTTAGAATGGGAAAGAAGAATAAAACGAAATAAATCAAAGGATCATTCTGAGAAAGAGGCATCGAAAAAAGCTTTGGTCAGGGCCATAATGGAGATCGCTGACAGTATGCATAAGCAGAGTGAAGTTCTAGCAAGGAAACTGGATATGCGTGGTTAGTTTTTTTAGTGTAGTTGTTCCATATGATATACAATAGAGGCTGAAACAAATGCTTAATAAGGTTAACAGCATTCAAATAATAGATTCCTTATGGGTCATAACTTGTGTCTTGTGAAATATTACGTTTAGCTCACCAATTTGCAGTAACTACTACAGATGTTTATAACAGCAAGCTCTATATTTTTTATTGTCCATGTATTCTGTGTTGTACAAACATAGAAGGCCAGTAATGCAGACAAGCTTCTTTATGTTACTGTCCTGTTTCTGCACTGTGCAAACATTAAGCCACCATCCAAATGCAACAAATATCCAAATACCAAAAAAATAACCAAACGAGTAATTTGCAAAGATTTTATGTCTTTGGGAAGCATAATTGATGTTAATCTCATTGATGGGAAATCTGAGTATGTAATACTTCAACCAACCGATTTCATTCGTTGTCTCGACAAAGTTTTTAATCCTAAAATGTTCATCCCCGGAGTTGCTATGTGTGGTATTGTAACAAAATCAATTGCTAATTATATATTCAATGCAGATCACGAGTTTTTTATGAATGTGCTGGTTTCCGTTGACCTTGCCCTCGAGCTGAATAGTAACCAAATAGTAATTGGTAGTCAATTTGCACGAGAAGAAGAAAACCAAAAATACTACTTCCTTCCTGATGTTCGAACGATTGATCCCAATTTGGAATGCCACCCTACCACTCTCCGCTTACTATACAACACTAATGGTCCACTTCTACATTTACAAATTTTGTTTGCGAGAGCGCTACTTGAAAAAAAACCATTCTCAAAGCTTGTTTTCACTGAAAAAAGTCCAATAAATATTACTACACTTAGAGTAATTTCAAGTCGTACACAAGAAGCTGTTGACTTTGAAATGAGGTATCTAGGAGAAGCTGTTGAATTCAGAGTACGCCCAGAAGCAGATGAAGATATTTGCTCCACTATAATCCAATCCTGTCACAAGATGATGGAAAACAAATGGGGAGGTGAGCAATACAATTTTGCTGTAACATGCTCAATTGTTGACACTCCATATCGATTACGTCAAAAGCATCACCTCCTCCCTAATGAAACATTATGTGAAACTTGTATGAAACAAGATGGACTTCGTGAAATGTTGAGCATTTGGAATAGTACACTGAAAATGGTTAGTTCATTGAATGGAATATATCTTGTGTGGTACTGTGTATCTCAATTGAGATAAGAGCCCACTACAAAACGTGATTTGTTAATTCAACCAACTAAGTTATTTATTTATGTTTTATTTATTTTGTTAGTATATACATGAGTATATATAACCTCTGATTGGAGTTTTCATTTGTAAACTAAGGCAGAAGTCCTCTCACTCTTAAAATGTTAATGAAGCACACACAAGGCAAACATCTCACATGAATGACAAATTCCATAACACTAACAGAGTAGTTTGCATCTTAAGTTCTAAAACTTGCATGGAACGAATGGTGATTTATGTCATACGAAGAAATACAACCAACAGAATTAAAGTAACTTTATGCAAATATTAATGAAACCTGTGTAACTTATATACTTGGTTGAACTCACATATTACTTTTGGCAGTGAGGAGTCCTTATATATCATCTTTATTCTTTTTATTCTACAGTATCCCATTAAAGAAGAGAGGAAGTTGATTGGAGGTAAGTCAGTTTGGTAATTTCAATTATGCTTATGCCTACTGTTGATTAAGTAGTTAAACAGCTCGGCAACCCTGCTGTTGATAATGATGATCTTCAACTGAATCAAATTATATTGCCATTTTTCATTCTTTAGCACCAATCACCTTTGATGACATCATCTATATTGCGGACAAACTACGAAATGAAGTAATCCAAGAGGATACTCTTCAACAGATTGCTTACAAACTAGGCTTTGAAGAAGGACTCAAGGCTGAATGCTTCAATAATGTCAATCAACTCGATTCATGGCGTATTTCTTTCATCTTGATCCTGGAATGGGAAAAAAGAGTAAAACAAAGCATTTCTGATGATAACTCAAAAAAAGGACCATCAAAACGTGTTTTAGCCAGATCAATAATGGAGATTGCTAACAGTATAGATGATGTAAAGCAGAAAGAGATTCTTAAAACAGTAGCAAGGAAACTGGACATACGTGGTTAGTTATACACTTGAATCTAGTATGTAGTTATGTTAGAATAATTATAAATATTGTCAGTATAATTATTGACAACCTGCAAAATCACCTGTACCCATAATTACATTCAAGAATGTACATGTGCAGTTCTGGACAATTCATGTCATAAGTACATACACACATACAAATAGTTAGTTGTAAAGTTTATTATAGCCAGCTGCTGACTCACCTAGCATGCAGATACTGATTGCATTTGCATGTGTTAATATGCACTCCTGTACATACCTTTGTAATAAAGTATAATTCCTGTTTTCATAATTATTTATTCCCTTCTGCTTTTTTTAATTTTCTGCAGTAACACCAGCACGATAAAAAGAACCAACTGTTTCATCCAGCCACTGCAACCTACATTTTGTCATTTTTGGCTAATAATTATGCACTTCTTTATTTTTATAATACACAATACACAAGTATTAGGTACATTACTGCTTCATGGGTCACATATTTACGAAGTATACTATTATTGTGAATACAGTTATTATCTTGTTAAAAAAATTGCAAATATTTTTCTTAATTTTAATTTGTTATACCATACTGCCCTGTTGTATGCAACTTTACTACAATTATTAGAAATTTTTAGTTTGTTGATATTGAATTTAGTTTTACTCTGAATAATACATAACTAAGATACATGAAAATTTCAGAGCAATCATCACAGAAATGTACAAGTTTTGACTGGCTGCCACCTCCTCCCTCCTTCTCTCATCCTCTCTTCAATTTATAACCCCAGTCTGGATTTGTTTATTGCTCCCTTAATTTATTACTGCCACTCTTTTTTCCCACGTGCACACACCCATGATATTCAACCGGCAATGAAAACACTGAATTATAACTAAACTATAGGTTATTTAAATTTAGCACAATGATGAACACTAATATATAAAGTTACCTGTGAATATAATATAATGGAATAGGACTGACTGTTTTTAATTCATCGTTATTGATGATGCCAATGTATTGTCAATTATGTGTAAATTAAGCTGAGTGTTGTAAAATTTTCATGTAGGTAAATAATAAATTTTTGAAATTTATATATAGTTGACAATATCGACCACTCTTTTAGCAATTGTTTTATGTATTAATGAAACACAATAGAACACAAGTTCATATATGTATATATACAATGCACTTAGTCATATATTTACTATAACTAAAACTATTTTAATCAGTAAGGAACTGGGACTGTTGACTAAACTATAAATTAACTAAAATTAAACCTGGCCAATAATGCATGCATGGGCAAATTTAGTTAATTTAATTATAGTGTGCATGTGTGGTACGCCGAAGGGGCGGGTATAACTAAAAGATGGCAGAGTCTTCTTTACTCGGTAAGTTCGGACATTTAATTAATGGATCGATCAGCTTTACACTTATTTCATAGATATTAATGACCTCAATGAAGTACTTGTAGTATGCACGAGCTGCACTGTTAACTGGGAAGTGATTGGATCTAGTCTTGGATTACAACCTAATGTTCTTGCTACTATCAAGAAGAATAATCCTGATAATCATGAGAGGTGCATGTCCGAGGTAATTTCAAAATGGCTAAGCAAGGATGAAACAATTGTTCCAACTTGGAATTGGCTATGTCATGCCCTATACCAAGTGGATAGACCCACAGCTGATGAAATAGCAAAGAAACATCATGTTACTGATTATAATAAAGGTATATATTATTATAGAATTCAATAATTATTATAGTATTCTCACATAATCATAATGATTGAACTAATGTTTTCCCGCGTGAGTTAGGCTAGTATCATGGGCCTCCCAGATGATACAGGTTGGCCAGCAAGTATATTCCTTGCAGACACATTCTTCCCACGCAAATTGAAATCGAAAGACAAACAAAACTTCCCCTCATGTCACCAAGATAATTCTATAGACTGTGTTGCTCTTTTGTTATTGTTTGTGCCTTACTGCAAGGAACAATATCCCAAAACTGATCAGTGAATATATCACATACTAGAGAATCTAATCTCCATAATGATCATACAATTTCTAGCTGACATATTACTTCATGTCCATGCATAATTATTATTTAGCTTTAATTACGCAATTCAATTATCTTTATATTTTGGATTGTATTTCAGATCATCTGGATAATTATGAGCAAGTTGGAAAGGTAAATAAAAATATGAGGAATATAGATTTTCAACTTATACCTCACTTGTAATCAAATACCTATTCACATGAATGTATTATCTATCAAGGGAGGAGTATTGTAAATGCTATATTCTACATCCAATGAATGTTATCATAATATAGTTGAGGAGGGAATTAGCATATATCATTATGTTGGCTTGACCTTTGTATTTGACTTCAGTTTACATATCCTCTCATTCTTGTGGTTCTAATGGTTGTAATTAGGTGCTGTTTGTAACCCATATAAGACTTCATAATGCCTGAGGAATGTATGTAGAATGTCAACTATTGAATTCTTGTTTATATTAGAAGAGCACATGACATCCATTCTATTTAGACTTTGTCCATTGGAGTTATTAATATTTTAACACTTAATATCATGTTATTATGTTTGTTTGTCTCTAGACACAGCAACCTCATGCATCTACATTGAGAAATGATCCACAGGACAACCAAATGAGTGATTTAGCAACAGAAAATGACTACATGGTTAGTAGACACATCTATACATATTCATAATTATTATAATAATAATACTTACCAGGTAATGCACGAGCTAGAAATCATAATATTTGCCTGTATGTAAAAAATTCAGACTATGTTAATGTTTATGTTATATGTAATTAATGTTTATGTTATATGTAGTCTTTCGAGATCAGCATTTTGTATCTGACTATTGACACACATCAAGATTAATACTGGAATTTATGCTGCATGTGATTTTTTAAAACCAAATATTATATTTAACAATTATTTCTGTATATTGCTATAGACCTTCCCAGCACCTGTAGAAGAAAAGAAAACAGGAAGAACACTGTCAAAGCTTGTAATTAGACATGAGAATGCATTAGGCCATCTGGATATGATGGATCAAAGAGTTTCTGATCAGAGCGACCCGACTTCATCTGATGGTGAGGAATAATTATACATTGTCTATAATCATGATGGCTATCACTGCAAAATAGCACTTTTATTATACTGTGCAAATACCTGACGTGTCGATAATTGGTATGGTAATTGGTATCAGCTATTATCAGTCATTATTTTAGTATCAGCATTGGTTAGTTTAGAGATGTGCTACCAATATTTTAATTAGGATAGTCATTTGTTAGTAACTTTATGATATTAAGAAATTCATTGAAAAGGCAGATGCTATTGGTACATGCAAAAAAAAAACAGATGATATCAGTTATCAGGTGACATCTAAACTCAATATCGGTTTATTGGAATATTGGTAAAATCCTATTTCAATACATCACTAAAAATTACATGCTATATTATGTGTATGACTGAGCCATAAGCCTAGTACACACAAGGTAGGTATATGCTGAGCTTATGTCACTCACATTTTCCTATATAGTTAGTGTCTATAGACCAATAATTGTTGTTCCATCTAATTTGTCTATGAGTCATTAATGATTGTCACAAACTCACTTGATCATTTCTATACGTTTTCATTTTACAGATGCCTCAACAGTAATAATTGACCCAACTCGGCTAAAAGATCTCATCTGTGATGACCAGCACAGAATACTTACAAATATATCTCTAATGTTATACATCATAGGTGGTTTACCATATTGTCGTAAATCAGAAGTTTTAAAGAAACTGCTACGCCAAGTAATACCCAAATCCAGAGATGACGCAATGACAAAAGTAAGCGGCAAGAATGATGAACGTGCTGGTCTCTCGTTTTATGAGCTTGCAGCTGTTGGATTACCTCCAGCTCCATTTGATCGTCTGACATATTCGGAGACTACTAAACACACTTCTTACCTATATGCATTCCAGTCAGCTTTGAAGCATTTATATTATTCCTGTGGCCAAGATATCATATTTCATGACCCTTCAGCAGGGGAAAAAGAGGTGGTCTTTGGTGATAAAGAGTTGAATGATCACGTTTATCGAATTTTCAACTCATTAGCAATAGATCAGCAGCGAGAATCTTCCCCTCAATCTGATACCAAATGGAAAAGGAGCATTCCAAATGGTATTGCATTAATCAATGTGTGGGATATAGGTTTGAATAAGGCTGTCTTCCACTTTCTTTCAGCTCTATGGGGTCATTTGGATAATAGCTACGTGTGGTTATTTTTAAATGTGGATCGTGATATGAAGGAGCTCTATACCACTCCAAGCCTTCCGGAAAACACATTTAACAAAGCGAGGAAAGACAAAGATTTAGTTATGCAATATCGTTCCAGAATTGAGTACCTTCTTCGTCCAGCAATGCTTGCTAAAAGTTCATCTCCTGGAGATCGTGATGATGTTTGCTCTGTTTTTGGAGTGCACTCAGGTAAAAATGAAGAGATTCAATTGAGTGGTTTAGCTGAAGAGATTCACAATGCTTCTGCTCAAGCAAATCTTGCCACAGTTGTCAACACAAAAGAAGTTACACCAATTAATCCAGATGATGACAAATGCTGGGAAGTACTCAAAAGAAAGGCAGATGAAATTACTGGCGCAAAATTGGAGTCAACGATACAAATTCCTTTAGCTAGTATATTTCTTCGTAGTCTCTACTATGGAGTTGATAAAATGTATATCAGGAAGAGTGAGCTGAAAGCCAAAGCTAAGCAACTGAATATGACAGAAAGTGACTTCGAAAACTTTTGCAAGACGTTTATGTCCTCAGGAAGCATAATTGATGTCAGTCTCATTGATAAAGAATCTGAGTATGTGATTCTTCAACCAACCAATTTCATTTGTGCTCTCGACAAAATTTTCTATCCTGATACGCTAGATTCTAGAGTTGCCATGTGCGGTATTGTTGCAGAATCTACTGCTATTGAAATATTCGACACAGATCACAAGTTGTTTATGGATGTGCTTGTTTCCGTTGACCTCGCCCTCAAGTTGAAAAGTCACCAATTAATAATCGAGGGTAGTGAATTCACACAGGTAGAAGAAAAGGAAGAGTACTACTATATCCCTGATGTTCGAACAACTCCTCCTGTTTTAAAATGCGAGCATTCTGCTCTCCACTTATTACACAGTACTAGCTGTCCATTTTGTCATTTACAGGTTTTGTTTGCTAAAGCACTGCTCAAAATTAAGCCAAATTCAAAGCTAGTTATTAAAAAAGCAAGTCCAGTGAATATCACTACTTTCAGAGCATTTACAAGTGAGAAACAAGAAGCAGTTGATTTTGAAATGAGGTATCTTGGAGAAGCTGTTGAGTTTAGAGTACCACCCGAAGCAGATGAAGCAATTTGCGCTGCCATAATCCAATCCTGTCACGAAATAATGAGAGGTAAATGGGGATGCGAGAAATACAATTTCGCTGTTATGTGCTCAAAGGATCCCAATCCCAATACTCCATCTCGATTACGTCGCATGCGTCACCTCCTCCCTAATGATAAATTATGTGAGACCTGTGGGAAAGAAGGAAGGCTTGATGATAAAATGTTGGGCATTTGGAATTCAATACTGAGAAAGGTTAGCTCATCATTCACTGAAATTGTTATATGTATAATAGATACATGTATATAATATATCATGCCACTATAATTCTCTTGGTTATCCTACATCATCTTTACCATACAGAATGCCATTAAAGAATATAAAAAGCTGAATGGAGGTATGTCTGATTGTAATTGCAGTTGTTATTCAGTTGATTTTCACAGCATATTCATAATAGTTATAATAATACATAAAGATGATAGCATGCCTTTATTAATTCTTTAGAGCCAATTACTTTTGAAGACATTGTCTATATTGCTGACAAACTACGAAATGAAGTAATCAAAGAAGATACACTTCACAAAATCGCTACCAAACTAGGTTTTGAAGAAGGTCTTAAAGATGAGTGTTTCAATGGTATTGATTCATGGCGTATTCCTTTTATGATTATCTTCGAATGGGAAAGAAGAATAAAACAAACCAGTTCTAAAGATACTTCAGAAGAACGAGCATCAAAACGTGTTTTAGCCAGATCAATAATGGAGATTGCTAACAGTATAGACGATATAAACCAGAAAGATATTCTTGAAACAATAGCAAGGAAACTGGACATACATGGTTAGTCTATACTGTAAATATTACACATGAATTTATTATGTAGGTTTGTATATACTATGTCAGGTTATATGTACACACTCGAATTAAGTTACCATAACTTGATGCACAAATTTCTGAGGTTTTTACAATAATTATGGTAGCAATTCTACTATTACCAACTGGCAAATATTGATTTACATGCATACATATCATATACTCCTGTATATACCTTTGTTATATAATATATTATTTGTTTTCATAGTGATTATTTCAAACTTACCTATACCTTTCTACTTTTTATTACTTCCTTTAGTAACACAAGCACGTAAAACGTCACTGCAGAGCTGATTTTCTCACTTTAATCTGAAATCTAATATGACTCTATTGTGAGATTATTAACTATTAATTACATCTTTTAATTCATTTATGTTTTTGCAATTGTACAATGCACATGCACATTATTATTTGACTTGCCATACATTTACTATAATATGAAAATTATGATTATATGAACCTATGAATATAGTTATTATTGTAAGAACTGTTTTTTTTACTATAAATTATAGTTTACAACATTTTATTTTTTCCTTAAAAGAAATTTGAATACAACATGTTGTTTGCTGCTTTTCATGGTTATATTCCAAATAATCTTTCAAATCCCATTTAGTTAGGACCGAAACGAACAGATTAAAAAAACTATGTGGACTTATATACACTATTATCATTAGTGATTACTACTAGGCCTATTCTTCATTTCATTCATAACTTTTATTATATATTCGCATGTTCAGTTCAAGGTGTGAATTCAGCAGAACAACAATAATTATGATAGCAATATCTCACATAAATAGCAAAATAATACAAGAATAATAATATAAAATAATTATCAGGTAATAGTAATAATAATCATTATAAAAATTAATAATTGATTTAAATTTCCTTCAAATATAAAATTCTTCAAACATCCCATAGAATCATTAGAATACAAATACTGAAGTCCAGAGCAGAATAAATATATAAACGCACATCTGAATAGACTTCTGGATTCAGGTATAAATAGGAGATAATAATTTGGTATATACTAATTTGATGAATAGACCTCTGGATTCAGGGATAAAAAAGTGATAATCATATTTATTTCAAGTATATACTAGTATATATAATTTGATTTCAGTTGAGTTGACCTGCAAGTACAGATAGAAGAGCAGAAATGTGTAAGTATCATGAATAGATTCGGTTATCATTTAAAATGAAAACATTAGTCATTTTAACACTACAATATAATTATTATTTTATAGAAACCCAAATCAATGTGTGAAAGGCAAGCATTGAAAATCATTTAGAGTAATACCCAAACTATAGCAGTATAGTTTGGACTTAGTATCATTTCTAGGACATATATATGTATTGGCTTATCATAGTACAAATGTGGTTGATAATTGAAGATACAACCAGAAATTAAAGGAATGGTATACAATGACACAAAGATACTGTTAAAATACATGTTTGTAATACTGTTCCAGTAATGAACGCTCTGTACATTAACACATGCACCACAGTATGAGATATGAGGTATATACATACATGTCTTAATCATTAAGAGGATGTGTGAAGTAAGGAAATTTCCACTGAATAATACAATTATGTATTGCAGACATAATGGAACAACAGTATAGCATCTATATGTAATTTCAAGCTTTCGTATGACATTTATATAAATAGGAGATGTTGAACATATCGTCCTTTGTGTGAGAGACAGAGAGGTGGAATCTACTGATAACTCAACATTGCTTCAATATATTTGCAACAAAAGTTGCTTTGTTTGAATATATAGTATGTATATATACATAATGCATGACTTTTAATTTACTACTACATATATGAAGATGCATTAGTTTATTTAACTACATGTATAATAACTCCCTAAAGTCCAGAGTACATGTGAATTGAATTTCATGCATGCAGACACTACACAGGACTGATTGGAGTCAATCTCCATACATGGAAAGGAATGGAAGTGTGGGCTGTGATATAAATAAAGCACTTACTCATAACTAAATCATCTCTTCCATTTGCAATTGTGCCATAAGCAGGTTTAGGTGGTGGCCAATGTTGTTGCTCTTCAAGTGGTTGTGAGTTCAGCACAACTAAAACAAAAAAAAACTTATCTTCTTTAACATGTGTAAGGATTACATAAATTAATTGTTTTGTTGTGTTCTTCATTAATTTGACAGAATATTCTCAAAAATTCCTTCATATTTTGAATTCTAGTCTTCCTCCAAAGCAATCCTCTTCATGTAATTAACAAATTTAATTATTATTATTTTTCATTTTTAAAAAGTGTTTACTGAATCAAGCACTAAATTGAGGCTCGGCATCCTAAGAGATTATATTAACTAATAGAATGTAATTATAGTAATAATTACATAGCTATGATAACACATACATAGTTTATTGATAAGGGAATGAAGGGATGTGCGATTACTATGTAGTGATTATAATGTATGGTATATTGCCAAGATTGATCTCAGATTTTAGACTAAATTACCTTGGAAAGTAGATATTCAAGACATCCAGTACGGACATCTTGTCTAATAACAGAGATACCTCAGAATGGTTTGATTAGTCCAAACTACAGATACTAAGACATTCAGAATAGATATTATAAGCAACCATTGTGAGACACAGCAGCTGGGGTATAGCGTCTGTAGTTACTTGTATGTATGATATACATGATAGCTGGTACTCATATATATTCCAGGATGATCTGAATATATCGTAGAGTCACACCTGATCCTAGATGTACTGTATCTCATGTCAGGATGTACAGACACATACAGGATCATCCTGGAATATCTGGAATCAGAGAGGATGCTAAAAAATTGTTTTAGCGTTATTTCTGGAATACCAGCTATTATCTATCATACATCCATCAGGACTTATTCATCCATTCTGGGCTTCTCTATAGTGTTAGAACAATACATTGCAAAATGATGATTCAAATATAATAAGGATATATACAGGAAGTAATAGGAACTCTCATATCAAGATGGACACATACATTATTGTTATATAAATTATGTACTATTAACTAACCAGACTCATGTCCAGATAATATCTTATTAGCTATTAGTGTCTCTAACTCTTCAATTTTTGAAGTTCCATCTGCGTTTAATCTCAACAGTTCTATGATGACAAAAATAGTTAATTTATGCTAATTATACAATGACATGGCTTACGCTCTTGTGTTGACTCTAACTCATTTACTCTTTCCTCTTTAGTGCCCAATATATTCTGAAGGTCCACAAGTTGTGAAGTAGTATTAGCAATTGTGGTGTGCAGTTCTAAAATAATATAAAAATTAGAAGTTGTGTTAATTGCAAAGATATTCCGTACGTTCTTGTGTTGATGTTACTTGATCCTCCTTAATCTCTAACATATTGTTTAGTTCCTCTATTTCTGAAGTTTTATCATCAACCTTTGCCTGCAATCCTAAAAAGACGAAAAATTAGAAATTATATACGCTAATAGTAACATAAGACACTTCTTACTTTTATGCATTGCCTCCAACTCATTTACTCGCTTATCTCTTGTCTCTAACATATTCTTTAGTTCCTCAAGTTGTGAACATTTATTAGCAATCTCTACTAAAATGACAAAATAATTTAAGAAATTATATTAATGGACAAAGGAAGCCATTCCATACATTCTTGCTCGTTGATTCTCTTCTCCTTTGTTTCCAACATACTCTTTAGTTGTGAAGTTTTATCACTGATTGCCATCTGAAGCTCTAAAATGACCAAATAATTTATAAATTATAAACATTACATGACATACTCTCTTGTGTTGAGTCTAACTCAATTACTCTCTCCTCTTTCTTCTTTAATATGCTGTGTGCTTCATCCAGTTGCTCTTTCTGACTAACAAATAGCATTTGGAATGACTCTGTCCCTGAAGTGATAAATCGCATTATAATAACATGCATGTACATGTACATACATAATGCAGGTATACTCAACTAACCTTCCTGTAATATCTGAACCTTATCACTAAAATCTGGTTTTGGTTTATCCTCATCATCTACAGGTTTTGGTTTGTCCATTTCTACTGTTTCTCTTTCCTTAATCTGTTCATTACATTTCTTCACTTCCATATCTAACACAAAACACATTATATTCAACACATTTTCAATGGTATTATAATTATGTGTGTAATATGACTGACCTGGTGATAGCATGGAGGTGAGTGAAAGTTCCTTTCTCAAAAGAATGTTCACTTTGTTTGACTCTTCCAGTTCTTGTGATTTACCTAATGATATTGTCTTCTGCATTTCTAACTGTTTCTCAGAATCTTCTAATCCTGAAACAAAAAAATCAGATGATAAATTATTAAGTGAGTTTATTATCTCACGTTTGCTCAAGATGGTTACTGTGTATTTCAGGGATGATTCTCTTGATTGTAATAAAGAAAGTTTCTCCTGAATATAATGCTGCTGTTTTTCAGCTTCTCTCTCAAGGATTTCACACACATCTTCAGCAGTATATACTATACATGAATAAGAGGATTTCACAAAAATGTTTTTACTGACCATACATACAACTCACATTTCTGTCCATCATTCTTGCTTATACAATCTGGATGATCTTTACCACGTGACTTCAGTTTACACTGCAATATCTTTTTTACCTCATCACTAAAATAAAAGTGATACACTGATCTGTCAGCAGACCACATTTGTTCTGTTGATCTTGAGGGACTTCTCGAGTCTGTGGGTGATATTAATCACTGTAAAGACCAACTTGCATAATATTACAATTGCACGTGTTTAAACTCAGGTAATTTGGTGTCCAGGGAGGGCTATCATTGCGAGCATTAGCAAGCCAAACACGTCACCTCTTACACTACTTACTGTGGCTTTCAAAAGGTAGTGGCTATAATAATGAGATATAGTAACTTCCTTATAAGTAAATATACACATGTACCAGTGTTTTTGATAAACTCATATGGCGCACCATTGGGCCAAAGAGCTACTTATTTGGCACTGCACAGTTCTCTCCTTGGGCCAGTGGCACAGTTAATTGTGATTATATTGTTACTAACAGCATGAATGAATGGATGGATGGATTGACAGATGGATGAATTGATGGATATATTATATACATACATGTATGTGTATTATAATTATGTATTTATGTAATTATAATTGTATTGAATAATTATGTAGATGCAATGGAAACAAGTTTACTATGGAAGTTGTTTAAAATGCTAATACCAAAACCAGTTAACAGTATTACATAATCAATTACGTTAACTTAATCAATAATCACTGATTATATCTATAATGGTTCTATGTTAGGATTGGGTAATCGTCATGAAAGTAATAACTTGATTACCATTGGAAATATTAAAAGCAATCATGGTCCATTGTTATGAGATTTATAAAATTATGATTACTATAGAAAGAATGAACCTTTTTGTCTATTACAAGGTGGTGAAGGTTGCTTGAGTATACTCAACTATATAAGTACAATTAAGTGAGGGGTTGTTGCACATGATAATTACAAGTATGATCATTAGGATAATAGGATAATGATCACTGTGAACATTTAAAGATTACGACAATACATACCAAGCTGTGCTACATTCCATAACTAGGTTTTATGCCTGAACAATGGAATACTGTTTGTATCAATATATCTTTACTGTTCTAGTACATCGCCAGACTATTTGCAGTTGTACTTCAGAAATATATATGTAACTTCACATTTCTAGTGGGCATTTTCACAGCTTATCCATTAGGGGTGCTATGATATGTATGCTGTTTAAAATACTATTGCCGTGGGTGGTATATGAAAATGTGATTCGCCAATTGTCACACGATATGCACTAATGTTAACATAGAGGTAATCTTCCTACACATTATATCTGTATGTCACATTGTACAGCTCACACAGATCAACATTGTAACTGACTCACTTCGTGGTCTTTCACTGCCGCCAGCCATTTATGAATCCGTAGAGACAAATGAGATGATTACACGATTATGACTGCAACGTTCTTGAGTTCTAGGCTTTCGCTTGCTCACTAACTCTATCTCTCTGTCTATGCGATTTCTAGTTCTTCTTCATTGATCACGTGACACGAGACTGGCAGACTGCATGGAAGAAAATCTTCCATGCAGTCTGCCAGTCTCGTGTCACGTGATCAATGGCGAAGGTAAGCGGTGCGGGCAACCTGGTTGGGGCATTAATAAGAATCACCTCCCTTTCACGTGGGGAGTAATGGGTGTTCCAGCTTTCTTTAGATGGCTCTCCAGAAAATATCCATCCATTGTAGTACACTGTATAGAAGAAAAAGTAAGTATAGCGTACTTTAATTAATATAATATGTGACGTCATTACTTCAAAAGTATAGTTCAAGTACCTGTTAACAGGTACTTGTAAATGTGGTTATAATATACGAGTATGTTTATTTATTCAAGTGTTCTTCAGTTAAAACAGTTACAAAGTACTAATGTACCAATTGATGCTACCCTACCTAATCCAAATGGAGTAGAATTTGATAACCTTTATCTTGATATGAACGGAATCATACATCCATGTTGTCATCCCGAAGATAAGTGAGTCATCTGTTTGTTTGTTCATTAATTTATGTACATTTTCTCATCCCGATTCCCAGACCAGCACCTGAAAACGAGGATGAAATGATGGTAGCTATTTTTGAATATATAGATAGGATATTCAATCTTGTTAGACCTCGTAGAGTATTGTATATGGCTATTGATGGAGTAGTAAGTTAATTAAATATTCATGAGTTTAATTAATTAATTGATTAGGCTCCTAGAGCTAAAATGAATCAACAAAGATCAAGAAGATTTAGATCTGCTAAAGAGAGTTTGTAAGTCGTACATGTATATATATACCGTAGATTGGGAAATTTTATAATCAAAAAATGTTTGCGAAATAAATGTTCGCGCTGGTTAATTTTCAAACAATGTGTTTGTGTTCAAAATTTTTTCAACGTTTAAATAATTTAACCTCTAAAATTAGCGACGCGACACACATGATGAGACTGAAATGGCTGAAGACTTGGACGTTTTTGAAGTGAGCTCAGAGGATATCACTACTATGGAAAGTTTTGGGTGGCTAATATCGGTGAAATTTTGGCTCGCATCTCGGGACTGTACTTCTGGTACGGACCACGTTTCCCTGTGGAACATTGCAAAACTTTTCTCACTTCATCATTGGCACTGGAAATGGCCTGCGAGTCCAAAGATGATGATAGTGGGCCGTTTGGATCAGGTAAACTGTCCACTAGTCGTAAATATCTCAGTAGCGCCATCCGTTCCTCTCTCACAAGTAGTAATTTAGTAAATTAAAGCCACGTGGAAAGGTGTAATTTCATACCGTAATTATTTTTGTACCGTAATAATTTTCGGATGTTTAAATTTCGAACAGGTTTGTCTCGTTCAAAAATATTTCAACGGTGAAAAATTCCAAATCTACAGTATATATACATGAATGTTTCTATCTATCTATAATTATACATACATTCATATTCTATCTATTGATGTACATCTACATGTATCTATGTGTATCTATGTATTTATCCATCTACTTGTGTGTATCTATTGTCTATGTGTCTGTCTATTTACATGTACCGTAGATTGGGAAATTTTCGCTGGTAAAATTTTTCGCCGGTTAAATTTTCACGTGGTTTTATTTCGTCGCTATAATCACTCAATGAAAATTAGTGTAGGGCGAAATTTTACATACGTACGTAAATGTAATTGTAATTATGCGTAAATATTTCAATTTTTCCTCCCACGTTTCACGAAAAGTTACTTGTCAAAAGAGTATGGAGACGTTTCAGAAGGAGTCCTGTGTCAGAGGGTATCACATATACAGAGAGCTTCGGGATGCAGTTGTTGGAGAGGAGCTGGAGTGTCAACGGGAGCATGGTAATGCAACAGACATGTATGCTGTAGCGGTAATCAAAGACTCTACTATCGCCTGGGCAGATATAGAAGACGTGAGTGATCCCTTGGGATCTGGAAGACAATCAACAGGCTTCATATATCGTAGTAGAGCCATCTTCTTAAACAGTAGCTAGCACTGGATACTACTCGCTAACACGTACGTACACGTGTGAATAAACTTACTCTAATTATTCGTCAAAGAAAATATTTCGCTTGTTTAATTTTTGCCGTTGAAGGTGATTGACGAAAATTTCCTGATCTACGGTACATGTACATGTATCTGTCTATCCATGTACTTTGTATCTATCTATTCATCTATCTGCATCTATCTATCCATTAGTCTACATGCACCTTTATGTATATATTTATCTACCTCATCTATAGACAGAAAATAGAAGAGATAAAAAAGATCAGAGAGGACCTCAGACAAAAAGGATGTGAATTATCACCATTAAAACCTGATAGTGCACATTTTGATAGTAACTGTATTACTCCAGTATGTCCATCTATCAACACCTATCTATCTATCTATTTACACCTATCTATCTATCTATCTATCTATCTATCTATGTACATGTACATGTAGTTGTTGGTCTATCTATTCATCTGCCTGTTTATACATGTTTCTTTATAGGGTACAGAGTTTATGGCTAATCTCTCAATATGTCTACAATATTATATTCATGATAGGATGAACACTAATCCAGCATGGAAAAATATAAAGGTATATACATCATACAGTGTACATGTATTATAATATATCTACATATACATGTATAGTCATATGCATGTATCTACATGTACATGTACATGTATAATGGTATATCTACATGTACATGTATCATTATACATGTATATGTACATGTATAATGATATATCTACATGTGTACATGTACGTGTATAATGCATAATGGTATATCTACATGTACATGTATAATGATATATCTGCATGTACATGTATAATGCATAATGGTATATCTACATGTACATGTATAAGTACATGTATAGTGGTATACATGTATCTACATGTACAAATGTACGTGTATAATGTATAATAGTATATCTACATGTACATGTACAATACATAAGGATATACATGTATGTATATCTACATATACATGTATAATGGTATACTGTATCTACATGAACATGTGTAATGTATAATAGTATATCTGTACATGTATAATGGTATAGGCTACTGGAATGTACAAGTATATGTGTACAGTGTACATTCCAGTAGCCTGTACTTTCTCGAATTATCTTATCTTCTTCATCCATCATTTCCCTTCCTCCTCTCTCCATATTCAGATAATTTTATCAGATGCAAATGTACCTGGTGAGGGTGAACATAAAGTAATGGATTATATTAGAAAACAACGTGCCTCACCTGATCATGATCCTAATACACATCACTGTTTATGTGGGGCTGATGGTAATAAATTATAACCCTATAATTTATATATATACAATGTACATACACACACTAATACATGTATGTATATCTTATTAATAATAAAACTGATTGTTACTATTAATAGAACTGATTGCTACTAATAATAAAACTGATTGTTACTATTAATAGGACTGATTGTTACTATTAATAGCACTCATTGTTACTAATAATAGAACTGACGTTACTAATAATAGAACTGATTGCTACTAATAATAAAACTGATTGTTACTATTAATAGAACCTTATTATAATTATTATTTTTTATTTCAGCTGATTTGATAATGTTAGGATTAGCTACTCATGAACCATATTTCACTATATTAAGAGAAGAATTCAAACCAAACACTCCTAGACCATGTGAAATATGTAATCAATATGGTAAGATCATGTGACTGTAATGTGACTGTTGTGTGATCGCTTGATCTTGTAGGTCATAGTATGAAGGAATGTACTGGAGAAGCAAAAATTAAACAAGGAGAGGTTTGTTACTAATATTAAAATACTTGTTAAGAATTCCTGTTACTAATATTAGACGTATTTATTAATAAAATATTTGTTACTAATAGAACTGTTGACACTTTTTTGTAGACTTATATACATACAGTATACATGTTCATTACTATATTGTAGTTTGATGAGTTATCTGCTCGTAACCTAGCAACAGAGAAAGAATTCATATTCATTAGACTGAATGTCCTAAGAGAAGTAAGATATCATTTTTAGTCCTCTTCTCATCAGCTCTTCCTCCTCTTCCACCTCCTCCTCCTTTAGTATCTTCAACGTGATCTTAGGATGAGTGGATTAAATTTCAAATATGATTTTGAGAGAGTTGTTGATGACTGGGTGTTCATGTGTTTCTTTGTCGGAAATGACTTTCTTCCTCATCTACCATCTCTGCAGATTAGGTATAAACAGATAGAATATACATGTGTATTACTAATTGGTACATGTATTGATCAAAACCACTTTGGAAAGTCTTGATACAATCTGACACGATTGATTTTCCAATGACAAAATTAATACTAAGGCTATAGTTCAGGGTAAAATTCGAATTTCAAGAGAATACTAAAATGCTCACAGTTCTAACAGATAATATTATTGATCAAAACCACTTCGAAAACATAATAAGGACATCATTATCTAACTCTAGAAACAGTTTCGGCTCAGTCTGAAACGATTGATTTTCTACTGAAAAAATCAATACCAAGGCTATAGTTCAGGGTAAAATTCGAATTTCGAGAGAATACTAAAATGCTCACAGTTCTAACAGATAATATTATTGATCAAAACCACTTCGAAAACATAATAAGGACATCATTATCTAACTCTAGAAACAGTTTTGGCTCATTCTGAAACGATTGATTTTCCAATGACAAAATTAATACTAAGGCTATATATAGTTCAGGGTAAAATTCGAATTTCGAGAGAATACTAAAATGCTCACAGTTCTAACAGATAATATTATTGATCAAAACCACTTCGAAAACATAATAAGGACATCATTATCTAACTCTAGAAACAGTTTCGGCTCAGTCTGAAACGATTGATTTTCCAATGAAAAAATCAATACCAAGGCTATACATGTGTTGTAGTTCGCGGTAAAATTTGAATTTCGAAAGAATACTAAAATACTCACAGTTCTAACAGATAATACTACCATTGTTAGTCTAGTACATGTACATATAACATGTACATGTACAGTCTAGTACATGTACATGTATAACATACATGTACAGTCTAGTACATGTATTATAATTGTTGCTGTGTGTAGTACTATACTGTACATCATTTCTCTTATTTTCATTCCTCAGAGAAGGAGCTATTGATCGTTTGATAAGATTATATAAAGATGTTATACCATCAACTGGGGTATGTTGTACATGTACATGTACAGTACATATACATGCTAGTACATGTACAGTACATATATACATGTACACTGGACATGCTAGTACATGTACAGTACATATATACACTGTACATGCTAGTACATGTACAGTACATACATGTACATGTATATCTAATCAATATTATATTGTACATGTATAATAGGGATATTTAACACATAATGGATATGTTGATGTCGAAAGAGTTAAGATGATATTAGCAGGTATTTATATATTATTATAATTATACATGTAACTAAAACCATTTTAGTAAGTAATTAATTCTGTATTCTCACTATACATGTACATGTACATGTACATGTACATGTACATGTACTAAATTAGAATTAGGTTTAGTAGAAGATGAAATATTTCGTAACAGAAGAGAGAAAGACTTGATGGAGAAAGAAAGACAGAAATTTAAAAGACGAAGACAAGTAAATACAAATACAATCACATACAATGTACATTTGTACATGTACACAGTTATATGTACATGTACACAGTTACATGTACATGTACTTAATTCTCTGTATACAGGAAGATTATCGTGCTCCTAGATTCATTCCTGAAAAGTTAACACCAGTTGTAAGTTATCTGTATTATAAATATTATAATGACATGCTAGTCCTATCATGCACTGTGATATTACAAGTATATTACTATACCACACTCCATTAGCCTATTGGATCAACCCCTACACCAGCATTTGATGCTAGACGTGATGCTTATCAAATGCGAAGAGCTACTTTGACATCTAATCAAGAGGCTGCTCAAAGTATCAAATCTTTGTTAAGAAGATCAAAGGTATGGGCATGTGTATGTAGGTATGGGCATAAATTGGAAAAGTGGATATTAGTGTGTAAATTAAATATACCTGTATTGGTTCAGAATGGGATGTTATACAGTGTATGTACTTATCTACACTGTCTGTTAATATTAGTAGAGCTGTGTCTGCATGCTCTAGGGACAACCCTGGGAATGGGTATGTGTCCTACCACAACAGGAATGAGAACTCTTCTTTCTTAGTCATTTCAGGATTCTGGTAGTACCACATCTTCTGGAGCCTCTACTCCAAGTCAAGAGGATCAGGAAGATAGAGTTAAAGATAAGAGAAGCTGGAAGACTGAGAAAGAAGATATTAAAATTGAGAGAATGAAGCGAAAGAGAAAAGCTGATGATGAAAGACGAGGTGATGATACAGAGAGTGATACTGAGGATGAGATCAGGTGATGGATGATACATGTACTGTACATGTACTGTACATGTACTGTACATGTACTGTACATGAACTGTACATAAACTGTACATGAAGAGTACATGTACTGTACATGAACTGTACATGTACTGTACATGTACTGTACATGAACTGTACATAAACTGTACATGAAGAGTACATGTACTGTACATGTACTGTACATGAACTGTACATGTACTGTACATGAACTGTACATGAACTGTACATGTACTGTACATGAACTGTACATGTACTGTACATGAACTGTATATAAACTGTACATGAAGAGTACATGTACTGTACATGTACTGTACATGAACTGTACATGTACTGTACATGAACTGTACATGAACTGTACATGTACTGTACATGTACAGTACATGAACTGTACATGTATATGTGTGTGTTCATCTATTCTATATCTAAAAACGTGAACTGATATTCTCTGAAAGCAAGCAAATATCAGAATTCCAAAAACTACTCTTCATTGTAGATGTACACATTTATATAATACATGTATATGTATTTTAAAAAGTTCATTTTAATTTGTATAGATTATGGGAGGAGGGATGGAAAGAGAGATATTATCAGAGTAAGTATTGTGTATCATGTGAAGATTCTGAGTTTATACAACAAGTAGTGGAGAGTTATACTGAAGGATTGTGTTGGGTAATGGCATACTATTATCAGGTAAGTTGATATCTTTATTAATCTGGTACATGTACATGTATGTGTACATTGACATAGTAAGTGTACATATACATTTATGTGTACATGTACATGTACATGTAGTACATTGTGAGTGTACATGTACATGCACAAGTACATTGTATGCAATGTACATGTATAAGTACACAGTCATGTACATGTACAACATGTACATTGTACATGTACATGTACATGTACATGTATGTTACACTGCATGGTACAATACTACATCTACATGTATGTGCACATGTACATATAGATGCAAATCTATTTCCATTATATTTCCATTATATTTCCATTATGTATTCATTTATTTCTTATATTATAGGGGTGTCCCTCATGGAAATGGTTCTTTCCTTTCCATTACGCTCCATTTGCTTCAGATTTCAAATATATAGTACATGTTAATGATACATTTGAGAGAGGAACTTTACCAGTTCAGTGTGATTATATATATATATATATATGTCCATTAATCCATAAATGTGTACATGTACATGTATCTATTTATCTATTCATTCCTCTATGTACTGTATGCATCTATCCATCCATCTACATGTATCTAACTATCTCTCTATGTATTGTACATGCGTATGTATCTATCTGTCCATTCCTCTATGTATGCATCCATTCATTCACCTGTCTTTCTATTTCTTCCTCAATTTATCATAGTTCAGACCATTAGAACAGTTAATGGGCGTATTTCCTGCTGCAAGTTGTAAATTCTTACCACCATCATGGCAGGATCTGATGTTAAATGAGGTATAGTGCACATGTACATGTACATATACATGTACTTATACATGTACATTACAATGCAATGTAATTTCTATTACTATTACCTTAAAAATCAGTGTGTTACTATTAATACTTCCAAAGTTAGTGTAATATATTTTAATTACTATTACCTTAGAAATCAGTATATTAATATTATTATTACTAATACCTCCTAAGTCAGTGTAATATAATATATTAACTATTACTACATGAACATATATTACTATTAATACCTCCAAAGTTAGTGTAATATATTTTAATTACTATTGCCTTAGAAATCAGTATATTAATATTATTATTACTAATACCTCCTAAGTCAGTGTAATAATTATATGAACTATTACTACAACATATTATATTATTAATACCTCCAAAGTTAGTGTAATATATTTTAATTACTATTACCTTAGAAATCAGTATATTAATATTATTATTACTAATACCACCTAAAGTCAATGTACTACAGATGTATATTACTAAATGTATTACTTGTCCATTACCAGTATATTACTATTTTTATTATTGAATTACTAAAGAAATGTGGTTTCTTTGAAATTCTTCCATGTTTTGAAACTAAATGACCATTGTATTTAATATTCATGGGTTTCTTAAAAAAGAATCAGTTAGTCCACACCTTTCCAACCAATTACTAATACTATCACCTCAACATTGAGATTGTACATTACTAATACTATTACTTGACTATATATTACTGATTACATGTACCTATTCTTATTACTATTATCTCAAAACATGTAATCTTTACTATTATTATTATCTATTACGTATCCCATGTCTGATATACATGTATATATATATATATATATATATACAGATATATAATTATGTCTTCTCTCCTCTTCCTCACTTGTAGGATTCTCCTGTGATTGATTTTTATCCGTCTGATTTTAAAATTGATCTGAATGGAAAAAAATTTGCTTGGCAGGTATAAACACTACACATGTACTGTACTTGTTCTCTGTACTTGTACTACATGTACATGTACTGTACTTGTACTACATGTACATGTACATGTACTATACTTGTACTACATGTACATGTACTATACTTGTAGATTATCAATGTACATGTATTTTAATTATTTTAGGGTGTGGCTTTGCTTCCATTTGTTAACGAGAGAAGATTATTAAAAGCATTAGATAGGGTTTATGACACACTAACTAATGAAGAAAGTGAGTAAAACTAAAGTACCATATTTTAGAAGGATGTATGTACATGTATATACGCATAATTATATTAATCACTGTACATGTACAGTACACACTCACTAATCTGAATCTCATTAATGCGAACCATTGCAAATAGCAAAACAATGGCGTTAATGATATTCATGGATAATTAAATGTGCCCCGATCACACATGATCCAAAAGACACTAAGTGTGGGCGTTGTCTATCTGAGACTGCTGCATTTGAAATGCTTGCCTTGCTGCTTTCCTGTAGCTAACAATGCATAATTTGGTATCTGTGGCGTCTTAGAATGCTTTCTGTTTAATCTATACATGGATATATGTACACATGTATAATTAACATGTACATATACATATACACAGGTGGATATATTTGCATATGTATGCATGTGTATCTTTTATTGATTAATATATACATGTACATGTATATGTACACAACATGTACATGTACATACACAGTGTGCATGCATATATGTATATTTATACATGTGCAGCGTCTCGTAATTCTTTGGGTTGTGATTATATATTTATACACAAGTGTAATAAATTATATTCATTTGCTCATGTTCTTTATGAGGGAGACCACACACACTCAGATATGGATATTGAGGTTAGATATACACATGTACATGTACATGTATCATTCTGTCTCTGTCTCTCTAGCCTGTACTACTGAACACATCACTATCTGGTGGTCTATCTGGTGGTGTTTGGATGAATGAGAAAATGGCAAAAATATTATCTCATAATGGGTACACACACACACACACACACAATACTGTTGAAACTGATGTGCGATTTTTGCATCATTGATATATATATTATACATATGTATAATATTATATACATGTTCATGTACATGTACATCTACTTCTACATGTACATGTGTATATACATGTACATGTAAGTACAGTAGCCCTCATAAAAGAGTTCACGTAAGGTAAATGTAGTACATACACACTATGTTAACTACTGTAATACGTATGCATTATGCACAGATTTACATAACGTGGCAGACTTTTTGTGTGTACATGTAAATGCTCACCTTGCTGCTTTCCTGCAACATATGAATGATTATCTTTGTATCAATGGCTACTTTAGAAGGTATTCTATCCCACAAAGTAAGGTAGAGGACGGAATTATTTGAGATGCAAATGTTATACAGGTTAGTTGTTTACCAAAAATGTGGGCGTCGCCCAGATACCACTAAACGTTCAGACACTCATCTTACTGTTTTGCTGCATGTAGCGAAGAATAATTTTTACATCATTAACAGCTGTTATTTCCAGTAAAGTAAGTTAGAATCTTCAACTGTGTAAACTTCAAGAGCTGAGCTTGTGAATGCCCCACCCACAAAGCTAAATACATTTCTGGGTTATGAATGTGTTTTTTAATATATTACCCACATACTTTTTGCATATTACGATAAAGCTACGGGAACTTTTATTGAGTGTTACTGTAAAAGTATATACATTTGTACATGTGCAAATAATGTGAAGTATTATTATTCTCACAGTACTGTGCAGACTCCATTACCACAATTAAAAGATATCTATAAAACCTCTGTTATATGGTGAGTAATGATTACATGTATTACTTTATTATGTATATGTATCTATATATCTATCGTACATGTACATGTAGCTATATGTCTGTCATACATGTATGTACATGTCTATCGTACATGTATCTATATGTCTATTGTACATGTATGTACATGTATCTATATGTCTATTGTACATGTATGTACATGTATCTATATGTCTATTGTACATGTATGTACATGTACATGTATCTACATGTATATGTCTATTGTACATGTATGTACATGTACAGTGTATCTATATGTCTATTGTACATGTATGTACCTGTATCTATATGTCTATTGTACATGTATGTACATTATCTACATGTATATGTCTATTGTACATGTATGTACATGTACAGTGTATCTATATGTCTATTGTACATGTATGTACATGTACCTGTATCTATATGTCTATTGTACATGTATGTATATGTACAGTGTATCTATATGTCTATTGTACATGTACATGTATGTACCTGTATCTATATGTCTATTGTACATGTATGTCTATATGTCTATTGTACATATATGTATCTTTTGCACGTGTATTATCTATTTTATCATAATAATTATTACATATATTTAAATGTACATGTATATCTATTTATCCATCTATCTTTTTACTCTATTAACCTCGTAGTCTTAACTATAAAGATCCTCAGTTTCAACCAGATTATGAGTTTCAAGCTAAGTTATTACCTGGTATAGTACCACCTCCTCCAACATTAAAACCAGAATACATGTCACGAGGACCTCCTGGTTCTTATAATCCTCAAACAGGATTCACTCCACCTGTCCAAAGATCATATAGCACTCCTCAACCAGCTAGAAGGATTATGAGGTACACATGTACTCATGTACATTTAGTACATGTATGTACTCTTGTATATGTACATGTACACGACATCATGTACATGTACATGTACTTGGGGTAATGATATTTATGTACATGTACATGTATGTACATACATGTATACATAAGTAAGTATATATGTACAGTTTACATATCAATTTCTTACACCAACAGAAATGCCCTAAGTGATCCTCGTACATATTCTCGTGGTCCTTACTCATCACAGAGTAACTATCAACCTCCTCCTCCTCATTACTCTATGTCGTATGATTCTCCAGATCACATGTACTCATCACCACAATATGGTAGACGACCATCACAATATCCACCTCCTCACAGACCATCAGGTAATATGTGGTTGTATGTACACATGGAATATATTTATTGGAGAGTATAGTAAAGTAAAATCATGTTGAGTTTGAAACTGAGCTCATTATAAATTCATAGTTTTAATTAGTTACCGTGGTGATTGACCACATAATTCAGGTATGTGTTTGTATGCATAGTGTGTTTATTAGAGAGTATAGTAAAGTAAAATCATGTTGAGTTTGAAACTGAGCTCATTATAAATTCATAGTTTTAATTAGTTACCGTGGTGATTGACCACATAATTCAGGTATGTGTCTATATGCATGGTGTGTTTATTGGAGAGTATAGTAAAGTAAAATCATATTGAGTTTGAAACTAAGCTCATTATAAATTCAATTAGTTACCATGGTGATTGTGCAATGTATGCGTTATACATGTACATGTGTATAGTAAAGTAAGTCAGTATTTCAATGAATTTAATAACCACTCACTGTACATGTATATTCTATGTGGTGATAGTCTAGCTACATGTACATGTATATTCTATGTGGTGATAGTCTGTACATGTATATTCTATGTGGTGATAGTCTAGCTACATGTACATGTATATTCTATGTGGTGATAGTCTAGCTACATGTAGGTTATTGTTATCATTATTGAGTTATTATTGTTAAATCAATATTGCTTTGGAAGTAGTCCAGCAATTAATACATGAACATACATGTATGTACATGTACAGTGTACATATATATATATATATATATATATATATATATATTATATATATACAAGAATAATAAAAAACATTTTAAAAAATGAAAGAGTATATAGGGATATATATCAAAACCGAAAAAGCACAGCAACAAAATGTAATACCACTTCTACATAACAACCGTACATAAGTATCATTTCTTTGTGTATATATTATATATATATATATATATATGTACATATATATATGTACATGTACAGTGTACATGTAGATGTATACAGGTACATGTCGATCTGTATTTAGGAAATGAGAACTTGATATTAATTTTTTCTAAATTCTCAACATTACCTATTCTATTCATTAGTCAATATCGTTGGTTGTAGTAGCACCTGTATAAGTATTTGTGTTGTGACGTTGATTAATAATACTCTGATATTTTATTTGTATTATTTATCAAAAGTGAGGTATACAGTATATGTACACATGTACTTGCCATTAGTTACAGTTCACCCCTACTAGTAAATTAATCAGTCATGTACAATGATTATCAGTGTTGTATTTAGGATTCTTCGGAAGGGGGGACAAATATGTGTGTCTGGGAATACAGCCCAGATTATATCTCATGGCTCATTAGCTAATAGTATGGAGGAACATGTTTGTGGCCTGGCCTAAGAGTATTGAATTCCACAGATGCAAACCTATGTTCACAATTATTAATTATAACACTTTTATGGAGCAGCTAATCCAGTTTGATATAAGCATAATATTAAGGGTACATACACATATTCACTAACAGAACATATAAATATTGTATGATATTTAATCAACGAAGTTAGTAATAACAAATTCAAGTGTACATGAAGTGTGTTTAGTACTGTTCCAAGCAAAAGGTCTTATTTGAATTTTTGTTCAATAACTCATTTTTCAGTTGTTTTATAAAAGAAACAAATATCTTTCAATTATTTAAGATACAAAACACACACATGTACACATGTACATGTACATGTAAGTTGTTACCTGAGTTAAAAACCAAATTGGTTTCAAGGAATAAACAATAAATCGTTTCTAAAAAGTGTATGAATGTTTTAATTACACAGGTCCACCATCTGCCTCATGGAGTCCCCTTCCTCCTCCTCCTCATCCTCATTCTCCAGCGTATCATCCTCATTCTAATCAACCGTATCATGGTCACTCATCATATAATCCACATTCTAATTATCCACACACCCCTGGAGGACATTTCATACCACCTCCTCAATCAGATAGACATAATTACAAAGTAAGTTATTAATTAATAATTAATAAATGATATTCATTGTTTACTTCGTTAATACAGTGTTGATATTACTGAGAATTGAAATGTTTCAGTCATTACTCATTACTAATATTGTTATATAACATCATTTTTGTCATTCCATGAAGAAATCTCATGACAGTACTGTCCAGTAGATAATTGCTATCAGTTTTCAGTAAATACACATGTATGTAATCGTATCATCAGTTTAATGGTATATTGGTTAACTCCCTACGATATACTATCATCAGTTTAATGGTATATTGGTTAACTCCCTATGACATCCTATCATCAGTTTAATGGTATATTGGTTAACTCGCTATCATATACTATCATCAGTTTAATAGTATATTGGTTAACTCCCTATGACATACTATCATCAGTTTAATGGTATATTGGTTAACTCCCTATGACATACTATCATCAGTTTAATGGTATATTGGTTAACTCGCTATGACATACTATCATCAGTTTAATGGTATATTGGTTAACTCCCTATGACATACTATCATCAGTTTAATGGTATATTGGTTAACTCCCTATGACATACTATCATCAGTTTAATGGTATATTGGTTAACTCCCTATGACATACTATCATCAGTTTAATGGTATATTGGTTAACTCCCTATGAATCCTATCATCAGTTTAATGGTATATTGGTTAATTCGCTATCATATACTATCATCAGTTTAATAGTATATTGGTTAACTCCCTATGACATACTATCATCAGTTTAATGGTATATTGGTTAACTCGCTATCATATACTATCATCAGTTTAATGGTATATTGGTTAACTCGCTATGACATACTATCATCAGTTTAATGGTATATTGGTTAACTCCCTATGACATACTATCATCAGTTTAATGGTATATTGGTTAACTCCCTATGACATACTATCATCAGTTTAATGGTATATTGGTTAACTCACTATGACATACTATCATCAGTTTAATGGTATATTGGTTAACTCCCTATGACATACTATCATCAGTTTAATGGTATATTGGTTAACTCCCTATGACATACTATCATCAGTTTAATGGTATATTGGTTAACTCGCTATGACATACTATCATCAGTTTAATGGTACATTTGTTAACTCCCTATGATATACTATCATCAGTTTAATGATATATTGGTTAACTCACTACGATATACATTTGTACATGTACTGAGAAACAGTTATTGGGCTCGCCGCGCCTACGCGTGGGCGAGTCTTTAGCACTTTGGTTGTCATTCTGTCATTCATTCATTCATTCTGTCTGTCCCCACTTTTTTAATTTAATCGTCAATTTAAAGACTTCATAGTGTAGAGAAAGAAGTTTATCATAATCGTATTGAAAATAGATTTGCCACAGACATTGTTTTAGCAAGTTACAGACTCATACATTCTATCTCTGTAAGCTCTCCAGTTTCTGCCATTTACTTGCAATAACCCACACCCTCAGCCACACCCTATGTGATCACGTGAGATCAAACGTGGAGGTCAATACCTTCCTTTCTGCTATTATTGAACTTTTGTTTGACTTTCAAATTACATAATTTGAACTGTAAGTTCAATGTTTTTGCTCATTGTAGTTGTAACAATGTACAATTCATTATAGGATAATTATCTTTAGTAGCTTGCAGTTGTGGCATAAATATTTTGGTAATGAATGAGGTAATGAATATTTGTTGGAAGAGTATATTATGTGATGTGACTGTAAGTAATATAGTTATTATACTAGTGCAAAGCAGTATAGCTGATGGAGAATCATTCTTAGTCATCTTCCATGTGTTTTTATATTTATCAGAAATCAGTCTAGCCACAAAAAACTTTCTCAACCAACTTTCAACTTTATATAAACAACAAATTCAAATTTAAGCTTGTTACTTTCTCTCTTGCATCTCATTTATTTAATTTTTGCAATTGCAACCTATCCTTAAGCTACAGCGGCAAGGAAAGGTGCTTCATTTAGAATGCCATGAATTTAATATCTAGTCTGCAATAGGTATTCTGTTTTGGATTTCTCAGTAACATACACTGTATGATGTAGGTGGATATTAAATATCAAATATGTACCAAGTACTAATTACAGTTAAAGTATGCATGTACCAGCTGCTGGAATCAATTATCCTGATAGTATATAAATACTAATACATATACTTTAAAATACAATACAGTGACAATTACATACACTTGATATTGTATTTATATACGTATACAAATATACTGGGAAGTCATTTCAATACATACATGTATAATTCCTATTCTATGGCCAGAATAGTCTAGTAAATATTACAGTATATTGAAAGGTATTAGAATATTTTCTCATAACTGCACTTCACATGTGTTTCAAACATTTTGTCACTTAAGCAGGTTTGTGGAACCACAATACGTTTTTGACCAAGTTTAACATCTGGTATTAAAATTTCCTTCCACACTTTGTAGTATACTAGAACACAGCAGAACTGCCATCCATTATCAAAACACTAACACCTATAACTGCCAGGTGCTATGTTGTGTATGTGCATGCAGCAGCATCCCATATACTATGTGTTGATTATGCTCACATGTGCATCACATGACCTCTGATCATCTCATGTAGTAGTTGAATGGGTGTGGCTTGAACAGTGGCGTAGGAACTTGATGTAAAGTACTGCACGGCTGTTATGCCAAAGCGAGGTACAGGAGTTGAATGGTTCTAGCACTTTCAGTTGTTTATTAACAGAGCAATCCAGCAATATAATCTTTTGACAACCAATTACAAACAAATGTCTTAGACTAAAATTCTTCAAATACAAATACTCCAAAACTGTTAGTGTACTAATGTAATTATTGACCACAGCCCTGGTTAATACATGTAATATGATTACTTACTTCTATATCAGTAAAGATACAAAATTAGAAATGGAGTCTTTCCTATTATAAAACAAGTTCCACTTTATTTACCATGTGCTTATCACATGTGTGGCCTGTTAATTAACTAGGTGGGCGTTTCTTAATCCTTTGTGTGTGTTTCATTGAAAGCAATGAAAAAAAAACATTTAAACTGAAAGGTAATTCCTATATTTGTGTTGCAGGTATTATATTAATACATCCTTTTTGTAAGTCTGTTTTCTAAACATGTACGATGTAGTTGTATAGGTACAGTATATATCAATGAAATGTCACAACAGTAATTACACGTACCTTAGTTCTATTGTCATATAGTATAGTAATTACCGTCTCACTACTATGGCGTTCAATTGACAAGTACATGTACACCATCACTGTCAAAACGCTGTTGAACTACTATAGTGTGGAAATGAATCTACTGGGTGGGTAATTATACTGTAGTGTATGGTGACTTTTTATTGACATGTACTGTATATTACGAAAGAATGTTTGTTCAAACACATCATGCTTTGAAATCTACTCAACGTGAGTAAATGAGAATAATGTATAGGTACTGTGTGTGACATTTGATCAATAAAATACTTTGTGCTATAGTAGACACTGTACATCGCTATACTATTAAGTGATGTGTGTATTAATGATATTCATTCATAGTATCAAGGGTATTATATTCATGATTTGTATTCTCATTTCCTTATGGTCAACTTAAGGAAATTATGGTAGAGTGGTTTCTTTACTACTCTGTGCTGAAGGAAACAGTTTGTTACAACTTACCATAGTATATATTTGTATACATGTACATGCAACTCTATTTATGAGACATAATTCTTCTTGGATAGAGGTACAAATGTTACTATACAAAATTCAATTAGATAATCTCAACCTAATTATGTCTCATAAGGTTAGTAATATGTACATATATAATATGTAGTATACCAAGTTGTAATTTACTGTTTTCTTCAGTACAGTATAGTTGTTAAGTGTGACTAAAACCAATGTATTATACATTTCAAGAGAGGATTAGAAACACATGGATATTAAATGCAATGGTCATTTAGTTTAAAACATGACAGAATTTCAAAGATACCTCAATATGTAACCTAATACCCTAACACTGGTTTGGGCAGTAGTAGTAATAGTAATCTACTGATTTTTAAGGTAATAGTAATAGTAATATATTACATGCAATATAACTGATTCCATGTCTGATGATACTCGAATATATCTACGAAGCAATGCTTCATTTACGAGCATTAATATTTGCAATGTTTAATCTTCTTCCAAATTTGATATTCATTTCATAACAATATTCTTATCTAATATATAATTATTTTTAATTCCACTTTAGAGACCAAGCTACTGAACAAATGAAGAGACATGGCATGACATGATACAACTAACTATGTTAACACTGAATATAATCATTAGCGTCATTGCGTATTTTAATTATTATTAATTATTATTAATTCATAGTTGTTAATGAATAATTGTGAGACGACCTATTATAAAATTTAGGTGGATCTTTTCGTGGTTACAGTTGTACAAGAGACTTGTATTGTTGTATATATTACAAGCTAAATCAGTTGTTGCAGAGAGTGGAAGCAAGCTGTACGCATACCCCTTGATAATTTCTCCTCCAATATGGCAGCTGAAGCCGCCTATATACTTTTATTAGTAGCTCTGCTGTATCCAACACCTTCCAAAGCTGCCATGAAATGGCAGTCGCTGCTAAACAAAGAAGCTGTTTGCAATGATTTCTCCAGAGCTGGTTACTTTATTGAGACATCAAATGCAAGTAACAAATGGATAATTTTTTTGGAGAGTGGTGGACTCTGTTTCTCTCCTGACACCTGTAATATCAGATTCTTTCATCCAGATATCAGGAGAGAATTTGCAACTAACCGAGACGAACCGTTCTATGAGTTTGACCCGATATTTAATCTGTCAACCACTTGGAAAATGATAGAAAACCGCAATCTTAGTGAAGTAATCAATCCCTACATGACTTCTATTAACACTTATATAAAAGATAATGGACCGTTTGAGATAGAAGGTAGAGATCTATTAGATGGAGATCCAGAAGCAAATGAAGTATTTCACAATTATAATCGCATTGTAGTACCATATTGCAGCAGTGATATGTGGTTAGGCAATGATTCTTTTACTCCAGGAATTAACTTGGACTCCAATGATACTCAAGGACAATTTCTCCGCGATGAGTACGAACCAGAGAGTGAAAGTTTGCAGTTTACATTCCGTGGACAAATAATTATTCAAAGTTTGATAGATGAGCTATTGAAAAATGAAGGACTTAAACATGCTACAGAGCTTGTTTTATCTGGCTCAAGTGCAGGTGGATTGGGAGCAGTCAATAGTGCTAAAAACATATTGGAAAAACTACCAGAGACTGTTAAATTAAGCATTATAGCAGATTCATCATGGTTTATAAACTTTCGTAGAGATATTGAACGCCGTTTTGACGGTTTGGTTAATGAGTCCCAAGTGAGTACGGATTCCAATGGTTCTGGAAGTGTTATGGACCGTGGAGAAAGGCTATTTGAGTTAATATCTAGTATTCCACAATGTTCTAGTTTATCAAACACTGGTTCACCATGTTGTATTTCCTTTGACTGCATCCTGCAAGATGATAGATTCTTTCCTGTCGGGAAAGTACCCATTCTCGTATTGTTCAGTCTGTATGATATATTCCTATTAGCTGATGCAATTTCTCGTCAGACATCTACCGGAGAATTGGGAGAAGCTAATCAGCCAGAAATAGGGCTTGATTTTCTATTTACAGTAGCAGAGTACGGAGGTGCCATGAACTCGTCATTAGCTAATACTGTACCACCACAAGTACCCATGCTTAGCTATATAGTGACACAGTGTTTCCAACACGTCTATTTAGCAACCTCGACACTTTGGGGTACTGGTGAAAATGGAATATTTGGTGATAGTTCAAATGAACAGCTCGGTATTTCTCAAGGATCTTTTACAGGATCGTTTACGTAAGTCTGTACATTAAAATGTTTGTGGACATTCTTTCAATCATGGTTGAAGTCATTATAGTTAGTATATCTAACTCCATACCATAATAATTATTGCATATGGTATAGAGTTAACAGTCTAACACTAAACTATAACTAAATTACAGGTCTGTAGAAATATACACATAACTAACTAAAATGAAAATTGGCCAATAATGAGCACTTTTAGTTAGTTAACTAAAACTAAAACCCTTTTAGTAAAGCTAATATTGTTAACTATAACTATAACTAATCATGATAAACTAGACATACTATAGCTGTAGGAAGTTTCTATTCACAAATTGTTTTAGTTAACTATCATGTGGGTTTCATTCAGTAGTCTGTCTAGCCATATTATATGAATAACGTTCTCCAAACTTTCAGAATAGGCTGTTGTATTCATGTTTTCAATTTTACTTATCTGTGTGGCCATTTGTTTTCATAACCATCTCTACATAGTGAGTAGTACTGTTTTGAAAAATACGAGTTCCCATATTATATATACCATAATTACAAAAACAAACCATATTCACACAATACATATATACATACATACATACATACATACATACATACATACATACATACATACATACATACATACATACATATAACTTACATACATACATACATACATAAATACATACAAATGCATAAACCTAGTGAGACATTCTCATGACACTTCCTAATTAAAGAAGTTGCTATAAACAGAAAGTTGAAATCATGTGGGGGGAAACTACATAAGTACAAATTAGTCCCTATGGCATGTAGGAATGTAGTAAACAGCTTGGATTCTTGGCTTCAGTTCATCCGTGAAGTCGTTATTCTGTGAATTATACCGACATTACATCATAGGAACTAAGTTTTCTTGTAATCATATACTATAATAATTATTGTTTTGATTCAAATAATGTACTATACTATCAATTAAGGGAATGCTATAATAACAGGAAAGTGTAGAATTAATGGTCCTAAAAACCAACACTATACATAATTACACTAATGACATGTGTAGATAGTAAATGATAAGTGTAGTTACACAACTGCACATATATACATGTGTTTCATGCATGTATACTGAACCAATAATTATGTGTGAATTAGAATGTATAATCATATTTATATATGTATAAATGCATGCATGTATATGTGTATGCATCTATGTATAATATATGTTAGTGTATGTGTATGTGTATGTGTTTATCATTGTGTAAGTATAATGTCATATATGTATGTATGTATGTATGTGTATATGCATGTACATGTATGTGTATGTACATGTATATATATATATATGAATTTTAATTGTTGAATTAGTTTTGAATTTATTATTTCCTGTTATGAGTTGTGGAGACATAACTAATATTACAAATATGCTGAAATTACTATACACGATTTAACCATTTATACATCTATCTATCTATTCATTCATCCTTCCAACCATTCATCCATCCATCCATCCATTCATCCATCCATTCATCCATCATTCATCCATCCATCCATCCATCCATTCATCCATTCATCCATCCATCCATCCATCCATTCATTAATCCATTAATATTATCCATCCATTAAATTTATTCATACACATCAGTTCTGTGATAGCTCAACTAATGGTGCTGTTTACTTTTGTTTATAGTTTATAAACATGTTGATGCACTTTGGAAAATAGAGCTTTGCTTTATATATCATACTGTTTTCATTTTATATCATAACTATAATAGTATTTGTTGTCTCTCTCAGTATCTCTATATCTATCTGTTTATTTATTGAAGTAGTTACAATTAAATAATTATGCATATTGTATTATGTATATATATATATATATTATATATATATATATATATATATATATATATATATATATATATATATATATATATATATATATGTATGTATGTATGTATGCATGTATACATCTATGTTTACATCATCAAATTCTTGTAATACACTTTTGCTGATCTAGTAAAATACTGTTACATTAGATATGAATGTATATTTTATAATCCAGACATACCATAAGAAGTAATGTGTGGAGCTCCTACTATTTCTCAGGAATTGAAACACAAGAAGATAATGTGAATGTGACGTCATGTGATCCCTCTGATGTGAGTAAATGAATGAACTAGAATGACTGAATTAATTAGTACGATCTAAGACTAGCATAAATAACAGAAAATATTCAAAATACATACATACGTTTTAAGTAAATTATAGTTACATACATAAATAGATTCATTTGTAAATACATACATACATGCATACATACATACGTACATACATACATACATACATACATACATACATACATACATACATACATGCATACATACATACAATGTACATACATACATACATGCATACATACATACATACATACATACATACATACAATGTACATACATACATACATACATACATACATACATACATACATACATACATACATACATACATACATACATACATACATACATACATACATACATACATACATACATACAATGTACATACATACATACATACATACTATACATAAATACAACTATTACAGAATTACAGAATTAGTCACTATTTCTGGGTTTTTTTCCATTCATTTGTTTTTCATATTTTTCTTCTTAATCTTGTCTCCTTTTTCCATTCAGGCATTCACTATCCGAGATGCTATTAATATGTGGTATAGATGTCGTTATACTGCAGACTCACTATCATTCAGAGACACATGTTACTCTGTCCATTGTAATCAGATGTGTCCAGATAGAATTGATTTTGAAAGGAATGATGCTGAGAGATATCCAGACTGGAGTGTGATAATCATCATTGTACTGGTAGTAGTAGTAACAGTAGTATCAATAGTGACTAAGGTATGTAAGTGACACTTAAATATACACGTACACACATGTACATGTATACCCACACACACACACACACAAACACACACACAAACACACACACACACACACAAATGCACACACACACATGCGCATACATCCTACATACCGCATACATACAAGCACAAATGTTAGTATAATTATGCAATTGCTTTCCACTGGTACATGTACATATATATTACAATCAAATATGCATGTATGTAATATTGTTTGTAGGTTTGTTGATGCAATGTAGATAGATGTATACATGTAATTGACTTTTGTACAGGTAATATTCTATGTATGGGAGGCCATTTTGACAATTCGACAAAATCTATACCTGCAAAGGTTAGCTGAGGAGGAAGAACAAAGGATAGCAGAGGAGGAAGAACAAGTGGATGTTGTCCCAGATGTGAGACAGAGGGAGAGGGAAGGGAAGAAGAGGGAAAAGGAGAGGGAAAGGGAGAGGGAGAGAAGAGGGAGGGAGGGGAGAGTGAGGGAGAGGGAAGAGAAAGGAAGGGAGAGCGAGGGAGAGGGAAGGGAAACTGTGGGAGGGAGGGGAGAGTGAGAGGTAGACAGGGAGATTATAGAAAACAAAGCATGCTGTGATCACAATATCCTAAACACTGCTTTATGCCTCTATACAGTTTCCAATGTGTGGTTTAGAAGAAGCTGTATCAGTTGCTTGTATAGACCTGGCATACTCTGTTCAGTTTAAACAGAATAAAGTTAAAGATGAGAAGAGGGACACAACATCAGTATCATTTGCATTGGATGATACAATACACAACCAACCAGAGGATGAGAATGATGATGATTTTAGTGAGTCATTACAACACTACAGTGTACTCACCTTGTGTACATTATTTATTATGTCATTATGTCTGTCTGTTTGTCATAATTTCAACTAATTCATAGCAATACTCTGTAAACATATACAGATGGATGGATACACAATCACAACATATAATAATGATATATGCACACATAGACATGTAGATGTTGATATGAGAGCTATCCTGATTAGACTATTTATCATAATCATAGTACATGACCGATTAACCTAAATGTTATTCAACTATGATGTACATATATGATGATGTGTTTTAGATCTTGAAAGATCGAGAAGTATCCGGAATTCTAAAAGAAAAGACTGGGCATCTAGTGTCATGAGAAAAGCCAGTAAAATGTCCCTTCCAAGTATGTCATGTATTTAGTACATACATACATGTATAATGTACATGTATAGTCTGTGCATAGTACATGTATGTAATTATTTGATTATCTATTAGATGTTTCAATGCCTAAATCAGGACCACGTGACATTGGTTTGGAGGAGAATGATATCGGACATAAACACAAACGTCTTCGTAGAAGTATGTAAATACAATACTTATGAAACAATGTATGAAAGAATGGATAAATTGATGGATGGTTAGATGGATGGATGGTTCGATGGATGAATGGTTCGTGGATGGATGCTTGGATTTTGAATATAAACTTAAGTTACTATTGTCAAAACAATGTACCATTACTTAAGTCATAAAAATATTTGTACTTGTTCTTAAGTCACTAAACATGCCAGTAGGTTTTATTTGTACTTAGCAATAATCGCTTGTACTTGTAGTTAAAATTACACAAATAGATATACTTATTATTTGATATTCACATTTTCAAATAACAAAGCTTTTCCAAGTAGTTCATTTTAGCTACATTCATGATGATACTTTATGACTGTATACCTACACTGCAAAACAAAATAGTTTAAATAACTAAATTATTGCTTGCTTATTACAGCTGCAAGGATTTAACAATTAGTTGGTTGTTCAGATACATACATCTAATGCCACTGATACTTTGTACTAATAATATTCAATTATAGTTGAATGACTATAATTTTAGAGTGCTGTCTACTCATATATCATGTCAAAGATTTAGTATAATTTATACTAAAGTACATGTAATTGTATATGGCCATCAAAAATGTTTGTAAACCCACAAACACATAATTTACCTTCCAATACTTGGTGCACATTATGTCATAGTAACATACATGCATGTAGCCACAACATCCTCTATGACAATTGACAGACTAAATTGAAACTCATGCTGTTCCTTGCAACTGTACTAACCAATAAAATGGTTATTTTAACGATTTTGTTTTGCACTGTATATTACCTGACATCCTACTATTACTATCCTTTCTAATGTCTCATATTTATGTTATTAAGTACACTGTAAAAATCAATTGTTTCGTTTAACTACACAGTGGTTGCCTCAGTTGCTATAACCAATTAACAGAACAACACAATTATACATCTCTTTTCATGTGGTAGTAGGATGTATATTGGTATTCGTGATTGTATGGCAATATTTGAAACAAATTGTTCCTGTATTCATGTTATCCGATTTTTACATCAACAATAACCTCTTTATAATGGTAGTAGGGTGTATTTTGGTACATACATAGTTACATACATGTAGTAATTTCATTGATTGGTACAAATGATAGTAGCCAAGTGAATATATTTAAAATTATGGTAGTAGGGTGTATTTTGGTACATACATGATTGTACATGTACATGTAGTAATTTTATTGACTGGTACAAATGATAGTAGCCAAGTGAATATAATTAAAAGTGATAATACATATAATTATGGCATGTAAATTAGAATTACATCATTCCTTGTCGCTATAATTATCAATGAGTTGTAATAACTATTTTGTTTGTGCTGTGTAATATTGCTAATTGAATATGTCATTAATTGCATCATGTTACACTATTAGGCTCTTCACCTGAGGCATATATTCCTGATGGTAAAGTTACTCTGACACATCTCTCTCCTGTTCGGAAGGATTCATCATCCAGTATTGGACCACCAGATGGCCATGTCTCCCATAATAATGAGAATGAGAATAGGAGAGAACACTTCACTAGACAGAATGCTCAAGATGTATGCTAATGTATTGTCATGTGTGCTTTGTATTGTATAATTAAGTTATATACAGGCAGTGTTCACTTTACATGTCAACTCCACTCATTCCACTATCACTATTTGTATTCTGTGCATAATCATTCCATCCTCAAGATCACTTATTCCATCCTCACTCATCCCATCCTCACTCATTCCATCCTCACTCATTTCATCCTCACTCATTCCACTCTCAATCATTATACTATCACTTCTCACACATGTTTCATTCTATCCTCACTTGTTTCACCCTCAATCTCGTTCTGTTCTATCCTCACTATGCACTCATAATTAAGCTTTCACACTCACTTATTCCGTTCTCACTCATTCCACACTCCTTACTAACTATATATATACACTGTTACTGTTTCCAACTTCACTATTCACAGACTAAACACTACTTGCCTAAACTATCATTGGTTGAAAAGGAGGTATGTACATGTAAATTAGTGCATAGATAAAAGAGGGGAGAGAAGTGTTAGAATCATATAATAGGGTAGCAGCAAGGCTCAAGCCACTTGGTCATGGCTGGACCACACTGCAAAAACAAAATTGTTAAAATAACTACTTTATTGGTTCGTACAATTGCAATGATTTAACAATTAATCAGTTATTCAGATTGTTATGGATTCGCATATCCTGATGCCATAGCTACTTTGTACTAATTATAAACCAATTATTTGAAAGTAGTATGATTTTAGGGTCCTGTCTACTCATATTTCATACCAATAATTTATAATTTATTCTAGTGTACATACTGTCATAGCAACATCATGCATGTAACCACAATCACCTGTATGACCAACTACATTGAAATTTATGCTATTCCTCGCAACTGTACTAACCAATAAATTGGTTATTTTAACAATGTAATTTTTGCAGTGTACATTATTGTATAATGTTTTCTTGTAGGAAAGGAGAGTCTCACATGCCAGATTGTTGTCCAGTGGATCTGAAGAATTAAATGAGATACACAAAACATCAGAGGTATATGTAAAACCACAAACACACATGTATATGAATGAGTACACCTGATTTCAAAGTACACATTTACAAATTGACACTCAATAAATAGTAAGAATTATGTTAGATGAATGGATATACAGACAGACTTGGTTTATTGTATATCTGCCTTTTTATATTCCATTTAAATGTACTTTATAATACAACATAAAGATCAAATGAGAGGAAATACAGTGAATCATAATACATTAACAGATGAAAAGACACATTGCTATATATAATAATTATGTTTTCACCATAACGTATTTATAATTAACAGAATAAACAGATTATGTGTAATCCTTGTAAGAAGGAAAGAAAACAGATATTGAAAGGAATATCAGTTTATTTTAATCCTGGAGAGCTTGTTGGAATCATGGGACCATCAGGTGAGTATCACATGATTGATATATTGGGAATCATATTCACATTTTGGTAGGATGTGGTAAAACAACATTGTTAAATCTGCTGACAGGACGACGTACTACTGGAAGTATAACGGTATGAGAATTTGTCAGTTCACTGTTGATTTAATCTATTTCTGCAACGGCATGTCTGTTAGTTGATCTGTGTTTATCTTATTGTTAGGGTGAAATATTTGTCAATGGAGTTCATCTGGACACTATAAGAGAAGAGTACATATCATATACTGGATATGTGTTACAATTAGCCACACCTTATTATGAGGAACTCACTGTCAGGTACTCCTGTGTTCAATAATCATGAATTTACTTGTATGTACATGTACACTGTATATATGTATACATGTACAGCTACAATCAAAACCTTATTTGTTATAGCTATGCGAAAAAATATCTTTAAACAATTTGTACATAAATTACAGGTGTGCTAACTATATTGAAATGCTGCAATGAGGGATTTTGTAGGAAAAGGTATCCCTATGATTGCTTTGTGGTGTCCAGCATTCAGTAATCATGGCCGAGTTTCTCATGCCTGAAACACAACAGCCAAAATAGTTATTATTTTCGTTTTGCACTAGCTTTCCTTACCTTTTAAAGGATCGTGTAAAACTTTAGGAATATACATGTATTTCAGATAGAATAGCTATAAGTTCCAGTTCTATGTAAGCTATAAGCAACTTTCATTCTTCCAGCTGGCCAGACCCATTAATTGACCGAACCCCCCAGAACGACACAACTTCCTTAAATATGTATACAATGCATAAGTGACACAAGAATATATATATCAATCATAGGGATGGCCCTATGGGCCATAAAAACTGAAAATGCTTTCAGTGAGCATAGTATTATCTAAGCATTTGAGAAGCTGTAATTATAGCTATAGTAATAGTATCACTTATTATCATACCATATTGTATATTCTCTATTACAGAGAAAATATTACACTTGCTGCACACATGAAACTTTCTCGTAAAATGACCTGGCGAGAGAAGTTTGAACGAGTTGAACAAGTTATTGAAGTGGTATGTAAATTATTGAACCAATTACAAATACTATTAATTATGCATAATACTATATAGGGATGTGCGATACCACTAAATAATAGTATTGCATATTGCTGCCAAAAATATCACGATACGATACAGTATCACGATATTTGAAATAATATTGAAACACTTATAAAATGTAAATAAATGTCCTATCTGGATGTATTTGTCAAGAAATGGTAAAAGAAATCAATGAAAGTTATGCACACTAGCTATTTATAATTACTTTTAGGTATCAAATCACACAAATTAGAAAAACCATGTTTACTAAACTGTCCATTCCAGTGTTTCGATACACCCAAAAGCTAATATTCTATCACGATATTAAATGAAAATATCGATATTTCGATATATCGATACGTATTGCACATCACTAATACTATACGTATAAGGCTCTATGTATGTTAGTATTTATAGTTGTTCATTCAGAATGCATGCTGTCTCTACACAACAGTATATACAGTAATAAACATACAATATATGTGACACAAGAAGACCAGTAGCTTGACTTCTTTAAATACTTTCTGTAGTAATAGCGTGTTTTACAAATTGAATACAACAAGCTGAATCATTTTGATACATATATAATATCTGTATATTGTTTCTGTTGTCTGATATAGATAGTTAGTACATTTTCTGATGTTGTATGTTTCCAATATAGACTGGTCTTTTAACAGTACAAGATACTATAGTTGGAGGACTCTCAGGTTCTGGTCTAAGTGGAGGGCAAAAGAAAAGACTTGTCATTGCTTTACAACTTCTTACTATGCCCAAAGTTATATTTCTGGATGAACCTACATCAGGTATGTCTGTCTATCAGTCTGTCTGTTTTTTTTTTTTACAATGTCTGACTTAGTTTTAGTTAACTTTAGCTATAACTAAAACCCATTTTAATATGGCATTTTAACTTTTAGTTAATGAAACTATAACTAAACTACCAGTCTACTGTAATAACTATAACTAACTAAAATGAAAATTGGCCAATAATGGGCACTTTTAGTTGGTTAACTAACACTAAAACCCTTTTAGTAAGCCTAATATTACCTTATAGTTAATTAAACTATAATGTTTGAGAAACTAGGCATGTTATACTTATAGTCATTACTGTCTAACTAAAACAACACTAAGTTCATACACATACATTATGTCACAGGTCTTGATGCTACGTCATCAGTTGAATTACTGAGTCATCTCAACAGACTAGCTGATTCTAATAGGACTGTAGTACTGACCATTCATCAACCTCGTTTTGAAATATTTTACATGTTTCATAAACTTATTCTTCTAAGCGACGGAAAGATTGCCTATCATGGTGTACCTCGAAAAGCATATGGGGTTTTCGTAGAGGCACTCATGAGCAAGTTTCTCGGTCAAGGTCTGTTGATACCTAAAATTGAAGAACATAATCCAGCAGGTTAGTACATGTACATGTGTATATGTAAAATAATAAATGTGAATGTTATTTGGTGTGATGGGAACTTTAGAAATAGTCCACTGATGGATGACTACAGCTTTTTGGTACTCGAATATTCCTTTTTCTTAACAAACGAATATTCAAATATTTCCATGCTTAATTTCATGACTTGTTTCTGTTCAAATAATAAATATTAGCTGACCATACTGCAGTAAGTTACTATTTTAGATGTTTATAACAACGGCCTCTGTGTTGCTATCATCCGTTCTGTTCTCTACAAGCCAAGAAAAATCCTCCACCGCCATTTTATTTTATTAAGGATTCCACGTGTAGGATTTCTGTACCAAATACCAAAATAACAAAGAATATTGGGATATTCATACCATCACTACTTTTCTTTTTGTAGATATCATTATGGACATGTTGGGAAAACCGAAATTAAGAGAAATACTTTTGGAATATTACCAGGTGATCTTAATAATGTACACATGTACATGTATTTATAACACTAATTCTGGTCTGCTAGTCAAACCTAGGATTTGCACCAATTGTTTTGTTCTTATTGAGTTTATGTATGAACCAAAATATATAGTAAGCTTTTATTTAAATGCATATAAGCATATGTAAAAAGCGTTGTGTTCATGGGCAAGCCTATGTGTTACAAACCTGAGCAGGAGTCAAACCAGCTCCTTTTGTTGTAAAGCCAGTAAAATATAAAACCAAGGGGATCTCTGGTTGCAATAGTAACATAGCAATCAGCACTTTATACCTCATTGACTGATCTCAAGCACACAGCTTCTCGTAAAACTTTGTAGAGGGTGTGGCCTCATCGCAGGCCCTAATCTACATGGTTGAGGCTGTTTGTTAATTGGGGCCACGCCCTTTATGAATTTTTAATTAGTGTCATGTATTCCTCACACAGGAATCTGCTGAACCAGATCTCATTAAATGGGCAATCAAAAGAGCTAGAGTAAAGGATTTCGAGTGCATGTCAATAGAAACAATAGACAGAGAAGATGGAAAAATACCTTACTCCAGAATGGCTACTGACAAGGGGTTAGTGCCTGTATTAAACTCCCTCCATCTAATTATTTATGCTACCATCTATCCATCTCTTTGTCCACTTTATTCATTCAGTCATCTATTCATCCACCAATTTATGCATTTTAATTATATTTATCCATCCATCCATACATCATTCATCCATCAATCCATTATTTCATTACAACACAATTTTAATTCGTTAATTTGCAATGTCTATAGTGAAGTGGTGAAGAAATCTCAGAAACGAGATATGGCTCGAATGTTTGATAGACTAGCTGTTTTAGAAACCAGGGCCGGAAAAAGATCTAATTTTATATGGAGAGCATATCTACCTCTCACATTCTTTGCCTATGGTCTTCTACTAGGTATAGCACTCTCTTAAATGCTTCAGTTTCCGTACTCTCAATACTATTATTATATTCTGTGTCTCTGTCTACTTTTCCCAATTCTGTCTTACTGTTATTTATTTTCTATCATATAAAAGTTTGTTTTTTTTTCATTATTTATGATATTTCAACAAACCGTTTATTCGCTTCAATCTCCATGAACTTTCTTCATCCTCACTGACCTCACCATCTTAATTCCCTTTACTTCATCATTCAATTTCTATCTCATTCTCTCTATTTCACTGCCCTCTTCCTCGTTCCCTCACCCTCTACCTTCCTCTCTCTCTCTCTCTCTCTCTCTCTCTCTCTCTCTCTCTCTCTCTTTTATATATATACGAATCTCTCCTTCAATCTGCTCTTCTCTATTTGTAGGTACTGTATATTTTCAACAAGATGAACCATTACTTATAATGTCTGGATTCTGTGTATATTCTGTTGCTAGTGCTTTGTTTATGTTTCCTGTCATGCAGAATTATTATTTGAAAGCTCTAGAGGTGAGTATTTATATTTATATACATGTATCTATTTATATGTCTATCTATCTATCTATCTATCTATCTATCTATCTATCTATCTATCTATCGAACTGTCTCTTGTTTGTTTATCTGTGTGTCTGTCTGTCTGTCTATTTGTCTATCTATATAATTATCTATCTATGGGCCTGTCACATGTTTGTTAGGTATATGGCTTTGAAAGAGGAGACGGTGCAGGGAGAGCTACAGATATAGTAATTCAAGGATTCACACGTTTCATAACCATGGCAGTAATACCTGTTGTACTTTGTGCACTCGTACTCTACTTACTGGTTCGTTTATTCTGTTTTTCTATCTATTTACCAATATTATTATAATTCTAGATACAGTATATGTTAAATTTAATCTGCCCCAGAATATAAATTCTCGCTAGTACTGTTTGTAAATAGAGTAGAGCATGAACTATAATCATACACATTCTTGCTACAGTATACAGAAATAACAAAGTGATATGCTTTCATAAATACCATATACTTTTCCCAGTGCAAGTGCTATATAACATACAATTATTGTATCTAGCAATCATTATGAAGTGAGAGCAATCTTTGTCCTTTCTATGTTGTCAGTGTTATTATTTATTTTTATAGCTTGTGAGAATGGAATTTTGGAGTGTATCTGTTTTTCTTCAATTGGTAGTAGTGGCCATGGCACTAAACCAGACATGGGTTAGTATTCTAACATTTCTTCTCTGTGCTGTACCTGATCTAGCTTTCCGACTGTCTCCTGTCATATCTAGTATAGCTGGATTCACTAGTGGGTTCTTCATACCACGAGATAGCACACCTTGGGTGTAAGTAACTACAATGTATAAGTGTCCCTATGATTGCTCTGTTGTGTCTTATAACAGACTATTACAGTTATTATTTTAATTATCCACTGCTCTTAATTTTGAAAAATTCTTGTAGAATTTTACGAATATATCCCAGGTAGAAGTAGGGTTGGGCGATATTGTAAATTAAGTTTGCGATTATTGCCTAAAGGTGACTTGAGATTATTGCAATATTGGAACCACTCGTGGATACTGTATATGATAGCAAAATATATATTCATTTTTTTAAAAAGATAAAACTTTTGATCCTTGTTTTGAGAGTATATGGCTCACCATTTAAGTGTTATAGTGTTTTTCAACTGCATATATAATTGCAGTGACAGTATTTCCCCATTGCAATAATATCGGCAGACCCAAATCATACAATACGATTATTACAACCCAATAATATTGCAAAGTGTGATATATTGAATTATTTATTGCCCAACCTTAGGTTGAACAGCTATTAGTTCCAGTTTCTACATAAGCTACAAGCAGCTTCCTTCCTAGCTACAGGTCAAGCATGTGTTTTATAATGTGCCACACCCATTATGTGACCAAACCACCAAGATGGTGCAGCTTCCTTAACTATGTATTGTATACAATATGTACATGACATAAACATATTATATATATATATATAAGATTCGACTCCATGGAAAGCAATCATTGGGATGGCCTATGGGCCATAAAACAAATAGCTACATGTAAGTAATTGTGACCAAATCATCCGAAACAAGGACCTTTTCCATTATAATAATTTGATTGAACACTAACCTTTATCATTCACTATTCCATCAATGAAATTTGCAATTGAGGAAGATCTAATCTAGATAACAGAATTTTTTGGTTTCCTATACAAAATGGCTGACTAACAAGAGCAAAATTAGCTTGTGGGAAAAGGTCCCTTTTCGAAATTTCGTCAACTATAATGTATTTATAAAAGAATCATGGACGGTGTAATTGGTAATTGTAATTATAATGTAATTGAATGTAATTTGTAATGTCCATTTATATTACATATGATAGCACGGTGTGTAGACATACATGTAGTTATATACATTTTCATCATATAGATATCGTTGGCTATTCTTTATCAATCCGAACTATTATGGTTTCTCAGCATCAGCTAATATCCTTTTAAGAGATTTTGGGGAAGATTGTAGAGATTCAAATGTGGTTGAATGTTATCTCAACTCGGGAGACTATATTCTCAACCGTTTCAATTTCAATGACATTAAAATTTACCAGAATGTTGCAGTGAGTTGCAATACGTTTAAACATCCTTTATAGCATGTGGGCAGGGTTCTATCTACTGGGGAAGCAGAGGGGAAGTTTCCCTCCAAAACTTCAAGTAAATTACTTTTTTTACGTTTTTTGGGGTGAAGCTGAACTTTCCACTTTTCATGATCCCCGATCTATTATTGCACTAATTAAATGGATGTGGTTTATGGAAAAGTGGGTGTGGCCAACAAAAAATTTCCTCTTGCAAGTGCGCATCATTAAGAATGTCTGCATATCTTGCAGAGACTAATGCGTATCTACAATTCCTGTCTACCAGTTTTTGGTCAGTCACACCCTCCATGATATTTATTACATGAGTTCAAGACTTCGAAAGATGAGTCTTTTTTCAAGCTAATGTTTAAACTGATGATACTGTCTGTTTCTATCAACGATTAAGCTAATAATTATTATGCTGTATTGGAGTGTGGTCAATTGACTGAGTGCTAGCTTTGCCTGATATTACTATTATTCCCAAATATTATATCAGTCATTTTATAATAATTATGCTACAATTTAAACATTAATTTTACAAACTAAACAATTTCATTCACATAAATATTTTACACAGATTCTCTTGCTGATGACTCTGTTCTACCTCATTTTAGCATCATTGAGTAACTGGTTACGTCATACATCTTTCTTCATAACAGTGAAAACGAAATTTAGGTAATTATTCAATTATTTAGATGTACATGCTATTATTCTAGATGAGGTGTGTTCAACTACATCACCAGGCACCATAGCAGTAAAATTATGAAACATTTCTGGAAGTAGAAGCCCTTTTACGAGTTGATTGTCTTTTGTGCCATCATATCTGTAGTGCATGAACATAACCTAGTCTTGCATAGCCAGCCCCTCCCCTCCTCGTTTAGAAGGAAGTGTCTGCCTACGTGAGACTACACATAACCTTTGATTTGGTGGCAAAATCAGGCCCTTTTGTCGCCAAGAGACCTTCTTTGTCAACAGATTTGGCAAGAAACCAACAAATTTTCACGGCCCCTGTTCTAGATAAAAATTAAGAACTTGAAGAGATCATGTGAAATTTGGATTTAGCCAGTACCCAATAAGATGCTTGCATTTATAACTACACCCTTGCTGTAGAACTGTTTGTACACTGAGTATTAGTTAAGTAACCACAGTGTCCCCTGAATTTTGGTAACAAATTTAATTTAATGGGTGTGGTCTTTGCTGTAATAGGTTTTTCTAAAATGCAAAATTTTTTGTTTTATCAAGAGTATTTAGACTTACAAAAAGGGTTATATTCTATTCGAAAAAAGCATAGAGAGCATTAGAGACCACCCTGTATATATAAGTATGACTCTACTGGTAGGTACTATGGCTGAATAGCGATTGAAAACTTAGTCCTCCAAATCAATTTTCATAAACACTATCACTTATTAGATTATTAATTTTTATTATTTTAGAAAAAAGAGTACATTTGTAGATGAGGATGACGATTCACTACAATTTTTAGAAGAAGGTATTGAGATTGAGGGTGAAGAAAATGAAGACAAAAAGATCAAGGAAACATTAGTTGATTTACAACAAACTACTTCACCTCCTGAAGATGATACAATTGAATCTACTAGCACACCAGATGAGAAACGTAAGGTTACTATAGTGGAACAACCTTCAGTGAAATACAAAAACAAATGGAAGGAAATCACAGTTCGTACATTGGAAAATGAACAACAAAGCGACGAGTTTGAGTTAGAACAAATTCCTACTGAAAGCGAGAATGGTGTAAAATACAGAAGGCCAGAAAGACTAAATTTAAGACAGAGGAAGAAAAGAAAGGGAGTTAAAAGTTTGTTTCTTAGTGAAGGAGACGAACACAGGGTCTATAAGCCTGGTAGTATTTCAAATGACCAAACACCTGGTACACGATTTGCTAATGTTATTGACGCTGCATTGGCACAAAAAGCAGCCACACCAACATCTACCTCTCACACCGGGTCAAGTTTGAAGGAGCGACAAGTGGAGTTTGATTTACATATCAAAACTACTCAAGAAGTTGTGAAGGAACAGACTGAAGAGTTTATTAATTCTGATGAAGCTACTCAAGAAAAGCTTACACTAAGAGAAGTAACAAAGAGAGTAACCGAGCGTATGAAGAAGCCTCGTATGGCTTCTGTTGTTGGTGAAGCTATGGTGAAACTTGGAAGTGGGCTTCCATCTGAAAGTCTGGATCCAAATCTAAATCCTAGTACATCATCTGATATTAGTTACTCACCATCTAGTGTTGCAAGACTGTGGCGTACTAAAGCTGGCGAGAGAAAGTCAAAACTTGAAAAAGGCTTTTCTTCTGAAAACAGTGAAGAGATTGAACCAAATGTAAAGCCCAGTACATCTTCCAGTCAACAAGAAGAAGGCTACTCACCATCTCATATTACTAAAATATGGCGTGCAAAAGCTAGAAAACAGAGAACAGACAAGACTTCAACCAGCAATTTAGTAGCTGTTCCTGTACAGAAATTTCTGGAACTCAGGAAAAAATCAAGGCCAACAATCCCGGTAATTATAAATAACATACATAGTACTACATTTAAGATGTGTATCACATGTATGTGTCTATATCTGGTTAGGACATACACTGTAAGTAATTTAGTCTAGCAATCACTCACCACTACAGTACAGTACACATTTTGATGGAAATTAAAATGGAGTGCTCATGCATCTGGTATTCCAAGAGCATAAACCTAATATATAGCATCAGTTTTGTGATTAGACACTCGCGCTACACAAACATGAATACATGTATAGTGTGAGCATCTAAAATTGTGGGCATGAGACTCTGCACATGAAATTGTGGGCATGAGACTGAGCACATGGAATTGTGGGCATGAGACTGAGCACATGGTGGGCATGAGACATATACTACATGATGTTGTTTAATAGGTGGCATCTTTGTTTATAGCTTGCAAGATATTAGTTCTGGGAGTTATTTTGAAGTTTGCCAGAGTTATACATCTACATATGTTTGTTAATTGTGATTAAAACCTGGACTTCGTAATCTGAAATGTCAGTGTATATTCAAACCTAACATCACTATAATTACAATAATGGTTACTCTAATGCCATTTTTCTTATAGTCATCATCTACTAGTAAGTCACCTGATGGCTCTTCTAAACCGATTCTTAAAAAAACTCAAAGTGTATCTGAAGTTAGAGTGAAAAATGAAAATCGCCTATACAAAAGGAAGACGGAAACTGAAATGCTTCATTTACAAACACACCTCAGCGACTCGTCTATCCGCAAAGATTGTGTGTCCCCTTACAATGATGATGATGTTTTCCTCATAGAGGAACCTATCGAAGTATTTAGAAGCTCTTCACAGCTCAATATCAAAGGAGATGTGATAACTGAAGTAGATGAGGAAGAGACTGAGGATGACATCCAACCTACGATCCTACAAAACAATAGTCCACAAAAGAAGAGTAATGAACGTCGACAAGGGCTTGTAACACCTCCTACAATTAGCCCTACACACACCTCCATTCCTGATATACACATCGAATCAACCTCAGGACACATGTCTGATGTTCCTCTTCAACAACAAAGCCGTTCCTCTGATCCTGTTTCTCCTCCAGTCAGTGAAACAAGTTAATTTTAATTTGAATCAAAATGAAATCTCAGATGTTCACTAACTTAACAGATGGTTGTATATTTATACATATATCTGTAATCTCTATATAATTATAAAATATAAATACTTTATTTGCAGCCTTTTATGATAGTGTGTGTCGTAGTTGTATATGTCACCTGAGTTCACTTTAATAAATCATAATTATTGCTATTAATAAAATTAAATTTTAGTGCTTTTGTTATTGAACAGTGTCAAACATGTGGACACGTGTACTGTACAATAGATAACAAACTTAATAACTATAATAATTGTTATATGTTGTCACTGCAGTATAATAATTATTATAACTGTTATAATTATCACTGGTTTCCTGAAGCTATGGACATGTGATAGAAACCTATCTGTCAGAAATATGGAGACAATGACACTGCAAGGTTTGTTGATGTGCATCAAGAGAAATCTGTAAGGAAATATGACAGAAACTTGTAGATACTTAAGAAAACTCGCAGATATGGCTTGTTATCCTGTTATCTTGAGAAACATGTCATGTCTTCATGTTTCTAGTGGATTCTACTAAATTCCTGTTGTGTTTCCTTCTTGACACACATCAAGAAACTTTTTGTTTATTACAGTGTGAAACAACTGTTAACAGTGAAAAATGAGTACCACGGCTGTATAAAAATTATAATTAATTATATAGCCCATGGTCTGTCCCAATTCAAGAGATGATAATTATATTTCATCAAAAAAATGTTGTAAACCAGATGACATCATTACCCAACTCTATTTAAAGCATTTTATAACTTTAGCCCAATCCAATATACATGCATCGTCACATTATAAACCTCATTAAAAATGGAGATATTGTATCAGTTTCTTCCTCACTTTATAATTACATATAATTATTTCTTATAAATTAGCAAAAGTGTATAAAATACAGAAATTAATTTATATGAAATGATAAACATAAAAATATTAATATATAACTAATAGTTAAAAAGATACATCTAAATTTCCGAATTGAAGTTCAGTTCTGTAAGTGAGAAATACAAGTAGAATTCAGTAGACACTGTAATGAATATTCATTTATCCAAATAATTAATTATTGACTGGATAAGTAATTAATTCTATAAGATATGTTTAGATAATTGCAATAAGTCATTACTGCCTTAGCATGAATTCTCTTTGGTTGGTATTGAATGGTATCAATAGTGTAGCCATACCCAGATATACTATGCTTAGGCAAAACGCTTCGTATAACAGGATTAACATGTATATCCAAAAATGTTATTGAACTTGTAAAAAATGATACCCATGTAACGTTTAGCACAGAAAAAACTCCTCAGCATGTCTATAACACATTCTTTACATTATTATAATCGACAATCCCTCTATGAATAATTAATTAGGTGACAATTTTGTTGCTGTGCCCACTAATACTTCTTGTGTCCAAGAAGATCGCAAAACCAACTACGTCACTAAAGGCTTCCATAAGATCAATACCCTCTGTACTATTCTGTGTGCCTTTTGTTATCCAAAGGGATTCATACAGTACTATTTCGTTACCAGTGTTCAGCCACACTGGTCGGCACTGCACCACCACTCAGATGAATTAACCACCTCTCAGATAATACATACATGTATATAGTACATTCAGACAGTATAAACTGGATAAACAGCACTAAATGCAATACAGAATCTAAACACCACTCTAAATATCCTGGGCAGAACACTGCACTACTATATACAGCCATAATACAGGATTTAACAAAGCACAATGTTAGCTGCATAACAGGGAACCAACTTACTGATGCATACACACACATGGTTGGGAGTGTGGTACCTCAATAATTAATTATGTACCATTCTTTTTAAAAATTCTGTACAGAATAATTATCAATCCAACTTAACCATGCATTTATATACTTGTATGTATACAGAGAGATAGATTATATAAGTGCATAGACACTACACAGTATACACAAATACTTACATTCTCTCTTGTAGATGTACAGGCAATATATCAGTTGGTAAAGATTCACTAATTACAGTTTCAATAGATAAGTGTTCCAATGATGGGACTACGAGTAAAGACAAGATTATATATACTACTAAACAATACAATGTCATTATTATTTTTAAAAAAGATGAGTAACTTTTGTAGCATTGCACCTAGATGCTATCAACAAATAGTACTAAAAGCTTTATTGTATTATGTATTAAAGAAAGGTTGAGATAATGTGATACACACAATACAATTAGAAGTGATTTAATTATACTTTATACACTTACCAAGATTTATTATATACATGTCATCATATGTCATTAATTCTTTCTTTTCTTGTTTTTCTTCTTTTCGGCTATTAATTATTAAAAAAATTTAAGTTCCTTCTCATCTCTTCATCTTTGAATTTATCCATCTGTCCAACCATTCATCTGTCTGTCTACCAGTCATTCATCAGTCCCTTTACCAATCCATCTATCCATCTATTCAATCATTAATCTATTCATCTACTCATTCATCATTCAGTCATCAATTATTAATTAATCAGTTCATACCCAACTCCTCCACAGATAATTAATTCAGATCCAATGAGACACATTCCCACTCTTCTTCTAGGACAGGGACCCACACCATACGGTGCAATTCTTGAAACATGATTGTTTTCTAACATGAATAAAATTAATATATACATCGTAATCTCTATTTTAATATCAACTATATAGAGAAGGTGTATCCCAGTCAGGTGGGACACTAAATAATTCTATGAATATGTAATATTTAAATATTTACATTGTCAATATTCACTGATCAAAATATTCCACATCATTAATAATTTTGGGCTGAGAAAAGTGTCCAATGGTTCGAACCTTCATTCATTTCCTGTGCATTTCAAAGCTAAATTTCTTCCTTAGAAGCTTCACTACTATACCTGCTTTAATGTCTGAGTATGCATACTTATACAATCTAGTGGTTAGTAATGTAGGCATGCTCCAGAAACTTTGAGGCCGTGCTACTGATTGTTTCTATCTCATTTCTTAGTCCAGTGATGTTACATCCAAGTAGAAACAGCAACAAGAACAACTTATTATAAAGCAATAATCCAGTCAAGATAAAGTCAACATCAATAAACCCATGAGAACCGCAAACCTTCATTTGTTTTTGCTAACAAAGTTTCAAACATTGTGTTCCCATCTTAATCCCAACTCTAAATATTATATATACGTACATGTACATACCTGTATTAATACATGTACACACCTGTATTAATACATGTACACACCTGTATTAATACATGTACACACCTGTATTAATACATGTACATACCTGTATTAATACATGTACATACCTGTATTAATACATGTATATACCTGTATTAATACATGTACATACCTGTATTAATACATGTACATACCTGTATTAATATATGTACATACCTGTATTAATACATGTACACACCTGTATTAATACATGTACATACCTGTATTAATACATGTATATACCTGTATTAATACATGTACACACCTGTATTAATACATGTACATACCTGTATTAATACATGTACATACCTGTGTTAAGAATAAAGAGATCAGAATAGAATATTTTATTTTCTGTGCTAAATCCTCCAAAATATATGACATGAGATGAGCCATATACTACAGCTTGTAGACTACGTCTACCTGGAGGAAGATATCCAGTTATGTTCAACTGTGTCCACTCATGTGTTCCTACATCAAAAATATATTTGTGTACATCAGTAAAGTCATGTGACAGTCAAATGATGAATTTAGACATGATAGTAATTAGTCACATGACTTTTAAGATATACCATACATTTGTGTGCGGTAGTCATGTGCTCATACCAAAGTTAAAGGAGTAGAATCCATCATCATCTTCATTGGGATGAGGACCTGATTACAAATAGCACAGTAATATGTATGTTCTATTAGTTGATTTACTTACATTTTCCTCCGAATATAACAAATCTTCCGTTGACATAAACTCCACTATGAAAATCTCTACCCAATGGCATTTCACTCATCTCTGTGATAGCGTATTCAGTTTTCCATATGTGACTAATTAAATTAAATGAGAGAATTTCGGGAGTATACAGAAGACTTAATCCAGTAATAGATAGCAGAGTACCACCCTATATAGGTATGAATGGAACAGATGTAATATATGGATTGATACGTGATAGTGATAGAGCAATGTCCACAGCATCACATTTTAAAATTACTTGATCTTTCTTATCACCTAGCACAGTGCTGTTAATAACCAAAATCTCTCATTTGATACTAACTTCGAATCCAAAAAATGTCACACTAATTACTCTCTCCAATGGTAAAATGCTTATAGAGAAGAATTGCTGATCTCCTTCTCTGTGATATCATAAGATGTTACAGCAGACAACCATTTAAATAGAACAAGCAGTCATTGATAGTATACATACACAAAACCAGTAACGTTTCGCAGTATCGCAAATGAATGGACCTCAAATATCACTCAGTACTAAGACATAAATATAACAGAGGAACACATACACAGACATAATGAATAGTTGAATGTTTCATAACACGGAAATGATATATAGTTGGACTGAATGACTCAAGTTAGATAATATGTTATACTAACTTGTATGTACATGATAGGTCCATTTAGTGAACAAGCATGTGCATATCTTCCTCTAGGTAAAGAACCTTCTTCGCTAATTGCTTTTATAACACTCCATTCACAAGTCACTACAGAATTACATAACAGACTATGATTGGACATACTATATTACATGAACATTGTTACATAAACGAAATGTACAAACTTCAAAAAACAGTATTTCAAACCCCATAAATAAATCATGACAATATTATAGATACAAAAGCTATATGACTGTATACTAACACATACCTGGATCAAAACATTCCACTTCGTGAAAGAACTGAAAATCATTTCTACCTCCATACATATATATCTTGTTATTATACCAGCAACAGGAATGAGCATATCTCCCTGGTATTATATTAGGAGTAGTCATTGCTCGATGTTTAGGACAGGTAGGTGTGTGTTGATGAGAATGGTCAGGCACTTCATGAGGATAAATCTTAGTCCACTGTCGTGTACCTGAGTTCATTTATAAACAATATTTATACAATATCACAAGCACTATAAATATTATTAGAAATCAAGGTTCTACATGGTATTGTTCCTGAGCTAACCCAACTCCACCCAAGCTAAAAGGACTATAGTGTTGCATAGCCAGCCCCTTCCACTCTAACAAAGCCGAAAGGGTCTGGGAAATCTGTGTTGAGGCAGTGGTTCAGTGCTCCTATCAGATATCTAGTGATTTCACTTAACAAAAAGTGGACGTCGTTGGATAGGTACAGACCAATTGAAACACTCAAACGTAGACTAAGGTTTAAAATACTAGAGAAGTAGACCGAAGCAACTGAAACTATTCTGAGGGGAAAAAAATGTATTTGCATCTTTGCCAACCGGCTATGGGAATAGTCTCACATAATCAGCCCCTCCCATGTTAAGAGGAATTTACTGAATATCTGGTGAAAATACTGGACAACTGCTTCAACACACCTCTCCTAGCAGACTGTTGCCACTTCATTGGAGTGGGAGGGACTGGCTAAGCGAAAATACAGAAACTACATCTGATCATATAAATTAGACACATACCTACATCAAGTTTTACAACATCCATTGGAACTTCTCCAAGATCATTCCATATCTCATGTCCAGAATTCCATACTCTACCACGCCCTTTAAATCCACCCATTGAGTACATGTATCCATGACCTTGTTCATCAACACACGAGGTAACAGCATGATTCACTCTTTCTGGAAATCCTGATTCTTCCCATTTACTCCAAAGATATTTTCTTGTACAACTCTCAGTTTCTTTTATCTCAGATTCCATTTTTGTTTTCAATATTACTTAGCATCATAGTAATAAGAATAATTGTCGGCGATGTTTTATCCGCGCATTATATACCGATACCAAACCCTACTGGTGATCATTGTGGGTCCAATTCATGAGGTCATTAATGGTATTCATTTATCTATTCTGTTCAAATGAAGTTTGGCCATAAACGTTATCCAATCAGATCTAGGAAATCACATGTTATGTACCGACAGTGAAGCAACACGGTGATTATCTAACCAACTTCTGAGGTAAGATTAATTCATTTTAGATATCCAAATCATAAAATAAGATTCCAAAAAAAGATACTCACACACACAATATAGGTATATTACACTAATATCATGCATAAACAGTTTCCATGACTACAAAGGTGCTAAATGTGTAATAAATAGGTTTAGCAACCTATCACTGTTCATAATTATATAAGTAAATATGTAATAATGTGATATGCAAGAGTTAACTGTTGCTATAGGTAACGATGCAGTACAGCTCTTTAAAACTTGCTCCTGAGGAATTTAAGAAGGTAATATAAACAATGTACTAATAGTAAAGTATACATGTATTGAAGATGTAATGATACGACTGGCTATGGTAAATGGTACATAAACCACAGAATCAGACTAAATCTGCTCTGTTCAGTGTTTTTGATAAGCTCATGTGATGTACCATTGGCCTAAAGAGCTTCTTATTTCGCACTGCACAGTTCTCCTATTTGGGCCAGATGGCGCTGTTAATTCTTGTCACTAACAGCATTAATTCTTTGTTAATCAGCTCAAGATGTAGTCCCAATCGTGCGTATACTAACCATTGTTCGGCCAATTAGCCCATGCTTCAAAATGTATGAAAAACTCTGGTTCCATCTATAGTTGATTAACTTTCACATCAAAATTTGCAATGCATAATTCACATGTATGTATTGTACACAGATTTGTCAGCTGTGGTTAATGTTAATGTATTTCAGTGTGGGTAACTGTATATGAAGGTTATTAATAGGGCAGAAACTAATGGTGTTTATTTTTGGTTGACGAAACAAGGTAATCTAAATTTAAATATAGATTCAAGTGGAAAGCAAGCATATGGATGACACCACAAACGCAATGATACCCAAACTAACAAACAAAGGAACATTCATTTCCATTGCATAGTATGTTACACTAGTCTATAGTATGTATAAGATACTCACAGTTCTTGTCTCAAGTGTATTGGCAGTACAGATGTACTGAGGTTCATTTGTTTGACAGCAATCATACACAAGTGCTGTAAACTTGGAACTATGAATAGAAATTAATGATTGATAAATCCATAACACTAACTGTAGCATACAAAAAAGAATTGTAAGTACACGTACATGTGCGTGTGAATTAGGGCGCTTCAAAGGTTCGAACCTTCATTTGTTTGCTGCACAGTGGAAGCTAAATTCTCCCTTCGAATCTTTGCTGCGATGCACACTCTAAACATATGCTTGGCGTGTTCCAGTAAACTTGAGGTTGTGTTGCTGGCTGCTTCTATCTCTTCTATGTCAAGTGATGCTAAATCCGAGTAGAAACAGCAACAGGAACAAGACTAGTAGTTGCTATATTCCACTTTTGGAGGCTTTCTATAGCCAATTAAGGTGAGAGAAACATTGATAAAAACACAAGCCTTTGAAGCCTTTCTCAACAAACCTTCAAATTTAATATTGTATATTCGTCCCAGCATTATTGTGAATGTATACACAATGTATGTATTATGTATTTGAGTGTGTGTGTGCATCTTGTTTGAACTCACGTAAGCTAAGTATGTACATATCAGAGTGGTCTTGAAGAATCAGTTGTTTTTTGCCGTTTATCTCTCGCTCAATAGGACTGCAAGAGAGAAAAACTATTTATTAACACGATTCAATTTCCAAATGATAGAACATTCATCAACGAACCTTGTTCCTCCACATATAACAAACTCTGCACCAACCAATGCAGCACCACATCTCCTACGTGGACAAGGTGGTACTCCATAAGGAGTAATCTCAGTGATATGATCTGTCTCTAAATAAATTAGGAAAAGGTAAGTGTAAAACTGTTAAGTTATTAAGCATTCTTCTTCCTCTCGTCCCTCTCGCATCACTTTCTCTCTCCCTGTCTCTCGCTTACCTGCATCAAAAACAAACACATCATTAAAGTGTCTCTTTATTCTATTATTAAATCCTCCAAAATATAATATCTTGTTATCTCCATATCGAACTGCACTTAGACTACGTCTTCCTCTAGGTTGATAGCCTTTAGTTTCAATTTTAGACCACTTCTGTTCACCTATAAAAAGTAAAATATTATTATATAGTTCGTACATGTGTGCATTTATTAATCATATCTACTATGGCTGTAACAAATAGTGTTTATTAATGATGAAATACTAGTTTAGTTTAACGAGACACGAAGCAAGAAACATTTCTGCTGACAGTTTCGAGTTTCTGCACATGCAAATTTTACATGTATATGAATATCCAGATTTGAATACCGAAACAACACGAATTTGTATTGCTGAAAGTTGATAAACAATGACTGTCCTTCATGATCCTTGTTCGTTATGAAACAAAAAGCATGTGTGAAACTTCATTCGTTTTTGCTGATGAGCCACCTGTGGTTTTTCAACCAACATCCTAGCCTACATATATACATGTATATGTATTTAATACTTAACTAACCCAGTAGATATTGATAGAATGAAGAGTCATATATATCCCTATTACTGAAATGAGGAGCACTAAGATCAGCTAAGATGGAGAGAGACAGAGAGAGAGATATTGATATACACAATGTAAATGGTGGACGATATATAGATATTTAGATAGTTAGCTCACATCTTCCTCCAAATATGACAACTCTGTCTGTTAAACACACAGCACAATGAAAATCTCTTTGCGTTACTTCAGTTCCATTTTCAGGAAGCAGTCTATGAATATAGTATACCATAAATCAATGATTGGTAATTATATTCATTATTATTACCTCCAAGTATGAGTTTCCATATCAAATACATATAAGTCACTAGTGAATTTGATAGTGTTCGTATCAAAACCTATTAATGGATAATTGATGAATGTATTTGTGTATATGAGGAATGGAAATCAAGCTAATTGTAGAGAATTACACAGGCGTAGATTTCAATAAGTATGGATTATTGGTAGTAGGAATGTACTAGGACTGGGATGAATATACTGAACTTGTGTTCATTTATTGTATATTTGAAGCTAAACTTTTACCTTCACTGCCACGCCCAAATCAATGTTTGTGCATGCATACTAAATGTGTGATTAATATTGAGAGAAAGTTCCAGAAACATCATGGCTGGTAGTACGCCTGTTTCAGTTTACTTATCTTCTTAGTCTAATTATCATATAAACAGTGACAGGAACAGGAATAGTACTCACTATTATAAACACTTAGTTAGTTTCTACAATCAATCATGATAATAGTTCAAGCATTGCGCAATATGTGTGAATATTCAAAACATAGTTCATTTTGCTGACACAGGTCGAAGGTACATGTATGAAAAATTCAATGTGACTAGAGGTAGTTATAACACTGGGGTTGCTGTTATGAACATCTATTATAACTGTTCATAGCAAAATGATGAGCTATCACAAAAAACAATTCAAACAATTTATGATGAGTAAGCAAGCGAATATTCAAGAGCGAGTATTCGAATATCACAGCAGTATTCATTTTCAGCACTACAATACTAAATATGGCCAGACCAGATTTGCTGATAAGTTTTGAAGCTTGGGCCAAATTGGCTCAAAATGGTTAGTGTGTGTGCCATTGAGAATACATCTTGAGCCAATTAACTAAGAGTTAATGCTGTTAGTGACAATATAATCATAATTAACTGTGCCACTGGCCCAAAGAGAGAACTGTGCAGTGCCAAATAAGAAGCTCTTTGGGCCAATGGTGCCCCATATGAGCTTATCAAAAACACTGAGCCAGACCTTCAATAAATAATTGGTACATGTATGTATGATTATATAATGATGGATAGATAGATAGACTGACCTCCGTGCATGTACATATCCTTTCCAGAGTTACAACAAGCATGTCCATCTCTTGAGCTAGGTGATCTACAATCTATAGCTTTTGCTTTTATTTTCATCCACATGCTCTTCTCTACATCAAAACACTCCATCACCTTTAAAAGAGAACACAATACTATAATATATGTATCTTCTATACACAAACATAACTGCAGCTCTGGCAATAAAAATACTTAGCTGCTAATACAAGCTAGTATTTTGATAATTCATTCTTAAGTACTTGAAATATACAAGTGAACTTGGCACTCGCAAGAACTTTGTAGTCAACTTTCATGAATTCGGTATCTGGATCATCATTTAATACATCAAATGGATATCTGATATTTGTTCACTTCATAACCATTCATGACTCATTTGCGAAGAAATATATACAATTAATTCACTGATAATTTAGCACTGGTGTGAGACACACATTTTACTTAAACTACATCTGATAAGAACTTCACTAATCAAATTACAGGACAATCCTGACAATCGCAGGATAATCACGCTGTAATTTTTAGGTGACATGCATACAAGTATATAATGAACTAGCTATACACATTTTCTTACCCTGAACGATCCATCATCATCATTCCTACCACCAAACATGTATATCCTACCATTATATAGAACACAAGCATGTCCGTATCTACGAGGTGGTTCCCCTCCTCTAATAGCTATCTCTTTGTTTTTAGTCTCACGTATTACATTCACATTACTCCATGTACGAGTTGCTATTGTATGTATAAACACAATATCAGTAATATAACAATATACATGTTATATATAACAAAATAGTCCTTAATAACTATAGCTGTTTCTACATACAACTTTCCCTTCTATAAATAGTAACAAATCCATAATCCATCTACTATTTATAGTAACAAAATGGCATACATCGATTAACAAGTTCATTACCTATAATATGAGGTAATGTATTCACTATTACAAGGATGTACTCATAACTATATATATATTGATTATACTACTAACATATAAATGGGAATACATTATCTCCATATCTATTGAGTTCAGAATAGGCCTTCTGGTTTAAATGGCTCATTATTAAGTACTCAAAGGTACCAATCCTCATTTTAATATATGAAATTCATTACAAATACAACTTATACATACCCAAATCTAAACAGTTAACATCTATTGGTCCAGTATGGAAAAATGGAGTTGGATCTCCTTCAAGTAAGTGCTTAGTTCTCTCATCTTCAGTAGCATGATATCCACCAATAGAATACATGTATCTCTTTCCTTCAGGTGATATGTAAGGTACTGTGGCATGATTGACTCTACTGGAAAATCCACTCTCTTTGTATTCAGACCAGACAAAACATTTCTTTGCTGGTTCAGGACGTCTCTTAGCTTCTTCAGCAGCTGATAAAGGTAAGGGTGGCTCTACTGGAGGAGGTCGTATTGGTTGATCTAAACGAGGAAGAAACATTTGAAATTCTGCCATTTTGTTTTTGACACGCCCATATATCGTATATTCCCGTGTTATGTTGACCACGTGTTCTCAAAGCCAAAACTTAGGCCTAAAAAACAACTTGTGTAAGTGGCAAACAAATATTCAGCAAAAGTTATAAAATACACAATAATAATTATATAACAGCCTCAAAAGAATTAGCTCTACAACTATAAACACAAAATCATTCAGCTATCGAAAGGAATACAAATAAAATCAAATGTCCTATTAATACTATCATTATACTAACTAAACTATACATACAATTGTATTATATACAATATAAAACCTACTAAACACACAATACTAAATATCATTATACATATATTAAGTTATATTTGTTTTAGTACATCTAGTACTTGTACTGTTTTGGGACGTTGAGTACGGTCATTATTAATACATCGTAATACGAGGGCTTTCATTGGTCTCCATTGAATACTCTGAGCTTGTCGTTCACGAGAGACGGTTGTCATTTCTGGAGGTTGATGAAGAATCATTTCCATTATTACAACTCCTAAACTATATATATCCATTGCTGGAGTGTGGTTATCAGGAATACCAGCTTCTGGTGATGCATATGCTGGATTACCAGGAATCTCTGTTTTGACACGACTCTGAAGATTAGCAGAACCAAAATCAGATAATTTACTTCTCCATCGATCATTACCTGATGGTTCCATTAGCACATTAGGACTACTAACATCACGATGAATTATTGGATGTGGTTTCCACATATGAAGATATGCTAGAGCTGATGTTATGTCACTACTAACATCTATAATCTGGGGTTGTGTCAAACGAGCCTCTTGTATCTTCTTGTGTAGACTGGTAGTCATTAACTCATATAATAAGATTGGATTATTAACTCTAGTGGCTCCTAGGAACTGTACTATATTGGGATGATGTATTCTTGATGATATTTCCATCTCTCTAGTGAATACTCCAAGATTATATTCAGATATAATCACCTCATGAAGACTCTTTGCTGCTACTCTAGTACCCCTGAATACAGCAATATTCACCTTCCCATAAGCTCCACCTCCTATCTCTTGTCGTGTCATCTGTAACTCTTCTCTCCCTATTACCCAGTGAGGGGTTTCAATGTTGGAACGAAGTTCTCGATTCTCTTGTTGTAGTTGCTCGTTGGTATCTCGTAACGCTTCCATTGCTTGTTGAGAATCTTGAGAATTTCGTTGAAGTCTTGAGATAGTTTCACGTTGATGATTATCACTTTCTCGGAGATCTCGATTATTTTCCTGTAGTTGCTGAATCTCGATATTCTTTAAATGAAGCTGTTCTCGGTGATGATTATCACTTTCTCGGAGATCTCGAACACTTTCCTGGAGTTGCTCATTTTCGATAATCTTTAAACGAAGCTGTTCATTCTTGTCTTCAAGCTGTCTATTTTTCTCTTGAATATCTCTCTGCTGCTGGTTTCTCTCTTGTTGTATTTCTCTCCTGACATGTTCTAATCGTTGACTAACCTCTTGTCTACTCTCCTCTGATTCTCTTAGTTGATGTGTTAGTTGATCTATTTGTCTATCCTTTTCTCTTGAGTTATCACTCACTCTACTAGTAGATGATGAATCAGGTAGAGCTAATGTCAGTCGTTTCTGATACTGGTCTTTCTTACCAATGTCAATAGAATCCATGATGTTACCAACAGACCACTGGTTATCTGGAGTATGGACTGTGTGTATGTGTGTGTGTGTATGTGTGTGTGTGTGTATGTGTGTGTGTGTGTGTGTGTGTGTGTAGAAATACTATAATAATTATAATCTGTAATTCTACATGTAGTTGTGGTTTGATTATTGTATAGTAGATTAGTGGATCACTATATTTAACTATATACTTGTATACACAACCACATGACATTGTTACTATAGTTACTGTAAAGTAGCTGAAATATATGTAATTATATAGTTACAGTGTACTGTATTTGTGTATGTAGGAGTATAAGTATACATAAGCTATACAATGTTACCATAACATAACCAATATTAATACTACACAGTGTAATAAGTAGTAGATCACAAAGTATATGGTTACTATGGTTATTGTAGAGTATTATTAAATATTACATATACAGTACTAGCTATATACATGTAATATGATATAGTGTATGTAATATATAATGTAATTAGTTGTATATAGTGTATTGTAGTTCATAATTAGTTGTAATTCACAACTAAATGTTTGTTGCTATGGTTACCTAATTCAACAATCATTACTTCGGTGACTAGATCATCATCATCATCAACAATGTCAACTCTCCATCCTCCAGTCACCACAACCCATACACATTCTTTGGATATATAGAATGTGGAAAGAGAATGGCCCCATCTCTTAGTGACTGATTCTGGAAGATCAATCTGAAAAGATGAATAAATTAATATAAACAAAATGAATTGTAATATTATATAAAGAGGAAAGATCATTTTGAAAAACGAAAAAATAAGTTAATTAAAAGTTATTATTTAACACACGTACTTTAATCTATTTATATCCAATTATTACCCTCACTGCATAGCGTAGGCGGAAGGGTATGGTAATCGTTTTGCCTGTGTGTCTGTGTGTCTGTTAGCACTTTTTCTGGAAAAATAAAAACTTTTACAATTCAAACGGGGTACCGGTAGTCTTCAAATGATACAAGGAAAAAAGAATAACGTAGGAATTCTAAAACCTTTTGGTTCTAAAGTTATGACAATTTTTTATAACTCACAGTTACCGTTTTACAACTTTAAGATGACACGAGACAATAGAGAGAGTAAATATGGACACATAAAACTCAAGTAATCCTGTTTCATGGCTGTCACTAGCCAAGAAACAGTTCAAACCAAAAACAATCGAGATACTGGTTGCTACTACATCACCATTGATGCAAGATAGAAAGATACCTAGCTCCACCTACAGGTATGTGCACGTACGTACGTGCATGCTTGCATACTAAACACGGAGTATAGGTGATTCGTTTTCACACGGAGACTTTAGAGGTAGACTTGAGAACTTCTTCATTGTTTTTCGAAGGAAAACAGAGAAATATATATACAAATTATACATTTCTTTCATTGATATTCTTATTTTGTCCTTTAGGATATAAAGTTATAACCGTTTTAATTAATGCCCATAAATGTTTTTCAAATTTATATTTCTATTCCATGTAACAAAAGTATTGTTTGTTTCATACACAAACTTTTTATATTTTGAAAAAAAATGTAGTGCTTTGTATTACTTTGCCACATAGGCGAGGGTCCCGTCCTGACGGTGCTCGTTAAAACAAATGAATCATGATTACAAGTTTGAGTATTGATAATGTTATGTTGTATATTCTATTTTAATTAAATGTGTGCTAGTTTCATGATACTAGATGTACTCTTTTAAAAGTACTTTTAATTATGAGATAATGACAACAGTTAATTCTACATTATCATAATTATTATGTATATTACCTGAAACCATTTCAGACTAGATAAATTAAGAATCCAACAGTCACTGAGTGTTTTTTCATTCTCATCTAGTCCACCCGATACAAGTAAGTGAAATGTATCTTGTTTATTTGATGATATAGTTTTGATGATAGTACTGGCATGCAAAGACCTACCCTTAGGCCATTTCCCTCTAGTGTCACCTGGTTTGACTACTTTCTGAAAATCCTATACACAAACAATTATAAGAATAATTGCAATTATGAAAATAATTACGAAAATATTATTATATAACAACTATATAGATCTTTTAATAATTCTGATTGTAATGTATTTACATGTATGATATGAGACTAAAGAGGATAGTGAAAAGCTGATATTCCCTATGGATTAAACACAGGATCACTGGATTTAGTCACCAGTTGATATATCACTCAACTACAACAACCAAACAACTATCAGCTTTATCACAATACTCTATATGTACTCAATATATTCATTATATTACTAACACATTATATAATATTAACATGTACTAATGAAATCAGTTACCACATTGATTATAATGATAACTATCACTTGTCATAAATAATGAATGAATTATGATAACTACATTATTAATATTATAATACAACTCACTATTGTATCTTGTGAATATGTTAATAGGAATACATCATCAACACGATGTTCACCAGTCTCTTCAATAGTAACCCCTCCAAACATCACACCTCTGTTACCAGGAAGTGTGTGGAGAGTGAATCCGGTACATGGTGGTGGACGAGTACCTGTTATGACAGGTACTATCCATTGACCTGAAGAAAATACATGACATCATTATGATGTAATATATAATATGAGTCATGTAATACCTGGTGATGAGGATACACACATGAGGTGTATCTCATTTGTGTACCAACGATTTGGGTTGTCAGGATCAGGAGCATATTGAGAATGGGAGTGTGTAGTGACTGGTGTTGGTCCATATCCTCCCACAAGTAATAACTTATCTTTTCCATTTATATTGAATGATATCATTCCACAGCCATCCTTTCTCATTGGTACATTATCAGGAGTACTGTTAACAATTTCTGCCCACTTATTAGTAATAGTGTTGAGTTCATACAAGTTGTTATGATAACAATCATCATCTTCACAGCTTCCTCCGAAGTAGTAGATAGTGTTTCCTATGTGAGTACAAGCATACTCCAACACTCCTGAAGGTGGAGTACCAGTAGTGGATTCCCTCTCCCATTTGGATGTAGGTAGACGGAATATATCAACAGATGATGTAAATTTCCTCTTCTCTTCATTGTCATGTACTAGAGGAAGGTCTTCATATAATCCTCCCCATACATACAAGTTATCTCTAATGACAATACTGGAGTAGTAAATTCTCCATTTGAACTTATATTGACCTGATAATAAATAATTAATACATGATTATAATAACATGACAAGTAACACACATATTTATAAACCAGTAGCTACTTGTTTATTAATAACTAACAAATAATTATTATATGTTATAATATTAATAACTTATTTATCTGATATAGCCTATCATGTATGTAACAAGATATAAATAGATATATAATTCACTTACCAGTAGCCATTGAGAGACGATTAAAGGCTTGAGGAGAGTAGTGAGCCACACTCTAATGAGTTCTGCACAGCTTCCCAAGACATCACATGATGTCATGTGATCATTTATGAATTTATAATTATAAACTTCATAATAAATTATTATTATAAATTACAATTATATAATAATTAATAAATAATTATATATCAGACAAGAAAAATAAAAAAAATTTTCAATAAAAATGAAAGATGTAGGGACGTCAATACCCAAAAAGCATGTAAACAAGGTCGGGAGGCCGAAATTAAACAAACCACTTCCATATAACCCTACATAAGTACTTACACCACTATAAAGCAAAATACAAAGAGCTGTACATATAACTTTATAACTGAAGAGTTTTAGCAAAAGCCTCTTGTTATTTTTGATCCTTGTATAATTTGACATCTGCCAGTGGTACTGCACGATGGAGCCATCAATGTTTGTAGTTTCCCAAAATGTTGCGAACATACACACACAATATGATTACCACACCCTTCCACATGCACTTTGCGGCAAGGGTAATATGAAACACAATATTCCAAATAATTATTTTACATGTTTACAAACACATTTACTAGCAATTTGTTCAGTTTCTACTCTGTCATATTCAGAGAGTATTGTGAGTAATATATTCCAGGAACTACTCTACTATTCCAGGAAGGTACTGGCTATTTCTTCGTCTCTCTTCTTAACCATGAGGTGAGCATCTCAAGCATCATTTCCTTAGCATTTTTACAGTTCCTTTCTATAGACTGAAGTGTGTTTATATTAACTCCCAGAGCTGATCCTATGAACTTCCAATCTTTACTGAATGTCTTACACACACTGAAAACCATACTATGATCTTTAGTACCTATAATTATACATCATAAACATTATTAATATAAATATTATATATAATAACTGTATACTGAGTACATAGTGACACACATGAATAAATGACTCTCTTCTATCATCAAAATAAAATGGAGATACTGAAATAAAACATATATCATAATAATGAATACATATCTTAATAATGTACAAGTATAAAAGTTAATGTATTATACTGTACTTTATGTACTAGCTCTAATTCACTAGTGGTTATATTACGTATATACATGTGTATAATGATATACAGTAATATTACTCAACACTTGATAACATGAACACTTATGTCACACTCACAATGTGTGTATCTAATAAGAACTGTACTAACCACAATTTCAGTACAGTATTGATCATAATCATATGACATCACACAGTATATTTGAGATGACAAGTACACACATATATGTGTATGTACTCTAACCAAACACATGATGAGACAAAGGTTGAAAAACAATATTGGAACCTAAAAACAAAAAAAAAAAGACTTAAAGGTTCACATGTACTTTTATCAATGTTGCTCTCATCTTGATTGGTTATAGAAAGCCACAAAAACTGGAATATTACTTTATAACTAGTACTAGTCTTGTTCCTTGTCGCTGTTCAACTTGGATTTAGACTGAGAAATGAGAAAGAAGTAACCATCAACACAGTCTTAAGTTTTTAGGAACACACCCACAATATTAACCACACACTTAGATTGTACAAGTTCACATGTACTATCATTAAAGTGGGCATGGCAGTGAAAAGGAACATCAAATGCATAACAAATTAACGAGGTTTGAACTTCAAACATTTTTCCAAAACCCTAATATAGATATACATACCCTGAATGATCCATCATCATCATTCCTACCACCAAACATATATATCCTACCATTATATAGAACACAAGCATGTCCATATCTACGAGGTGGTTCCCCTCCTCTAATAGCTATCTCTTTGTTTTTAGTCTCACGTATTACATTCACATTACTCCATGTACGAGTTGCTATTGTATGTATAAACACAATATCAGTAATATAACTATATACATGTATATGTAACAAATTAGTTGGTAAGAATGTCCTATAACTATAGCTGTTTCTACATGTATCTTTAACTATATAAATAGTAACAAAACCACAACCCAACCACTATTTATAGCAACAAAATGCCATACAACCATTAACAAGTTCATAATCTACAATATATGAGGTAATGTAATCACTATTACAAGGATACACTCATAACTACATATATAATATTATATTGATTATACTACTAAAATATAAATGGGAATACATTATCTCCATATCTATTGAGTTCAGAATAGGCCTACTGGATTAAATGGCTCATTATTAAGTACTCAAAGGTACCAATCCTCATTTAAATATATGAAATTCATTACAAATACAACTTATACATACCCAAATCTAAACAGTTAACATCTATTGGTCCAGTAGGGAAAAATGGAGTTGGCTCGCCTTCAAGTAAGTGTTTAGTTCTCTCATCTTCAGTAGCATGATATCCACCAATAGAATACATGTATCTCTTTCCTTCAGGTGATATGTAAGGTACTGTGGCATGATTGACTCTACTGGAAAATCCACTCTCTTTGTATTCAGACCAGACAAAACATTTCTTTGCTGGTTCAGGACGTCTCTTAGCTTCTTCAGCAGCCGATAAAAGTAAGGGTGGCTCTACTGGTCGTATTGATTGAAATTCTGCCATTTTGTTTTTGACACCCTATATGTCGTACATTCCTAAATCCTGTGTTATGTTGACTACGTGCCAAGTCTTCCCTTATTTGACCCCACCATACCATAACCTAAAAGAATAACAACTTGTGACTTGTGTAAGTGACAAACAAATATTCATTATCGTGCAAATGTTATAAAAATCAATACACAATGATAAAAAATTAAAAAACAGTTTAAAAAAAAATTAACTCCACAATTATAAACACAAAATCATTCAGCTATCAAAAGGAATACAAATAAAATCAAATGTCCTATTAATACTATCATTATACTAACTAAACTATACATACAATTGTATTATATACAATATAAAACCTACTAAACACACAATACTAAATATCATTATACATATATTAAGTTATATTTGTTTTAGTACATCTAGTACTTGTACTGTTTTGGGACGTTGAGTAAGATTATTATTAATACATCGTAATACGAGGGCTTTCATTGGTCTCCATTGAATACTCTGAGCTTGTCGTTCACGAGAGACGGTTGTCATTTCAGGAGGTTGATGAAGTATCACTTCCATTATTACAACTCCTAAACTATATATATCCATTGCTGGAGTGTGGTTATCAGGAATACCAGCTTCTGGTGATGCATATGCTGGATTACCAGGAATCTCTGTTTTGACACGACTCTGAAGATTAGCGGAACCAAAATCAGATAATTTACTTCTCCATCGATCATTACCTGATGGTTCCATTAGCACATTAGGACTACTAACATCACGATGAATTATTGGATGTGGTTTCCACATATGAAGATATGCTAGAGCTGATGTTATGTCACTACTAACATCTATAATTTGGGGTTGTGTCAAACGAGCCTCTTGTATCTTCTTGTATAGACTGGTAGTCATTAACTCATATAATAAGATTGGATTATTAACTCTAGTGGCTCCTAGGAACTGTACTATATTGGGATGATGTATTCTTGATGATATTTCCATCTCTCTAGTGAATACTCCAAGATTATATTCAGATATAATCACCTCATGAAGACTCTTTGCTGCTACTCTAGTACCCCTGAATACAGCAATATTCACCTTCCCATAAGCTCCACCTCCTATCTCTTGTCGTGTCATCTGTAACTCTTCTCTCCCTATTACCCAGTGAGGAGTTTCAATGTTGGAACGAAGTTTTCGATTCTCTTGCTGTAGTTGCTCATTCGTGTCTCGCAATGCTTTTATTGCTTGTTGGGAATCTTGAGAGTTTTGTTTAAGTCTCGAGATAGTTTCACGTTGACGATTATCCCTTTCTCGGAGATCTCGATTACTTTGCTGGAGTTGCTCAATCTCGATATTCTTTAAACGAAGCTATTCACGTTGATTATTATCACTTTCTCGGAGTTGTCGAAGCTGTCGATCTTTCTTCTGAATATCTCTCTGCTGCTGGTTTCTCTCTTGTTGTGTTTCTCTCCTGACATGTTCTAATTGTTGACTAACCTCTTGTCTACTCTCCTCTGATTCTCTTAGTTGATGTGTTAGTTGATCTATTTGTCTATCCTTTTCTCTTGAGTTATCACTCACTTTACTAGTAGATGATGAATCAGGTAGAGCTAATCTCAACTCCATTATCTGGTTATCTCCCCTTCCCTCTATGAGACGATCAAACAGTCGTTTCTGATACTGGTCTTTCTTACCAATGTCATTAGAATCCATGATGTTACCAACACACCACTGGTTATCTGGAGTATGGACTGTGTGTGTGTGTGTGTGTGTGTGTGTGTGTGTGTGTGTGTGTGTGTGTGTGTGTATGTGTGTGTGTGTGTAGAAATACTACAATAATTATAATCTATAATTCCACATGTAGTTGTGGTTTGATTATTGTATAGTAGATTAGTAGATCACTATATTTAACTATATACATGTATACTCAATCACATGATATTGTTACTATAGTTACTGTATAGTAGATCAAAAACACATAATTAATATAATTACTGTGTACTATATTTGTGTATGTACAAGTATACATATAAGCTATACATTGTAACCATAGTAACCAAACATTATCATATGTGTATTATATAACCAATATTAATATTACACAATGTAATAAGTAGTACTTAGTAGTAGATCCCAAAATACAGATGTATTGTTACTATGGTTACTGTAGAGTTTTATTAAATATTACATTTACAGTACTAGCTATATAATATGATATAGTGTATGTAATATATATTATAATTAGTTGTAAATAGTGTATTGTAGTTCATAATTAGTTGTAATTCATAACTAAATGATTGTTACTATGGCTACTATATAGTATCTAATATTATATATTATAATAATTATCATACCTAATTCAACAATCATTGTAATGTATGGATCAGTGACTGGAACATCATCTCTCATACCTCCAGTCACCACAACCCATATATGATGTTTGGATATATAGAATGTGGAGAGGGAATGTGTATATCTTTTAGTGACTGATTCTGGAAGATCAATCTGAAGAGATGAATAAATTAATATAAACAATATGAATTGTAATATTATATAAAGAGGAAAGATCATTTTCAAAAACGAAAAGATAAGTTAATTAAAAGTTATTATTTAACACACATACTTTAATCTATTTATATCCAATTATTAAAACAAATGAATCATGATTACATGTTGTGTGTTGATAATGTTATGTGGTATATTCTATTTTAATTAAATGTGTGGTAGTTTCATGATACTAGATGTACTCTTTTAAAATTACTTTTAGTTATGAGATAATGACAACAGTTAATTCTACATTATCATAATTATTATGTATATTACCTGAAACCATTTCACACTAGATAAATTAAGAATCCAACAGTCAGTGAGTGGTTCATTATTCTCGTCTAGTCCACCCAATACAAGTAAGTGAAATGTATCTTGTTTATTAGATGATATAGTTTTGATGATAGTACTGGCATGGAAAGACCTACCCTTAGGCCATTTCATTCTAGCATCACCTGGTTTGACTACTTTCTGAAAATCCTATGCAGAAACAACTATATGAATAATTGCAATTATGAAAATAATTACGAAAATAGTTACGACAATATTACTATATAACAATTATATATTTTAATAATTCTGATTATAATGTATATACATGTATGATATGAGACCAAAGAGGATAGTGAAAAGCTGATATTCACTATGGATTAAACACAGGATCACTGGATTTAGTCACCAGTTGATATATCACTCAACTACAACAACCAAACAACTATCAGCTTTATCACAATACTCTATATGTACTCAATATATTCATTATATTACTAACACATTATATAATATTAACATGTACTAATGAAATCAGTTACCACATTGATTATAATGATAACTATCACTTGTCATTAATAATGAATGAATTATAATAACTACATTATTAATATTATAATACAACTCACTATTGTATCTTGTGAATATGTTAATAGGAATACATCATCAACAGGATGTACACCAGTCTCATCAATAGTAGTACCTCCAAACATTACACCTCTGTTACTAGGAAGTGTGTGGAGAGTGAATCCGGCACATGGTGGTGGACGAGTACCTGTTATGATAGGTACTATCCATTGACCTGAAGAAAATACATGATATCATTATGATGTAATATATAATATGAGTCATGTAATACCTGGTGATGAGGATACACACATGAAGTGTATCTCATTTGTGAGGCAACGATTTGGGTTGTCAGGATCAGGAGCATATTGAGAATGGGAGTGTGTAGTGACTGGTGTTGGTCCATATCCTCCCACAAGTAATAACTTATCTTTTCCATTTATATTGAATGATATCATTCCACAGTTACTCTTTCTCATTGGTACATTATCAGGAGTACTGTTAACAATTTCTCGCCACTTATTAGTAATAGTGTTGAGTTCATACAAGTTGTTATGATAGCAATCATCAGCTTTACAGGTTCCTCCAAAGTAGTAGATAGAGTTTCTTATGTGAGTACAAGCATAGTTCATCACTCCTGAAGGTGGAGTACCAGTAGTGGATTTCCTCTTCCATTCGGATGTAGGTAGATGAAATGTATCCACAGATGATGTAAATTTCCTCTTCTCTTCATTGTCATGTACTAGAGGAAGGCCAGCCTGTAATCCTCCCCATACATACAAGTTATCTCTAATGACAATACTGGAGTGGAAAGCTCTCTTTTCCAACGTATATTGACCTGATAATAAATAATCAATACATGATTATAATAACATGACAAGTAACACACATATTTATAAACCAGTAGCTACTTGTTTATTAATAACTAACTAATAATTATCATATGTGATAATATTAATAACTTATTTATCTGATATAGTCTATCATGTATGTAAATAGATATAAACAGATATATAATTCACTTACCAGTAGCCATTGAGAGACGAATAAAGACTTGAGGAGAGTAGTGAGGATCACCCTGATGAGTTCTGCACTAGCACTGGTTGCTAAGACATCACATGATGTCATGTGATCATTTATGAATGTAATTAAATTTATAATTATAATAAAGAACAATTGTTGTTATAAATTACAATTATTACTGTATTCATAATAATTATATCATTATCAGACAACAATAATAAAAACATAAAAATGAAAGTTGAGAAGATGTAGGGACGTCAAAACCCAAAAAGCATGTGAACAAGGTTGAGAGGCTAACATAGGACCCAAAATTAAACAAACCACTTCCATATATCCCTAATAAGTACTTACACCACTATAAAGCAAAATACAAAGAGTTGTACTTATAACTTTATAACCAAAGAATTTTAGCAAAAGCCTCTTGTTATTTTTGATCCCGCTTTATGTAATTTGACGCCTGCCAGTAGTGCTGCACGTTGGAGTCACCAATATTTGTTTTGTGAACATGCACACACACACAGACAGACACAATATGATTACCATATACCCTTCCACCTACACTTTGCAGTGAGGGTAATATGAAACACAATATTCCTAATAATTATTATTTTACATGTTTACAAACACATTTACTAGCAATTTGTTCAGTTTCTATTCTGTCATATTCAGAGAGTATTATGAGTAATATATTCCAGGAAGGTACTGGCTGTTCCTTCATCTCCCTTCTCAACCATGAGGTAAGCATCTCAAGTATCATTTCCTTATTATTTTTACAGTTCTTTTCTATAGATTGAAGTGTGTTTATATGAACTCCCAGAGCTGATCCTATGAACTTCCAATCTTTACTGAATGTCTTACACACACTGAAAACCACACTATGATCTTTAGTACCTATAATTGTACATTATTAATATGAATATTATATTTAATAAGTATATACTGAGTACATAGTGACACACATGAATAAATGACACTCTTATATCATCAAAATAAAATGGAGATACTGAAATAAAACACATCATAATAATGAATACATATCTTAATAATGTACAAGTATAAACTTAATGTATTATACTGTACTTTATGTACTAGCCCCAATTCACTAGTGGTTATATTACATATATACATGTGTATAATGATATACAGTACTATTACTTAACACATGATAACATGTACACTTATGTCACACTCACAATGTGTGTATCTAATATGAACTGTACTAACCACAATTTCAGTACTACATTGATTATAATCATATGACATCACACAGTATATTATAGATGACAAGTACACACATATATGTGTATGTACTCTAACTAAACACATCATGAGACAAAGGACAATATTCGAACCTAAAAACAACAAAAAAAAAGGCTCACATGTACTTTTATCAATGTTTCTCTCACCTTGAGTGGCTATAGAAAGCCTCCACAACTGGATTATTACTTTATAACTAGTATTGGTCTTGTTCCTGTTGCTGTTCAACTTCGATTTAGACTGAGAAATGAGAAAGAAGCAACCATCAACACAATCTTAAGGCACATTATTAACCACACACTTTAGATTGTACAAGTTCATATGTACTATCATTAAAGTGAGCATGGCAGTGAATAGGAACATCAAATGCATAGCAAATTAACATGGTTTGAACTTCAAACACTTTTCCAAAGCCCTAATATAGATATCCTACCCTTAATGATCCATCATCATCATTTCTACCACCAAACATGTATATCCTACCATTATATAGAACACAAGCATGTCCATATCTACGAGGTGGTTCCCCTCCTCTGATAGCTATCTCTTTGTTTTTAGTCTCACATATAACACTGATTCACATTACTCCATGTACGAGTTGCTATTGTATGTATAAACACAATATCACTAATATAACTATATACATGTATATGTAACAAATTAGTAGGTAAGAATATTCTTAATAACTATAACTGTTTATGTAGCTTTCACTACTATAAATAGTAACAAAACCACAACTTCTTTAGCAGCTGATAAAAGTAAGGGTCAGGGCCGGGTGAAAATCTGTCGCTTTTTCGCCAAATTTGGGGACAAACAAAGTCTCTTGGTGACAAGAAGGCCTGATTTTGGCACCAAAGTGAACTTCAAAAGTATCAAAGTCATAGGATATGTGCATGCACAGTAGATAGAAATGCCATTCTCCCATTCATGATGGCACAAACTATCTTTTCTTCATAAAATGGCTTGTTCTAGCTCAGCTACTTCTCCAACACAATCAACTGATAATAATAGTGTTGATGAAATGTAAGTTCTGGACAGCTGTTTCATTTACTTTTAATTTCATTTTTATAAACGCTTTTTTCTTTCAACGATACACTATAATTCTAAAAACATGTTAGTTAATTTATCATCACAGTAGTGGCACCAGAGTTGTAGATGGTGCCATTTAATGGCTCCATCTCTTTGTTTAGTTGAACACCCCTGGTAAGGGTGGTTCTACTGGAGGAGGTCGTATTAGTTGATCTAAACGAAGAAGAAATATTTGAAATTCTGCTGTTTTGTTTTGACACGCCCATACATCTTATATTCCCGTGTTACGTTGACCACATGTTCTCAAGTACTATCTTCAATCAACTATAAACATTAAACAAAATAGCCACTAACATTATAAAAACTAAAACTATTCAATTATTGGCAAAATATTAGGAATTTGTAGCTAGCAAAAAAAATTATGTAACAATATTACAATGAAAAAGGAGTGAAATCATCAAAGCCTATGTATTTGTCATATGTGTCTTGCTCTTCTAAATACTTGGTAATTTTTTTAGCCACATCTCTTCTTCGACATGCCTCCAGTGCTTTTATAATGACCTCCCAAGTGACATCTGATGTTTCATTACCAATCCACTCGATTAGCACTTTCTCCAGTTTTATTTCATTATTGAGGCTTTCTCTCCTTAAACCTTCACGAAAATTCATTCCAACATTTAACTGTCCGCCTAGAACATGCCAGTCAGCTGACATGTTCTGCCTAACTAAGTGAAAAACATCTTTAGACTCTGGTGGCTTCTTTAGCAGATCATGGAAACATTTTCTACGTTCAATATTTTGGGAGTTTTGTTCAAGTTTCAAGATAGTTTCCTTTTGATAATTGTCACTTTTTTGGAGTTCTTGAGTACTTTCCTTGACTCGTCGAATCTCAACTTCCTGAAGATGAAGCAGTCGATCTTTCTCCTGAATATCTCTCTGCTGCTGGTTTCTCTCTTGTTGTGCTTCTCTCCTGACATGTTCTAATCGTCGACTAACCTCTTGTCTACTCTCCTCTGATTCTCTTAGTTGATGTGTTAGTTCATCTATTTGTCTATCCTTTTCTCTTGAGTTATCACTCACTCTACTAGTCGATGATGAATCGGGTAGAGCTAATCTCATCTCTATTATCTGGTTATCTCCCCTCCCCTCTATGAGACGATCAAACAGTCGTTTCTGATACTGGTCTTTCTTACCAATGTCATTAGAATCCATGATGTTACCAACGGACCACTGGTTATCTGGAGTATGGACTGTGTGTGTGTGTGTGTGTGTAGAAATACTACAATAACTATAATCTACAATTCTACATATAGTTGTGGTTTGATTATTGTTTATATTGTATAGTAGATTAATAGATCACTATATTTAACTATATACATGTATACACAATCACATGATATTGTTACTATATAGTAGATCAAAAAAACATAATTATATAATTACCATGTATTATATTTGTGTATGTAGGAGTATACATATAAGCTATTCACTGTAACCATAGTAACCATACATTATCATATGTGTATATAACCAATATTAATATTACACAATGTAATAAGTAGTACTTATTAGTAGATCCCAAAATACAGATGTATTGTTACTATGGTTACTGTAGAGTATTATTAAATATTACATATACAGTACTAGCTATATAATATGATATAGTGTATGTAATATATATTATAATTAGTTGTATATAGTGTATTGTAGTTCATAATTAGTTGTAATTCATAACTAAATGATTGTTACTATGGTTACTATATAGTATCTAATATTATATATTATAATAATTATCATACCTAATTCAACAATCATTGTAATGTATGGATCAGTGACTAGAACATCATCATCATCATCATCATCATCATCATCATCATCATCATCATCATCATCATCATCATCATTGTCATCATCATCATCATCGTCATCATCATCATCACTATCATCATCATCTATCAATCCTCCAGTCACCACAAGCCATACACATTGTTTGGATATATAGAATGTGGAGAGGGAATGGCTACCTCTCTTAGTGACTGATTCTGGAAGATCAATCTGAAGAGATGAATATATTAATATAAACAATATGAATTGTAATATATATAAGGGAAAAGATCATTTTCTAATATAAAAACTAATGAATCATGATTACATGTTTCTGTGTTGATAATGTTATGTTGTATATTCTATTTTATAGGGATGTGCGATACAACTAAATAATAGTATTGCGTATCGCTGCCAAAAATATCACGATTTGATACCGTATCACGATATTTGAAATAATACTGAAACACTTATAAAATGTAAATAAATGTCCTTATTTGGTTGTATTTGTCAAGAAATGGTAAAAGAAATCAATGAAAGTTATACACACTAGCTTGTTATGATTGCTTTTAGGTATCAAATTAGACAAATTAGAAAAACCATGTTTACTAAACTGTCCATTCCAGTGTATCGATACACCCAAAAGCTAATATTGTATCACGATATTCAACGAAAATATCGATATTTCGATATATCGATACGTATCGCACATCACTACTATTTTAATTAAATGTGTGCTAGTTTCATGATACTAGATGTACTCTTTTAAAATTACTTTTAGTTATGAGATAATGACAACAGTTAATTCTACATTATCATAATTATTATGTATATTACCTGAAACCATTTCACACTAGATAAATTAAGAATCCAACAGTCAGTGAGTGTTTCAAAATTCTCATCTCGACCACCCAATACAAGTAAGTGAAATGTATCTTCTTTATTTGATGATATAGTTTTGATGATAGTACTGGCATGGTACCTTCTACCCTTAGGCCATTGCCCTCTAGTGTCACCTGGTTTGACTACTTTCTGAAAATCCTATACAGAAACAATTATATGAATAATTGCAATTATGAAAATTATTACGAAAATATTATTATATAACAACTATATCTTTTAATAATTTTGATTATAATGTATATACATGTATGATATGAGACTAAAGAGGATAGTGAAAAGCTGATATTCACTATGGATTAAACACAGGATCACTGGATTTAGTCACCAGTTGATATATCACTCAACTACAACAACCAAACAACTATCAGCTTTATCACAATACTCTATATGTACTCAATATATTCATTATATTACTAACACATTATATAATATTAACATGTACTAATGAAATCAGTTACCACATTGAGTATAATGATAACTATCACTTGTCATTAATAATGAATGAATTATGATAACTACATTATTAATATTATAATACAACTCACTATTGTATCTTGTGAATATGTTAATAGGAATACATCATCAACACGATGTTCACCAGTCTCATCAATAGTAACCCCTCCAAACATCACACTTCTGTTGCCAGGAAGTGTGTGGAGAGTGAAAAAGCCACATGGTGGTGGACGAGTACCTGTTATGACAGGTACTATCCATTGACCTGAAGAAAATACATGATATCATTATGATGTAATATATAATATGAGTCATGTAATACCTGGTGATGAGGATACACACATGAGGTGTATCTCATTTGTGTAGCAATAATTTGGGTCGTTAGGATTAGTAACATATTGAGAATGGGAGTGTGTAGTGACTGGTGTTGGTCCATATCCTCCCACAAATAATAACTTATCTTTTCCATTTATATTGAATGATATCATTCCACAGTTACTCTTTCTCATTGGTACATTATCAGGAGTACTGTTAACAATTTCTCCCCACTTATTAGTAATAGTGTTGAGTTCATACAAGTTGTTATGATAGCAATCATCAAATTTACAGCTTCCTCCAAAGTAGTAGATAGTGTCCCCTATGTGAGTACAAGCATAATCCAACACTCCTGAAGGTGGAGTACCAGTAGTGAATTTCCTCTCCCATTTGGATGTAGGTAGATGGAATGTATCCACAGATGATGTAAATTTCCTCTTCTCTTCATTGTCATGTACATCAGGAAGGCCAGTCTGCTCTCCTCCCCATACATACAAGTTATCTCTAATGACAATACTGGAGTGGCAAGCTCTCTCTTTGAACTTATATTGACCTGATAATAAATAATTAATACATGATTATAATAACATGACAAGTAACACACATATTTATAAACCAGTAGCTACTTGTTTATTAATAACTAACTAATAATTATCATATGTGATAATATTAATAACTTATTTATCTGATATAGTCTATCATGTATGTAAATAGATATAAATAGATATATAATTCACTTACCAGTAGCCATTGAGAGACGAATAAAGACTTGAGGAGAGTAGTGAGGATCACCCTGATGAGTTCTGCACTAGTTCTGGTTGCTGAGACATCACATGATGTCATGTGATCATTTATGAATTTATTATAAACAGAATTATTATTGTAAATTACAATTATTACTGTATTCATAATAATTATAATAATTAACACATAATTATATCATTATCAGACAACAATAATAAAAACATAAAAATGAAACTTGAGAAGATGTAGGGACGTCAAAACCCAAAAAGCATGTGAACAAGGTTGAGAGGCTAACATAGGATCTAAAATTAAACAAACCACTTCCATATAACCGTACATAAGTACTTACACCACTATAAAGCAAAATACAAAGAGCTGTACTTATAACTTTATAACCAAAGAGTTTTAGCAAAAGCCTCTTGCTATTTTTGATCCCGCTTTATGTAATTTGACGCCTACCAGTAGTGCTGCACGTTGGAGTCACCAATATTTGTTTTGTGAACACGCACACACACACACACAGACAGACACAATATGATTACCATATACCCTTCCACCTACACTTTGCAGTGAGGGTAATATGAAACACAATCTTCCTAATAATTATTATTTTACATGTTTACAAACACATTTACTAGCAATTTGTTCAGTTTCTATTCTGTCATATTCAGAGAGTATTGTGAGTAATATATTCCAGGAAGGTACTGGCTGTTCCTTCGACTCTCTTCTTAACCATGAGGCGAGCATCTCAAGTATCATTTCCTTATTATTTTTACAGTTCTTTTCTATAGATTGAAGTGCGTTTATATTAACTCCCAGAGCTGATCCTATGAACTTCCAATCTTTACTGAATGTCTTACACACACTGAAAACCACACTATGATCTTTAGTACCTATAATTATACATTATTAATATAAATATTATATTTAATAACTATATACTGAGTACATCGTGACACACATGAATAAATGACTCTCTTATATCATCAAAATAAAATGGAGATACTGAAATAAAACATACATCATAATAATGAATACATATCTTAATAATGTACAAGTATAAACTTAATGTATTATACTGTACTTTATGTACTAGCCCCAATTCACTAGTGGTTATATTACATATATACATGTGTATAATGATATACAGTACTATTACTTAACACATGATAACATGTACACTTATGTCACACTCACAATGTGTGTATCTAATATGAACTGTACTAACCATAATTTCAATACAACATTGATTATAATCATATGACATCACACAGTATATTATGGATGATAACTACACACATATATGTGTATGTACTCTAACTAAACACATCATGAGACAAAGGACAATATTTGAACCTAAAAACAACAACAAAAAAAAGATTTGAAGGCTCACATGTACTTTTATCAATGTTTCTCTCACCTTGAGTGGCTATAGAAAGCCTCCACAACTGGATTATTACTTTATAACTAGTATTGGTCTTGTTCCTGTTGCTGTTCAACTTCGATTTAGACTGAGAAATGAGAAAGAAGCAACCATCAACACAATCTTAAGGCACATTATTAACCACACACTTAGATTGTACAAGTTCATATGTACTATCATTAAAGTGAGCATGGCAGTGAATAGGAACATCAAATGCATAGCAAATTAACAAGGTTTGAACTTCAAACACTTTTCCAAAGCCCTAATATAGATATCCTACCCTTAATGATCCATCATCATCATTTCTACCACCAAACATGTATATCCTACCATTATATAGAACACAAGCATGTCCATATCTACGAGGTGGTTCCCCTCCTCTTATAGCTATCTCTTTGTTTTTAGTCTCACATATAACACTGATTCACATTACTCCATGTACGAGTTGCTATTGTATGTATAAACACAATATCACTAATATAACTATATGCATGTATATGTAACAAATTAGTAGGTAAGAATATCCTTAATAACTATAACTGTTTATGTAGCTTTCACTACTATAAATAGTAACAAAACCACAACTTCTTTAGCAGCTGATAAAAGTAAGGGTCAGGGCCGGGTGAAAATCTGTCGCTTTTTCGCCAAATTTGGGGACAAACAAAGTCTCTTGGTGACAAGAAGGCCTGATTTTGGCACCAAAGTGAACTTCAAAAGTATCAAAGTCATAGGATATGTGCATGCGCAGTAGATAGAAATGCCATTCTGCCCATTCATGATGGCACAAACTATCTTTTCTTCATAAAATGGCTTGTTCTAGCTCAGCTACTTCTCCAACACAATCAACTGATAATAATAGTGTTGATGAAATGTAAGTTCTGGACAGCTGTTTCATTTACTTTTAATTTCATTTTTATAAACGCTTTTTTCTTTCAACGATACACTATAATTCTAAAAACATGTTAGTTAATTTATCATCACAGTAGTGGCACCAGAGTTGTAGATGGTGCCATTTAATGGCTCCATCTCTTTGTTTAGTTGAACACCCCTGGTAAGGGTGGTTCTACTGGAGGAGGTCGTATTGGTTGATCTAAACGAAGAAGAAATATTTGAAATTCTGCTGTTTTGTTTTGACACGCCCATACATCTTATATTCCCGTGTTACGTTGACCACATGTTCTCAAGTACTATCTTCAATCAACTATAAACATTAAACAAAATAGCCACTAACATTATAAAAACTAAAACTATTCAATTATTGGCAAAATATTAGGAATTTGTAGCTAGCAAAAAAAATTATGTAACAATATTACAATGAAAAAGGAGTGAAATCATCAAAGCCTATGTATTTGTCATATGTGTCTTGCTCTTCTAAATACTTGGTAATTTTTTTAGCCACATCTTTTCTTCGACATGCCTCCAGTGCTTTTATAATGACCTCCCAAGTGACATCTGATGTTTCATTACCAATCCACTCGATTAGCACTTTCTCCAGTTTTATTTCATTATTGAGGCTTTCTCTCCTTAAACCTTCACGAAAATTCATTCCAACATTTAACTGTCCGCCTAGAACATGCCAGTCAGCTGACATGTTCTGCCTAACTAAGTGAAAAACATCTTTAGACTCTGGTGGCTTCTTTAGCAGATCATGGAAACATTTTCTACATTCAATATTTTGGGAGTTTTGTTCAAGTTTCAAGATAGTTTCCTTTTGATAATTGTCACTTTTTTGGAGTTCTTGAGTACTTTCCTTGACTCGTCGAATCTCAACTTCCTGAAGATGAAGCAGTCGATCTTTCTCCTGAATATCTCTCTGCTGCTGGTTTCTCTCTTGTTGTGCTTCTCTCCTGACATGTTCTAATCGTCGACTAACCTCTTGTCTACTCTCCTCTGATTCTCTTAGTTGATGTGTTAGTTCATCTATTTGTCTATCCTTTTCTCTTGAGTTATCACTCACTCTACTAGTAGATGATGAATCAGGTAGAGCTAATCTCATCTCCATTATCTGGTTATCTCCCCTCCCCTCTATGAGACGATCAAACAGTCGTTTCTGATACTGGTCTTTCTTACCAATGTCATTAGAATCCATGATGTTACCAACAGACCACTGGTTATCTGGAATATTGACTGTGTGTGTGTGTGTGTGTGTGTGTGTGTGTGTGCGTGTGTGTGTGTGTGTGTGTGCGTGTGTGTGTGTGTGTAGAAATATTACAATAATTATAGTGTATGTAATATATAGTTGTATATAGTGTATTGTAGTTCGTAATTCATAACTAAATGATTGTTACTATGGTTACTACATAGTATCTTATATTATATATTATAATAATTATCATACCTAATTCAACAATCATTGTAATGCATGGATCAGTGACTTGAACACCACCATCTCTCCATCCTCCAGTCACCAAAATCCATATATAATGTTTGGATATATAGAATGTGGAGAGGGAATGTGCATATCTCTTAGTGACTGATTCTGGAAGATCAATCTGAAGAGATGAATAAATTAATATAAACAATATGAATTATAATATTATATAAAGAGGAAAGATCATTTTGAAAAACGAAGAGATAAGTTAATTAAAAGTTATTATTTAACACACATACTTTAATCTATTTATATCCAATTATTAAAACAAATGAATCATGATTACATGTTGTGTGTTGATAATGTTATGTGGTATATTCTATTTTAATTAAATGTGTGCTAGTTTCATGATACTAGATGTACTCTTTTAAAATTACTTTTAGTTATGAGATAATGACAACAGTTAATTCTACATTATCATAATTATTATGTATATTACCTGAAACCATTTCACACTAGATAAATTAAGAATCCAACAGTCAGTGAGTAGTTTCATATTCTCATCTCGACCACCCAATACAAGTAAGTGAAATGTATCTTCTTTATTTGATGATATAGTTTTGATGATACTACTGGCATGGTACCTTCTACCATTAGGCCATTTCACTCTAGTGTCACCTGGTTTGACTACTTTCTGAAAATCCTATACAGAAACAATTATATGAATAATTGCAATTATGAAAATAATTATGAAAATATTATTATATAACAATTATATCTTTTAATAATTCTGATTATAATGTATATACATGTATGATATGAGACTGAAGAGGATAGTGAAAAGCTGATATTCACTATGGATTAAACACAGGATCATTGGATTTAGTCACCAGTTGATATATCACTCAACTACAACAACCAAACAACTATCAGCTTTATCACAATACTCTATATGTACTGAATATATTCATTATATTACTAACACATTATATAATATTAACATGTACTAATGAAATCAGTTACCACATTGAGTATAATGATAACTATCACTTGTCATTAATAATGAATGAATTATGATAACTACATTATTAATATTATAATACAACTCACTATTGTATCTTGTGAATATGTTAATAGGAATACATCATCAACACGATGTTCACCAGTCTCATCAATAGTAACCCCTCCAAACATTACACTTCTGTTGCCAGGAAGTGTGTGGAGAGTGAAAAAGCCACATGGTGGTGGACGAGTACCTGTTATGACAGGTACTATCCATTGACCTGAAGAAAATACATGACATCATTATGATGTAATATATAATATGAGTCATGTAATACCTGGTGATGAGGATACACACATGAGGTGTACCTCATTTGTGAAGCAACGATTTGGTTTCTTAGGGCGAGGAACATATTGAGAATGGGAGTGTGTAGTGACTGGTATTGGTCCTAATCCTCCCACAAGTAATAACTTATCTTTTCCATTTATATTGAATGATATCATTCCACAGTTACTCTTTCTCATTGGTACATTATCAGGAGTACTGTTAACAATTTCTCGCCACTTATTAGTAATAGTGTTGAGTTCATACAAGTTGTTATGATAACAATCATCAACTTTACATCTTCCTCCGAAGTAGTAGATAGTGTTTCTTATGTGAGTACAAGTACAGTGGAACACTCCTGAGGGAGGAGTATCAGTAGTGGATTTACTCTTCCATTCGGATGTAGGTAGATGGAATATATCAACAAATGACGTAAATTTCCTCTTCCCTTCATTGTCATGTACTTGAGGAAGGCCAGCCTGTAATCCTCCCCATACATACAAGTTATCTCTAATGACAATACTGGAGTGGAAAGCTCTCTTTTCCAACGTATATTGAGCTGATAATAAATAATCAATACATTATTATAATAACATGACAAGTAACACACATATTTATAAACCAGTAGCTACTTGTTTATTAATAACTAACTAATAATTATCATATGTGATAATATTAATAACTTATTTATCTGATATAGTCTATCATGTATGTAACAAGATATAAACAGATATATAATTCACTTACTAGTAGCCATTGAGAGACGATTAAAGACTTGAGGAGGGTAGTGAGCCCCAGCCTGATGAGTTCTGCACTAGTACTGATTGCTAAGACATCACATGATGTCATGTGATCATTTATGAATGTAATTAAATTTATAATAATTGTAATATGACACACAATATTCATTTTACATGTTTACAAACACATTTTCTAGCAATTTGTTCAGTTTTTACTCCGTCATATTCAGAGAGTGTTGTGAGTAATATATTCCAGGAAGATACTGGCTGTTCCTTCGACTCTCTTCTTAACTATGAGGCAAGCATCTCAAGCATCATTCCCTTAACATCATCACAATCCTTCTGTATATTATCCAGTGTGGGCTTCTTGATTCCTAATTCTAATCCTATGAACTTCCAATCTTTACTGAAATGTTTACAAGTCCTAAAAACAGCACTAAGACCCTCAATACCTGTAATATAATATTCATTAGTTAATAATACTATTATATAAATATTTAATATATATACCTAGTACATGATCACACACATAATCAAATGGACCAGTCCCTGTATTATCAGGTAATAAAGATCCTGTAATGTAAAATACATAACATTATGATATTATTATAATACACTTTAGATTTGTATTACATTAATAGAATATAAGATGTTGTTAAAGAGCCACAACTACTAAACATTTAACCATAATTTTAGTTGTATACACAATCTGTATACTTATACATATTATATGTGTTAGTATCAGTGAGTATGTATAAATATTACTTATTGTATAGTTCATGAAATCATCAAAGGCACCGCCATTGTGATAATACTCATAGAGGCCAGACTGTGGAACTACAAGCTCCAGTCAGTGTTCTATCACATATAGAGCACTGCATCTTTCCATACAAACCCAATGTGAAGTAGTGTACTATCACATTTAGAGCACTCATTCATTAAAGTGTGAAATACTAATTAAGAGAGTCAAAAAAAAAACCCCAAGATCAGTCTGACAAAAAGTTCTATAGTATCAACAGAAATTGTAGATACAATTCTTCAACTGCCTTTAAAATATGGGAACTTTGGACCTCACATCACCTGCACAAGTCAGTAAAGACACCATTAGAAGAGCTCACACGTTTTGTAACTGCCTTCTCCTGAGAATGAGTAGTATTTTCATAAGCCCTTAACCCTGCCAAACCTCTATGCCCAGTCTTTTCAGGGACATTATTTAAAAACATTCTACTAGTTGCAGTAGCCCATAATGAACGATTAGTGTATTTTGTTCCATTGCTATGAACTATCCTCAACAACCCACACAAAAGAGCATATATACTTTTTGGAGGATATAGCTTTCCAGATGCCTGTCGTGTTTCCATTACATAGCGACACAGCCACTTGCATAGCAATTTCTCATCCGAGCAAATCAGTAAATTAAACAGGAACAGGCTCTTCAGGTGATTTCTGAGTTCTAGCCTTGGCCCACTCGGCAAAATTATTGGCAGCCCATTTGTTATTGCATTTAGTATTATCAGGAACAACACCTTGAGCAGCTATTTCCATTTCTTCTGGACTGACAGCCCTGTATACTTGAACACACTTACTGTTATGTATTACTAGGTACAACACCTTCAGCTGCCTTTAAAAACTCTTCCTCCTATGTAGGTTATGAAAATCAATCAGTTGAGTCCTGGAGAGGAAACTTTACAGAGCAATGGAAAGACATGACGGTTTGCGTTTCTTTCTACGTGTTCTTCTAGACACATAGATTAAACAAAAACCAACTACACTATAGCATGAGCAACTGAATATATAAGCAACACAAGAGAACCGTTAGAGCAACTGCTCTAGTCCATTGAGTACCATTGATACACCCAAGCATCAGTTAAAGCACATGCTTACTTCATACATTATGGAAATTACATCACTCAAGGTGTGGTCTCGACAAGCATACACTACTCACTTCACTCATGCTGTATGCTTGTCTTGACCACACCTCTTGTGCTGTGATTTCCATAATGCACTCAAAGGGGTACTTTAACTATTACATACAATTTATATATAGAGTGTTTCAAGCAATAGCTATTAAAGGATCCAATTCACAGGTTGTTATATATGTAGATGTATTATATTACATGTACTCATAATATATACATGTGTATTATATAAACATAAATAGTAAAATAATGCATCTACTTATAAAAACAGGTAAGTTCACATGTAAATATGCATGTAAGAATCACTAACCTCCACCATGAATTACTGTATTATATGCATCATTATAATTATATGTCTACTACGTTGTTGATGAGTTGCAGAAATTTATCAAGAGGTAATTTTTATGTTGACTAAATAGTATTTAGTACATACAGTAACAATACAATCTGGAGGAATAGGAACACCATCACTTCTAACAAATTTCTCCACGTTTTGTTTAAGTATTGTAATGAATATAAATGAGTATGATATAGCTTGATCACATAATCATAAAAGTGAATTTCAAAAGGTGTCCGAGTTCAATATTGTGGAATGTGGATGTTACTATATTGTAAATATTAACTGATATTATAATCCTCATAAATTATGGTTACTTTCAAAATAATTATTAATAGTATGTAAAAGACGATTATGCATCAGTAAGTTTTATACTGATTTAATAAACCTTGCAGTCAGTTGCATAAATTCAGCAGAAGCTTTTACCTCAGTGAAATACCTATACTTATAATGGTTTGTTTAAAAATCTTCAATTTTATTTCTGAATTGCGGTGTGTTTTATGAACTCCACATTTTGTTAATATGCAATACAATAACTTATAGCACTTCAAACGCAACTTGCTAGAGAATAATAATTTTACTTTCCACAGAGTTTAATGTATAATAAAAATTATAAGTTTTTAGCATTCTGCATAATCATTTTCTTAACCAATTTTGCAAGTATATTAATCTCTATAACAATTAATGGTTTATGGTAACCACTGTACATTTCAGCACCTAAAAGAATCATATATTTTCCCACACACCATATATTATTGTTGCTTGTTATATATAAAGAGGATATCAAGTGCTATATAGTATCACAGTAGGATGTATTGGAATAGACTGCATTAAAGGTATAAATGGATTCATTATCGCACCATTCAGTTACTCACCTATATGTAAATGCACTCAGTGTCAAGCTGTTAATTTCAAAGAAGAGGTAAGTACTCTCTATACACCTACATGTATATATCAAGTCAACAAGCAATTACACTGTGCAAGTCCTTTCTTTATCTATAGTAGTACCATATAAAAATCCTTCACAAGGTTTCAAGATACTAATATGATGTTTCGTTTCAAGCTCATATTTCTGGAAACTTGAACTTGTATAATTATATACATACTGTATGAACAGTTGTAATAATAAAAACTCACAGAGTTGATGGATGATATAATCGTTTTATCAGTGAACATTGTAACTTGGAACAAGCTAACAGTAGACTTCAAATCATACAAGAATCAAAATAGATATCTTTCAGTCAAAATGTTATGGCAATTTGTATAACTATTTTCCAATTTTGAAGACATCTGCACTTTCTAGCACTGTTTCATGGATGACTCGATACATGAAACCATGTTTGATACGTGAAACTTTTACTGCCCTGCTTACAAGTGTAAAGCCTGGTTCACAATATGACGCAAGCTTTGCGTTGCATTGCGTGTGTTGAATTGTGAAAATGATGCGCTTATTTTAATGCCGTCAGACGTAACGTAACGCAAGAATAGGATCTGATTCTATCTTGCGTCAGCTGTGTTGCGTTTGACCAATCAGTTTTTAGAATTTTATCACAACGCAACTGACGCTTGCGTCATCTTGTGAACCAGGCTTAAGTCATAATGCACTATCACACCTATGTCAGGCTCTGTACTGCAGGCTCTGCACTGGGTGCTATCATTAACCCTCTTCTGTGCAAGTGAAGCAGTACTTATTTTGCATACTCATGTATTTGTCTATTGATTGCTAAATTTCCAGCTAACTGGTGAACATTGGAACTTCCCATGAGGTACCAGCATTCTCAAATCTTCCAGGATTCAAATAAAATCTACAACGTATGATAATAATAACTCATGGTAACATGGTTAACCATTTCACAAATTTCTGGTAGCAAACAAGTACATGGAAACACAATTCATCTTCCTTTAAGGCTATCACTGTTGAAGCACTACTTGAAATAAAGTATTATTCAAGTACATAGCAGGTTGCTACAACATCAAGTACTGGCTCCAAGCATATACTAACATAACAGTGACTTTCTATAATTTCTCAGTAGCTCCACCTATGTCATGTATGCATGTAATTGAAGCTACAAAACTGATTTGTAGATAATGATGAATCATGCTTAGCTCTTGCTTACACTATGACTCATGTAGCACTACAGACTATAAGTCATATCACACAAAATATAATTATATATATATATATATATATATATATGATTGTCTGCAATTGTTTTCTGTGGGAATGCTACATGTAATCACATTTCATACTTGTGGGTTTTGCACTGTGAGTACATTCATTTATTGATTATAAAATTATTTTATGTATTTCACCTTGTCTCACATTGATGTTGATTACTGAAGTCCTTCTGGCATACTGTGCATATAATAAATTATATATATATACATACATATATATGTTATAGATAAAGTACAGTATATTGAATATACACGAGGCAGTTATTAATTAGAAGCCGAGGCGGAGCCGAGGCTTCTAATTTTAATAACTGCCGAGTGTATATTCAATATACCGTACGCTCTGTACTTTATGTGGTTTGTACTATAGTACATGTGGGTGTATCAGTAACTGCGCATGCTCGTCTAACACGAGTCAATTCACAGTGTACCGGTACCATGGATAAAGAGAATCTTCCTCCATCTCAGCAAAAGCTAGTAGAAAAAGACCAACCACCATCAAAAAAGGCAAAGCTAAGTCTCTCTTTGAAAAAGAAAAGGTTTGGTGATTCTGTATCAAGTGAACTGGTCACATTAACGACACCACATGTTCCTAAGAACACTGCCAAGAACACTGAATGGGCCATAAGGAATTTCATGGAATGGAGGCAACAAAGGGAGAAGGATTATCCAGAAGAAAGGTGCAGACCGGATATTTTTGATAGTACTCCTTGGAATGTCGCAGAGCTCAATCACTGGCTATGCCTTTACGTGTTAGAAACACGACGGACAGATGGAAAAAGGTATCCAATTTCAACAGTTTACCAGCTGCTGACTGGGATCTTACGTCACATGAGATCTGTTGACTCTCAATGTCCCAATTTTTTTAGACAAAACAATTTTTTCTTTTAAAAAGCTTCATGCTGCCATTGATAACTTTGGAAGACAGCTTCGTTTGGAAGGAATAGGTACTGAAGTGAAACATGCCAGTATTATGTCACCTAGGGAAGAAAATTATTTGTGGGAAGCTGGAGTTTTAGGTGTGGAAAATCCCAAATCTTTACTTTTTGCTGTATTTTATTGTAATGGTAAAAATTTCTGTTTACGTGGAGGTGCTGAACATAGGCGACTGAAGTTGTCTCAACTACAACGCCTGTCAAATCCTGACAGATACATTTATACTGAACATGGCTCGTCTGAAGTTTTGTCTGCAAGGTCTGAAGTTTCTGTTACTTCTACTTTACCATCATTCCTACCACTTGGTGCTTTACAAAACTGCACAGTTAACATCAATTATGGACCAGCCACAATTACATGTAACGTAAATGGCTCAGAGCAAAATGAATTGTCACAGTAACTGGACATGTTATGCATTGTTTTTCATTTATTCACAAAGTAAAAAAAACCTGGACATGTTATGCATTGTTTGTCATTTATTCACAAAGTAAAAAAAAACCTGGTGAAGCGTAGTTAAAAAAATTTGGGTTAAGTGTATTCTAACTACCATAATTGGTAGTTAGATGATGCCATCTAACTGCTTGTGGTATGTTTATAAGTTTTAGAGGCGTGTCGGCGCCTTTGATACACCCACGTACTGTAGTACAAATATATATATATATATATATAATTTTTTTTTTTTTTATGTATATAATGTTGCTTCTCCTTGATCTTTGAAATACAAACAGACACATGGAGTTTCAAATTCCTTCAATGAGGACATGAGTTTATTACTGCTTGCATTTGATCTAAAATGATTAGATAATATCTCATATACAATAACTTACATAATACCTTACCTCTATAATCTATTATCCTGCTGATAATGCCCTCATTGATGGAATTTCAATCTCCATGTATACTGAAGTTCATTGAAGTATATCTGGAGTTGTCATACAATAGAAGAAGTTGATAATATACAAATACAGATATGAGTCTAAGCTGAGTTCAGAAGAATGAAGAACTTCAAATGTTTATTAATGTAAATTTTTACACCGAGGGTTCTGCACTTCAGTGCATTCATTGAACATGTTCACAACATGCAATCAAGCACATGTTTGTTTCAGCAAAAAATAACAAAAATAATTTTAACCATAATTAATAGTTAATTGAAAGTGAACACGAAAGACAGCCCTGAGTCAGTAGTTCATGACCTTGAGATGGAACGTATCACGTCATCCTTATATGTAAGGCTAAAAGGTGGTAGTGTTGTTCTAGTTCTATTTATTTTAAAAGTTCCAGTTCTAGTTCTGGAACTTTTTTGTTGTTGTTTATAGTTCCAGTTATAGTTCAAGAACCTTTATTTTGATAATTTTAGTTCTACTTATAGTTCCAGAACTTTTATTTTGATTATTTTAGTTCCAGTTATAGTTCCAGAACCTTTATTTTGATAATTTTAGTTCTAGTTATAGTTCTGTCTTATTGTCCTAATACGAGTTCCATGGTGCCAGCTGCTGGTATTCATCAGCTGTGCATGATATCATTATCAAAACAAGTACCCTTCCAACTTCAAAGAAAATGTAAAATTACCGGCAATCCTGATACTGTACTAATTAAAGTTCTATTGGAAAAATTTAGTTCTAATACCAATTCTAGTTCTTAACAAAATATATTTTTAGTTCTAGTACCAATTCTAGTTCTTAACAAAATATTTTTTTAGTTCTAGTACCAATTCTAGTTCTTGGTACTAGAACTAAAATAAAAAGGCCAGAACTAAAATTATATTAGTTCTAGTACCCAAGAACTAGAACAACACTAAAAGGTGGACATGTTAGTAATACCATCTTGGTAATCTTGGTGTCTTCATTATAGCACAGTTTATGTACCATGTCACCAGTTGCTGTTAATGACATTGGTGATGGCATTTCAGAAGATTTGACAAGAATATGAGTAGTGAGAAGTGTTTCACAGGACTCGGTATTTTGCATCATTCGACATTTTGTACACTCACCAATTTCAGGGTATGTACTGTCGATTCCGACTACTACCTTACTGTTATACAGTTAAGACGTTTCTTGAGTTCATCAAGGTACTTCACTCCTAAGATCCGTACATTGTGTAATTGATGGTGACTAAATGTATCTGTATCAGAACTATCTTCTGCAACATATCCAATGTCAATGTCAGAAATTTCTTCTATGGTTGAATCACTGAACAATGTTGAGAGATGGCATTTTCCATTGAATTCTTTCACAATAAATCTGTTAAAACCATAATTGATTTCAATAGTATAGCAGTGATGAAGTTAGAACTGGATGCCAATTATTGAGAAATGATTGAGAGGATCGAGAAGGATACCAAACTTCACGAAGTAAGCACACGAGGCAAAACTATATACACCAATGAGCATGCGCAACGTACAGAGTAAGTAAAAATGGCAACTGAGGAAAGTCTATTGATTCCATGAAAGCTGGAGATCGTCATTTCATTCGTCAACGAGATTATCACAAATCATTTAAATCTCGGAATTATGAGACTGTAGCGTTTGGAAATCAGTGTCAATGAACCAGTAACACCAGGTATTTGCAAAGATTACGTGGTAACACACAGACAGACATGCACACACACACACAAACCGATTACTATAACCCTCCGCCTACGCGCTCAGGTTAATAACATGACAAGTAACACACATATTTATACATGTTATAAAATATTATAATACACTACATGGATAGTTAATAGAATTAAAACTTCACTGGTGTACTATATCAACACCACTGACTATTGACTGAATGGTAGTACTGTTTTTTGATAACTAACTAATCATGTAATAATTATTATGTGACAATATTATTTATTTGATATATCAACTGTCTGTAACAACATATAAAGAGATGTATAATTCACTCACTAGACGCCATTATCAAAATAGAGAGAGGATTAAAGACTTGACTCACTTGAGAGTAGTGAGCCCCACCCTGATGCGTTCTGCACTAGTTGCTAAGACATCACATGATGTCATGTGATTATTCATGAATATAATTAAACTTATTATTATCCTGTAATTATAATAGTTAACACATAATTATGTATCATCAGATAATAGATATGTTGTAACATTGATCATTAATAACGTGATCAACCAGTAGATCATTCATGCCACCAATTTTCGTAGTTTTCCACAAATTTTGCAAACATGTACAGTCACACACACAGATAGATGTGACACACAAACTGATTACCATACCCACGTACACTTGACAATAAAAATAATAATAATAAACTTAAATATGATTAACAAAACAATAACAATATATAAATTAAATGAAGTGACAAACATAATTAATATACATTACACGGTATAAAATATTATAATTATACAATTACATCAAATAAACTCTACAACTAAAAACACAAAAGGTAATAATCATTCAGCTATCGAAAGGAATACATATAAAACAGAATTTCCTATTAATACTATCATTATACTAACTATACTATACATACAATTGCATTAATATACAATATAAAACCTACTAAACACACAATACTAAATATCATTATACATATATTAAGTTATATTTGTTTTAGTACATCTAGTACTTGTGCTGTTTTGGGACGTTGAGTACAATCATTATTAATACATTGTAATACCAGGACTTTCATTGGTTTCCCTTGAATACTCTGAGCTTGTCGTTCACGAGAGACAGTTGTCATTTCTAGAGGTTGATGAAGTATCATTTCCATTATTACAACTCCTAAACTTGGAACGAAGTTCTCGAACCTCTTGTTGTAGTTGCTCGTTGGTATCTCGTAATGCTTCGTTTGCTTGTTGGGAATCTTGAGAGTTTTGTTGAAGTTTCGAGATAGTTTCACGTTGATGATTGTCACTTTGTCGGAGATCTCGATTACTTTCCCAGAGTTGCTCAATCTCGATATTCTTCAAATGAAGCTGTTCATTCTTGTCTTCAAGCTCCTTATTTTTCTCCTGAATATGTCTCTGTTGCTGGTTTCTCTCTTGTTGTATTTTTCCCCTCACATGTTCTAATTGTTGACTAACCTCTTGGCTACTCTCCTGTGATTCTCTTAGTTGATGTGTTAGTTGATCTATTTGTCTATCCTTTTCTCTTGAGTTATCACTCACTCTACTAGTAGATGATGATGAATTAGGTAGAGGTAATCTCATCTCCACTATCTGGTTATCTCCCCTCCCCTCTATGAGACGATCAAACAGTCGTTTCTGATACTGGTCTTTCTTACCAATGTCATTAGAATCCATGATATTACCAACAGACCACTGGTTATCTGGAGTATGGACTGTGTGTGTGTGTGTGTGTACGTGTGTGTGTGTGTGGGTGTGTAAATAATACACTTCTACATGTAGTTGTGGTTTTCATTATTATTTATATTGTATAGTAGATTAGTAGTTGGATATACATGTATACACAATCACATGATATTGTTAACGTTACTATGGTTACTGTAAAGTAGCTGGAATATATATAATATATATTCACAGTGTACTGTATTTGTGTATGTAGGAGTATAAGGATATGTAAGCTATACAATGTTACCATAATATAACCAATGCTAATACTACATAGTGAAACAAGCAGTACTTAGTCGTAGATCACAAAATACAGATGTATTGTTACTATGGTTACTGTAGAGTATTATTAAACATTACATATACAGTACTAGCTGATATAGTGTATGTAATATATATTATAATTAGTTGTAAATAGTGTATTGTAGTTCATAATTAGTTGTAATTCATAACTAAATGATTGTTACTATGGTTACTATATAGTATCTAATATTATATATTATAATAATTATCATACCTAATTCAACGATCAATGGATCAGTGACTAGAACATCATCTCTTGTACCACCAGTCACCACAACCCATACACATTGTTTGGATATATAGAATGTGGAGAGGGAATGGGCAAATCTGTTTGTGACTGATTCTGGAAGATCAATCTGAAGAGATGAATAAATTAATATAAACAATATGAATTGTAATATTATATATAGAGGAAAGATCATTTTGAAAAATTAAAAGTTATTATTTAACACACATACTTTAATCTATTTATATCCAATTATTAAAACAAATGAATCATGATTACATGTTGTGTGTTGATAATGTTATGTTGTATATTCTATTTTAATTAAATGTGTGGTAGTTTCATGATACTAGATGTACTCTTATAAAATTACTTTTAGTTATGAGATAATGACAACAGTTAATTCTACATTATCATAATTATTATGTATATTACCTGAAACCATTTCAGACTAGATAAATTAAGAATCCAACAGTCAGTGAGTGGTTCATTATTCTCATCTAGTCCACCCAATACAAGTAAGTGAAATGTATCTTGTTTATTTGATGATATAGTTTTGATGATAGTACTGGCATGGAAAGACCTACCCTTAGGCCATTTCCCTCTAGTGTCACCTGGTTTGACTACTTTCTGAAAATCCTATACACAAACAATTATAAGAATAATTGCAATTATGAAAATAATTACGAAAATATTATTATATAACAATTATATCTTTTAATAATTCTGATTATGATGTACATGTAAATACATGTATGATATGAGACTAAAGAGGATAGTGAAAAGCTGATATTCACTATGGATTAAACACAGGATCACTGGATTTAGTCACCAGTTGATATATCACTCAACTACAACAACCAAACAACTATCAGCTTTATCACAATACTCTATATGTACTGAATATATTCATTATATTACTAACACATTATATAATATTAACATGTACTAATGAAATCAGTTACCACATTGATTATAATGATAACTATCACTTGTCATAAATAATGAATGAATTATAATAACTACATTATAATAATAATAATAACACATTATAAAATATGATTTATATATAATAACACTATACAACTCACTATTGTATCTTGTGAACATGTTAATAGGAATACCTCATCAACAGGATGTACACCAGTCTCATCAATAGTGCACCCTCCAAACATCACACCTCTGTTACCAGGAAGTGTGTGGAGAGTGAAAAAGGCACATGGTGGTGGACAAGTACCTGTTATGACAGGTACCATCCATTGACCTGAACAAAATACATGATATCAATATGATGTAATATATAATATGAGTCATGTAATACCTGGTGATGAGGACACACACATGAGGTGTATCTCATTTGTGTACCAAACATTTGGGTCATCAGGATAAGGAACATATTGAGAATGGGAGTGTGTAGTGACTGGTATTGATCCATATCCTCCCACAAGTAATAACTTATCTTTTCCATTTATATTGAATGATATCATTCCACAGGCATTCTTTTTCATTGGTACATTAATAGGAGTACTGTTAACAATTTCTCCCCACTTATTAGTAATAGTGTTGAGTTCATACAAGTTGTTATGAAAACAATCATCACCTTTACAGCTTCCTCCAAAGTAGTAGATAGTGTTTCCTATGTGAGCACAAGCATAGTGGAACACTCCTGAAGGTGGAGTACCAGTAGTGGATTCCCTTTCCCATTTAGATGTAGGTAGATAGAATATATCAACAGATGACGTAAATTTTCTCTTCTCTTCATTGTCATGTACTTCAGGAAGGCCAGTCTGCTCTCCTCCCCATACATACAAGTTATCTCTAATGACAATACTGGAGTGGCAAGCTCTCTCTTTGAACTTATATTGACCTGATAATAAATAATCAATACATGATTATAATAACATGACAAGTAACACACATATTTAACAAATACATACATGTTATAAATATTATAATATGAATGGTAGTACTTTCAGTATATTATATATTAAGTGTTATTTGTACCAAGAAGTGAAGAGATGCATATATAATTCACTCACCAGTATCCATTACATATCAAATATGATTGATATATGATAAGAAGGGCCGAAGTGAAGTAAAATATCATGTGATATCTTGTGATCATTCATTGTATTTATAACTACTATATAGTGACATTCTTATCATGTATAAAATATTTCTTTATTGTTAATTACTAAATACAATTGATAACTAATCTCATAGGACAGACTGAAAATAGACTGGCTGAAAGACATTTCAGTCTGGTCTGTGAGACTATAATTAGTGGATGTAGTAATACAATTAACATGTACTATATAGCATATATCAGATCCATTATAATTATAATATATTACAATACCACATTTACATGTTATATATAAGGGTCTTTAATTAACTGATAAACAAAATTACTTTTAAAATAAATTAAATATGAAACACAATATCCTAATAATTATTATTTTACATGTTCACAAACAAATTTACTAGCAATTTGTTCAATTTTTACTCCGTCATATTCAGAGAGTGTTGTGAGTAATATATTCCAGGAAGGTACTGGCTGTTCCTTCACCTCTCTTCTTAACCATGAGGTGAGCATCTCAACCATCATTCCCTTAACATCATCACAATCCTTCTGTATATTATCCAGTGTGGGCTTCTTGATTCCTAATTCTACTCCTATGAACTTCCAATCTTTACTGAAATGTTTACATGTCCTAAAAACAGCGTTAAGATCATCAATACCTGTAATATAATATTCATTAGTTAATAATACTATTATATAAATATTTAATATCTATACCTAGTACATGATCACACACATGATCAAATGGACCAGCCCCTGTATTATCAGGTAATATAGATCCTGTAATGTAAAATACATAACATTATGATATTGTTATAATACACTTTAGATTTGTATTACATTATTACAATATCACATGTTGCTAAAGGTCCACAACTACTAAAATGTGACCATAAGTTTAATTATATACATAATGTACATATTATATGTAAGTATCAGTGAGTATGTATAAATATTACTTAAAGTATGATGTGTGGATGTATTAAAAGTACTGACAGTGCTGTATATTCTATATTGGGCACATGATGTACGAAAAGTCATACAGCACTGTATACTTGGAACACACTATTGTATTACTAGGTACAACACCTTCAGCTACCTTTAAAAATGTTTCCTCCAATGTAGGCTGTGGAAACCAATTATTTGAGTCGTGGAGAGGAAACTTTACAGAGCGACAGAGAGACAACAACGGTCTGCGTTTCTTTTTAGGTGGTTCTTCTAGATCCATAGATTAAACGAAAACCAAGTACACTATAGCTCAAGCAACTGAATATACAAGCAACACAAGAGAACCATTATAGCAACTGCTTTAGTCGATTTGAGTACCACTGATACACCCATGGTCCCATGCATTACAGTTAAAGCACCTGCTTACTCTCATGCATTATGGAAATTACATCAATCAAGGTGTGGTCTCGACAAGCATACAGCACTCACTTTATTGCTTGTCTCGACCACACCCTCTTGTGCTGTAAGCATACAGCACTCACTTTACTCATGCTGTATGCTTGTCTCGACCACACCCTCTTGTGCTGTAAGCATACAGCACTCACTTCGCTCGCGCTGTATGCTTGTCTTGACCACACCCTCTTGTGCTGTAATTTCTGTAATGCACTCAAAGATGTACTTTAACAATTAATATATACAGTGATTTGAGCAATAGCTATTAAAGGATCCAATTCACAGGTAGTTATATACATGAATGTATGTACATGTGTCATATTACATGTACACATAATACATACATGTGTATTATAATTATAAACATAATTAGCTAAATAATGCATCCACATATAAAAACAGGTGAGTTCACATGTAATTATGCATGTAATAACTACTAACCTCCACCATGAATTACTCTACTGTATGCATCATAATGTCTGCTACATTGTTAATGAATTTATCAAGAGGTCATTTTTATGTTGACTAAATAGTATTTAGTACATACAGTAACAATACAATCTGGAGGAATAGGAACACCATCACTTCTACCAAATTTCTCCATGTTCTGTTTAAGTAATGTAATGAATATAAATGGTATGATATAGTATCTTATAGCTATCACATAATCTAAAGGTGATTTCAAAAAGGTCCGAGTTCAATATTGTGGAATGTGGATGTTACTATATTATAAATATTAACTGATATTATAATCCTCATATATATGGTTACATGAAAATATTAATACTATACTCCTGACACTGTATCGACTGATTTATTTTCCTGTTAGGATATGTTTACAAGTACCTATTGACTACATGTAGTATCAGGAGTCCATAAGTTTTTTTTTAATTTATGGACTCCTGGTAGTATATTTAATACATGTCACCATAAAGAATGGTAACGATACAATACAATATACTTCAAGTATATAAATCCCCTAGTAATTAAGCACAAGGAATGGTATTTGTTATTATAAGTACAAATTCATGTACATACTAATTACTCTGAAATGAGTTAGTAACATCTGTTGTGTTCATGATAATAATACATCACAGGTTATACCTATAATACTATACTATTACTGTATTTGTTACTATGCTTTACTATGACATGTACTGTATAGATCAAGATTAATGAATGGTGAGTAACTGTACACTGCCTCACACTAGTGAGGTTTTGGAGTAATCAATGAACTGGGATGTTGCTTACATTATATTTAAAGTGGAACTACTACTTATCCCTGCCTTTAATTAAAATTATGCATGCGTACCAGTTTTATGCGCTAAGGTAAAAATTAATGTTATTAATGAGGTTATTTATGTAACATTTCACTTTGCTGCTAGCAGAACAAAACCCATACTCTGAAGGTCACACTACTCATAGTAGAAAGCATAAGGTCACTATATTAACAAGTATATATTATAGTAGTATCATACAATGGTCACACTAGTTTACATAATACAGAAAATACTATACAAATGGTACAATTGATTACTGTACATTTTCTATACACTCAAAGTTATATAATTAGAACATTATTATCTATTATAGATGGTACTGTTCAGGAATCTTGTGATGTAATATTATTATAATTACAATTGTTTGACATGTGTCATGTAATTATACTGTCCCATACACATGAGAGTCCATACTTACTGTACAAGGTTTACTGTGTGGTGAAATTATCCATTCATTAAATGACTTATCTTGTTATTTATACATTACCAGCTCAAGATAATAACTGATATTAGTAAAACTGAATAGAATATGATGATCAAGTTCAGCTTCTGGATATGTGGTCTCAATATAATGAATCTATGTGATTAGAACATTGTGTTATATGAGTACAAAGGTCTTTCACTGCTATGAATCTCATTAACCATCTGTTTCTTCCACCTGGTATAATTTCATAATACACTTGCCCATGATAGCTAATATCAGATGTTTCATCATGATCAACTGTAATATAGTGTAATAATTATGTGGTACAACTTGTTATTAACTAACCTCCATTAACAATGGTAAAATTATCATTAGTTAATGATACAATGTCACCTGCTAAAATAGAAGAATCATACTATTACATCACATATGTACACATAAATGTAGGCAAACATTATGGATTATAAATTATTATGAAATGTATGCATATGTATAAAACCATCTATTAACACTGTACTTACATTTATTAGTTTCATGGTGCCTTCCATTTTTAAGAGTGGTCTCACGCAATTCTTTTTTCCTTTCATCTTTAACAGTTGTCTTGTACGGTTCTTCTTTCTCACCAGTAAATAGTAACAAAACCACAACCCATCTACTATTTATAGTAACAAAATGCCATACAACCATTAACTAAGTTCATTACCTACAATATATGAGGTAATGTAATCACTATTACAAGGATGCACTCATAACTATATATATATATATTGATTATACTACTAAAATATAAATGGGAATACATTATCTCCATATCTATTGAGTTCAGAATTGGCTTCCTTGGCTCGTTGATAAGTATCCATGCAAAGATACCAATCCCTATTTAAGTATATGAAATTCATTACAAATACAACTTATACATACCCAAATCTAAACAGTTAACATCTATTGGTCCAGTAGGGAAAAATGGAGTTGGATCGCCTTCAAGTAAGTGTTTAGTTCTCTCATCTTCAGTAGCATGATATCCACCAATAGAATACATGTATCTCTTTCCTTCAGGTGATATGTAAGGTACTGTGGCATGATTGACTCTACTGGAAAATCCACTTCTTTGTATTCAGACCAGACAAAACATTTCTTTGCTGGTTCAGGACGTCTCTTAGCTTCTTCAGTTCTCCAAGTACTCTAACTATCTTCTTCAACCGTAAACATTAACAAAATAGCCACTAATATTATAAAAACAACTATTCAATTATTAGCAAAATATTAGGAATTTGTAGCTAGCAAAAAGCAATTAATGTAATAATATTACAATGAAAAAGGAGTGAAATCATCAAAGCCTATGTATTTATCATATGTGTCTTGCTCTTCTAAATACTTGGTAATTTTTTTAGCCACATCCTTTCTTCCACATGCCTCCAGTGCTTTTATAATCACCTCCCAAGTTACATGTGATGGTTCAGTACCAATCCACTCGATAAGCAATTTCTCCAGTTTTAAATCGTCATCGAGGTTTCCTTTCCTCAAACTTTGACGAAAATTCATTTTGACAAGTAACTGTCCACCTAGAACATCCCAGTACGCTGACATATCCCTAACCAAGGGAAATACATCTTGATGCTCTGGTGACTTCTTTAGTAGATCACGAAAACATTTTTTAGTTTCACGTCGATAAATATCACTTTCTTGGAGTTTGCGATTACTTTCTCGGAGTTGTTCAATCTCGCTATTCTTTAAACGAAGCAGTTTGTTTTTGTCTTCGAGCTCCCTATTTATCTCCTGAATATCTCTCTGCTGCTGGTTTCTCTCTTGTTGTGTTTCTTCTAATTCTCTCCTGACATGTTCTAATCGTTGACTAACCTCTTGTCTACACTCCTCTGATTCTCTTAGTTGATGTGTTAGTTCATCTATTTGTCTATCCTTTTCTCTTGAGTTATCACTCACTCTACTAGTAGATGATGAATCAGGTAGAGCTAATCTCATCTCCATTATCTGGTTATCTCCCCTCCCCTCTATGAGACGATCAAACAGTCGTTTCTGATACTGGGCTTTCTTACCAATGTCATTGGAATCCATGATGTTACCAACACACCACTGGTTATCTGGAGTATGGACTGTGTGTGTGTGTGTGTGTGTGTGTGTGTGTGACTATTAAATATAGTTGTGGTTTGATTATTGTTTATATTGTATAGTAGATTAGTAGTTGGATGTTACTATACATACATGTATACACAATCACATGACATTGTTACTATAGTTACTGTAAAGTAGCTCAAATATAATATAGTTACAGTGTACTATATTTGTGTATGTATGAGTATATACATGTAAGCTATACCCTGTAACCATAGTAACCATACATTATCATATGTGTATATAACTAATACTACACAATGTAATAAGTAGTACTTAGTTGTAGATCACAAAATACAGATGTATTGTTACTATGGTTACTATAGAGTATTATTAAATATTACATATACAGTACTAGCTATATAATATGATATAGTGTATGTAATATATATTATAATTAGTTGTATATAGTGTATTGTAGTTCATAATTAGTTGTAATTCACAACTAAATGATTGTTACTATGGTTACTATATAGTATCTAATATTATATATTATAATAATTATCATACCTAATTCAACAATCATTGTAATGTATGGATCAGTGACTGCTCCTCCAGTCACCACAATGCATATATGATGTTTGGATATATAGAATGTGGAGAGGGAATGGTAACGTCTCTTAGTGACTGATTCTGGAAGATCAATCTGAAGAGATGAATAAATTAATATAAACAATATGAATTATAATATTATATAAAGAGGAAAGATCATTTTCAAAAACAAAAAGATAAGTTAATTAAAAGTTATTATTTAACACACATACTTTAATCTATTTATATCCAATTATTAAAACAAATGAATCATGATTACATGTTGTGTGTTGATAATGTTATGTGGTATATTCTATTTTAATTAAATGTGTGGTAGTTTCATGATACTAGATGTACTCTTTTAAAATTACTTTTAGTTATGAGATAATGACAACAGTTAATTCTACATTATCATAATTATTATGTATATTACCTGAAACCATTTCACACTTGATAAATTAAGAATCCAACAGTCCGTGAGTGGTTCATTATTCTCATCTAGTCCACCGAATACAAGTAAGTGAAATGTATCTTCTTTATTTGATGATATAGTTTTGATGATACTACTGGTATGGTGACACCTACCCATAGGCCATTTCCCTCTAGTGTCACCTGGTTTGACTACTTTCTGAAAATCCTATACAGAAACAATTATATGAATAATTGCAATTATGAAAATATTATTATATAACAATATTATATCTTTTAATAATTCTGATTATAATGTATATACATGTATGATATGAGACTAAAGAGGATAGAGAAAAGCTGATATTCACTATGGATTAAACACAGGATCACTGGATTTAGTCACCAGTTGATATATCCCTCAACTACAACAACCAAACAACTATCAGCTTTATCACAATACTCTATATGTACTCAATATATTCATTATATTACTAACACATTATATAATATTAACATGTACTAATGAAATCAGTTACCACATTGATATAATGATAACTATCACTTGTCATTAATAATCAATGAATTATAATAACTACATTATAATAATAATAATAACACATTATAAAATATGATTTATATATAATAACACTATACAACTCACTATTGTATCTTGTGAATAGGTTAATAGGAATACATCATCAACACGATGTATACCAGTCTCATCAATAGTAACCCCTCCAAACATTACACCTCTGTTACCAAGAAGTGTGTGGAGAGTGAAAAAGGCACAAGGTGGAGGACGAGTACCTGTTATGACAGGTACTATCCATTGACCTGAAGAAAATACATGATATAATTATGATGTAATATATAATATGAGTCATGTAATACCTGGTGATGAGGATACACACATGAGGTGTATCTCATTTGTGTAGCAACAACTCGGGTTGTTAGGAAGAGGAACATATTGAGAATGGGAGTGTGTAGTAACTGGTGTTGGTCCAGATCCTCCCACAAGTAATAACTTATCTTTTCCATTTATATTGAATGATATCATTCCACATCCTATCTTTCTCATTGGTACATTATCAGGAGTGCTGATAACAATTTCCCCCCACTTATTAGTAATAGTGTTGAGTTCATACAAGTTGTTATGATAACAATCATTAACTTCACAGCTTCCTCCAAAGTAGTAGATAGTGTTTCCTATGTGAGTACAAGCATAGCTCATCACTCCTGAAGGTGGAGTACCAGTAGTGGATTCCCTCGCCCATTTAGATGTAGGTAGATAGAATATATCAACAGATGACGTAAATTTCCTCTTCTTTTCATTGTCATGTACTTGAGGAAGGCCATCCTGTAATCCTCCCCATACATACAAGTTATCTCTAATGACAATACTGGAGTGGAAAACTCTCTCTTTGAACTTATATTGACCTGATAATAAATAATCAATACATGATTATAATAACATGACAAGTAACACACACATTTATAAACCATTAGCTACTTGTTTATTAAGGTGGTACTAGGGAGTGGGCGGATGCGACTCCGATCAGTTTCAAAATAGAATATTATATAATATGACTCTAACCTGGTGTAATAGCAACCTTCATATCTTCTGATCATTTTATATTTGTCTGGAAGACAGCGAATGTTGGAAAAATCTCCATTTTTGCAATCGCAATAAGTACAAAACCAAGAAAGCCACGCCCACCAATCATGGCGTGCACCAAGTACAATGCATTTTGAGAAAACAAATAGAGCCGTTTTCTGAAAATTCATTTTACTTTTATAGTTACAAGAGGCTGAAGAAAGCTGAATCCTGTAGCTTTTCACTGAAACCATAAAATTTACCTTTCTAGACACTATCAAACTCCTATCTTTCTCAGAGAGCAGTATCAAACTCCGATCTTTCTCAGAGAGCAACTACAGTTACCCCGCCATTGTTTCCCACCCACCGCCCCCTCCACCACCCGTGGGCCGTGTTTAGCTTTGTTTCTGAAAATAAACTATCCGTGGGCCGTGTTTAGCTTTGTTTCTGAACATAAACTATAAGTGAAAACATTTAGGCCCAATAATTATACCCCCGGGTAGGTATGGCTTCCAAAAGATACAGAATTGAACCAGATTGTATGCAGCAAGAAGCTGGCAAGACTAGAAACTGATTGGAGTAGCAACCGCCCACAGAAAAGACTACAACCTTAATAACAAATAATTATTATATGTGATAATATTAATAACTTATTTATCTGATATAGTCTATCATGTATGTAACAAGATATAAACAGATATATAATTCACTGACCAGTAGCCATTGAGAGACGATTAAAGACTTGAGGAGGGTAGTGGCCCTACCCTGATGAGTTTGCACTAGCACTGGTTGCTAAGACATCACATGATGTCATGTGATCATTTATAAATGCAATTAAATTTCAGTATAATTACTATATAATAATTAAATTACTGTTTTCATAATAATTATAATATTTAACACATAATTATATATTAGACAATAATAATAAAAACATTTCCAATAAAAATGAAAGAAGATGTAGGGACGTCAAAAACCAAAAAGCATGTTACAAAGGCTGGGAGGCTAAAACAGGACCCAGAATTAAACAAACCACTTCCATATAACCCTGCATAAGCACTATAAAGCATAATATAAAGAGCTGTACTTATAACTTTATTAACCAATGCATGGGTTTTAGCAAAAGCCTGCCTCTTGTTAAATCCAGTAGAAACCTCTACCTCAGTGTATAACCTATACTTATAAATTTTTAGCATTCTGCATAATCATTTCTAAACCAATTTTGCAAGTATATTAATTTCCATAAGAATTAATGGTTTATGGTAATCACTGCACATTTCAGCACCTTACCTTGGTTGTGTATGTTTATTCAATATTAAATGAAGCATAGACTTTCCCACACACCCTAAATATATTATTGTTGCTTGTTATATATAAAGAGGATATCAAGTGCTATAGTATCACAGTAGAATGTATTGGAATAGACTTGATTAAAGGTATACATGGATTCATTATCCCACCATTCAGTTACTTATCATATATATGTGTAAATGCACTCATCATGTTGTATCAAGCTGTTAAATGTTATATCCTTCAATTTCAAAGGAGAGGCCAGTACTCTCTATACACCTACATGTATATCATGTCAACAAGCAATTATACTGTACAATTCCTATAGTAGTACCATATAATGATCCTTCACAAGGTTTCAAGGTGTTCTTTGTTTCAAGCTCATATTTCTAGAAACTTTAACTTTTATAGTTACATACATACTGTATGAACAGTTGTAATAATTAAAACTCGTTTTATCAGTAAACATTGTAACTTGGAACAAGCTAACAGTAGACTTCAAATTATACAAGGATCAAGATAGATATCTTTCAGTCAAAACGTTATGGCAGTTTGTATAACTCACAGATACCATTTCCCAATCTTGAAAAGACATCTGCACTTTCCAGCTTCATTTCATGCACAACTCCATACATAAAACTATGTTTGATATGCGAGACTTTTACTGCTCTTCTTACAAGTGTAAGTCATAACACACTATCACACCAGCTCTGCACTGGGTGCTTTCATTAACCCTCTTCTGTGCAAGTGAAGCAGTGATTGTTTTGCATACTCATGTATCTGTCTGTCAATTGCTAAAATTCCAGCTAACTGATGAACATTGGAACTTCCCACGAGGTACCAGCAGAATCAAATCTTCCAGGATTCAAATAAAAATAGGCTTTTCTAAAACTTATGTTAATATTGATTTTATAACTCATGGTAACATGGTTAACCATTTCACAGATTTCTGGTAGCAAACATGTATACATGGAAACACAATTCATCTTGCTTGAAGGCTATCGCTGTTGAAGCACTACTTGAAATGAAGTATTACTCAGGTACATAGCAGTAGCTACAACATCAAGTAATGGCTCCAAGCATGTACTAACATAACAGTTACTTTCTATAATTAGCTCCACCTATGTCATGTATGCATGTGATTGAAGCTACAAAACTGATTTGTAGAATCATGCTTAGCTCTTGCTTATACTATGACTCATGTAGGACTACAGACTATAAGTCAAAATATAATTATAATTATATTTATATATATATATATATGTGATTGTCTGCAATTATTTTCTGTGGGAATGCTACATGTAATCACATTTCATACGTGTGGCAAGGGTTTTGCACTGTGAATACATTCATTTATTAATTATATTATGTATTTCACCTTATCTCACATTGAGGTTGATTACTGAATTCCTTCTGGCATACTGTGCATATAATAAATTATATATATATATATAATATTATATATATAATTTACGTATATAATTAGCAATGTTGCCTCTCTTTGATCTTTGAAATACAAATAGACACGTGGAGTTTCAAATTCCTTCAATGAGGACATGAGTTTATTACTGGTTGCATTTGATCTAAAATGATTAGATAATATCTCATATACAATAACTTACATAATACCTTACCTCCACAATCTATTATCCTGCTGATAATGCCCTCATTGATGGAATTTCAATCTCCATGTATACTGATGTTCATTGAAGTATATCTGGAGTTATCATACAATAGAAGAAGTTGATAATACAAATACCTCACAAAACAATGATAGGTGATATTATAAAGGTATTTGGAATGGAATTATAAGATATACATACCTGTTGTTGCAGTTATGTTGGAGACCACATGGTTAGTAATGAGCTCCACCTCAATGACGCTAGGTACCATCTGGAGGTGTGGTTGTGGTGATGGGTGGGGCTTGCGTTTAAGATTATTATAACGCAGCTTTGCAGAAACTATAGTGATTGAGTGTATTACAGCAATAGAAAGGTGAGTGCTGGATGTATATATTCTATATGTAGTTTCATACTGTTATTAATGTAAAGCGATCGTATTAATATTTGCAAAATAATTAGCTATAATTGTATATAATTATATAAACTTCATTTTTGTGAAAGTAGCTAATTGTATTTTTGAACAAAAGTGTAGTGTTATATTTAATACAAGAAATAAAAAAGTATATAGTAATTGAATTTAGTATTCTTTTGTGTGTGTGTATATACATGTGATCTATTAATGAATACATTCATATATTTATTCACTTTAGTTATAAATGAATATCGTTCATAATCATGCAGACTATTATTACACTTCTGCACTATCATGTAATATAATGAGTAGCAATATTGTTTGTAGTTTTCTATACTATTCAAGTTTTGACAGCTATTACAATTCTGATAACTACAACAATACTAGATACTCTTTCTAGTTAATTTGTATAGTTACACATGTAGTATTACTATAATCTATAATTATATACATATTGATTTATCTTATATCATAATTTGTTACGCTACATCTTTATGTTGTTATTACATAGTCTCCATTATCAAATTATTTTGAATACAAGAGTTTGGCACAAACTAAATCTTTGCAAACAGACAGTATTATAATTGTGAAATTATTATGCATCATGCATTACATATGTGTGTACAATATGTATAATACTTATGTATAGCTGTGCAGAGCTTCAGTGAAACATTCTTCACCTTTATACACTTAGGAATGGAAAAATCTTGTACTAACATGATTTCATACTTATTATCATTTCACAATAATTATAATTATTAATTTTGTATATATAAGTGATATATAATTACTACTCCTGGAATTCAGTTGTAAACTAGCACTATATGATTATAAAGTATGATCTGTTCAGTGAGGTTTAGAGCGTGAACTGAATCCAGACCATACATGTATATCAATAGTATTAGTAGGTGATGTAATATACACAGAAATTATGAATGTATCTGTATGTAAATATTGTAGTATCGTTAGTTTCCTACATGAAATAAGTACACACACCCAACTACATCACATAAAGATATTATATGATATACTACTGGATTAATGATGTATATAGTCATGTAATGATGGATAGATTGATGGACAATCAATACAAATAATGATCTAAATCAGCTTTTAAACCAGTTTCACTGGATTATTGAGAAGCAGACAGATAGTCAGACTAATCAGCTTGCTTGTATATACCTGTTTATGTAATAATTGTTGGAACTAACAACTCTGTGTAAACTGATTCCTAGTACATTAATTTGTAGAGTTATGATAGTCCTCCCACCTGATCACTGATTATTATCAGTATACATATATGCTTATACAAATGTGTGTGCATGCTTAGCTATATATAGTTATATACATAAATTATTTGCCAAATTATTAAACAAGTATAATTTATGTAGGATGTCAGTTCAGAGTCTGAAACAGTCAGTCACAGAATTACAGATATGGCTAGACCAATGTCAGGACTCATTGGATGACACCAATACATCAACAAGTGATCCTTTAGTTCTAACTCAACTAGCTCTTAAATATAAGGTTTGTGACACTATTATGTTACATACATACATGACATACACAAGATACATATAATTATATACTGTCTGAAATGGAGTAGGTCAAAAGTCAGACACTCCTTGAAAGTGGTATAGTAATAACGTGCTTTTATTGACTGTAATTTTATGACCTGTTTACATAATTATATAATTCAATGCATAGATATTGACTGTCATGGTTGCTAGGTTATAAATGTATACTCACAAAAGCTATACATAATCATGTAAATTCAATTGTATGTTTTCTGTGTAGTCTACTGTTACGTCAATATTCTGTCCACTTACTTCACTGTGTATTATACATGTTTATTCATAATGTACACTCAAAAATGATTTAAAGTTTCATTCACAATTTATTTGTGAATATGTTGTTGTTCTTTAAAATATCACACTGTTGTTCATTATTACAAAATATGGGATTATCGCTATTATTATTACTCATTTTCACTGTGTTTATATACATAAACAGTTTGTTATCATGTTTTTAATATGTTTAACTATTTGTGAAGTCTACCTACATTGTACTTCATGTGTCTTCATGTGTTTGCACTTGTTATGTTGTACTCAACTATAACTATAACTAAAACCCCTTTTAGTAAGGCATTGCGGTTTGTAGTTAACTAAGGTATAACTAATTAAATAACAAGTCTATTGCAATAACTGTAACTAACTAAAATGAAAATGGGCACTTTTAGTTAGTTAACTAAAACTAAAACCCTTTTAGTAAGCCTAATATTACTTTAGTTAATCAACTGTGATTAAAATTTTGAGAAAACTATCGTACTGTGACTAATGTAAGTATCTTTCGTTTCAAGTATAGATAATCATTTTATATAAAAACATGAATTTATAACTTAGTTTGGAAAACTATTGAGTTTGATTACCATTTAGCACAGATGTCAGTAATGAATGTGCCAGGTGAGATTGCATCTTTATAAATAAACAGTATATGTGCAATGTAAACATCATAATCTCGTGTGTATAATAGACTAGATATATAATTGTAGATGAAATTCCCTCTTAGTGTTTTAAAGGTAGTAACACATCACATCAACTCTCCTACAAACATTGACAGCTTGTATAGCATGCGTCAGTATTATACTATTGTCATAATACATGGATGATATACTGTGCATTCATTATTACATTAAGTCTGTTAATAATTGTAAGTGCAAGTATGAGGCAAAACAACACATTTTGATTATCAGAATTTTATTTTAGTATTGAAGCCAATTAATGTGTGAGAATTCTATGTGGAATCCATATATTAAACTTCCTAGATAAGCATTTAATGGTTTCACTGTTTGTTATATACCTTTGATTAGTATATTTCAACTAGCATGAATGTATGCATGTACTGCTGTGTGTGCTCTTGTAAGCAGTGTTGGCACACACACAAGTGTGTACTGTATACTTACTTTGAGTTGTGTTTATGTGGATTATTTACACATGTGTCACTGTGTTTTTATGTATGTTTTCTATGCATGTGTTCAACAACTTTGGCTGGCAAATGAAATATTATTGGATTAAAGATGGGAATGAACATTATGAATTAGCACCAGATAATTGGATGTCTTTGTAGTAAAGGACTGACACAAATAGTGATGAGTGACATTGCACATTGTACGCGTTAGTGAATTTTGACATAATGGTTGAGATATTAGGGTGGATTGACATTGTTTATATAGTTATAATGACACATTTAGATGAATCTACACATCAAATTCTTGTAATTGTATAACTATATAACACTTATTATGTACCTTATATGGTAAGTCTACATTCATATATCAATTAACTTCCATTGGGAGTGTGTGCATTACTATATATTCTGTTTACTTGGTGTGATCTTACACATTTAATTTGTTTAATAAGTACAAAGCACAGTTTGTGTCAGTGTAACTAATGCATTTTCAGGCCTTTTTTTTGTCCTGATACTAAACCACTAATTAACATTTTTCTCTATTTTTAGGATCTGCTTATCCAGTTGAAGGATCGTTATAAAGTGATACAGGATTTAAAATCATCTCTTCAAAAATTGAAAACTGAGCCACCTCGTGTGAATAATCATACTACATTAACTGGTTATCCATTGAATGGTACCAGTAAATTGGAGTGTTTGACGATTGGTCAAGAAGTGGATGTACTACATTCAAAGTGGTCTTCTACGTGTATTCAAGTTAAAGAACAGTACTCTAAACTCTCTATTGCATTGAAAAATGTGAAAGGGCGTGGCTTAACTCCATTAAGCCAGGACAGCAGTCGTCACACAACCCCAGAGAAACCAGAAGAGAGTGTTGCACTTAAAAAGGTGACGACACAAAATGGAGGTACACATGTGCAGAATGGAGGTACACATCCATATGACCTGCTTGAGGTGAACGGTAATGCATCACTCGATTCACTATTGGAATCTTTACAGCTTGAAGCTGAGAAACAAGTGAAATCACTAGACAATGAACTTAGCTTGTTATCTAATACCCATCCCAAACCTTCGTTACCAAAGCCAAGTGTTTTATCAAATCAGCACAAAACATCTGCCAAGAATGGACACACTCATTTGTCTTCCACAGACCAAACAGTGAAGCATGTTAGACAAATTAGCAACCCTATCAATAGCACTAAGTCTCTTGTACCCCCTTCTAAACCACCACGAACTAAATCTCCACTTCGAATTAACTACTCATTTCCACAAAGCCTAAGAACAAGTCCAGAGCCTTTGGTATCTACGACACCTGTAATCAATAAGATAACTCCACCTCCTATCTTAGATAAACCACCTACTCAAGTAACCAGGAAGACAACTCCACCTCCTGTTTCAACTAAGCCACCATGTCGTCTTGCTAAAAAACTTGATGATGTTTCACGTTTAATCGACAAGTCGCAATTGATATTAATGACAGATAGTCCATGTGAACTACAATCTGCTATTATTGAGAAAAAAATCTGTGAAATGAGAGTAAGTAGAGAATATTTCCTATGTGTCTCTTCAAGTAATATGTCTTTTAAAAATGTAATCTTGGTATACCACTTAGATATAACCAGAACTCATAGATACACAACCATAACCTTTTGTATACAATTTACACCAAGGGTAATATAAAATGCTAGTTATTTCTGTATAAGATGTACTGCATAGTTTTCTTTCATCTGCAGACGTCTTTGAGGCAAAGAAACATGCTCATATTTACATGTGGAGCTCAGCCACACTTCTAAGTTTTCATATTCCATCTGTTATATGTTTGAGTGGGAAGTCTCCAGACTTTTCCTACACTCATATCCCAGAAACAGCTGGCTTTGAGTATAGGAAGCTAACCATTTTAGGAACCCAGATAAGATTGCTTGCTATACGAAGTGGCTTATTAGCCAACTTTTTTCATTTATGGTTACTAATAATTATGTAAACGTACTATTAATGTTTCGTTTATATTCACAGGAAATACTCACACTGCTAGATTTGAATTTCGAAGAACTACAGCATCTCGTTAAAGAGGCTGAATCTATCCCAACGTCTCCTTCTCTAACCTGTCCTTTAAAAACTGTCTATACTACATACACATTATTAGAGTTAGCCTGTTGTAAGGACTTGCTTGTGAAATCTTACCGCTCAGTTGAGGAACTCCAGTCAATGGCTAATGAACAGATTTGTCATTTAGAACTTGTCTTGGAACTCATCCAGCAGTTTGAGAACGAGGCTGAAAAGTGTCATGAGTACCTGTCCAAATATGAAACTAAAGTCAGTGAACTGCGTAACAGGATGTTGGAAGGACGAATGACTGACCAACCTTGGACTAGTGCAAAGCAGGTGAGTAATGAGTGTAAGAGTACATATTGTTATATTGTAAGTACAGTCAGTCATACAAAGGAGCTGGATATAGAACAATGTGTCCAAAGTGTCAGAGTTAATTGTATTCTCTCCTACTCTGTTTTGATGAACATCAAAATTCCTGTGTTATGTATAGCAGTAGTGCATGTGTATTATATTGTACTTATCATTGAATGTCAGTATAATTATGGAATGATAATTACACAATGCTATACTCATAATGGAACATTTTCAAATAATTGTAAAATTTGTCTTTAGTCTACACATAATCATTTATAATGGACTGTATCCTCTAAACTCAACAAAAGCCCCACTGTGTGTAATACATTATGTGTACATAATAACACAGACATGACAAACTGTTTATATTTAAATTATAATGAAGTGATATGTATACTCACCCACCCACCTCTTTAGTGCATACCTGTATTGTGTGGTTACTATTAATTAATGGTATCATATAACCTAACAATAGTGTCCTGAATAGGAAATATGAGTATAGCATGTTTGTGACATTGCCTCCTTAAGATATATACATGGAGTGGTATTCATAACACTAGATCATGTTCTGCAGTAGTAAAATTGTATTTAGACTGTATTCTTTAAAGAAAACAAAAGAAGAATTTTAATTATTACAATGTAATACTAGACAGTGTCAGATATGATTGGAGTGGTAGTTGTAATTTGTGACCATGCAGCTATAGAAAAGTGGTACTCCATTATTCAATTAGCAAGGCAACACCCTCTAATTAAATGATTTTTATTAATCCATTGTGTACAAAAAGCCAACAAAAGTTGTTTTGCAGGAAGTCCATTTATTAGTTTTCTTGCGTAGCAATGTTTGTTGACTCTTGTACAACACTGCAGAATAGTAATCATTTAAAAATAGCATGTTGCTTTACAAATTGAATACAGCTGTGTAGTCACATATATTAGACACACTTTAGGATGATCAAGGAATATTGCTTCATGATCTTTAAATTTAGGATAAATCGACAGAGATTAAAGTGACTACGTGCTATCCTAAACAGGTCTTAGACTCTTACTGTGGTCGTATACATGGCTATCAAAACTCATTTCTAATATTGCTTAAAGAATATTCAGTTCACTTCTCTGGTTACGCAATTCCTTCTTTGAAAGAGCGACAAATATATTTAATTACAGTCTTTAGTCAACAATTTGACTTCATCAAACAAAATTTATTAGATAATATAATGAGAATACAAACACAACTTCAAATAGATGCCATGCAGGACTACACATTTTAGTCTTCTAAGTTATATTGAATTTAATTAACACCTCCATAATTCTGCTTGTAATGATCTAAGAATGTATGACACCATAGGGAGAATACCAATTAACGTGTGTTGTATATTCGGAAGAGAATACTGATATAAAACAAAATTAAGTTATTAGAAGGAAGAAACTGTTTAACAGTGTTGTAATGAGGATGTCATGTGGTTGAATTGGTTGGTGTCAGTCTATAATGCAATTGAATACAGTAGTTAGGTCATGGTTGCATGTTCTATTAGTTGTTTAGCTATTGTCTCAATAGTTCAATACATTATTTCATGATGTCCACTTCTGCTGTGTATACGCCTTCTATTTAAAATAGTATTATAGATGTGGGTGTTACTTTAACATAATAAATATTATGTTTCGTGGTTTTTGTAGTATTTACTAATTGTCACGCACCTTTTCTTTGTACTTTCTATTTTGATGTAATAAAACATGACAACAAAAGATCTACTTTCTACTCTACTACTACATTTGTATGGCTGGTTTGTATTTGGCTTCAGATTAAGTGTGTAAAATTGGTTGTTATGGTAACACCACTCTTTCATATTCCTTTTATAGAGTCTAGATTCTGGTGAACATTGTCAAGAAAAGCTGAAAGCATTGAGAAAGCTCTCCAAGCAGCTTCTCTCTTTGGAGCCTCACTTTAATGGCCAACCTATCAGAGAGAACGTAGGGTCATTAAAAGACAGCTTCCAGGCTCTTCAAATGGATGCGGGTGTAGTGATACAGTCATCAGTTACTCACAGAGTAAAATTTGCATTAGAGAATATTGACATCATTGATGATTGGATGAGTAGAGTAGAGAAACAATTACAAGATATAGAGCAGGGGATGTCACATGATGCATCACCTCAGTTGAAGGAAGTAAGTTTAATTGTAGTGCATGGATAATGTGTCACCATCTAATCATCTATATTGACTATGTATAGTCATAGGCGGTTCTGAGGTTAGGCTTCGTAGGTCCTGTGCCTGACTAACATTCTAGCATATAATTATATATTCGTTCAAGTTATAACTAGCAAATCACACTCACAACTTTCATTTATCAATTTTAATGAATCCATCCAATAACTAACTTGTTAGGTGGAGCTCATAAACATATCTCTTTTGAAATTTATAATTGCAATTCACAGTTATAGAGATGAATGAAATGCAGTACTACGTCTACAGGCAAACACAATATAGACCACACCCTTATGAATAATTAATGAGCTAAAAGACTATCCTGTTGTACCTGACTAAGCGTGAAATCCTACAATTGCAAAGCATGTGTCATTCCTCTATTGGATTTGCCATTTCCTTTAATATTACAATCCACAGAAGGAACCAGCATTATCTAAGTACTTTTAACAAATAGACTATCTGGTCTTTGAACGAGAACCTTCAGCCATGCCAGACACACCCACAACAATTAACAGGATTTGGCAATGAAGGCAAAATTGTATATGCAATATAATTATTACTAGTTGGCATACAAGAGCTGTTTATTGACTGTTCCAGGTATAACCAATTAGTCTGCTAGTTGAACTTGTCGTTTGGGCCTTATATTGAATCAATCCATGTTTATTTGATTTATATATACCACTATTCAAAATATTCACAGATTATCTGTAGTGTAGTAAAAAAAAATATTCAGTTGTTATAACACAATTAATCTTCAATTATTACTAGCCAAATATAATTACACCATTCCTTTCATGCTTAGGAGTTATGCCAGGAAGTTAAAGAGCATCAGCAAACATTACTACTAACCACAGAGCAGTTTCAGCACATAGTTCATGTAAGCACAGATGCCAGGGCTAAGATTCAGAGCCAAGAGCAGATCACAGCTATATATAAAGATATAGAAAAGAGACAAAAGAGGCTTTTGTGTTTGTGTGAAAGTATAGAGAATTTAGATGTTAGTATTTTGACTAGAGCTCCTTTAGAAGAAACTGATGAAATGATTACAAGTAATGAGGTTTGTTGTAACTATGATAGTGTTAATATTTATGAAACTACTTGTTTTGGTGATAATTGTGTTAATTTATAATTTGGGTTCCAGTGATTTTATTAAGTATTTCCCCAAATGGTAGTTTCATGATGTTCCCCCACCCTGCTTCCCACCTTTGCCTTTTATAGTTTATGCTGAAAATCACTGTGTTACAGAACATTGCTGACTAAATCTTTACCAATCCAATCCTTTGCCCTTAATATTTATCATCTTTATGTTCAATAAGTTTACCTTGCTCTGTCACTAAACAACACTAGTATAATAATTATAGTTTCAGCATTTATAATACTTTCTTGGTTATTATGAAACACAGGTCCATTCCTTGCAAAAATATGCAGTGACTGAACCTAGTAAAAAGAAAGGTCCTGTATACACGGAAATTCAAGCCACTACAGACCCATCTTCTCCACCTCATCATGTCCACATTCGTGTTCCTCCTCTTATATACTCAGAAGTTGTCATTCCAAAACTAGAGAAATCAGAAACATCTCATGAATCTCTTCACACTTCAGAGAGTAATAGTAGTAGAGGGAGTTCCCCTGTATTACGTTCTGTCTCACCATCAGACTCATCAAATAAGATAGTTATACAGTTATTGTCTCCGAAGAGGAAAGGTGTATCACCAGCTCCTTCTCCCTCACCTCCTCCTCTTCCACAAGCTATCATGACAGAGGTATGTACACATAAGGATAATTAACAAAATGTAGATTTACAACACAGATGGGCTTAACTGACAAAATTGTCACCTCATTAATATACATACTACACCACATCTCCAACTCATTATATTACGGTCTGTATTAACACATTGCTGTCTTGTCGGTTGTTTACACAGTGAACAAGATTTCATTTGTGTTTAATTTATATAAATATATAATTATTATACATTTTTTTATTTCTTTATTTTTTAAATATAGAAACAACCAGTCTTTGAGCCGAAATCACTTGATAATGACAATAAGATAGAAGCTATTGTAAAGACCAATGCTCCTGAGCCTATTCAATATGATGTCCCTCGTCCTCACTCTCTCAGAGTGACTTTGTTAAAACACATTGATGAGGAGTATACAAACATCGCTAATAGTTTAGAGGTTAGTGAACAATTTAGCTTATAAGAGAACACTCCTAGTTAATTAACTGTATGAGTGGAATATTGCTTCAACTTTCACTACAAGGTCATAATAGTGTGGTCAAGTTCTTCTTTTAAATGCACGAGTAATTTAGCGAGAGAAATAATTATTCTTCCTGGGTAAAACATATCATGTACAGAATGGCTGAATAAGTACTGTCTATGAAGATGAATGATTTTGTAATGAATGATACCTTTCGCCTAAAAGGTCATGATTGTGGACACTTTCGAGACACAAATTGATACAGGAAATTTACTTTAATTTTTGCATCCTCAATTGCTAATGAAACCTTTTAATTTTTAATCAAATTAGGATTGTTGATAAAACATAATAATAAAATAAATGGAACCAACCGCACTGAATGCCCATATATGGACTTACTGATGTTATATCTTCACTTATGGCTTACTGATAAATTTTGATTTTAAAGTGTATAATACTTTTTTGGCATGCTAAAAATATTATTATTCCTAGATGATTGCTACCAGTGTTATATACTTGTTTGCATGCATGAGATTTATTTCTATGTTCATAATATCATTTGTTTGTGTCTAGATTGATGGTGGATTTAAAACTCCAGATTTAAAAGAAAGCATCGCTCTTCTCCCAAAGGTTGAAACAAGAAATCCATGTGCAGACTTCTTAACCAAACTTGAGAACTTGCGCGAGGCTCTGGAATCAATACACAAAGACCTGGAGAATATTGCAGCTCCTAAAGAACCTTTAATATCGTTAATAGAGAAAGAAAGACAGAAATGTGCTGTAAGTATGTACTTGCAAGTATGTACATGTACATGTGTGTATGTGTATGTGTATGTATACATGTCTGTGTGTACATTCATAATTATATTTGCATACATAACTATATATATAATATATATGTGGGTGTGTGTATACAGTTGTGTGTGTAATGTATACCTTAAGCCTGCTATTAATTGCGTTGACTAAATTTAGCGATTTTTAAAAGCTTAGATTAAGCATGCATTAATTTTAGCCAATTTCTGAGCCGCACCTAATAATTATATTAAAATGATCATGGAATATATTTTATATTGCATGCTAATTTTAGCAATTATTACGTTTGTTGCTAAAATCGCTAAAATTAGTACACACAATTAAAAGTAGATTTAAGATATGTATTTGTTGATTATACTAATTTACTTGTTATATTTTCACAGGCTGTTGTTGAACGACTGTTTAATTCTAATGATCTTCTGTCTAAATACAATTTCGATTCTTCGAACATCCACTCCTTGCTATCAAGTTCCTCACCTTCATTCTCTCCATCGCTACAGAGTACTACAAATAATAGTATTATTCTACAGCTTGAATCAGAGTTATTTGACTTAGGATGCTACTACCATCGTTGTCAATCTTTGTTAAGGGTGAAAGCTCGGTTAATAAGAGACAGAGAGAGAGAAATTAGCTGCCTTCACAAAGATTTGGAAAAACTTACTTTGTGTTTAGAAGAGGCAAAAGCATTGCTAGCACAGAGGGAAGGTATATTGGATGTGGGCCAGTATCTGAAAGACTGTAAGGTATGATCAATTTATGTATGGAGTGGTTAGCCAATTTTATTACCATTTATTTTGTCAATATTTTGATTGAAATAGGAAATGCATTTGAAACTTGCACATCATTCCAAACAGCGAAAACAAGCTGCATCTAGAATTCGTGATCTCCTCTTTGACTCTACTCAATCACACTCATCAGTTACTTCAATATCACCTAACAAAACTCAATCGTCTTATTCTCTCCAATTACTAGAACAGCTAAGAAATATTGAAATGCAATGGGTTAACGTAGTTAATGATCTCATGAATATGCAACAATTAGAACCCATACTTATAAAGAATATGATACGAAATATGGCAAAGGAGGTCAAAAGCCTTGAGCCTTTGTTTGCTGAAATGGAGTGTAAAGGAATAAACTTAGAAGTTATAACACTAAAATGTGATCTATGTGAGGTACGTATGTAATATTAATTATGTATTAATTCGATCATAACTATAATAATTATTGTAGGCAAAACTCAAATCTTCGAAACAAATGCAATCTTCACTTGCAGAGGCTAAAGTGAGAATTGAACGATTCCAGTATCCACATGAGGTAGCTATAGAACCCATATACGATCATCCTCGCTCATGTATGAGTACCCTTCCTATTGTCACCAATGGTTCGAATGTAGACAAACCAATGAATGGCATAGGTGACACCAGTGATGTGAAAAGTATTGAGAGATCAGAACAATTACATTCAAAACAATCAACAAAAGAAGACTCTACATCACTGAGTGTCCAGAGATCTACAGATCCTGTCAAACATTCTGTAGGAATTGAAGGAGCACAGTCTATAATACCTCAACGACATACAAGTATTGGAATGATGGAATACGAGAATACAATCGATTACATAAAACTCACTAAATCACTTTTAACTCTTTCTGGTGTTATGGATCGTGTTGTAACAGGCCTTGAAGCACTATACTTGCCACTGTATGAACGCAAATGCATTCTAGAGAATTTCTGGACTGAGTCCAAGAGTCTAGGAACCTGGATTGAAGATACCAAACTTGCTATTAAAGAGAAGACAAGCATCTCAGAGGATAGTGAAGTTAGCTATTATCATCTGTTTTGATTGTACTTATATATTTGTGTGTGCAATTCATTTACACGTATATTGCTTATACTCATAATATATTTTCACTATTTTTAATAGTGTTTAGGTGAGCAAACTTCAAATGAGAAAGAAAAGCTATCAAAACTACAAGATCTTGCCAAACAACTCTTAGCTATGCCTTCTGATGCTGAAGATAGGAGTACATTAAAGAGTATGACTGACCAATTAGTGAAGGGTTGGCAATCGTTATTCAAATATTTACCACTTAATATACAGGTTAGAATTATATAATTAATACACCATTATTGGAATACATACCCCATGCAATATCATCATAACTATGTATGTGTGCAAACAAGTGTTATATTATGTGACTGACCAAAAATAGTGAATTTGTAATAAGAAAGCACATATATGTAAATATACTGTGAATTAGCCTATGCAAGTTATGCATACGTTCTTATACAACTAAATTCAAGTTTTCTATTGTACTATGTTTAAATTATTACAAAGTTGTTTGTTTTTAAACAGAATGACAGACTGACAGATCTGATCATCATTTTAAACCCTTGCGCATACGTTGTACAAGGTAATAAGCACCTTGGTTCCCCTGAGCATTAAATTACTTAGATAGAGTGATTAGTCACATAAAAGGCATTTTTGTCTTTATTATGAACAGGCTATATAAAAACACTCCTTATATCATTTTCATTTACAATTATCCTTTAACAGGTAACACTGCAACCATCAGACGATCCACTAACACACTTAAATCCACCTGATGAGTTTGAAGATATCCAATCGATGATGGAATGGTTGATACTACTTGAATCGAAATTACAACCACACCCACTTATTGTTGGGGATACTAAACAAGTGAAAAGAGCTCTCAATGATGTAGCTGTAAGTTAATCTACAGTGTATATGCCCATACATGCATACACCCATATACATACACTGCATGTATACAAACATGTACATACACTGTATACACACATGTACATATATATACATGTAATATAAATTATACATATACATGTATCACATGTACATACAACTATAACATATAAACATGGCTGCATACATCATACCAAATATACATACATTATAATTGTTTATGCAAATATACGTACATATATACATGTAATGCATACAAACATTTGCCAATAACTTATACTAACAATAAAAACACAATCAAATTTGTTTTTCACTATAGGCAATTGAAAGAGAGCTGTCACTTAAATCTCCTGAGTATCACCGTTTCATGAAGTATGGTCGCCATGGAGATCACTCTGATTCAGATAGTTCAAGTCCAACACAGTCTCGAGGAGGAAGCCCCCCTAAAACCGTTAAATTTATAGATGAGAATACATTGGAGAGACATTATCGTAAGAAACAAATTAAACAAGATAATGTACTAGATACTATATTATCAGAAGATGAATTAGAGGGGGAGGAAGATAGTTCCAGTAGTAGTAATGGATCAGGTTTGTATAATATATATATTACTACAAAACTTTAATTCATTAACATATTGGTTAGTACAGTAAGCATGGAACAGTCAAATTTGGGCCTTGGACACCTGGTTAAAGCAGAGAGTAGCACGAAGTCCCAAGTGTTTCTCAATGCATTAAAGCATGTATATAATACTGACAGAATCTAACTACCACAATAAACCTTTGCATGCTATTTTAAATTTTAAAAGGAAATAATATGCTTGTCTCGGCAAATATTAATTTGTGTGTGACAACAATTTATAAGTCTGCTCTGTAAATAAGGACACCTCCATAAGCAGAACACTCTATGTAGCTATGTGCCAAGGTGTCTGCAATACACGAGGTTGACTGTAGTATGAATTGTAATTTAATTGGTAATACAGGTTGTTATGTCTGCTTGGTGACATAGTTGTGCCAATTATAATCCATTAATTGGAGTTTCAATTTCCTTATCACTATATATCTGTAGACAGGATAGCAAAGCTGAATAGATATTTTTGAGGTTTCCAAACCATCTTTGTGCATGTAATATGAGATAATAGACAGGACATGAATATACAACTTCATATAATTACTTATAATTGATGTAAATATTATGTTTTGATCATGAATAATCAGAACGCGCATCACAAATTAAATTGCGTTATTCCTTGAAAATGTATACTAATTTATAGTTATTTCAACAATTTATTATATATTTTATTTTATTTTATATTAATAGTTATTTAAGCAATTTAATTTTTGCAGTAATATAATCATTCAGGGAACTATAGTTTGTAGTGAAATACAACACTTCCTAATCAGAACTATGTATGGATTTTGTTTGTAACTATATTGAATTGTACCAAAAGTTGTAACATAAACAACTTTTTGCCCTACCTTACTCTTATACTAACCAAACGTAGGTCACCTATAGTAATCTAGTAAGTATGTCATTATTATTAGTTTACAAAGTTATTTTAAGAATGCTATATCGATGTACTTGTGTAAACTATTACTATCTACTTCATAATAGTACACAGTGAACAAATTACCACATCCTTAATATGTACGTGTCTTATCTGTTTAATATATGTTGTTTATTTAGAATCTCCTCCATTAATTCCTAATACTGTTCAAAATGGAACGAATCAAGCACCTGAAAGTCCTCATATCCAGAATTCCAGACAGAAACCCGCACCAATAAATATTCCTTCATCCTCACACATACCTCCACCTGCAATACTCTCTCCTAAGAACACTGAAGAGTCACACCAGCTTTCTCTACTATGGAATGGTTAGTACTTATAGTTTACATTACAATATGTCTGTAGAATAACAAGGATATTTTTATGATACTGATTTAGTTCAAGTTATTCCATACTTGTATGCATCAAAAACAGTATTCATCAATTTTATAGTCTTTTTGAGCTTTGAGAACATTTCCACAAGATCATTTCTTCCTGCCTTTACAGTTTTACATCACGTTTAAGTATGCAGCATGTTAGTATGTTTATGACTTACAACATTTAGTTTCGTGGTTAGCTTAAGCTCTTATGATTACAATGCTTAGTTGCCCAAATTTTTTTTTTACTAGAAATAAATGCTTTACACAATGTTCCATCTTTTTGGCTATGAGATGTGTAGTTGTGAGACAGTTGGGGTTACTTGTATTATATACACATTGATGTTTTTGACATTTCTATTTTTAGGTGTTTTTGCTATTGTGATTCAACGTAAGCAGAAATTGGAATCAGTCCTTGATATTTGGACTGGGTTTGAGTCCAAAAGACGTTCTCTTGAGCTGTTCATTGACAAAGGAGAAGGAGAAATGGAAGTTCTCTTTGGTGGCCTCAAACATCCTTCATCTGTAGAAGAGATCAATAAAGCAATTGCTGTATTAGAGGTAACAAAATAATATTATTATATAATTATATACAAATAGTCTCTTGAAAGATGTTTGGCAAATTGATGCTAGACTACTGGTATGCTTTAGTAGTAGCAGATATCAGATACAAGTTCCCATTTACACACAAAAGTGTGATCTATAATACTTCCATCTGCCACTTACTCTAATTTATAAAACTGTCATCAAAAATGTGACCTACTTTTCAAAAGGGGACACTTACGCACAAAATAGTTTGATGAAATGATTGCCCTTAATTGTTTGTCATTCTGCACCTATGAATTCAATGAGAGTTGATATCTAAGAAGCTTAATAGTAGTTCTTCCAAATTTCATTGACTTTATATGCAAAATTGCAGAATGTTGTACAATTAAAGGTGAGTGTTTTATCCAAAGGTAAATGTCCATTTTAATCACAATTTATCAATAACACATGGTTAAATAGCTCTTATTTCTGTTAGCATGAGTACAAAGTGCATATTGATTATTATAGTACAAATGTGTGCGTGATGAGTAACACATACACCTACATTGTTTACTTAATTACTAACATATTTTATGTGGGCTTGTATGTCATCCATACATGCCTCTATTGTAACAAGGTAATTAGATCACTTTCTTGGTAATTGCTGTTGGATACTCCTTAACAACTTCAGTGCACATATGCTCGTGTTTAGATAGCATGTACATGTAGGTAATTATAACTACAGAATTTAGTGTATTTATTTATAATTATATAGGCTGCAGGAGATGAGGTCACTCAATATCAAAGAACAATTGGTACTCTAAATGACCTCACATCTGACTTGATACAGCGTCACAAACAAACTGACAATACTAATGAGCTTCAGCAGGAAATGACAAAACTGAATCTTAGATGGAAGAAAGTGAATGAAAGGTTTGCGTTATATATAATTATACAGACACACAAACACACACACACACACACACACACACACACACACACACACATAAATATGTACACTGCATAGGTTGTGCAACCATAGCAACCAAGCTAGATAAAACATACATACATTGTTGCTAATGTATATTATAAAAGTACATTACCATGATTATGCGTAATAAAATTTCAGAGCTATTGTGATATTGCATTTGGTGTGATACAAGAATGATCTAAATTACTTCTCCTAAAAATCAATTATCGTACAATGAATGGTGATATGACGTGATTATCATATGTACATGCTCAATTGAGAAAGTAAAATGGTGACTGGATCAGCAACAGGTGGCAACAATCTTATATAAACAAAGAAGAATTTTAAAAATAAGATTTTGGTATATTTTGGTTTTAAAACAAATGAGGTAGTGAATGATTAAACCTGATTCTGTCATTACAGCTCTACCATGAATATAATTATACTATCTGCTAGTGTTATCACATCTTACACACCTATATATACACATTAATTTATACAGCTTTACAAAACACAAATCTGCGTTAGAACCGGTCGTTGTCTCATGGAATAATTTTTACGAGCAGTTTCATTCATTTTGGAATTTTCTCAATCAGTGTGATGAAGAATTGACAAATATTAATCCTTCAGTGACTGATATAGCAGTGATAAAAACAACTTTGGAGAAGATAAAGGTATGAGAATATGTATTTATGAATTACAACTCTCATTGGATAAAAGCAATGGTATGTGTATATCATGTATAAACATAATTTATATAATCTGTGATGGTTTGAGCTTGTTTTAAACAGCTTGCCTCTTTTCTCTGTTAAACTCAAGTTGAATCCGAGACATGCTATGGTTATAAAATGCACTACATGGAGAGTTGACCTGTTGTAATAGCACATGAAAGCTTTGTCCCTGGTCCATAATATGTAGTATTGTATGTATTCGTGTGTGTATCTATTGTCATATTTCAACTTCAGCATATTCAAAAAGATCTGGTTTCACAAAGTGGACAACTTGGTATGATAAGGCAACTGAATGTAAAGCTACAAGAGGCTGTTGTATCAAAAGTAACTGATTTCTCTGTTGTCAATAAAGACATAAAGAAACTTGAAAAAAAATGGGAGTCTGTATCAAAGCTGATTGATGAGAGGTTTGCCCCTTTAATTATCAATTCGTTATGTTTATATGCTCTTAAACTGTCTAGTACATCTATTCTTAGTTAATAACATTGTACACATTGTTGGATTGATTATTAACCTATATAATTGCTGTGATCATACAAACTCTGTGTTGAGAGAATTTATTTTACAGAATGCCTTGTCTTCAAGAGTATTGTCAGAAACACATCAAATTTGATTAGTATTAGCCACATTTTTAGTTCTTTATTCTTATGAAAAAAATTATTATTGGATTTATAAATATTAATTGTTAAGGATTTGTAATAGTTGTTATATTTACTGATTAACACTTATAATAATTATTTCCATATCAATATTCATGCACAATTTCATTTGTTCCTCACAGGCAAGCATCATTACAACAATCATTCACTGCAAGACAAGAGATCTTATCCATATTGTCTAGATGTGAGACTTGGTGTCGTAGAGCCATTGATCATTTAGCTGGACAGAAACCATTGTCAGCTGATGTGTCTATTATTAATGCCAAAATAGATGTACACACAGTTAGTCAATAGCCACTATATAAAATTATTCTGTTATAAATTGCACTGACGAGGAATCAACGTACACATTATATTATTGTATAGTTCCATTCCTGCTCTCCCTACATTTTTCATTTCTCTTTGTTTTTACATAGGAGTTCCAATCAGAACTAATAGATAAACAGACACAGTTGTCACTAGCACTAGCTAGAGCAAAACATATCACGGGAGATTTCAGTATACCTAATTCACTGATGCTAGAAATGGACGGAGATGAAACAAAGATGAATTTCATAAGAGTTCAATCAAAACTAGAAGAGATATCGTTAGAATCTGTTGAACTTAAGAAAGCAATGGACAGTGTATTACTTGTAATGGACGAGTTTCAGTTACTCTCTAAACAATTCTCACAGAATCTCACAGATATCTTGTCTCGTATGCCTCATAATTTCCAGCCTTCAACTACCTTACCAGGACTTAAACAGCAGCAAGAAATGTGGCAGTCTATGGATACTAACGCTAACAGTTTGGGACGAATTTTGGAAACAATGGTCTCCTCTCAGAAAAGATTAAAGGAAATGGGAGTAAAGGTGAAGTTGATATACACTATGACATATTGATAAACCTGTAGTCCAACTAATTAACAAGGATGATTGATAGCAAGTGGATATATTAACTCCAATATACCTTAGGGATCTGTTATATAAACATCAGTAATGAAAACATCTATGTTTTGCATTACCCATACCTTCTCTATCAGTCTGTTTATCTTTTCTTGTTATTACAGGTGTCACCTGATGCTGTACAGTTAGTAAAGAGATATCATAAACAATGGAATGACCTTAGGAAACCAATCATTGCACATCTGGATACTATCAAGAAAACAATTTGGAAACTAGATCCTAGTAATGTGGAAATGAGTAAGTCTTTCAACCTATTCTTATCATAGTAAACTATATCAGCATACTTTACTGGAATGGAATCATAAATGCTTTCCTATAAAGGCCACCCATAACATCTTAAATTCCACTAATTTAGCTGCTAAATTAATGGAATTTAAGATGTTATGGGTGGCCTGCAATAAGGTTCAATTCCCGTATGGTCTGGATATTAAGAATCCCTTCAAGTCTATTTATCAACCTACTTGTGTAATTCAATTATATTTTTCTTTCATTATTGATCTTTGAAATTATTTCTCATACAGCTTTACCAAGAGGATGGATGAAAGCAAAAACAGTTCAAGGGACACCATATTACATTGAGTACGTTTGTTTAACACTTAATATCTCACTGCAACTAATATTATTAACCCCTACAGTACATTATCAGGAAACCATACTCAATGGCAGCATCCTGAACTATCTGACCTCTACAGAAGTTTTGCATCTCGTTTTCGTCATAGTTTCTATCCTAGTCCAGCCTACCCAATATCACTAAGATTAAGAGCTATCCAGAAAGCAATACAATGTAAGATACGTTAACTAATGACAATGGGGGAAATTGGATATGATTGAATAAATGAGTGAGTGAGTGAGTGAGTGAGTGAGTGAGTGAGTGAGTGAGTGAGTGAGTGAGTGAGTGAGTGAGTGAGTGAGTGAGTGAGTGAGTGAGTGAGTGAGTGAGTGAGTGAGTGAGTGAGTGAGTGAGTGAGTGAGTGAGTGAGTGAGTGAGTGAGTGAGTGAGTGAGTGAGTGAGTGAGTGAGTGAGTGAGTGAGTGAGTGAGTGAGTGAGTGAGTGAGTGAGTGAGTGAGTGAGTGAGTGAGTGAGTGAGTGAGTGAGTGAGTGAGTGAGTGAGTGAGTGAGTGAGTGAGTGAGTGAGTGAGTGAGTGAGTGAGTGAGTGAGTGAGTGAGTGAGTGAGTGAGTGAGTGAGCGAGCGAGCGAGCGAGCGAACGAACGAACGAACGAACGAATGAATGTGATGTATAAAGGAAATAATAAATTAATGAAACAAGCTAACAGATTTTATCTTTTCGACACAATGTTTAGTATTATTTATATATTTCAGTTGAATATTTACCAACACAAGTAGCCCTTGAGACATTTGATCTTTACAACCTCACCAAAAATCCAAAATCATCTTTGACTGGTCCAGAAATGATAGAGATAGCTCTCAGTATGTTCCAAAAAGCTGCCAGTCTACCTGTTTCTGATGATGGTACTGACATAAATGGAATGTTATTGGGTGGAGCTAGTATTAATGTCAATCGTGCTGTGGAGTTGTCTGTTTCATGGATACAAGATGTTTATGATTTGTGAGTGATTTCATGATTATACGATCGATAAAAATTCAGATTCAATATTAGTATAGTCTCACAGTGTCTTCATTATAATTATTATGCACGTTTTAAATAATGAAACAATTTGTATTCTCTATTTTGCAGGACACACACTGGTACTGTTAGTACGCTAGCATTCCAGATTGCTATCATATGTTTATCATCTACTAAAATGGATGAGAAACACAAAGGTATGTATAGATTATTATAATGACCGGTAATGACACAAATCATACCTATGCTATATTGTATAGGGATTATAATTATGTAATTATAATAATAATTAATGTATTATATTAATGTATATTTTCAGCACTGTTTCATATTGTGTCAAGATGTAAAAATACTATTGATAAAGAAACAATGACCAGATTCCTTGAAATATTGTTACAAGTTAGTTGGAATATATTTTATAGATTGTGAATGGATGAATTAGTGTATGGATATATGGATGGATTGATGGATAGAATGATAGATGAACGGATTTATGGATCAATTAATGGATATATGGATAGATGGATGAACGAACGGACAGACGAACAGACGGACGGATGGACGGACGAACGGATGGACGGACGAACGGATGAACAGACGGATGGACGGACGGATGGATGGATGGATGGATAAATGGAGAAGCAGATAGAGAGACAAACAGATGGACAGATGACTATTGAAGTGATGGAATAAGGAATCGAGTATTCTTTAACAGACGAGCGAATATTTTTATTTCAATATCTCACTAGATTCCGCAGAGTATGACTGATTCCCAGTACTGTAGTTTGGACTTCCTTGAAGCTAATATCAGAGAATGTTTCAAGAAATATGCCACAGGTATTCATCTACACAGTGTGGGGTACACTGCATGGGCACAAGCAGAACCACTTCCTATTGCCTGGTTACCTATATTACATCGAATGGCTGCAGCTGAAACAAGTGAGTGGAACCACTGAATTATGTCCTCGTTATGAACAAGTATCCCTAAAAAAAGAGAATTTGACAATAATTCCATAATTGTTGATAATTATTAATACCAATTAGTGATTCAATTACTGATCACTAATCCTCTTTCTCTTCTTAGTGGAACACAGCGTCAAGTGTTCAGTGTGTAGAGATCCTTCCATTGTTGGATTCAGATACAAGTGTCTACAATGTCTAAACAACTTTAACATGTGTCAGGTATGTGTGCATGTATGTGTGTGAATGTGTATTAGTGTTATTTTTATCTATAACTTTTACATGTAGTTAACTAAACTATAGCTAAATAAAATGAAAATTGGCAAAATAATAAACACTTTTTTAAAATTAAAACGCTGTGACTACCACTAACAGTGATGAATATTATCATACTGAAACAACACCAGTATGTATATACATGTATGCTGTGTGTGTTTGTGTATGCATGCTATAATACAACTGTCTATACTGTACATGTATATATGTATAATATTCCTGATCCTATCCTATCTTAGGAATGTTACTGGTCAGGTAGAACTGCAAAGGATCATGATAGATCCAAACATTTCATGGAAGAATATTGTATATCAGTAAGTTATAGTTATGTTATATATTCGTCATTATAGTGTATTTACTATTTAGCCTGATGAAAGAGGTCTTTTCTTTCGTACACTTGGTAATCGTGGAAAGAAAAAGTCTCCCCGTCAGACACCTCCTACTGAAATACCGACAACTAGTTCACCAAACATGCAAGTACCAACTGACTTAGATGAGTTACGTAAACAACTGTCAACTCCAAAACGTAAATCTAGGTAAGAAATATTACAAACAAAACTTATACTTGAATATTTAGTTTAATTTTGTTTGAATATGAGAATGTTTCAAGTTCAGCAGTGCTTTTGTCATATGTATCCGCCATTTTTGTGATATTAATTACCTCACAAGTATTCATGCATTACGTGTTGTGTTGTAGCACTCAGGTAGAGTAATAAAGGTCTCATTTACACAATGTAACTGTTTTATTGCTTCACAATGGCTAATCAGATTCTTCTAACAATTCGTTATAACTCACCAATAACTTGGTTTTATATAATTTGTTTAGTGTAATCACGTGATCACTTTTCTGTGATCTGATTGGCTAAAATGAACTAGAAGGTAATAAGAATCCAAACTAATGAAAGAATATGAGTTAACAAATTCATGTAATTGTGGTATGAAAGCATGTATATACAAGGCATTGGCAAGTGCTATATGTTCATTCAAGTCACATTTCATTTTTTATATCTTGCAGTTATCCTGATTATCAGTCGTTATCTCTTAGAAGGGATTCATCTTCAAATCCATCTCTGCCTATAATATCAAAAAGTGGAAGATATTCATCAGGAAAAAGTGGAAGTTATTCAAACTTACTGGACTCATCTGATGCATTCTCTCACTCTACACCAAATCCATCACACTTTCGACTCTCTCCAACTTCTCCCACATATCATAATTTTGACTTACACACTCCAACATCCCCAAGGCATTTTGGTTATGATGCTCTAGATCTGTTACCTAGTCAACCAGTCGGACAAAAAATTCCAATGAGCAGAAGTTTCGATTTGACAAAAAGGTATACTATTTAGTCATTGATCTCTACTTTTATGTTATATTATTGAAAGTGTAGAATTTAACATAGATTAAAATTTGCCTATATCGAATTGTGGAACTGATTTTATTTGTTCTCTTTTCTCTTCTGAGAGTATATTTATACTGCTGTCTAATATATTTCAATCTATTGTTTCTTAATTGTATAGTCTAGTTGGAATGTCAGTATTAGGAAATCATTGTTTTATCTTTTATTTATAATTATATATTATCATCTCATTTTTCTACAGTCTTGATGAATCAGTACCACCTCCACTACCTCAAAAATTAATTAAGAATCACAGTCTACCTAAATCATCTACTCGAAGGTATATATTATTTAAAATATGATATGTGTGTGTGTCAAAGGTTGTAAACATGCATGAAATTTCATACAGTACTCCATGGAATTTGATTTACTCACGTATATCAATGTAATTTAATTAAATCACAGTTTTACTTTTGTTCACTCATAACGTCTTTACATTATAATCATGTATCTTCATTTTGTGTGTATTGCGTATCTAATTACCACTACCATCTAACAACATAAATGTCTTATCACCTATCAATCTATGAACCCCTCCATCTAACTATCTATCTACCTATCTTTTTTTATAATAGGACACCAGATACACACTCTCCTCAACACTCACAAAATCGTGCTCTGTCTCCATTAGAACAGAATAATTTATTTCTAAGAGGAAGAGTAGAGCAACTAGAATCACAAAATAAGCATTTAGAAAAATATATAACACAACTCAAAGCACATCAATAAGTCAGTAATCTTTCATAATTAATTTATGTGTAATCTCTTTCTCTCTCATTCTCTCTGCGTCCTCCCCTCTCCCTCAACTTCTCTCTCCTTCTGCACTTCATACCTTCCCAGCGCTTTTTCTCTCTCTCTCTCTATCTATCTATCTATCTATCTATCTATCTATCTATCTATCTATCTATCTATCTATTTATCTTTCTATCTATCTATCTATCTATCTCTGTCTATCTATCAATGTCAGTTAATTTCTTTCATTATAAGTACTTTCTTGTATGTATTTCAGGACCCCAGCTAATGTCAGATGTCTCTATAACACCAAATATATGATCATGCACATAATTATATATTATATATATCTTTTTAATTGAAATCTTTCAACTTAATTATCACAGATGAACTGTCAATTTCTGTATAATAGTAATAAATGCATAATAAAAAAAACAATTTTATTTCTTATAAGCAATATACTTATATATAATTAATATTATAACGCTGTATAAAACTTTTTAAAATTCAATATCATTTCATAAACATTTTCACACTTACAAATTTCTATACTGTATTATTATGTATGGTTCAAAACAATATTCAAAATATACCTGCATATACATATATAAGTAACACAAGCAAACGTCATTGCCATCCACTAACATTTATAATCAAGTGTATTGGCCAGTGGGTGGTAATTAACCGATTATTTAAAAAGAAAAGATGATTCATAAACAAAATAATTATAAGTCATTAAATATTATAATTGTAATTTAACGAGGAGGAAGAGGAGGTAGAGGATTTGGTGATGACCTGTTATAAGACAAAGAAAATAGATCAATACAAAATATACTTAGTAAATATACATACATAAATATGTTCATATGTATACATATACATATGTACATAATTATATAGGGATAGATACAGAAACTTAAATCATCATTTATGAGGGTGCGGTCAATTAATTTCATTGCTTAATTACACCAGCTTTTTTAATACATACGGACTGTATATATTCCACAGGTGTAGGAGCATGTTAGAAATTGGGATGAGTGGCATAGAGATAACTGGTAATTATACAAGTGTGGTATAGAATGTAATCTACATAATATCCATCATTTGGTTGAGGATGAGTTAGCCCCTCCCATTTTATATATTCTAATAACATACATATATTAATATCAGTCATATACACAACATACATCTACATACATGTACATATAATTATTCAGATCATACATTATCACCCATTGACTTACCGATCAGTATGGATAGGCATACCAGTTCCTCTATTAGACTCCATTCTACGTGGAGGAGTAGGAGGAGGAGAATCATCCAACCCGTTCATTTGTGGTGTTTGTAATACCACATGGTGTGAAGAAGAGTTTGAAGGTATTTTGGGTGGTAGGTTGGGATAATTATTATCAAGTGAAATAGGCTGACTCCGAGGCGTAGGTATGGGTACCTGGCTTTGTGTCTTCTGATATGATATATTTCGTGCTGGAGGAGGTGGACCCACCTCAGTAGTTGATGACAGATTAGACTGAGGATTATACCTCGATGGAGGGGTTGGTGGTGCTCGATTGGCTTTCAATTGCAATGCCTTATCGACATCCTTCACAGTCGTATCATCTTCAGTTAACATGACATTACTGTATCCAAATCTAGTCTTTGGAACTTGTGTTCGGGGAGTAATCATTGGTTTATTATTAACAGGATGTGTTGATTGCTCGGGAGTGTTATCAAAAGAAAGTAGAGTGTAGGCAGTTTCCGATTCTGTAGGCTCACTTATCATACGAGAAATTGGTTTTGATCTTGGTACAGGCACTGGATTAGATGTTTCAAGACTCATAGTTACTTGTAGAGGTTTCTTAACTCTTGGAAGTGGCACAGGTTCCATAAGAGGTGGAGTTTGTGAGTGTGGCACAGAAGTGGGTGATATATTGTTCTCCTCACGCTCCCCTTGGTCTATTGGTATATATTCATTACCAATTCGTTTCACATTCACATAACCTCCTGGATCACCTAATAAAGGGGAAGACATCGAAGGAGACAGACTCCTTCTACGAGTATCATTGACAGGTCCATCTATGTTTGCTAAAGAGTAAATGTTCTCTCCAGTTTGATTTGTATAAGAAACATTGACATATCCATGAGTACTATCAGTCATGTCAGTGCTATGTCGTCGATATGGTGACACAGGAGGGCCTTTTCTTCTAACAGGAGATTGATCTCTTGATTCATTGGTAGGGCTGATAGATGGAGAGTTCACAATGTCATCAAGTTGTAGTGGTAGCAAGGGATAAATAGATGGTGTCGCTTGAGTCTTTATTTCAAAAATCTGTGAATACATGTTGAGTGAATAATATTATTTTAAGAGGTGCCCTCTCTGCTTAAACATTGAATTAACTGTAACTAAACCTGTATATATAGCTGATAAATGGTTATTCAATTAGCACCATTAGTCATTATACATGTACATTGTACATGTATGTGCATCATGTGAAAATAGTCCATCAGTTTTAATGATCTACATGTAGGTATTCAAAATGCAAACTATAGCAATACTCTGAATGGAGGCTATATACATCATCAAATGAGATTAGATGACTCAGGATAATTGATTCAATATCACATTGAGGTCTTACCATTTCTTTAGGAGGAGAGTCTGGACTCAATGGACTTGATCCAAGTGTTCCTGATGATGGTGGTGAGACAGAAGTTGGAATAGTAGATGGAGATGATGTTTTGTTAACCTTCACAGCTGGTGATACCACTCTGTATATACCTTCGTTATATTCTGTTGGTGTGGGTTGATATGTTGGCAAACTTGCTCCCATTTGAGGTAAGAGTTTTCGACGAGCACTTCGTACTTTCTGAAGCATGTTCTTACCATCTTCTGTTTGAGATAGAATAAGCTAGAGAGAAAGAATAAAACAGTGGCATCGTGTGAAGAAGGCTAATGATATGATGGTGGACCGTGGACAATGGAATACTGCAGAGTTATTAATGAGGTAACTGATAATTTTAGTGTATTAACAGTGCCAAAGCAATATGATAGAAGGGGAATTACATCTCCTGCATATATAAAAATTTTTAGTTTTCATGGCCTAAACATTTGCTATTTCTATCTCCAAACTGTAAAAACAAAATTGTTGAAATAACTCATATTTAAAGTTGTAACGAATATTGTAAATAGTTGTGCAGGCTACATGCACACTAATTATGCTACATAAACCAATTAGTATGGCATTTCGACTTAAACTATAACTAAATTACAAGTCTGCTGTAATAACTACAACTAACTAAAATGAAAATTGGCCAATAATGGGCACTTTTAGTTAGTTAACTAAAACTAAAACCCTTTTAGAAAGCCTAATATTATTTTAGTTCATTTAACTATAGCTAACTAAAGGATAAACTAGTCATACTATAACTATAACTAAAAGTAGTTATTTTTGTTAAACTAAAAGGCTGTAATCTTTAGTAGTATAAGAACAAAATTAATTATGGTGGCGAAGTAAAACAAAATATAACTTCAAGTAATGCCATATGTATATTCATTAAGAATATGATCAATACAGATACAATTACGGTAGTCCCGTGTGACTGTGTTAACCAATCAATGAATTAGAAATCACGAAACATCACATACCTACACATATGTTACATCATCCATGAAGATTTACATGTACACATTTCAATATTTTGGCATCCATGACTTTTGCATGCCTCGAATATTTCTCAATATACACGTACATGTATGGTATTATGCATGCTCTACATTAAAATGTATTTATAATATGACCATTCTCCCTAATACATACAGTGTATTACGTACTAATGAGTTTACAAATGCATTTGTGAGATATCACATGAATAATAAGTTGATGAAACTATTATACAAGGAGAACATTCAATAGATCAGCTTCTAACCACTTGTAGCATGTCCACCCAATCTTGTAACATCTGTGGATCCCGAGCACAAATATCATATGGTCTGCCTGTTTTACCATCTGTAATTCTAAATAGGAATTTATAATCCTTCATTGGAGGTATTTTCTCAACCTTGGAGTTTTTGTTAATCATTATAGTACCCTAAATTAATATACAAAATACATAAATAATCTCTTTTTATATAAGTGATTGATACAGGAACACTATACGTACAAAGAAAAGAGAGTGATATCAACAGATAGACATGTAAGCATACAAACAGACATGTGTCATGATATTAGATTAAAACTGATGATATAGGATATGATACAATAATCCAAGTAACTAGAGGCCAAACTGAGAAGGTAAATGAAACCACGTTGCTGCTACAATTCCGCTTGATGTGTATTGTTTATTTGGTTGTGTGCATTAATTGGATTCCATTGTTTGTGAAATGCATGGCCGTATGTATCACATAAAAATGAATTGAAAAATCTTGATATGTAGACCAAACCCGCATCGCAACAGCTCAAACAATAATTAACAAATAGATAGACATACCAATAAATATACAGAGGGACTGAAAGAAATAGACAAAATAATTACACAGTGTCACAAACCTTCAGTGCTCTGTTTTCTTGTGATTCATAATATGCCAATTGTGTTGAATTAAGTACAAACCATCTTTCCTTCCATGACTGTACTTTATGACCTTTCTTTGTCATTTTACCTTCTTTAAAGATTTCATGAAAAACTTCGTCATGAAGCTGTTGTATAACGTGTGCTTCAAGTAAATCGAGATGGTTTTCAACCAAAGCAGAAAAGAAAGACCAAAAATCGATTGACTGTTGATCACAAAACCATTCTCGGATATTTTCTTCTTTTTCTTCTTTCCCGTTAGCAAAATAAATTTTTATAATCAGCTCTACAATATCATCAATGTGCAGAAACTCTGTACTATCCATATCGAGCTTATTAAATATACCCCAAAGCTGACGTCCACATAATCTCGGCAGCTTCTCACAGATTGATTTCCTGGTTAATACGGTAGAATAGCTATCCCATGAAATAGTTAGTAAAGGATCGAAATTACAATCAAACTTATCGCTTGCTTTCTTCAAAATATTTTCCTCAACATGCGAATAAAATTCACTCTTCGACAAGGTACCACGATAGAACGATTCTACACTAGTATTACTAGGCTTGAAGCTTTTAAATCCCATGGAGAAACCATTGTTTAGTTGCTCCCAGAATAACTCGTAGTTAGACTTTGAGTTTCCTTCTTCAATGTAGCGATCTTTTTCTCTGAGAGTGTGGAAGGATTGAAAGAGGAAGTTACGAATTATCTGTTCTCTCTGCATTCTTGAATGATATGTTCTAAAGGGAAAGAGTGGATGAATAGATAAAGAAATGCAGGATGTTATGACAGATAAAATATTAGTACAGTAGATGAATGCTCTGTTCAAGACAAAAGGCAACATCAATCAATAACTATGATTGTGCAGACTATAAATATTTAGGTATATGGAAGCCAGGTTTTCTTAGCTTCTGCCCACATAATACAAAAAAGATTGATAATCTCCTAGCAAATTAAAAGCTCACTTGAAAAAAAAAAATAATTTATACATAGTTAGTTTGTAGCTAAAATAACACATTTGTTAGTGTAACAGAAAAGCCAATAGTAACTTTTTACACGTCATATCATTAGTTGGCAACGATCCAATATATATATATATATATATATATATATATATATATATGTATAATATAAATAATAATGTATAACAAATTTAATACATAAAGTATACACTATTATTGAAAAGTGCGTTATTAAATAAGTATTTATTGTAATTGATTATAAGTACATCAGAGCAAACAACAAAAATATAATCAAAACAATACTGTATACCTGTGATAATGATCGTGTTTTCAATATGGTAATATTGAATATAAACACAGGATATATCAGGTATATTGAAGGCATTATTTAGGTTATCATAACTAACTTCATCAAGGAAGCACTGTCACATATCTTAATTATGTCCTTAAAGTATCACTTTATGAAGTACAATTATATATTCATGATGGTAACTATAGTAACCACACAGACATGTGTTGTACCTATACTGGTATAGGTAAATATAGATATAGGCAAGTAGTATAGGGCAGATACAGATACTTTACAGACCAAGTTTTTTTTAACTTTATAGTATCATTTTATTATAGGAAATGGATGATACAACAGTCAGAATCATATTTTTTGAGCTATTTTCATCTTTTCTAGTAGTTTGTGGTTTCGTTTTTCAGCAGAAATGTCTATATAGAGCAGTACTAAAAATTAGTGATGCACATGGACATATACTAGAAAAAGGAGTGAACACATGTATATACAGGTATAGGTATAGGCAGGTTTAGTTGCTCTTTATCTGAATTATAGTATAGGTACAGTACTAATGTAAACATATAGTATGAACTTACAACTAGTGATGCAACCACTGATAAAAATTTTACTAATATTCTCGTAAAACAATATATCTTCTAGATGTGTACCAATAGTTGATCTGATATTATATCTACCTTCTGGTTTCTGAGGCTTTCAACATTTTGTCAGTAATAAAAGTGATTAATGCTGTTATAATCACAAGAAATGACATTACTATTGTACCTATTACATATTCCTTTTTTCAGAAATAACCATTACCAAAACATGTACTCAAAAAATGCCCGACAATGATTGATATCGATCACTGATGTAATTACTACTTATATCATGACATATAACTACTCATAACTACTCAGTATACTGAAGTGAATGGGTAATATTTAAGTTAATCCCCATAATAATAATTATTATTATTAAAATTAAACAACATATAATTAATCATATATTCACAGAATATTCCAAATGATTTATTCAAAACAGTTCACATGACTGTATGTTTTATTTCAAACTAATTTATTTAGCATGCAGTACACACAGTGGATTTAGAAACAACAAATTAATAACATTTTTAATGTTTCTAGAGCCAAAAATAGCATAAATATACACAATACTACAACATGCATATAGTTATAATTATCATTATCAAGTATTAGTAATTTGATATGTGTTTACACTTCTATATTATAAGCATATATACTTGACTATATAATTATGTATATGTTTTATTTACAATAGCAGTTTGTTCAGTTTTTCCATAAAACTAATACTACAGAAAATACATACTACAATACATGTGACCAAATTTGTGAAAACACATTTATGGTGGATAATAATTTTGAACAAATGCTTAGATTTAAACACTCAGTATTCAACTATTTGGTATCCAGGAAGACCAGTTAATTCTCTTCCAAGACACCAACCTTCATTGGCTTCCTTCATAAAATGGCCGAATAGCTGAAGGTAAGCATTTCTTCAAAATTATAATTTTACACCTGAAGTGTGGTTTTCCCAAATTGGGTCACACATAGTAAATGTATACTATACTTACTGACATGTACATATCTCATTATATACTCGAAAGACAACATGCTATGAATATAATTATCAAGTATATAAGTATGGTAAAGGAATGATAATAATCATTATTAAATTGTTTCACATGCTGAATAGACATATATATCATACATAACATAAAATGTGTACTGTATAAGTATAACTATACACTAATTAATGTATTATACATTGTAAGTACAATCTAATATAATAAAGTCTAAATGTATGTGTTAAAATGCAATGGAACTATAAAGTAGGTGTAACACAACCATGTGTCCTGATAAATTGTAAAGAAATAGTGTTATACCTAACACTCCTATATATATGTATGTAGTACATTATACAGTAAAGCAAGGGATAGCGTATGTATATGCATGATCACACAATTAACTGTAAATAGTTTAGATATGTGAAGCTAACTGAAGCACATACAATCACACTATGACCTGTCATGATGTCATGAGATATTTCTCAGAAAACAAATCAAATTTACATAAGATCATTACACTAAATTGATATTTATACAAATTTACAAACTTACTTACTACAAAATTATGTAATATTTATGAATTCCTGGACAAAAATATTTTTACACAAAAACAAACACTAAAAACAACATGTATATAACATGTATATAATATTGACATTATCACATCATGTTAACTAAGCTATTTTACATGAAATGCCAGCAGTTAGCTATTTCTCTTTGAAGGGCAGAATCCTCTCAAATATTCAATAAATCATTTACTACACCACAAAACTAGCATCACTAGTCAGTCTTCACTACCATTATTCCAATTGGATATTACGTGATAGATATATGTATATATATATATATATATATATATATATAATATATATATATATATATATATATATTATATATTTACAAATATAATCATATAGAGAGAGTATAACAGTACTGTATAATGGAATTCTAATTTCTAGTTCTAAAGAATCACAGTACAAGCACAGCTACTGCAACACTCACTACATACTGATATAAAAGAAAGTTAACAATACATACATACATACACATACACTTTTACATGCAGACACAGAGAGTGATACACAGATAATCAAGTTAGCTTTGCTACATCATACATTGCATATAGCTAAATCAAATCCAACAGGTTTGCAACCAAAATAACAATGCATATTACTATTATAACAATCAACACACATTTACAGTTCCACACAAAACAGTCATCTATGACTGAAGAGAGCTATATTCGATCACTCACCATTAATAAGCCACTTGAGTCACACACTTGCTTACAGAAACAGTATCGACAGCCACACCTCATAAATTACATATCATGTAGGTGTGGTTGTACATACTCTTGTAGTGAGTGGGTGGTAATACTTCATAGGTACACCTTCCTTGTAAGTACGTACTTACCAGATACAGTCTGTATATAAAACTCAGAATTGCACTTTCATGTTGTTGTAATGAATGCTAGCTCTCTTGGTACATATATTACCTTACTTACAGTATATAGTAGTGAATGGTTACTATTTATAGTAACAAACAGTTACATATATATATATATATATATATATGTGCTTGTACAAATACAAACTAACATGATTTGGAAATAGTAATAATTAAAAAGAACAAATATACAAATGTATGATACTATAATTATGAATAAAATAATAATCTTTACACTTCTAATAACGTAGGGTTCTTTTTCTCGTGTATTAAATAAGGTTTCTTTGTTTCAGTATGCCATACATATACCTGTGGTGATATATAGAATACATGATATGACTATGAGATGATGTTAGAGTTGATTGTTATAGCTAATGTAGTCTCGTTCCAAGCCATAAACTCTGTAACGAGTAATCATAGCATTATGGCTGGCCAAACAGAGTATATTATTACAGATGTTATTATCAAATACCAAGAAAGTCAACTGAAGTCACTACATGGTATTTCTTAATGAGTTAGGCTGAAGACAAGAGTAGTGTAGGTGATGGTGGACCTTTTGATAGTGGAAGAAGTGAATGTAATGTTAAACTACGTGTTCGTTGCAATCATGTAGTTTAACATTACATTCACTTCTTCCACTATCAAAAATTCCACCATCACCTTCACTAGTAGTTAATTATAGTGTTGGTGATGGTGAATTTAGTATATCCAGTTCATATATACACATTACGTACCTGTGTACAATCATTAGCTCTAGCTTCTAATTCTGGTCTAGTAATTATTTTAGATAGTAAATCTGATTCCAGATATCCAGGAGTGCCTTTGGGATTTAAAAGCAATGATGTGTCCTTTAGAAAGATATCCAAATTGACAGCAAATGCTACCAAAAAATAGAATAATGAACAAGTGAATAATAATATAATGTATAAGTGCATTTTGAAGGCTACAGAAGTAAAGATAGGCAGACAGATAGATACATGTACATGTACGTATATAGATGAGTAGATAAAAAGATGAAACATGCACTTTTATGAGACACATTGTATATTTAAAATTGGGTCTCGTAAATATTTGCAGAGAGAAGGATAGATATATGATGGAAGAATAGATGATGAAACAGTGATACATACATCATGAAAGGAAGAATAGATTGTGTAAAGAATGATAGATAGATGGATAAATAAATGATTAAATAGATGATAGACAGATTAATATGTGACTATACCAGCCATATCAACAGGAAACTTTCTATTAGGTGCCCAACTGGTATGAAATCCGGTCACACGTCCACTTTTACATTTTGGACCCTCAGCAAGGAGACCACCAGCAAAAGCAACAGGCCAGATGGATACTTTATTGGTATAGCGCATCTGAAATATGATGACAGTAAACAATGAATAAATGGACACTGCTGTTTTAGCGGTAATTAATAGCTTACATATGTAATATATAAAGCATGGTGAGGTTAATATCATGATATGCCAGATATAACACCTCCTGTAGATAGTTCGTAGTGCCAAGAGATATAGCCACATATACCTCTGAACACCAATAGGTGGTATATCCAGCATGGACACCAACTAGAGATACATGTAGCTTATATAATGTAGGAATTGAATTTTTGATGAGGTGCATATGCAAAATATATACCTAACCACATCAAACAGTTGCCATAGTAACATACTGCACATATATAAGTGGTGTGAGCCGGAGCGAGCCCCACACTAGGGAGGTATGTGAAAAATTTGTGTAGTATATATATATATATATATATTTGTATGTTTACATACGTATTCTGTATAATCACATATTTTGTAAATATCTTTTCTTTTATCAATAAAATTTGTGAAAGTCATGTGCTGGCATGCTTGATTGATCAAATAATTATGTATGAAGAGAGATCGAGAAGAAGAAAAGAAAGGGACAGAGCTAAATGAGCTGCAGAAACTAAATGAGAAAGAGGTGAGATTGCATAAGAGGAGAGACTGATAGAGCCCATCGAGAGAGACAGAGGGAGATAAGAGCTATGGAGATACAGGATGACGAAAAAGAAGTGAGGTTGGAAAGACAGAGACAAAAACACGGAGATAAGAGATACGGAGACTGCTGCGCTATAGCTCGATCTTGATCTCGTTCTCAGGCTTGCACCACAATGACCTAGTACATGTATATGGCTTAGAAACGTATCACAGATCTGTAAAGTCATAACATCTCTCACCTAAAAGAGTTTTAGTTACTTACTCACCTCTTCAAATAATCTTAAATCATAAGTATTATCATCATCAGCAAAATATACAACACCATCAATATCACCATCTTTATACGTATCTCTCAACCAATCCAGACCAATATTTCTCTGAGTAGCTCCACGATTATAATGTTTGGTATCAGTTGTTTTGTGTTTAAACCTTGATGAGGTTTTACGATTCAATTGAGTACTTTTAACAGGACAATATTCGAGAAACTTAGTAACAAGTTCAGTTGGCTGGTCAGAATCTTCAATTATTATCCAATGAAATGACTTTACATTCATAAACGTTTGACATAATCTGGTTAACTCTGCTTTTTGTGTCTCTCGAGTATATGTTGGTGTTATTGCAAATATTGTTGGTATTGAGTTGTGTATTTGCCAGTGTGACTGGATTTTAGTAGTATTTAATAATGATGTATTAGAAATATTTGATGAGACCACTAATGTCTTGTTATCTAGAACAGAAAGTTTTACATTAAAAATTAATATATGATACATGCACCTTACTAAAATATAATACTAATAATAGATTCATGATTATGTATTTAATAACCAGTGGTTTATCAAATGAAGTGTGGCTCCTGTCACTGAGTTTATGTATTTAATAACCAGTGGTTTATTAAATGAAGTGTGGCTCATGCTGCTGAAATGAACTCCATTTGATGTTTATACAAGCAGTATTGGTGTTTCTACAGATCATTCTTCACTCTACAAACCTAAAAAGCTGGTAATACGATGCAAGACACTTATCATTGCCATATTATTACAATTTCACTGGTTTGGTTCTGCACATGCACAAACATTAAACAAGTTCCCGGATACAAAGAAACAGATGTTCAGTTACAGTTAATTATCCACATAGTCAGGTATCCATTTCAGCACTTATAAACCTAAATTTATAGTACACAAATAATATTAGAATAATTATGTACATTAATTAAGAAACTATTGCTACTAATAATAGACTATTGTGATAATGTAATATTCAAGACTTAAGAATATACATTACATTATTTTATGCTATTATAAATAGCACATACCTGTACTGTCGATTGAGATAGGAATTGTATTGAAGTTAACTAATAAAGGTTTTCTAGTAGTTACATTATGACACGACACAACAGTTAAGTGATTCATACATCCCTGCGTACTCCACCATAACACAATAATAAGGAATGTTATAATGCTACTGGTAAGTAATGCCGTCTTTATTGAAAACATTTTAATGTTAATCCCACTGGTAACACAAATAATATCTGTAGGAATATAAATGTTGTTTAAGTATCGGTAGTTGCAAATCAATACTTACTTAAATAGGAAATGTACTAGACCTTTTAACTACTGTATAGCAACCTTTATCAGTGCCATAATGACTATCATTTAATGTTAGAGTCTATTGTCATCATCAATGAATACTATGGTTTAGTATTGATATCAAAGGCTGCCAGTATCAATAGACACACTCAATGTAATTATATACACAATACATATATAATTATATCTTAATAACTGCTCTCAATGATCTCATAAGGTATTCTATTAACTCATAGAGCTATACGTTAGTGCTATACAGTTTGTGTTCAGAACATGATTATAATTGAGTGTTTTGACTTATTTATCCTCATATTAAGAATTACCAATACAAACATGAGGTTGGGTAAGTTGATATGTTGCCTTGATTTAACCTTTAACCTTTACAATAAAACTCTAATTCTGTATATATGATCATCCAAATAATATTGCCAGCAAAAACTGCAAGAAATAAAACCCAGTCTCATTACATGACTGTAGTCACATTGATAATTTGATTGACTGAAAGATTACCAAATGCATCTGTATGTAAGTGTTTCCTGCTTCATAAAACAACACACTTTTGAAACTCTTACAAGTTTTGGTAAATGACAACAGACAGTACTACTGTATACTATGTCATGTATATAATGTATCAGAGTTAATAGTACATATGTATAATTATATTGCATTATAAAAAGACAAATAACAAGCTTTGAACTCACTTAATATAGTCAGATCACACTCTACATACTGTCACTATCACACCTCCACTATATATAAGGACACGCCCATCTTTTTCTGTTGTAATTGTATATACATACTATAAATAGTTTGTTATTAGTTTATTATTATGGGTTTTATTATTCGTTTAAATATTCTATTGATGTGTTTACTATTGTTTTTATTATTGTTTGTTACAATATATCATTTCTCATTTCAGTGTAATTGTGAAGGTAACAACAGAAGTCCTCACGATAATGAACCACCCTTTACTAATGTTGATGGTAAGATAATTCTTCACTACTCAGTATAGTAGGGTTGGCAATCAGATTTAAGCGATTCAATAACTTCAATTCCTTCTCTCTCTCTTTTTTCGTCAGTCTTCTCCTTCCATCCTTATGGATCAAGTGACAAGAACAGCACCTCAAGTTGGTAACTGACACATTATCCTAGCTATATGCCACTCCTAATGCCGGCTAATGGTACATCATTATATCAGAGACACAGTCCGACACACTCAAATATTCTATGTGCTGTTCTTATTACTTGATCCCTCCTCAGTTCTCTTCATTATCATTTCTTTCTCCTTATCTGTACCATTCTCTTGAATCTTTTTCTTTCACCTGTTCTTTCTCTCACTTTCTGTCTTTCTCCTCAATTCATGGTCTCTCCTCAATTCGTTGTCTTTCCTCTCCGGTTATCCAAAGCTCTTGATGATCTTCTCTATAGAACACATAAAACTGACAATACTAATAAACTAAGTCCCACAATTGATGAAGAGGATCCAAACATACCTACAATATTCATAATAACACCAACACACAAGAGATGGACACAGAAAGCAGATCTCACCCGGTTTTGTCAAACATTAATGCATGTTAAAAACATTAAATGGATCGTTGTTGAAGATCGTGAATCAAAATCTAGTTTAGTGTCAAACTTTCTTAAGTATTGTAAAGTATCATCGGTTCATCTACTACAAAAATCATCATCTAATTTTACTAATACTATTGTACCAAAGAAAGATGATCCTAGTAAATATTATCTTATTCAAAAACCTCGTGGTATTGAACAGAGGAACATGGGATTACAATGGCTAAGAGAACATTATAATGTAGGGAAAATCAATGGTGTTGTATACTTTGCTGATGATGATAATACGTATGATTTAAGAATATTTGAGGAGGTTAGTCAATTTTATATGCACATGTACTGGTATGTACATGTATATATAACCAGTGATATATGTGTTCATAATGATTGTATACACCTTTTAATTAAGTATGTAACTATGTACATGTAAATGTTAATGAACATAAATATGAAAACGTTTAAATGTATGTGTACATATTTTATCCATAAATACTTACATACATTCATTAATCATGCAAATGTACATACGTGTACATGTACACATTCATTAATATATACATACATACATACAAACATACATACAAACATACATGCACATACATACATACATACATACATACATACATAAATACATGCACATACATACATACATACATACATACATACATGCACATACATGCACATACATACATACATACATACATACATGTATATTATAAACAGATGCGATATACAAAGAAGGTATCAATATGGCCTGTTGGCATAGTAGGAGGTCTCAAATATGAAGGACCAAAATGTTCTCATGATAAAGTAACGGGATGGTACTCATACTGGGCTACTGATAGGAAATTCAGAATTGATTTTGCTGGTAATGATACACACCTATGACTATGTTCCTGTGTGTGTGTGTGCGTATGTGTGATCTTGTCTGTATAGGCTTTGCAGTGAATGTTGATTTGATCTTAAACTCTAATGTGATGATTAAGATCAATAGTAAACCTGGTTATGTTGAAGATGAGTTTCTACAACAGCTTGTTGAAATAAATGATCTGGAGGCAAAAGCTGGTAACTGTCAAAAGGTGAGCTTAGTTGAATAATGTGAATTGATGGATATAAATAGATAGATGAATGAATAACAAAATGACCATTAGGATGAATGGACTGATGAATGAATGCATAAATATGTTTATTTTAGATAGATGAATGGATAGACCAGTTTTTGTTGACTCATTCACTCACTGGTGTATCTATCTATCTATACCCCTAGCTGTCTGTCGAACCATCTGCATGTTCATTAATTCATCGATCCATCTATTGATCTGTCTGTCTAAGTTCCTGACATCCATACATCTATCTATCCATCTACCCATTCTGTCCATACATCATGTCCTAATATTCATTTTACAGCTAGATCATGTGATATATCATGTGATATATGTTTCATATATAGGTTTATGTTTGGCACACAAGAACTGAAAATCCTTCAATGATATACGAGAAACAGTTGATTGAAATGGGTTATCCATCAAGTAAAGATATTGAAGTTTAGAACAATGTCAAAATTGATCTAGTGTGATCAATGCCTGACACATTATCAAAAGGTCATCGATTACATCATCATGACCTCCTCATGATATTGTATCATTGGGTCGCATTATATCTTTTCTTTACTTGTTGATTTTGTAGAACAGTCAGTATGCAGTGTGTTCATATTCCGTAAATATCTTTTAATTCTATTTAAAAGTCTGAAATAGTAATATTGAAATTTTAAGCTGCTTAGGTTGGGGAGGAAAGAGTATGAAATGCAAAAGGAGGGTCTGTTTCATATTTTTTGGTCTAATGGTTCAATTTTTCCTTTTTACATGGCTGCTAAGAGATATAGTATTTGATGCTCATGAAGAAGATACGGCTCCTGTCCTGGTTCTTCCCAGAGGTGAAGTCCCAACATTAAATAATGGCGGGAAAGTGTTAAAGAATATCAGTACTACAACAGAGAAGATATCTCTGTCCACTACTGAACATAAGAAGACAACCATACCATCAAATATCACTTTAGCTACTACAATAAAATCTGAAACTACTGCAGCTACTACCGAGATAAAACAAGTAGAATATTGGAAAGGTAAAGAACAGATTGCTGAAACTAGTGACAGGTCTAAACGAATACTAAACGATTTTGAATCAAAAGGTATATATTACTGTATTATTTCACCTAGATATCCGTCCATCCATCTTGATGTATTATATACATCTATTTCATCTATCTATCCATCTGTATACCTCTAACATGTATATATACATGTACTTCTATATATATGTCTCTTAATCTATCTATCCATCTAAATACCTATACATGTATATATACCTATACGATATCTCTATCTATCTATCATTTATATTTTAACAGGTAATAATATAATGTTTACTATTAGAACTACTCGTACATTTCATGAGAAGAGGCTTCCTGTCTTATTTGATACTTGGTTAAAAAGAGTTAATGGTAGTAATTTCTTCATGGTTACTGATGGAGAAGATACAGTGTATGAAAATAAAGCTAAAGAATATGGTGAGATATTAATACTATGAACAGATACACATAATCTATCTTTTATTATTAGGAATGCATTATGTTATAGTCTTCTGTGGTAAAGATTATGGCAGGTTATTAATTAATTAATTAATTATTCATAGTTTATTAATTATATACTCGTGTTGTTTTTGTGAGATGTGATCTCAAACTGTTATATTAGACATGTACTTGTACATGTACCAGTGAATACTAAAAAGTGTGTAGTTGTGTACATGTATATGTACATGTATTATAATAATCTCATTCTTGATGTATAGATGGAGTTTATGTTGCAAGTCAGGAGAGGAAATGAAATTAATGTCACTACCAGAAAATCAACATTATGAGTATGTTAATAATTATCACATTTAATCCTATCTATCTATCTATTCATTTCTTTGTCTGTCCATGTATCCATTCACCTATCTATTCAACCATTTCTCTATCCATCCATCTATCCATTAGTTGGTTTTGTCATATCGATGATGATATATACATTATACATGAGAATATAGTGGATTTGTTATCACTGTATAACCCAAAGACTGAACCAATATATATAGGAAGAGCTGGGTCTTACTGGCAATATCCAAGAAAGGTAATTATACACTCGAGAGCTCCTACACTACAATAGAATACTTGTGGCTTTCTAGACAATTATACATGTACATATATACATATACATGTACATATATACATGTACATATATATATATATATATATATATATATATATATATATATATATGTATATATGTATATATGTTCCTGAAAGTAATTAAATATGTACATAGTTAATAATCTAATTTTCTCTACACACAGGTATCTGATAAACAAACATTAATATCAGTAAGTATATTTATATTAACATGCTATGTATACAATAACTATATGTCCAGCTTATACCCACAATAAATCTATATGTACTTGTTGCTAGGAGACAGTACACATTACTGTATTTATGTATTACTGCAATAAATGTTTCATTAGTATAAATGTATGTACATGTACTTGTTGCTAGGAGACAGTACAGGTTTCTGTATTTATGTACCAGAGATAGTAGACAATGCTATAGTGTACATGTATGTATACATATTATACATATACATTATTATTGACAGGATAAATCTCTCAAGTTTCATTTTGCTGTGGGTGGATTGTATTGTTTATCAAGACCAATGTTAGAAAAAGTGAAACCATGGCTAGGGTAAGTTGATATATGATCATGTGACTACTATAGCTGATCACATGACTACTGCTGTGTGATAGTATAGTAATATACACATGTATATTGTTATACTAATCTAAATTATTTTATAGTGATGGTAGAACAATGGGTGATACTTGTAATAAACTATTAGAACCAGAAGATGTGTCTGTAGCAGCTACTGTAGGTATGTGTACACATGTATATTATATATATTATATAAATATCCATGTACTTGTGTATGTACATGTATATGTATATATGTATATCATTATGTTATTGCTATTGGTACAGAGTTATTAGCTAAAGAAAAATTAACAAGAACTAAATTATTTCATCCACATGGATTAATATTATCAAAAATGGTTAACCCAACCACCCTAAAGAAACAGGTATATACGTACATACATACATACATACATTCGTACATACATACATACATACATACATACATTCGTACATACATACATACACAGATTGGTTTTGCTTATGGGTGTGGTCAGTTGTGTGGATATGCTGCATACAAAGATAATGCAATAAAAGTACCTAATGCAATCTTTCCCTTCAGTGAAGACCCCTCCAGGTATTCCATTAATTAGAATATATATGGTACATTAAGAGTGTAATATTCTATACAGATTCAAATCATTACATTGTCATCTTTATCCTGATGATTCCCTGTGCAATAGATGAAATCAGTTACTACGTAATTATTTCTCTTTATATTTTTCAATATTTTTTATTGATAATTCTATTATTAATTTATCATTAATACTAATTACAAACTGATAGTCTCATTCCTATACCATCCTACATTAACATGGGAATACGGCTATTTCTTTAAACCAGAATATAATCTATCAGTAAATTACTAATTGTCATAATTATATAACTAGCTCCAAGTAATGCCTAATCATGAGTGGGGATGTGCGATAAATAATAGTATTGTGTATCGCTGTCAAAAATATCACGATATTTGAGATAATAATTGAAATGCTTATAAAATGTAAATAAATGTCCTGTTTGGTTGTATTTGTCAAGAAATGGTGAATGAAATCAATCAAAGTTATGCACACTAGCTTGTTATAATAGACCGTTTCATTTAAGAGAGCAAGTTATGCAATTATTATAAATGAACCCTCACGTCACTTCCGGGGTACGTTTCTGCGCCATCTTGTTTCCGTTTTGCATTGAAGTCAATGTAAATATAGTCTACATTCTTGCAGTTATAATTTAGTAGTAAAACCGAATATCCTAATAAAACGAACATCAGTGAAAATTTCATCTTTGAACTTGATAGTCTGGTGTAAAAAACTTTTTTTTTGTGAGAGATATTTTCCTGCAAAAATTAATTGTTATTTTAGTGAGGTGACCAAGCATTCAAGTACCAACTTCATGAAAGAAGCCCAAACTGATTGAAAAGTTAGCTGTTTAGTGTTTACATGTATTTATAATTACTATAATTATGTATCAAGTATAAATACACATATATAGTATATATAATCATACTATATTACGATAATTATATATAAATATTATTTTATTAAATTTTACAACTTAATTTTTAATGTGTAATCTTTTTTAGTTCTCCTCATCTAGCAAATCATGTATACTATAGAAATAAGACTATAAGAGGTTCTCCAATAGACACTGATAATACCTCGGACATCCTATCAGATTCATCTGTAGTGTCACTTGGTGGAGGTCTAACTGCGAGAACAGCTGCTAGAAACACCTTCATTTACAATAAGAGACCTTCATTCAAATTCAATGCCCTCAGCCACTTTACTTGGATCAGTTAGAAAGTGATGCATTGAAATGGACTGTCCTTTAGTTTTTCCACAAACTATACATGAACTTGGCATCTTTACACTTTAATAATAATATAATTATTTATATAATAATATATATTGTGTGCATGTGTGTGTTATTTTGCTTGCTAACTAGTCCAGTATACTCTAATATGCATTGTATTATATACATGTTTATGTCTACATTTTGCTTACTCACCTCACTAAAATAACAATTAATTTTTGCAGGCGAATATCTCGCACACAAAAAAAGGTTTTTACACCAGACTATCACTGTTCTATAGTTCAAAGATGAAATTTTCACTGACGTTCGTTTTATTAAGATATTCGGTTTTACTACTAAATTATAACTGCAAGAATGTAGGCTATATTTACATTGACTTCAATGCAAAACGGAAACAAGATGGCGCAGAAACGTACCCCGGAAGTGACGTAAGGGTTCATTTATAATAATTGCATAACTTGCTCTCTTAAATGAAACGGTCTATTGCTTTTAGGTATAAAATTAGGTAGATTAGAAAAACCATGTTTACTAAACTGCCCATACCAGTGTATCGATACACCTGAAAAAAGCTCACAATATTGAATGAAAATTTCGATATATCAATAGTATCGTAGGGATGGGCGATTATGAAAATATGAGTCAACGATTATTGTCTGTGCAAGTATCACGATTATTGCAATTATTGGCTACCTTACATATGTACATGTATGTAGATCTCAATCAACAATCAAATTGATACCTTTTATTTGTTGAGTAAACAGTGTTGAAAAACTGATTTAGATGTGATACTGATTTCATGTTACATACTGAAAACCTGAAGTTATGGCACAATAATCATTATTTTTGTGACCACGATATGGCAATATTTAGACGATATGATTATCACAGGAAATTTTAATCACGATTATCATGATAATCAAAATATTGCCCATACCTAACGTATCGTACATCACTAATCATAATTATTATGATTATAATATATACAATTATGAATTCATTCAATATTTCATTGTACATTCATCACAGTACTCTCAGTACATTGAAATACAAATACCATAACTTGTAATATCATGTACTACTGATAATTAAAATAATATTAGTAATTATTATTACATTCAACACAATGTACATTGTAATAGTAATGCATACTAAAGTACATGAGTACATCACATGATAATCACATGATTATAAGATACCTCACTGCTAATAAGACTCACAATCAACTACTGGTTAAAAAATATAACATAAACTATAACAAAATTAACATGAATTATGATCTATATAATTAAATGAGGAACTAATTAATATTTTTAAGTTTGTAATTTATATTTTGGTAGCGCCTTTGATTCTCTTTGCAAGTCAGGTGGTGTGGTTTTAATATGCCATACAAATACCTGTACAATGAATGGATATACATGTGTAATTATGTGCACACATACATACATGTACATACATACCAAAAAACATATGTATATATATATATATTATTATTAGTTACTAATACATGTACATAACTTTATATACATGTATATATGTACATATATATAACGTAGAAATCCCACCTCTTTTTCTGATCCTCTGCATTCTGCTTCTTTCCTGTGACTTATGAATTGTAATATAAATTCAGTTTCTAGTTGTCCTAAGCCCACACTACTATCAAATAGTGCGTTGGGATGTTTAAAAAACTGACTTAAATGTACCGCAAAACCAGCCATATCAATAGGAAACTCTCTGTAAGGTGAGAAAGAAGATTTCCATTGTCTCCAAAAAATGATGGAATTATTTCTACAGATAGGTCCTTCATATGTTAGACCCAAGATAAAACCCACTGGCCAGATTGAGACCCGTTCTGTCTTGCGCATCTATATGTAATTGAGATTTTAATATAACTTAAGACAAACATTTAGTTACTAATAATAGTAACAGAAGATATTGTTGCTATTAATAGTAACAAACTGATATCATAACACAATATTGTTACTAATAATAGTGCTACTATTATTAGTATCAATATTGATACTATTATTAGTAACAATATTGTTACTAATAATAGTGCTACTATTATTAGGAACAATATTGTACATTATATACTATTAATAATACTGTTACTAATAATAAACACTATTGTTACCATACACATAATAGTACTACTATTATTAGTAACATAATATTGTTACTAATAATACGGTAGTAGTCTACTATTATTAGTAACAATATTGTTACTATTAATAGTAACAGATATTAATAGTACAATTATGAACGACTTACAGCATCAAATAATTTCAATCCATACCGATTATCATCATCAGCAAAATACACCACACCATTAGAGTTCTTTAAAGAATAGTTCTCTCTTAACCACAATATACCAGCATTTCTTTGATTAATACCTCTATGATGTAGTCCTGTAGACCAGTGCCACCATTTGTGTTTCATCTCAGGAGGTGTTTCAACATTCAAATGTACTGACCGTACAGCACATTCTAGTAATAAATCTAATACCAGATTAGTTTTGTGTTTGGAATCCTCTACTAATATCCATATGATATTATCTACTAGTGAAAATGTGTGACATAACGATGTTAATTCTAGTTTCTGTGTAACTCTCTGATAAGTTGGCGTGATTACAAATATTGTAGTCTGAGATACATTTCGTGTCGTTCGAGTATTGATAATGGGTTTTACAAACCCTCTGATGGGTAATGAGAGGTAACTTTCTAATTCTTTTGATTTCCCATTTTCTACGTATTCTTTAACTCTGTTGTGAACAATGTAGTACTGGTATGCTAATTAAAAGATAGCATTATTATTATATGATATTACAGCTGGACACATTATATATATTTCAATGGAGTATGATGGATCATTCATTACCCTCGCCATGAAGTGTAGGTGTAATGGTATGGTAATCATAGTGTGTGTGTCTGTTACAAAATGTGTTGCAAACTACCAAATACCAATATTGGGAACTTAAACAATCAGACTTCAGAAGGCTTTTGTTAAACATTTCAATTATAAAGTTATGACAATTTTATTACTCTTGGTTATATTATAAATAATGAATATTATATTAATCTATTGAACTGAATTTCGACTCATGGAACACTCGTCTCCTGGAAGAATTTGGACTCGTCATCACTTCAATGAAAGTTGTCGATTGTCTTCACATTATGGACCCATACGCAAACAAAACTAGTATCAGTCTGTGGACTGTATACACTGGTCATTATATAACACAGGTGGTATGATCATTACACAATAACAAGTCTCATTCCAATTCTGATATATACAAATGCATTATTGAGTAACTAAGTCTCATTCGCAGACTATCCCATATCAGGTAAGTCTGGAAATGAGACTAGAATGAATATATATATATATATATATATATATATATATATATATATATCTTAACTTACGATCATCAGATATCAGACAGTATGCCACTAGACTACCAATCAATACATAACTTAATAGCAATATTGTTGTTATCACACAACGCTGACGAAAAGTAGCCATCAGGTGAACATTTATCTTTCCTATAATACCTTTCACCATCACAGGATCAAGTTTTAAATTGTACCTTTTCAGCCATCTCAGCCCATCTGGAAGGTGTGGCTCATCCTTTCTAATTAAAAGTATCGGAAATTATTATTTCTTTAATATTACACTGAATTAGAAAAGTTAGAGTAGTTAAGTTCTGATGACTTCTGAGGCAAGTGATAAGTTGACTGATGTCACTAATCATTATCTATTATTATTACAGGGTGAGACTCAACAAAACGATCCTTCTGTATCTATACACTCACCCCCTCCAACTCAAAGTCCCACCCAAATAGATAATGAAAAGGAACCATTGTCTGTGACTGCATCAATACAAGAGAGTAGTGTTAATATTAATAGTAATCCAACCACTCCACCTAATGATGAATTAAATGTACCACGAAAAGTATGTTCCCGACTGACTAGGTACATGTACAGGGGCTGTACTTGAAAATTACATGTACAAGGGCTTATTGTAATATGTTCTTGAAAATTACATGCACAAGTACAAGTACAACCCTCTTGTTCATATACACATACTATTGAGTAAGCATTATAATAACTAGTAATAATTACTAGAGAATGCTTGCATGCATGCACTCATTGTGGTACAAGCCTGACAATAACCACATTTCATTTGAGCATTAAGATATTTATGGAATATGTACCATACAAACATTAAAAATTCAACACGGTTTAATAAAACATTGAATCACTTATGATACATACTAACTCCCTAATGTGGGGCTTCACCCCAATTAATTAGTGGATTTGTTAATTAATTAATTATAGAGTAAAAGAGGTAGAAAAAGAAAACCAAGAAAGGAAATTGTTGAAAGTGATAGTGATATGGATGATGATATTGGATTCCCTGCTTCAAAGTACGTATGTGTCTATACATAATAATATATATATATATATATATGTATGTATGTACATGTATGTACATGTGTATGTATGTATGCATATATGTATGTACATTTATGTATAAATATATATAGACTATATGATTATGTATTTACATGTATAATATTAATGTCACAGATTATTTGAGTATCAGTGGCCTCTTGTTGGTCCTGATATTGAGTGGTGTGTATTACAAGAACAGGTAGCAGAATATCTTGATATCAGAGGAATGGGAAGACGATATCCAGGTGATGAATAAATTTACAACTACACAACAATGGATACATTAATGGATGGATGGATGGATGGATGGATGGATGGATGGATGGATGGATGGATGGATGGATGGATGGAGGGTGGATGGGTGGATGGATGGATGGATGGATGGATGGAGGGTGGATGGATGGATGGATGGATGGATGGATGGATGGATGGATGGATGGATGGAGGGTGGATGGATGGATGGATGGATGGATGGGTGGGTGGAGGGTGGATGGATGGATGGATGGATGGATGGGTGGAGGGTGGATGGATAGATGGATGGATGGATGGATGGATGGATGGATGGATGGATGGATGGAGGGTGGATGGATGGATGGATGGATGGGTGGGTGGAGGGTGGATGGATGGATGGATGGATGGGTGGGTGGAGGGTGGATGGATGGATGGATGGATGGATGGATGGATGGATGGGTGGAGGGTGGATGGATAGATGGATGGATGGATGGATGGATGGATGGATGGATGGATGGATGGATGGATGGATGGATGGATGGATGGATGGAGGGTGGATGGATGGATGGATGGATGGATGGGTGGGTGGAGGGTGGATGGATAGATGGATGGATGGATGGATGGAGGGTGGATGGATGGATGGATGGATGGATGGGTGGGTGGAGGGTGGATGGATAGATGGATGGATGGATGGATGGAGGGTGGATGGATGGATGGATGGAGGGTGGATGGATGGATGGATGGATGGATGGATGGGTGGGTGGATGGATAGATGGATGGATGGATGGATGGATGGTCAATAAGGAAATGGATTTAACACTTGTTATTTCTTCAGATTTGGAAAGACGGAACGTTGATGTTGAAGAAAAGAAATATTTACTAGACACTGGGGTTGTCACAGAAACACAGATTAATATGGGTTAGTGTCATAAATGAGGTATTTCATATCTCTTTAATTATATAATATAATATACAGGTCTTGTGGCATTAAGAAGTGATGAAGTTATGGAAATGATGGCAGATGAGTTTCCTGTCAAATACAAGGTAGATAAGAATGTGTGTGTTCATCAGTTCATCTATCTATCCAGTCATCAATCGAATCATCTATTCTACTCATCTCTATCCATCTATCTATCCATCCATCTATCCATTCTATCTATTCCTATATCTCTCTTAGGAATATTTAGATTCACTCACAGAGAGACAGGTTCAGAATGCCATTGATGAATCAATCGCTGATAATAAAAGATTAGCTGAGAGTCAGGTAAGTGTAGTGACTGTATTCATGTTTTTCTATCTATCTATCTATCTATCTATCTATCTATCTATCTATCTGTCTATCTATCTGTCTATCTGTCTATCAGGTCACACAGGATCCTCCTGACAAAGATTTGCTTCATCAACAAATGCTACAAGAAGCTGTAAAATACAACAAAAAATGTTTAGAGCAACAGAAAGAGAATCGTAAACGATGTGTTGACAAACAAACAAATGTTAGTGTATACATTTTAACCAAACCATATACGATAAGTATATGCTACTGTTAAAACAATATCATGTGATATCGTAAATCTTATCATGTGGATTTGTAAATGATATCATGTGATACATGAATGAAGTCATGTCATTATAATTTAGATTCATTTGGTGCCACGCCCACTTATGAAGCCACAGGAAAGTATCAATAAAGGAAGATATCCAGTAGCATTATTACCAGGACAATACTGTGATAATGTACAAAGGTATATGGATTAATGGATAGATAGATAAATAGATACATACATACATACATACATACATACAAGCATATATGCATACATACATACATACATACATACATACATACAAATATAAATAGATAGATAGATAAATAGATAGACAGATAGACGACTAAGGACAAATATGCGTACAAATAATAACTGATTCGTTTCTTTACTTTAGATACACACCTGAACAGTTGCTACAGCTCCCGTTGTCAACAGCAACCAAACTATCAATTCCTCTTAATGATAATTCAACACATTAAATATACTGCTATATAATAATAGTTATTTATTATCCTTACATGATGTTATAATTTTCATGCATGAAATGTTTGGAAGTGTACATACGACCCGATTTGCTAATGAAATGAATATCTACTATATTCAATGCTTGGTTTATATACTATATAAATGGGTAGTACTTATTTATATAGTATATAATAATATAAAACCAAGCATTGAATAATAGAAAATCCCCGCTACTAATTACGAGTGTCGCCCGCCTACGCTGTAATTATTTTGCGCCAGGACGTGTGTGTACGTGACCAATTGTGTGTGTACGTGACTTAAACTGTCCATTAGTTTTGATTAACTAACCACCATGTACATACACTCATTGATTATTATCTTTATATGAATAGGTACATAGAAACCTATCAGTATGAGAAACCAACAGCCTACTGATTTCATTACGATCATTATAATCAGGTGCTTGTTTCATGAGGTGTGTAAGTTATATTTTACGTTATAACTATTTATGTATATCTTATATAACAATAGTCACTATAATATAATTATAAATATGTCTATTAAGACCAGTATATATAATACAATGTAAAACTAATTATAAACTGATGCAATGTTATTGTATTATGCAGTATTATTTTTGTATATAAATATATATAACTGTTTTATAAGACAAGGATATTCTTTACAAACAAAAATGCAATTTATGGAATCGATTTCATGTGATATTTAAATAACACTATCTATTTTGCAAAAGAGACATTAATAATGAAATTTCTTCTCTCTTTTTTAAGTAACAATGCAAACCAATGGTGTTCTTAAAAATCATCGTACTAAAGGTAGTGATGGTACTGCTGAGAATATAGCCACAGACAAAAGTGCTGAGATTTCTTACAATATTGACAGAAATGGTGTTTTGAAGAATGTACTGAGAATATCAGTATTTATTGGCAGTGGTATTGTATTTGGAGTAGCTGCTGAAAAAGGACAAGGTTAGTTCATGTAATATGAATACAGATTCAGCTCACATAAGTGTTTAGGAGCAATTAAACTGCATAAATATTTATCTAGCTGCAATACAAGGAATATTTTGTTTATTAGAATGACAAATCAATTTGATGTTTTTTTTCAGTGGCCGACTCATTCTTTAAGAAGACTTGTATAGCCATCATTATCGTTAAAATGAAAATTACAGTAATTAGCAGTTAACACATAATGTGTACTCACTGTCATGCATCATTACAGAGACATATTTGACAACACAACAATTTAAAATAACTCAGTGATGATGACACATGTTTACTATTAAATTCAGTGCTTGCTGCCTTTTTTCACGCATTCTGCAAAAATAATACATGTTATATGTTGCATTTCTTAAATTAATATTATAAAAATATTGAAGTTGAAATGGCCCAATAAGAGCTCAATGCACTCCTTTAGTTTTAAACATTGGTGAGTTCATATGCTGTAGGGTATTTAAGTACTTCTCTCTCAAATACAAAACTGTACATTATAGTATTCACTGTCAAGTGTAAATGCTTTTCCTTCTCTTATATTCAGTTAATATACCAGCAGTGATTATAAATCAAATGTTATTTTCTCAATTTACCATGTTGAAGATGTTCTTAAGTGCAGTGACATCAAGTGAGTATATAAATAACTGAATTTGATCTATTTCAAATTGTATTGAGTATATAAGGTGCATATCTACTTCACATATTTATTTTTCAGGCGTTTGTGTCTTCTCTGCTATTTCTTTCATACCTCAAACACGAAATGTATTCATGAAAATAAGAGATAACTTCTCGAGTTCTTTAACAACACAACCACATATTCAAACCTTAATGGGTGGAGCATTACTGGGAATGGGAATGAGTCTGTCTGGATCAGTGAGTATAACTAATTCATTTAATACAATATGTGCTATATTTAATATCCACATGCACCATATGATAACACTAATTAGTTCAATGACCATTAAAAGAATGAAATCACTGCAAAATAATTGTAGTATATGTATATAGTATAAGTTATCATTTCATTCCTTATTTATAGTGTCCAGGTATGGTATTAGTACAACTAGGTACAGGCACACATAATGCAGGTGACTGTTCTAATATCATTCCAGATTACCATTAATAGTCAATTCATCATTTCATTAGTTATCACATTTACTGGATGTATGACAGGAGCAATGCTATATGGACTAGTACATTCATACATGCCAACAACTACTCCTAATAAAAAAGAACTATTGTAAGACCATGATTTTAAATATATACTAACATTTATTCCCTGATGATGTAGAGATCCTGTTTGTACTACACAGTCGTTTCTCCTCTGCCTACTTTTATTTACTACTTCTCCTTTCATTTTCTCATCCTACCTCTCTTTTCATTTCCTCCTTCTTGTTACATTTCCTCCTTCTCATCTTTACATGTGTTTCTTCTCATCTTACAGTCTTGACACTTATTTAAACACCTCATTTGCCTCAATATCTATTCCACTTGTCTTGTTGCTAGGAAGTATTTTACTAACTATTGAATATGTCATACCATGGACAACAGAATCCCCAGTGAGTTAATGTGAAAATAGTTTACTGAGTTAGTATTATGATATATACAATTAACTTTATATGAATAGTCACATTATTGTGCTATTCTCCATCTCTATTCGGGTATAGAAGTCACCATTCTTTAATTTTTAGGCACTTGAGAGTGGTGTATCAATGTTAGCACAAAAAGTATGGAATCCATCTTTTGTTGGTAAATGCAAGTTGATGTCTATTTATGAATGTTGTTTAATGTATCAATCACTTTGTAGCAGTACTATAGTTATGATGTATAATGTTCATCATACAGGTATTCTGATTGGACTGTTACAGATTCCTATTATAGTAACTATTAGAGATACAATTGGAGGAAGTTCTTCATATTGTACACTACTTTCTCAAGGATTGGGGAATACTGGATTACTGTCTTCAAAATATTTCAATTATTTTTCTCGTTTCAGATTTGGAATGGGAAATTGGTGGCAGGTTAGTTGTCATCAAATTATTAGTGTAGTTTTCATGAACAACAATAAATATTAATAAAGGTATTATCATCATAAATTGCTAAGATCAATAACTAAAAAAATCATTAGTCCTTAAATATTAAAGCCCTGTTAGTAATCTTCAGTCTCATTCCCAGACACTCGCAGATGTATAGGAATGAGACTATCTATAAGTTAATTGTTCAGTGAAGATTGTCATTTATTGTTGTACATACTAAAACATCATTATAGTATAGATACTAAAATATCCTTTTGGTATCTGTAAATTATATTTGTATGATGTGTGGTTGTATTAAAGGCACTTCAATTTCCCCACATATCACTATGACTCAGTAAAAGCACTCATACAATTATATATAGCACTTGATGTATAGTCTCAACAAGCATATGAACTCACTTTGCTTGTGATACTTGTCTCACCCACACCTCATGATAATGCTGTAATGCACTACAAATGGCCATTGCATTTGTACATACATATATATACTTATAGGTATTATATGTTGGTGGTGCATTATTAGGTGGAGCTATTTCATCCACTTTATCCGGTACTTGGGGTACTACATCGGAAGTGGCTCCTATAACTGCTTTTATTGGTGGAGTATGTATATTATTTGGTGCTCGAATGGCAACTGGTTGTACTAGGTATGAAATACAGATGTTTGTAGCCATGCATATATATAATTATGCTTTTCTTTACATGTGCCTATAGCCGTATATGTATATATATATTTACATATATATATATATATATATATATATATATATATATATATATAATTATATATATATATATATATGTATGTATGTAACTGTATATGTATGTACAGTGTGTACATTAACAGAGCTACATATGGTGCAATTCTATTACTATATTATTTTATCTTTGTTTGTATGTACAATTATAATGAATATGTATGCACGTATGTATGTATGTATGTATATATGTATGTATGATGTAATTTTGGTATGTATATATGTATGTATATATGTGTACATAGTGTGTAGTTATAATATATTATTATGTACTATAGTGGTCATGGTATATCTGGAATGGGATTGTTATCAACACACTCAGTGATTGTGGTACCTATAATGTTTGCTGCAGGGACAGTAACAGCTCTAATCACTAAATATATGATGTGAAGAGAACCATATGCATATATATTAACACTTATCACTATAATGTATGTATGTACATTTATAATATTTATTTGTGTGATTGTATCCTTATGTATTAGTACTTTCATTATAACTAAATCAATAATTAAGTGTTCTTTTGAATTGAGGTAACATAGAATAATTTTGTAATGTCGCTGCTATAAGGTATAGAGAGTTCACATTAACAGATATAATATTAATTATATAGTTGATAATTATAAACACAAAATCATTTTTTCAATTCTTCTAATCTTCTTTCTTCTCTTTGTTCTTGTATGCTTCTCGGTCCTTCAAGATTTCTCGGTTTGCGTATCATCCATTCTAAACTATATCCAATATATCCCACAGTAATAGTTACTGGCAACATAATCCAGGGAGCATACACCCTCACTGCACCAACAACTAACTGCCACACCATCACACAATGAATGAACTATTCTGTATTGTAATATTAATGGGCTCTGTTCAGTATTATATTCAGTTGTATACAGGAGCTGTCTTAGTTGTAGAAGCAGTATCTGTATTATGTGTGACCATGCAGCTATAAATGTTTCCTATATAAATGTGAATTAGTTATTCAAATAACGCCATCAAAGGTAATCGTGTGAAAATCACATGTGTATGAAAGTGAAACTCATATTACAATAATTATGTACATGTATTATTTATATATATATATATATATATATATGTAGTAAAAATCATGTAAATACAAGTGCTTTGTGTAGTACAATTACCATCAGTCACTTGTCTCGTGGTGGCCAATGGCTACCAACCCACTGTTGGACAAGGTCCGGGTTTGCCACCCATGACATTAATACTACAGTGTTAGTTCTAATTAACATCTGCACAGGCCAGGCTATGTACTAATGTGCAGTTAAATTACACAATGCACTACTGATGTAACTATGAGAATAATTACAATTATGAAACTTACATCTTCATCTTGTGGCACACCCTCAACACACAGTCAACAGCTAACTTAGTTACCCCTCCCAATACAAAATATGTGCCTCGCCTTCTTTCACCTAGTCTGAAGGATCAGCGGACACAGATATACTGTATAACGAATCAAAAGGCAGTTTTGTTGTATTTTCTTACCACATTTTTGTAAGTTGTCATAACGCTATTTGCATGAATGGTTATATAAGTACTATTAGTTTTATCTCAAGTGTTTTAAGTGTTAAATGTAAAATTATCTTAAATGAAACACTAGGTGGTTAATATGTTGCAAAACACAGCCTAATTGTACATATATATATATGTATGTATATATATATATACAGGGAGAATGGCTGGACACGTCATCGTAAAGAAAAGGGAGAAACCAGCAACACCCAAGAGTCTCCTGGAGGGGGTAACACTCTTCAAATGGGATGATGTTAGTCAATGATAGAATGATTATCTGCTAATACTTTTGAGTACCTTATAGTATTATTAACTATTGTTTATTTTTCTTTCATCAGAGTGACAACAATCCAAAGAAGTATACTTTTAAAGTTGATAAAGAAGGATTCTTTCTCTTTGCACGAGGAGAGGATAGTAGTCAGGTAGAGAGGCTTTGTAAATATTGTGTGATTTATGAAGGTTTTGAACGTGGATAGGATTAGTGCATTTTATAGGGTTTTCATGTACTGTTGAGGCATTTCTGCATGTCTCATTCACTAACTGTAAATAGAAAACAAGATAAACTGGCTACCTACATTGTATGATGTAATTTAGGTAGTGATGTAAGTTGTACCAACCAGCATTATAAATAAATTGGATGGATAGATGAATAACTATCTCTTTCAATAGCTGAATACATAGTTAAATTAGTATGTGGATGGATGGATAGATGGATGAATGGAGAGATGAGTGGATGGATACATGGATGGATACATGAATGAATTGATGGATTAATGGATGCATGAATGGAGTAGATGAATCAATGGATGGTGGAGGGATGTATAAATGTGTAGGTTATTGTTGCATTGAATGGATAGATAGATATATTGATGTTTGGATAAATTACGTATTGGATAGACATGTAGTTTAATAAATAAAGTTATATAAAGTTGGCTGGTATATGATATAATCAGATTTACAATTCCATGAATATCTACTTCAAACATCACTTCCTAATTATGAATCAATACAAATATACACAAGTACACATTATACACATACATGTTTTTATAAGTTGTAATGTATATACATGTAACATGTTTGGGATTACTAAACATCAGATATAAATAGCTCTACTTGTTTACTTATCTCAACATGACATTATTATAGTTGTCAGAATGTTAATATTTCAGGCATGTTAAATGAGATTTTCTATATGTATAGGTTATATCACAGCACGAGTGCTATTCAGATTTATAAAAACTGAGCCCGAGGGCGAGGTTTTTATAAATCTGATATAGCACGAGTGTCTGTGATATAACCAATATATATCACGAAAGACAAAACCTTTGTTGATGTCTGATGCTTCTCCTACCTTTTTGTCGGCACTTTGGAGAAGGTAAGCGCTGTTTTCTTGTAGTCTGTTTCGACGGCAGGTGCTATATCTGACAGCAGTGCTATATCTGCTGACTGCAGTGCTATATCTTATATATATCCCTGTGGTTTACTTTGATGTTTCGCGGTATCGGGATATACATGTATTATAATTTATAGTTATTACTATAATTTTTAAATTTAGTTGTAGTAAAAAAAGTCATAATACCTTACTAATAGAGATATTTGGTATTATTAATTATAACAACAATATGCAGTTCGGAATATTGAATTCATAATGAGCTGTGCAAGTATGTTTGATTATGGGTAGAGAATTAGTATATCAATTTGATAAATGTTACACACACACACACATTGTGTGAAGCTGTTTTTTCCTCTAACTATAAGTCTATCATAATACAACAAGGATCACAAAGGACTGTTGGCTTTAAAGGAGATACTTAACAAAAATGACTTTGTTAAAACTTTAATTGTACCTTCCTGGACTGAGTGGTGTATCCCCTATGCAGGGATGTTTTTAGAAAACAATTTCATGGGGGCAAATCAATGTTTCAAGAAAATGAGGGGGGGTTGGAGGTTGGAGCTAAAATACATAATACTAATGTACGTACTTTGCAGGCACTTCTTCAGCATAATTATATATCTGGCTCAGGGGGGGCAAAACAATTTTGAGGGGGGGGGCGAAACGCCCCCTCAAGCCCCCTTAAAATACCCTGCCTATGTATGAATGACCATAGTCACATCAGTGCCAACAGCCAGTTCATGGTTTCTGTTTTATAAATGTCCATAGTTACTATATAATCATTACTATTGAATACTAGATATGTAATGATCATAATTTAATAATAAAGGATTTACATTCATTTAGTGTTAAATGTACCATTCCAATATTTATTTACCCATGTTAATTAGATTATATATAATTATTATTATCTCTTATAGAGTGCTCTAGTATGGGATCTTGTGTTACTGAGTGATGTGAGATCATATAAGCTAGCCAAGGTATTAATAGAACAGTAATTAATGTCTATAAATAGAATGATAATTATAGTAGAACATGTATTATTCTGCTCTCTCAGGTATTTTAATTAAGTATGTGGGCAGTCTTAATATGATTAAAATTAGTAGAATGTATACTACTAGTGTTTGATAATAGTGACCACATTTAGTTATAGTTATAGTATGCCTAGTTCCTCAAACCTTTAGTTTAGTTGTAAGCTTACTAATAAAAGGAGTTTAGTTTTAGTTAACTAACTAAACATGCCCATTATTGGACTATTTTTATTTTAGTTATAGTTATTACAATAGACATGTAATTTAGTTTAATAATGCCTTACTAACAGGCAAAACTAATGTTTAGCTATTATTGAAGATATTATCAATATGCACTATGTATCATAAATAAAGACTTATTTTATTTACAGGATTCTAAAGTAGCAGATACTCTGACAAGTTTTGTTGAGGGAGAACTGAATGAATCACAATGTATGACTTTGGTATATAGACAAGATGGAATTACTAAATTGACACTCACTCACCTTATGGCCCTAACACCTCAGGCAGCAGCGGTATGTACATGTACGTGTACATGTACAGTACACTTATGTACACACGTATATATTGACTACTTATGTACATACATATGTACATACTTATGTACATGTACATATGATGTACATGTATGTATGAATGTTGTCTCACTTCATACTCTATGTTGTATCTTGTTGCTTAATTTCTCCATCGTATTGCAGGATTTTAAAACTAGTATAAACCAGTTAGCACATCATCAATCTGACTTCAATATTTCAGTTGCTGTAGGCTTGAAGAAACAGTACGTCTCTCTCTCTCTCTCTCTCTCTCTTTCTCTCTCTCTCTCTCTTTCTCTCTCTCTCTCTCTCTATTATATATACAATATATTTGTGTGTACATATTTCATGCATTAGCTATGTGAGGATTTTACTGGAGGCTAATGGTAATGGACAGTTACTCATTAAAAACATTCAGAAGTTGATGATGGTTACCAAGGGTTCTAATGTTATTGATAATTACTTGGAAACCGCTAAGACAGCAGTTAAAGATTCAGTCAGTATCATACCTTTATTGTCTATTTATCCATTAATCCATCTATCCATCCATCTATCTATCCATCCATCTATTATTAAATTTTTTTTAACTCTTCCAGTTATTTTTAAATCCATTTACATTCATTTAAAAGTCCATCTATTTAATCTAATCCGCAATCATTCTTTCAATCCATAGAAAGATGGCACATACGTTGAGATATCTGAATTCACTGAAGATATATATTGCAATCTGGTTGACACTCTTCTACAGAACAGGGGTCCTGATCTTGATGTATTGAAGCAAGCAGCGTAAGAATCATATGACAATCACATGATTTAAGAAATGTTAATTTTCATTTGTATTAATAGTTATTTTTTTTATCCAGCAATATTAAAGCCAGGAAGCAATATGTTAATGGAAAAGAATTCATGGCATTTCTGAACACAGTATGTTTAGAAACATGTCATTTAGTTACAATATCTCCTCATCTTTTCTTCACTGTTATTTTTTAGCATCAACGAGATCCTCGTCTTAATACTATATTGTATCCATTAGTCACTTCTGAGCAGGCCAAAGGGCTGATGACAAAATACGGAAAAGACAGTGGTATGGGAATCTGTCTGTAATCTGTCTATCTATGTACATGTATGTGTCTGTGTCTGAGCCTGTGTGACTCTGTCTGTGTGTGTCTCTCCTGTCATATTCCTAATCTTTATGTTGTCTTACTATACATGTACATGTATTTTCTTAAATAACTGTCTTTTTCATTTGAATTTGGTTATACTCTTTTCTCTCTCAGATCGTCTCACAATGAAGGATCTTCTAATATACCTCATGAATGAAGAGAACATGGTACTAGATCCTGGAGTGTTTGATCAATATCAAGATATGGGTAGACCTCTCAATCACTACTTTATTAATAGCTCACATAACACCTACCTTAATGGTATGTGTTGTGTCAATTAGTAATGTCATCATACTGCTTATATATATGATACACATGTACATGTACATGTATATATTCAGGACATCAATTAAGATCTGAATCTTTAGCTGAAATGTACATTCAGATATTATTGACAGGATGTAGGTAAGCATTTGATGGCTTTTGCGTGTGTGTACATCAAATTAAAATGAATACATAATAATTATTGAAAGGGTATATATATATTATAGTGTATATATAATGTGTACACATCGCATGTTAAAAATAATTAATTAATATATATAATTATATTATGTACATGCACCTATTTGTATATGTACTGATTTTGGATACTTTTGTTGTCATTCAACAATTTTGTGGAATATCATTTATAATTATTATATTAACTGTTACATGATTACATGTAATTTTGTTAGCTCTTAATAGTCGAATGCATTTAACGAGAAGGCATTGTATATAAAATGTGATCATCTGATTGGTCTTACAATTATTATTAGTTTTATCTAATTGTCTTGTCATTATTTACAGGTGTGTTGAGTTAGATTGCTGGCCACGTAGTGATTTTGAAGATATAGTTATTACACATGGAAACACCTGGTGTACTAAAATAACATTCAAGGTACATGCATATGGTACACTAATCATTATGAGTAATGAATATATGTGTGTATAATGCTATGTTCTTAAAAAAAGGCTATGTATAATTATTATAATGTAACTCCTTTTTTATGGCTCGTGGGACCATCTCTGTGATTGCTTTCCATGGAGTTTAATGTATAATGTATAATTATATATATATATATATATATATATATATATACACTTGCATACATACTGTAGTTAAGGCAGTTGCACGATTCTAAGATGCTCAATCGGCGTGCTCCGTAAACAAATGTGTATTTGAGTTACAGCAGACTGGCAGATGGAATTACCTTGTAAAGTCAATTCGTAGTTTTCTTTGTTACTAAACTTATCTGCTCTACGGCCATCTGATTCAATTGTGTTCAATAAGTATAACTACCTATACATCACACATTAACTAATATAATCAGAAAACACTAAACCATGTATATGTATAATTATATATTATAACATATCATTTGATTCCACTTGCAGGAGGTAGTTGAGGCTATTAATGAATATGCATTTGTAGCTAGTGACTATCCAGTGATACTCTCTATAGAAAATCATTGCAATAAATATCCAAAGCTGATTGCCCGTATGGCGTCCATCTTTGTTGAAGTGTTTGGGGACAAACTCCTTTCTGAACCATTTGAAGATTTTCCTGTAAGTTGTGTATTCATAACAGGCATCATATTATATACCTAATAATCATTTTAGCTTGATAGTGGTGTAGCATTACCCTCTCCTGAAAGGTTAAAAGGAAAGATCCTCATCAAAGATAAGGTACAGTACATGTACATGCACATGTACATGTATATGTACGTGTCCATGTACTGTAATTTATGTGTACATGTACATAATTATACATATATGTTCTTATACATATTGTACATATAATATGTACATGTGGATGTACTCTAATTTATGTGTACATGTACATAATTATACATATATGTTCTTATGCAAACATGTATTGTACATGTAGTATGTACATGTGGATGTACTGTAATGTATATGTATGTGTGCATGTACATAATTATACATGTACATATATGTTCTCGTACATGTAACCACAATCATTTTTTTGATAGATTCGTAATGCAAAAGGAGGTCAAGATAACACCGCTACTCTTCAAAGAGGTACTACTCTACAAGGGGTTCAAGAAAATGAAGAACTTGAGATAGAGTCAACTGATGGTTTGTTGTGCTGTGTCTGTGCCTGTATGTGTCTGTATGTTGGTGTGTGTGTCTGTACGTATGAGGGTGCTCATACTTGTGTGTTTTTGTGTATGCTTCCTCATGTATATATGTGCTTGATTGCACCACTAGATGAGCCGAACTGTATTAGTATTATGTACTAAATACTGATATGTACATGTGCATAAAATTAATATTAATAGGAGTCCAAGATAAAAAAGAGAATGTGGAAAAACCAGTCATTACAGAAGAAACAGCTAAAGAGAACTCACTCCAACCAAAGGTATTTGATATTAAGGAATGAAATTCTGAAATATTTGTGATGTACATGTACATGTATGTATATAAAGATGTACGTGTATGTATATACTATATAATTAAACATGTACATGTACATGCATGTATATAAAGATGTACATGTGTATATGTAAACATGTACATGTACATGTATGTATATAAAGATGTACGTGTATGTATATAAACATATACATGTATGTATATACTATATAATTAAACATGTACATGTACATGCATGTATATAAAGATGTACATGTATGTATGTAAACATGTACATGTACATGCATGTATATAAAGATGTACATGTATGTATATAAACATGTACATGTATGTATATACTATATAATTAAACATGTACATGTACATGCATGTATATAAAGATGTACATGTATGTATATAAACATGTACATGTATGTATATACTATATAAACATGTACATGTACATGCATGTATATAAACATGTACATGTATGTATATAAACATGTACACAGATTGAGTGTTGTTATTTTTTTAATAGAAGATACCTCCCCCTCTACTGACACGTCCATCATTAATGAAAGGTATGACAATACTTGAAGAACCTTTGTCTCTAGAAGATAAACAAAAGTATGTTGTCTTTCATAAGTAATACGTATGATTCTTGTTATAATATACATCTTTAGACCTCCTCCAAGAAAATCTTCGATCCCACTCACTCCTGAAAAAAGAAACTCTGTAACTTCTACAGTAAGATAATAACATTATTATACACAATGTTACAATACAGTTTGCATTTTAGATAATATACATTCATAAAGTGTACATGATTTACAGTATGGTGCTAAGTAACATGAAAATACACTGAAACTCATGTACCTAACTGATGGTTAAAATAGCCTATTTCTTTTTACAGTGTGTGAATGATTAGGTGTAACAAGTATTATGACTATTATATGATATTAATTATAATTATAGACCAGTAGTGGAAGTAAGATTCAGAAGAATGCGAGTGTTGATAGCACTGGTTCAGGAGATGAGAAACCGAAATATGAGGTAATGAAACTATTATATTCATCCAATCACACACACACCAACACATACTTACATATGTAAGACACACACACCAACACATACATGAACATGTGTAACACACACACACATATTCACTTCATACACTCACACACATTCATACTAATCTCACTTATAGAGTGGAGAAGCATCTGTATCTGGTCCACTAAATGAGTTGCTGAACTATACCACAGCTTTGTCATTTGAAAGTTTTGAAGCTTGTGAAAGTAATTATTAGTTTATGATACGTAAATATATATACACAATTGGTGACTAGATATCTTGCCACATACCCAAGCCCTTAAAACAACAGATCAAATATCCTGGATTCAACTGTTTCCACATGCATTGATTAACTTATTAATTTCCTACATATCTGGGGTGCATTCATGAACTATTTTTGTCTTCTGTTTGATTTTAGTTCAAAATAGGTAGTATAATCATTATGAGTAGTTTCAATCAAGCAATCTCTGTTTCTGTAAAGCACATTAGATCTCCTGATCTTGTTCCAAATCTGGAACAGATCTTGTTTGTGTTATTGTGTACTATAAACTGACACACCATTTAGTGACCATGTGTTACTTTGCTCGTTAATTATAACATGGAAACAATTGATCCAGGCTCCATCTTAAGAGCCTGGGTACTTGTTGTCATACTGTCTCTATTTATATCTGTTTGTTTGTTTGTTTTTCTATCTACTATATCTACAAAACATCATCTGAAAATCTATACATGTATATCCATTTATCTATCTATTTATCTGTTATTATTATTTCTACGCAGAACTCAACTGTTGTTATATCATGTCTTCATTTCATGAAGAAAAGGGTTTGAATTTTATTAAAACAAAACCTAAAGACTTTGTCCGATATAATATACGACAGAACAGTCGAGTGTATCCAGCTGGTACCAGAATAGCTTCCAGTAATTATATGCCACAGGTGTGTCATGACTATTGTAACATGTATGTGATGTATATCTTATACATATAGATATATTGGAATGTTGGGTGTCAAATGGTTGCTCTGAACTTTCAAACTTCTGACATGCCAATGCAGGTCAATTATGCAAAATTTGAAATTAATGGAGGGACTGGGTTAGTATATATGTGTACATGCATGCATTATCCATTCAAGTTATCTTTTATCTATCTTTCCTTGCTTCCTTGTGCGCATTCTTATATCACTAGTACTTGTATCTATCCATTCCTTTTGGTTTCATTCATCTATCATTACATACAAATCCATTCATGTATGTATTCATACATCTGTCCTCTCATGCACTCATTAAATCTTTGATTCATTCATTCATACATGTGCACATGTACATTGATTCACAAGTATTCATTACAATCAATGCATCAATATTTACATAATTAATTGTACACGTATCTCAACTTTTATCAGATATTTATTAAAACCATCTGTTCTACGTTTGGAAAGAGGTTTCAACCCTTTCATCCAGAAGAAGTTAGAAGATATCGTTCCTGCTCGCTTGTCAGTAAAGATTATCTCTGGAATGTTTATTACAAAGAAGAGAACTAACCTAGCAGTTGAATTAGAGATGTACGGACTGCCAGCTGATCTAGTTAGAAAACAATTTACAAAGAAACGAGCTCCAGCACCTCATCCGTTCTGGAATGAAGACTATTTTGTGTTCAAAAGAGTGAGCAATTTATATGAAACTGCGTATGCATGTGTATACTAAGTTCTTCCATCCATCTACTATTTATTCTCGATTTATACAAATGACCTCTATCTCTCTGTCTCTCTCTGACTCTCTCTGTCTCTGTCTCTCTCTCTCTAGGTCTTGCTACCTGAGTTAGCTCTTTTACGTTTAGCTGTGTTTGATGATGATCATATTATGGTTGGACAACGAATCTTTCCAATGGAGCTTCTAAGAGCTGGTTTCAGACACATTTCTCTAAGAGACAAACATAACAATCCATTAGGAATGGCTAACCTCTTTGTACATATTAAGATTGAAGATTATGTACCAGATGAATATGAAGGTATGTCATGTGATCCATAAGCGTTTCTATAGTGAACTGCATTTGTTATATATACATGTACATGTATGTAATATCCAATATACAACACACAGGATATCTATAAAGCTTGTTAATTGATCACAGCCATCATGAATAATTAATTAGATAAAAGTTCACTAACTACATACAGTACATCATATGTCAGTAATCTTTCACTTTCTTTATCTTAACCACTGTATACTTCTATAATGTGACCTCACATTTTTGTATAATTATTGCTCAGTCACAATTGCAATAGTGATGACAACTACATGTACATCACATTTTATAATTGTGTATATTGACTATTTCCTGTTTTTCAGAATTTGTTGCTGCTCTCGAAAATCCAATGATGTTTGCATCGCGAGCTTTAGAACAGATGACAATGGGAACAAAAGAAAATGAGGAAGATGAGGTGAGAAGAAATAAGAGAGAAAGAGTTTGAAATAAAGAAAAAGGAGATATTGTTTTGATGAAGGACATATCTTTATTGAACTTCGTAACATGAGTAACTTATGTTATTATTTAGTTTCCAGATAGTGGTGATCCAGTTACTAATAAACCACCTGATCCTCCACGTGTATCTAGTGTACCTGTAATGGTGGTCACAGATGATTCAAAGAGTAATCCAAGTGTGAAACAAAGGAAAGACTCCGCCCCTCCAGAACTGATAGTACAGGTATGTTATTGTCAACTTTTAGAGGAAAATCTCAAATTTATAGACTGAGCACCTGTATATAGTATTTTTACAAATGTATAATATAAATTATATTTATTCAGGATACTTCTGCTATATCAAAAGCACCAAGACTATCAACAGATCTTGGTCTTGGTGTTAAGACATTTCCTAGGTCTCCTAGTTTTGGTGGAGGTATGTTAGACATTGGAATATATGTAACTATATACAATGATGTAGTATTGTATGTCTATTGTACTTCCTACTTCTAAATGAGTGCTTGGCTACCTTCTTCAGATATTGGTAGGAAGCTACATGTACATAAATACTTGGCCTTAATTAATATCTTGGCACATAGCCACATACCCATCTTCTCTACATGGTTGTGTAGAAATTACTTTAGTTCGTGTTAGAGCAGTAGATGTTGTACAAGACTATGAATGCTACAATGTCATTTTATATCAAATGACATCAATATTTATTTATTTGAGGATTTATGACATGTTGATACATTTGTATGTTCAGTTTGTGAGTTCCGCCATTTATTTTTATAGATTCTAGTCTACCTAGTCTTTTGGAAGCAAAAAGCCGTCCTAAATTTCCTGCTGCTCAACATACTGACACTACTATCATTGAACATCCAGTGAGACCACACCCACTAATAATTGTATTTGACACAATCACTATGCCAATAGAGATATTAAATAGAGTTCTTACTGGACTTATAACTATGTTGACTGGATCAGTGGATCATATTCTAAAGTTTTAATAAACGAAAAGCAGCTCCATACAATGTTTCGGCTTTATACACCCACAGAAGTCTATAAAACTGAAATGTCATGTGGAGTTGTTTTTCTTTCATTAAAACTTTGGAATATAATGCAGAGCTACAAGTCTATCATAATACAATGAACAAGGTTCGCAAAGGAGACTATTGTTGTTAAAGGAGATTTTCAACAGATGTGACAGAGTTCTTAGTAGGGACTGTGGTCTCCTTTCATTCTAGAATACCCCCATTCTTATTCTCGGGACCTGATCCATTTCAAAATACCCTCATTCTTATTCTCAGGACCTGACCCCTTTCATTCTAGAATCCCCCTTATTCTCAGGGGACTGATATCTCATGCATCAAGAATTGTCATGAAGTAATTTAATTACTTTGAACTGTTATGTAATTTTGCATGCACAATTTATACTAACTGTTAACTATTGCTTGTAAACATTACATTGTTGTTCTTTCCCAAGCATTTGTAGAGAAAGGACACAACTCTACGATACATACAACACCAGATCCCTTACACTGTTTGCAAAGAGGGAAGGTCTTGAGACTATTTTTACCCTATATCTATAGTGTGGTAGTGTGGTAGTATAGAGTAAAAACTTAGATGAATTTTACATCGGAAGCAAGAATGAACACACTTCCACAAATTGACCACACCCCTTACTAATTAGAGGAATTGTTTTGTGTTTTGCCTCATGTGTTTTTTTCTGATGGGAACACACACATTGTTAATTTACTACATTATCTATATTATTAGGATTATCTGAAGCTATTGAAGAGATATAGTAAAGGAAGAGCTGATATGGTTAAGAAACATGAGAAGGTGTGTTTGTATGTATACTACTAATACGTTTATTATCTGATTGGTTGGTAGCTACAAATGTAGGTGGATTAAACATATCAACAATGTATTATTTATAATACTGTACATTGTATATAATCTGGCTCAGCACAAGTGAATCGAATGCTTGGCCACACCTCTTACAATATATTTCCATAATATACTTGTATCTGTCACTCTATCTATCTACATTGTACCTGTCTGTCCATCCGACTGTCTGTTTGTTTATATATCTCTTCATAGGCTTTGAATAGTTTAAAACTAAAACAAGAAAAAGAATCAAAGAAAAGTTCAAATAAGGTATATACGTATAATTATTATACATATATAATTATACATATGCATGATATATTTTACATAGTATTTTCTGTTCTTACCAATCTATTTATCTATCTATCTCATTGTCTATATTATCTATCTACGTCTGTAGTCTAAAGAGATGGAGGAAGCTCATAAAGAAGCACTTTCAAAACTAGAAGTAGCACACAAAAATGAATTGAGAGAATATGACAGACACAGTAAAATTGAGGTCTGTACATTATATTGTATAGATAGAGTTTATGTACAAGTGGATATGTGAAGACAGCATTTATGTACCTGTGTTATGACGTCATGATATAAGTGTATGTATTTATTTGTCCAATGTTTTTAATAAGCTCATCTTTGTCCCATTGTTTAGTAATACATGTACATTATATTTTAATAGGAAAACATAAAAAAGGTGGTAATGATATATATAATTATTGCCAATATAATAGGATATTTGAGTTAATTATCTCAATTATGCTGTGCTGTTCATATGCACATGCTCAATAAAATAGCAACTGGATCAGGAATAGATGGTAATGATCTTCAAGAACTAAAGAAGAATTCAGAAAAACAGGATTTGTATATATATATTTTTTCTTTTAAGGGAATGAAAACTGTTCATTTAGTGAATGATAAAACTGTGATGTCATTTCTGTGTTTATCACTGTGTCAGTTGTATATCATAATAACAGAGCATTCTTGAACCCATATTTCATTAACTACTATAATACATGTACATGTACATGTACATGTATGATTTATCATTTATTTGTTATTACATGTACTATAGCAAAATGATAAACAGAAGTTTCTATTAGATGTTACACACAAGACTCAAAGGAAATTTCTTGATAAAGCACAAAAAACGTAAGACCATTGTGTACATATCTTCATATACATATACATGTACATGTACATATGTACATATATAATTATGTACATGTACATTTACATGTAAATGTACATGTACATTTACATCTGTACTATTAATTGTTACATTATCTGTCTATATTTACCTTCAATCATTCATTCATTCATTCATTCATTCATTCATTCATTCATTCATTCATTCATTCATACATTTATACACTCATTCATTCATTCATTCATTCATTCATTCATTCATTCATTCATTCATTCATACATTTATACACTCATTCATTCATTCATTCATTCATTCATTCATTCATTCGTTTGCTCATTCGTTCACTTTCTTTCTTCAACCATTTGTGATGTAGTGACGTTTCAAAAGTTCAAGTGGAGATAGCTCAGGAATTGAGACAAATGAAGAGGAATGAGACTCAATCCAAAAATAAGGATGTTTTGAGGTAATGATATTCATGATTTATGTTTCTATGGTAACATATTAACATTCATTAATTTTATTAGGGGTATCGAACAGGAATTATTTAGAATGGGTATGCAAACACGTTCAGAACTCGATTCTCTGCACAAGAAAGAAGATGCTTACTTCAAACAGACAATGGAAGAGGCTTTGAAGATAATGAATGAACAACACCAAAAGGTATGGTATTTAGTAAATGTTTGTGTAAACTATCTTCCGCTTTTATTAATATCAAGTACATTAAAGCCTGAATCAGGAGAGGAACATTTGCCAACCTTCCAACTCCTGGATTCCTATAATTTATAATCTTGTGATGAGTACTAATAAAATATATATTGAACACTATCAATGATAATAATTATTATTAATTATTATTAATTATTATTAGGAAATTGAGGAGCTCACAACACCAGACGATTCCACATTATAATACAAATATTCCAAACATATCTATTACATCATTATTATGTAATGAATAGTACACTAGCTAGTAACTATATTATACATGTTTTAACTATTAGTAATAAATTAATATAATTACGTTGATTTACAATTTACAAACTGTTACTAAAAATTACACTATTTTATTTCATAATAATAATTAAACCACTAAATTTTGACGTATCCAAAAAGTATGAAACCCTCTCCGATCAATGTATGAAACCCTCTCCGATCAATGTGTGTGTTTCACTCATTTACAATGTAAACTGGTGCAACTATATGCATTATAACAACTGTAAAGCTAGATTACGGTTAGTCAGTCAGGTGATTTAATTTGGTTAAACACCTTTTCGTTGGTTACCATACTATTCATAAACCTCCCGCTTTCATTTTAAAGGTTTTAGCCAGTCTATCAATGCTCCGCTCTGATCTTGCTAGTTTCAATGCCACTTCGATTGTATTCTCCTATTTTATTTAATGCAATTTTTGGTTCATCATGCTTGCCCCCCATTTAATTTGATGATCATCATACACAAGATTAAAAAACACCAAAATTTCTCACAATGATGACATCATGTGATATTTTATGAACTACAGAGTATATTAGAGATGAAGGATGAGAGAATGAAAGAGTTAGAGTCAATACAGGAACGTAAGCAATATGTCTTACTTACAATTAATGAAACTTTGAAACATATCCAACAACTACATACTGTTTTACTTGATGGTATATAAATGAATAGTATGACATTCTCATCTACCACTTCATATTAATGGTATCCTTCTCATTAATTTCATAATTATTATTATTTTGAAAGCGATGTATTTACAAGGAAAAAGAGCAAAAGATGATAATTATTGTTAGTAGCGATAATTATAGGGACTAGGGGAACGTGATCTATGATATCTGTAAGTGTCTTCATCTCCACCCATTCGCTGTCTCTCCCTCTCTCTTAATTTACGAGTCTCTTCTCTCATTTGTTCTTCTCGTTCCTACATGTAGAAAATGAAGAAAGTTATGTAATCTTCATCTATCTATCTATCTATCTATCTATCTATCTATCTATCTATATAAATCCATTACTCACCAGCTCTTCCGTTTCTTTGGCTTCAGCTTTTTCTTTCTCTTTTTTCTTATCATATTTAACTAACATACAAACAAAATGGATAAGATAATAATAAAACCAGTTTTTAAAACCAGACATACAGGTTTTACTAAGTTGTGCTTGCATCTTTCTTTTCAGTCGTTCTTGTGGTGTCACTTTCATCTGAAAAATAATATTATCATTATCAAATAGTTAAAACAGCCCCTTTGGGTGCAACATGGAAATTACAGTGAGAGGTGTGGTCAAGACAAGCATACATACTCACTCCATTCATGCTGTGTGCTTGTCTCTACCATACCATGTCTCATACAGTACATTAACAACATGGAAAATAGAATACTGCCAGTTACTATGATACACCCACACCATATAGATAATAATTTGATATTACTTATAAACTCACTTTATTAGATTTTTGTTTAGTTGTACTTGATGACATTCTATGTAAATGTATAGCAGTTATTAAATACATGTGGATATGAATCATAATACTACATGTACTCACTTTTTAGATCCTAATTTAGTTTTAGTAATGACCGAAACACTATTTGGGGATCGACTTCGTGATCTACTTCTCCGTCCACTAGTATATTGAGGTGAGTGATCATGTGATCTGTACCGATCTCTACTACGACTATTATAACAAAAAGATAGTAATATTATACATATATACAGACAAACATACCTTCGTCTGTGTCTCCTATCATTACTATGACTCCTACTGTTGGATTGGTAATTATGTCGATCATGTGACCTGGAGTATCTTGGTGGAGAAGGACTTCTTCTGTGGCTTTGTCTATGGCTGCTCACATGACTATCAGTCGATGTCACATGACTTGAAGATTTAGTAGCAGTAGTCGGTGCGACTGAAGGTTTCTCTTCTCCTCCTCCAAACTCAGTAATGAATTCCATGGTTCCTGCATCATTACTCTCTGGTGAAGTGGACCTTGAACTAATGACATTCCTGTCATGGAATACATTTATAAGTGTCTCATAGATGATTTGATACAATAGTCGTCATGGTAACAGTTAAAAATAGTCATTTCAGTAACAAATATGCAAATTAGTTCTCATCTGACAATGAGGATCTCCTCATGCATGATTATTAACACTATATCTCTATTTGTACGTATAACTTACTTATCTTCTGTTTCATAAGGTTCATATGTAGGACTTCCTCTTGTAGCATAAAGAGGTGGAGTTGAGGGACGAGTTCTTAACATCATATCTTTAAATATCCTTCTTTCCTTACGAGATTTCTTACCCTGATAATAGATAGATAGATAGATAGATGAAGGAATGAATGTGACAGTATTATTTGATACTCACTGAAAGAGCTGATTTTTCTATTTCAACCATTCTAGCATCTTGTCTTTCTTTCAATATACTCTTCTCAGCTCTCAAACTCCTTATTATTAATAATATTCATGACATCAGGAGATTATGAGCAACAAAGGCATGAAGAAACACCCAACTGTATAGACCTGTCTGTTTAATTTTATTCAAAAACCTACCATATTAGGAAGTTGATGTGGGATGAAGTATGCATGGCTAATTAGCAATACAATTAGACAGTCTGGAAATTCCATAGTAGTACAGTTGGGCACTTCTTTACAACTTCATTGCTCACAATATCTTATAATAATATACATGTGTGTATGTCATATACACAGTACATCTATGTGTGTGTATGTATGTATAACTTTACATGTACATGTATGTATGGGCGGTAAAGACTATACTCACTTTGAAAAGAATCCATGAGATATTCCATAATCTAATGCTATCACATTGAGTTTATCAATCTAAAAAGTATAGAATAATACATCACATGACAATCACATGATACAGTTACCTGTTTAGTAGCTAGAACATCAACATCCAAATCAACCTCTGGATATGAGAATTAATAGTAATAATTAATTATTCATTGATATTAATAATTAATTAACTCACTATATTCATCATCACTATTAATATCCTCCTCATCGTCTTCTACTTGTGATGATGGACCAGCCACGCCCACACCTTCATCATAATCAAATCCTATAGCTGCTTTAGATTTATTACCTCTAAAGAAAGGAAATGGTACAATACTATATTCACAGGCTTGTAGCTACTATTAATAGAATCATATATATATAACACTAAAATTAATATAATAATTATATAGTGAGTTAATTAATTATGAATATACTAACAAGTACATACATTGATGCAGCAATACTGTGTTAGTAATACTATTTCACAAAAGATGTGTAACTATGTTTATAATCAGTATTACACATCAGTATTATACATTATTATTATTACTTTTTCTTATTTGTTTTGTGTGATTTCTGAATATCTGAGAATAAGTCTTCAACTTCAAGTTTAGCTAACACATCCGATTCGTTCTCTAGAAATGAAATATTGTGAGATCATCATAACACATCAATGACATCATCATTATTGCATCATGCTAACCTCCACTGAAGATATTCTGAACCATACTACGATATCTTTCATAATTAGATTTATTCTCTTCAATTCTCTCTTCTTTACTAGGTCTGTATAATAACATGAATATGAATATACAAAAATACATTGCATTTGAAGCCAAAGGTCACTTAGTCCTGATGAAGTTGAGTGATCCCCTGCTGAAAGTCAGGTTATGTAAGCATACATACATTAGCTTCTATCATACATTCAGTACAAAATAATAATATTTAGTTATACTATTTTAAGTATATGTTAATTTAAAGCATACTATAATATAATCCATTATAGTACATGTACATGTTTACTCACTCTTCTTTTATAGTTTTACTATAATCTGGAATATAATCCAAATGTACTCTAACATCATATCTGTATGTAAGTACATAAGTATGAACATACGTATATACACATACGTATGTATATATGTATATACGAATGTAAGTATATGTACATATGTATGCATATATATGTATATATGAATGTACGTATGTATGTATATATGTATGTACATGTAAGTATGCATGTATGTATGTATGTATGTATGTATAGATGTAATTATGTATGACATGTAAGTATGTATGTATGTATGTATGTACGTACGTATTTATGTATGTATGTATGTATGTATGTATGTATATATGTACATATGTATGTATACATATACATATAGCAGTTCTATGTAGTATGTACATTGGTATGTATGTACACTATGTATATAACATGCATGTGTGTATGGTTTGAGGTACGTAGCTATGTCATACCACACACACCTTGATATCATATTATCAGTGTCTCCTTGCCATGGTATCCTATAATTACATATTAATGGATTAATTAATATCATAATGAATACTAAACACATATAGGTGTGTCCAGTGGTTACCATTAGCAACTTACTGACATGGAAGTGTCTACTTTTCCACCAGTGGGATCTAAATGAAGAGGACATTTTTTTCCTATGATACGAAGATACTTACTAGGATCTACACGCTGGAGAAAGAGAAGTAAAGATTACAACTCATTCACAGACACACCCCCTAATTATCAATACTTACTGTTCTTTCATAATGTTCTCTCCTTCTTTCAGCTCTTCTCTGAAAATCCACCATTACCTCTCTGATCTTCTTCTCTTGTTTCCTAGCTTCATGCCACATCTTGCTTGCTATCTTAGTAAATGTAGATTTGTGGGTGTGTCTCATAAACTATGTACACACCCACGTGGTAATTTCAAATTGTTTATAAGTGGTAGCCATTACTTCACTTTACACACTCAGTATTGACTGATACTTACTAATCCAAATATGAAGTCTCTGATTTTAATATAGCATGAACACCCTGTGGAGGGCCAGGCCAGGTCTTGAGCTGACGGTAACCTACAGCTCAGTGTTCCAACACTACTGGACGTTTCCGGTACTGAGCAATACTTCTTTATTACTACATTACAACACATATTATATACAACAATGTTTGCAGTACAGTTGTAAGCATTGGGTGTGGTTTTCTATTTATACCACCAAAGGCAATCGGTTTCTATTCACATGTATACGCTGGCAGGCGCATCATATCTTCACAGTATGATACAAATAATTTATTACAGTAATGAATAATGATAATACTATATTGAACACCGAACTATTACGTTTCTATTAATGGATTGGAAGGTTTTCCAATATTTGATAGCTTCTCTTCTGCTCTCATTTTAGGTTTTTCAGTTCGAGTATGCCATACATATACCTAACAACATAAGATAAACATTTGTGATTAATGATTACAATACAATATAGGGATTACAAGTCGTATGATAGAGTTATACATCTATCTATCAAAATATCCAACTATCAACTACTACCTATACAAACCTGTAGCTACATCAAATGTAGCCATACATCTATCCATCATCCATAGGTGTCGTCTGTCTGTGCATTCATGAGTGCATTTGTCCATCTATCCACCCATTCACCCACCCATCCATCCATCCATTCATCCATCTATCCATCCATCCATCCATCTATCTATCCATCCATCATTCTGTTTTTCCATCCATCTATCCATCAATCAATCTTTCATTCATGAATTCAATTATACATCAATATATCCATCCATGCATCCTCTACTAATATACTCTTACATTCATACAGTTACTAGGTCCAGTCTTTACTTCAGAGGGATTAACAAACTGAATGAGAAAATCACTTTCAACCCAACCTATCTTAGAGTGAGGGTCTATAGTTATTGTTCTGTGTTGTATTATCAATGATATATTCATAGCAAAACCTATATAGAAATATACATAGATTATATAAGATAGATGACTGTAGAGATTGATGTATTGCTAGGATGGACTAATTCGGATTAAGTGATCAATGAATAGATGATCAGATAAAAGATGGATGGATAGAGATACATGTAGATAGACAAGTAGATGTACCTGCAAAGTCTGTTGGAAATGGTCTATTCTTTGCCCATGCCGTGTGCCAGTATTTTACATGCCCATTTTCACACACAGGACCTTCCCATCTCAATCCTCCACAGATCCCAACAGGCCAAACTGATACATAGTCAGTACGTCTAATTTCATTAAATAGATCCAAATCATAAGTGTTATCATCATCTCCAAAATAAACAATTCCCTTTTCTCTAATACTGATATTATCTCTTATCCATGTTAATGCAAGATTTCTTTGTTCAACTCCACGACTTTTTTTCCACACTGGTTCCTCATTCTAGTTTTAAAAACGTCATTCAAGGTGTTTTGTCATCTGTCCGTCCATCCATCCATCTTTCCATCCCAATCATCCCAATCATCCCAATCCATCCATCCATCTTTCCATCCCAATCATCCCAGTCCATCCATCCATCCATCCATCTTTCCATCCCAATCATCCCAATCCATCCATCCATCCATCTTTCCATCCCAATCATCCCAATCCATCCATCCATCTATCCATCCATCCATCCATCTTTCCATCTCCAATCATCCCAATCCATCCATCCATCCATCCATCTATCCATCCATCCATCCATCCATTCATGCTATTTATTCTGTATACCATGCAGGAAGATGTTTATCTACTCACCTCTAATTGTAATGCTTCCGGTGTTCTGATATTCAAATGTACACTCTTTACTTTGCACTTTTGAAGAAATCTCTTTACAAGATCTGTTTTATTATTAGAATCTTCAACAACTATCCATATTAGATTATCAACATGCATTAAAGTTTGACAAAGACGAGTCAAGTCAGCTTTCTGCGTCCAACGAGCATATGTTGGTGTGATCATATATATATGTGGGACATTTATGTCAGATTTAGTTCTGTAATTATCAATAATAATATTTTCATTTGTTTCATTTCCTCTTTCTGTTTTTCCTTTACTCTTATTACCAGTCTCTCCCTTCACTCTTCCTTGATGATGTCTAAATTCTTTTCCTATTGCCTTCCAGGCACTTTTCAGTTCAAATCTCAATGTTTGTAGTTCTTCTTCCAATAAATGAATATTCCTCTCATATTCTTGATATTTATTAACACAATCCAATGTCCCTTAGAAAATGGATATACACATGTACATACACATACAATAGCATATCTACATTCTTCAATGTGACTTTAAACTGGTGTAGAAATCTCTTAACAAGATCTATTTCTATCTATTATGCATTACAGTTTTACAAAGGCAATATAGTTAATGTGGGTACAAGTCCAATCAAGGTAAATCTCTAATTAATAATTAATTGTCTCTTTCTCTTCCTTTCAGAGCCTGAAATGTTTCATTATCTATCCTTTTACATTTCACATCCGATTTGTTTAATGTCATATGATTTCCTAGCTGACCAAACTACTCAACAGATCTACATGTGGCTTTGCTAGAATACCTCCTGTCTTTATCGTTAAAACTTTACTTTAGTTTCAATTTTCATTTCATTCCCTTTGTCGTGTTACCTTAAGGCCTACTACTAGCCATTATAGGGAAAAGACGTTAGCATTCTTTCAACTTGCAATTACAGGCTTGTACCACCATGACAGGATATTATATCCCCCTACTGCAATCTGATATATTGGATTTAACCACATGTTTACCTACATGAACACTCAGCATGGATACTGTGCACGTTATGAATAACTCACAGGTGACAAATAACCACCGTGACATTTCCGTTTCTGATTGGCGCATTGTATTTTGGATGCATGTCACTAGTTTGTGTAGGGTTTTACCATACACTTCCCCTCACTTGCAGTTTGATGGACCCGCAAACACAATTAAGACAGACCTACCCTTCATGGTGTAGAACTGATGAAGTTATATATTATAAACACTCACCTGGTGATAAAATATTCAATGCTATGATATTGAATGTTATTAAAATGACTCCACTTACAAATACCAGTAATAAATACTTCATCATAATGTGTACATTAATCTACAAAGAGGTTTGGTTATTACCACACCTATATAAATAAAATGGCTATCTTCATTTTATGCTTTCTTATCTCTCTCGTGACTTGTAATGGAGCTGTTGTTACTATTACATCTGATAATTGGAATCAGTTATTAACTGGAGAATGGATGGTGGAATTGTAAGTTTTTTATAAATAATTCAAATAGCCCCTCCTCCTTTTCAAGTTCAGCTTCATTAGTGAAGGGCAATACAAGTAATGTTCATTTTATACAATACCTAGTGCTTGGGGAATCAGTGTTGACATCCATGACACCAGTACTAATTGAGTACTGAAATGCATAAGCGCTAAGACGTGCTTTTCATTTTTTATTAAGTAAATATTACTATTTTATACGACATCAAATAATGGCGAGCAATATTATCAAAAAAATGATACTACCAATATTCTTATTTTATCAAATCATATTGGTATTTACAATATGATAAACCATACCCGCAATTTATAGAACAATTATTATTAACCTTTTCCAATACAACATGAATATATATTTACTATTTTGTTACACACCAAACTTCATTTTGCTACAAAAGGGTTAATATTATCAATATACCAGAAACTGGACACCAAAATACTCCCTATCATCTCATTCAAAACGATGAAGAGAAAAGATGCCTACAACTAACATCAAGTAATACACCCACAAAATGGTGTGGTAATATTGGTTTCAATTCTTGAGCAATACTTGATGACTAGAATCAAAGTGGCTACTGGTATCAAAGGCTGTCATTATCAATCACTATTTCAGCTTATACTAAATCCTTCTGGAGTCTGTCATTCTACCCTACCTTTACCACATTTATCCATAATTTACTCTTCTTAGTTTCTTTACTGCGTCTCTTGTAATTTTTGTCTATATTACATTGTGTTATTTTTTCCCTCCTCTTTCTTTTCCTTCTCATATCTACACAAAGCTATGCTCCTTGGTGTCCATATTGTCAGACATTTGCTTCAGTATGGGAGGAATATGGTAGCTGGGCTGAAGATACTGACATCAACATAGGAAAGGTTGATGTCACTGAGGAACCAAGTGTGTTTATAAATAATAGTTAATTGATTGTGTTATACATTGTTAAGGGTTCTTAACAAATCTGTAATTATCATTAATATTTTATTTTGCTCTCTCTTAGTTTTAGCAGGACAGTTTATAATTTCACAATTACCAACTATCCTACAGTAAGAGATTATATAATATACATATATATGCATCATTCCTCCCCTCAAATATAGTCTATTAATACTCACCTACCTTTCAAATGATATTCATTCAATTGTTATATACATGTACATGTACATGCACATGTATTAATCATGCAATCATTATCTACAATATACTGCTCCATTCATCCATCCTATCATGTATATTTCTTCATCCATGAACCCAGCCATTTATTTACATTAAGTATTGAGGGACTTGTTTATGTATACATACATCTACATTTCTACACAATACGTAATTATTTCCATATAAAAAAATAATGTTCCCTGTTTGTCTGTCCTTGATTTTCTTTTAACTAAGTATATATATTGCACATAATTCACCAGGAAGATCCTTTTGCACTTCCAGACCTCTGATATTGAATATCATTATACCAATAGCTCTGTACATTGATCACCAGTAGATAGATTTTTGTTACAGCTTTTATACTGTGTATGGATTATCCTATTCACCAAACGATCTATTATATATCCTATACATGTAACTATTTATTGAACATTATGTTTATTAATGATCACAGTATTAAAGATGGTGAGGTCAGAGAATACACTAGTAATGATAGAAGTTTGGAAGGTTTACAAAATTATGTTGAAAATGGGAATTGGGTCAAATCTGATCCCATTCCATGGTACAGCAGCCCTACTTCATTACAGTGAGTTCATGAATAATTCATAATCACAATCACCTCGTATCATGTCTTACCAAATTAGAGCATTTCTTGATTTCCAGGAAACATATGAACACTCAACTAATGTGCCAGTAACTTCAAATGATCTGAGGATATAAATAATAATATGCTTTTTCTAAACCTTTTAGTTTTTCAACTTATGACAATTTTTTAACTCACGATTACCATTTCACAACTTTCAGATGACTTCTCGTAACAAATGAATACATGACAACTCCTCTTGTTTGAAGGCTTTCACTATCGAACCACTTCTTGAAATTAAGTACAATTGAGGTAGCGGCGACTGCTGCAATATCAAGTACTCGGCTTTCTGCAATGATGGTCACTATTGTCTGCAATTATTTTCTATCGGTCTTAATATTTCTTGTTATCCAGTCATATTTGTGGCTAAGGTTCTGGTACACATGTGCATTGATTTTATTTAGTATTTTGTGCAACAAATGATTGATATTGACAGACTTCATATTGGTATATAATTGTAGTCTAAAACAGTTTGTTGAGAATAATTGATTTATAGTATATAGTATTGAATACAAGATATTTCACAAGTATTTTAAAAACTCCTTTTTACTAAATTATAATTACATGTATAATCATCCTATAGTATGAGAATCGTTGGATACTTCTTTGTATTCTCACGTCATGCACAGGTATGTACATGTACTATGTACATATATATATATATAATTATATAGTTTTATCTATCTATTCCAATGATTCTATTTCTATCTGTCATGACTGTTAGTAATGTGTATTAGAGTTGTGATGTTCATATCTTTTAATTATACAATTAACTGATTATTTAAATACAATTAATACACTGATTATTATGTAACCCTTATCTATTATATTACAGGTTATTGAAGATTACCTCAGGAAAGAATACAATCTCCCTACATGGGGTATATTTGTTGCAATTGCAGGAGTAACAGTACTAGCTGGATTACTAATGGGTGGGGTTAGTCTACCATTCATATAAATATATACATGCTATATAAATGTGTATGTAACTGTTCCTAAGGGATGGGGTAAGTTTATACATACATATACATGTACATGTACAATGAATACATGTAAATACTACTGATGGGTGGAATACATGTATAGTTAATAGATCAGTCAATGTTTAAGTACTAGTGGGACTACTAATGGGTGGAATATATAAATGTATAATGAATAGATTAGTCAATGTTTAAGTACTAGTGGGATTACTAATGGGTGGAATATATAAATGTATAATGAATAGATTAGTCAATGTTTAAGTACTAGTGGGACTACTAATGGATGGAATATATAAATGTATAATGAATAGATTAGTCAATGTTTAAGTACTAGTGGGATTACTAATGGGTGGAATATATAAATGTATAATGAATAGATTAGTCAATGTTTAAGTACTAGTGGGACTACTAATGGATGGAATATATAAATGTATAATGAATAGATTAGTCAATGTTTAAGTACTAGTGGGACTACTAATGGGTGGAATATATAAATGTATAATGAATAGATTAGTCAATGTTTAAGTACTAGTGGGACTACTAATGGGTGGAATACATAAATGTATAATGAATAGATCAGTCAATGTTTAAGTACTAGTGGGACTACTAATGGGTGGAATACATAAATGTATAATGAATAGATTAGTCAATGTTTAAGTACTAGTGGGACTACTAATGGTGGAATACATAAATGTATAATGAATAGATTAGTCAATGTTTAAGTACTAGTGGGACTACTGATGCATGGAATGAGTCAATGCATACATGTACATGTACACATACATGTACATGTATAATGAATAGATCAGTGACTGCTTAAGTATTACTAATGTCAGAGTTAGTCAATGTGTACACATACATATTAGATCAGTAGGATTGGGTTCAGGCTATATATACATATACCTGTACATGTATTAGCAACATTACTAATTTAATCATTACTACAATGTAATGGGAGAGTGAGTCTATATGTAATATATATAGTACACTTACAGGTCTTATATACAAAAATATAGACCCGAGGTTTAGTGTCCAAGGATGTGATATAGCCCGAGCCTGCGAGGGCTATATCACATCCGAGGACACTAAACCAAGGTTTTATATTGTTTTATATAAGAACTGTAAGTGTACTATATACAATATATTGTATGCTGATAGATTAAAGATTCACAGGTCTATATACAAAAATATAAGACCTAACCACATCAAACGGTTGCCATGGTAGCATGCTATATATATATATATATATATATATATATATATATATATTGTATAATCAATAGATATCTATACTGTAATATACATGTATAAGTCTACTATAATAACTACAACTAAATGGAATGTGGATATTGTGTAGTTACATATAACCAGAACAAGCAGAAATTAAATAATAATAACTGATTATTGTGGACATACATGTGTATGTATACATGACATGATAGTTAAATGTATAATTACAATACATTAATACTCAAGAGCCACATTGTAGAATCATCATTATATATATTAAATTATTAATAGTTAATAATTATATTGTACAGAGGAAATGCAATGTGGAAGCAAGGCTAGGAAGTTTTAGAATGTGGCTGAAATAGCACGTGGATATGTATGGAGATGACAAAACAAATAAAGATGAAAGAGTAGAAGCTGACTGAGGGACCTTTAACTCCAAATCATACTAACTGTAGACAATGGAAAAAAGTATCAGAACATGATTTAAAGCAGGGACCTTCAACTCCAAAGAATATGAGCAAACAAACATTATTATAAAAAAAGGGAAAAGTAACAATGCACAGGTCAAACAAGTGACTTTCAGCTCCAAAGCAGACAAGCAAAAAAGGGAAACAAAGCTAATAGAAAAGAAGTCAAACAAATGTGATTTCTTGATATTGATCTTCATAAATTCAGATCATTAATTTAATGTAAGTTAGTTTTAATTAAGTGTAAAGTATAATGTGAGCTTTCCCCTTAAAATGAATTAGGAGTGGCCAATACACTAAATTCCATAATCAATTATGTATATAGTGTTATTTATTTGCACACTAGGAAGTGCACACTGTGGTTGTTGTAAATACAACACTCATCCCACACTTAACAACTACACTACATATAACGTATGTTCTAATAATAGCTAACAATATCACACAATTATACAAATTAAATCACACCCTATTTTAACCATTATCTTGAATGAACATCTTTCCATCTATCATCACATCTCCCTGAGAGCTTTTAGCTTTTCATATACATTCCTTCACTTCCATTCTTCTTTGCTCTGCCATTGTGCATAATTCTTGAACTTTCTTCTGTCCTCAGCATAAACAACTTTCTTCTCATTTAACAGACTCACCATAATCACTGTAGCATGTAGTTGAAAACAGCTTTCCATACTCTTGTCACTTCTACCTACTATCAACTATATATATATACATAATTGTTTATATACATATACATATACTATATATATAATATATAATATGCTTTACAACATCTACAATGACTTCATACTATTTCTGAAGTTTAACAGAGAACATCCATACTTTCTAACACACTAGAAATAAATTTGAGGGCTTATAATAACACAGACAATAAATGGAGACATACATTGTATAATAATTAATCAAGCACAATAATAATTACAAGTAATTTATAGTGATATAATAGGGGTTACCTCAATACTTAATAATTGTGTATCTATTGTGATGATTACAGTTGTTATTGTACTGTATTATATTTTGGTGATTGTACACATACCTACATACATATATACAAACAAGTATATACATATGTGCATACCATAATAACTATATCTATAACTATATCTACAGTGTATTAATGTATGTCTACAATACATGATCACATATTTGTTATGATATTCACAACTGATATATGTATACATGTATGTACATGTATGTACATACGTACTTGTATAAATGTATGTACATGTATGTACTTACATGTATAAATGTGCATACACAAATATAAAATATATTATTTGTACATACATCATACATGTACATAAAACACAGTTATATTTTACATGTACTATACATACATTACATCAATAATGCACGCATGCAATTACACACCCAAATGTGTACATACACATACATGAACACATATAACTTTACACTTACATAACATATACTATAAAAATACTGAAAGCATTTTAAAAAATTTCCCAGTAATACACATAAAAGAATATTGTAGACTTCCTGTCTAACCACATATTGTATGTATGTACACACACATACATACATACCTACATGTTGTATATTTTATAACACATCATGATTATACAGTGTTAAATACATTAATAATACAATGTATTTATATATGTATTTATATCATGACATCATCAAATTGGGATGTGTTTGCAAAGTATTAAACTCATAGTCACTGATATAATACTATTGAGGCTAAACATGTTGATACAGAGAGGACTATAGGTGTTATTATATCATTATAAACGATTGATGCCAGGAATATTGCATGATACATCAATAGAGGAAATACATATTAAACATGAGTGGGTGTATATACAACAATGTGTAAGGAAAAGAGGAGTATGAACAATACAATATTTTCCATGTGAAAAGAAGAGCTGGAATTTAATAAGAGGGGAAGATACCTATGCATGTACTGGGAAGAACGGAAAGGAATATGAAGAATGATACACTTGATAAATGGCTCCACCTATCTAGTCTTGTCTTTCGGCTAGTTCTGTTTATATTTCTTTCTTTGATAAATGTTTCTTTTCTATATAATCCTTTCGTTTTGTTGTTACTATTCTGCCTATCCTGTCATCTCCTCTGGTTATTCACTATATATCATTATCTCCCTCCCCACGTACTCCTCATATAGAAAGAGGTAATAAACAGGTATAAAAGAAGGAAGGGAATGAAGGGATAATCAGATGAGAAAACGTGATAGAGTATGGAAAATGTAGGAGAGGGAAATGGGTGTATATACAAGAGAGGAGTATAGAGAGTAAAATGGGTGTATATAGATGAAAGGATTAGAGGACAAAGGTATTAACGGAGGTGTATATGACAGGAATGCATGCTTTTGACAAATGAATATTAGCGCATATAGGAGAGAGTAAATACCTGTGAGATATATAAAACATATTATTTGATGATAACTAATCAATTAATTACATCATATTCATCATAAACCTGTTGTTAAGAATCTATACAATTTACATAAAATACTAATTAATGAGTGGCCTTTGATGTGTGCACAATGTGGTATTGTGGCTAGTGAAATAAATTGGTCGATAAGATTGATGGATAGATAGAATGATAGATAGATAGAAAGACGGACAGTTTGACAGACAAACAGACAAAACACAGAGAGTAGGTAGTGTATTAAACAATAGTATCAAACCTGATACTGAATAGTTAATTAACCTTAATTATTGTTAATTAACTAAACTACTAAGAGTTATTGTTGTGATGAAACTAGTATAGAGTTTCACTGAACAGATAACTTGAGGAAATTGAATGATAGATATATATATATATATATATATATACATATATATAATTATATATATATATATATATAATTTATAATTATGTGTGTCTTTGTGGTATATTTGTCTGTATGCATTTATTCATGTAGTGTGTTAAGTGTCCACTCCACCAACTTTCAATCAAAAATACATGTATTTTCTATGACATGCAATTAGAACTGATTCAAATTGCAATGTTAATATCTACTACATATTTTGTATAACTATTGTATTTGTATATAATATTATAATAGTGATGTATGTCCATATATGTACACACAAACATATAGGCATAGGATTGAGAACGATATACTCTTTCCCTTCAAAGCATTCCATAGTTATCAGTTGTCACCTCCTAGGGAAGTGAATGGTACAGCCCACGTCTGTCTGTGAATGTGTATGTATCTAAATACATGAATATTATATATATATTTATTATTATTATATTTGTTGTATGTATTATGTATGTATGTAGTATGTACATGTACATGTATGAACATCTGTTGCTTGGATACAGTATAATATACATGTGTACATCTACATGTATAATATGATCTACATATACAAAGAATTAGTAATTTTAGTAAGTGTAGATTATCGTTACTAAGTGATAAAGCAACTGTCTGTCTGTTTGTCTGTCTGTCTATCCGTCTATCTGTCTATCCTGTTTTTTAATTAATTATTAATTTAATTATCCAGACTTTACCTATTATGACTATAAATAATTATTAACAATGGGGGATTGGAAACAACAATGAACTCCTTAGCAGTTTACATACACATGTACATACATATATTTGCACATACATACATACATACATACATACATACATACATACATACATACATACATACATACATACAAACATACATACATACATACATACATACATACATACATACATACATACATACATACATACATACATACATACATACAAACATACATACATACATACATACATACATACATACATACATACATACATACATACATACATACATACATACATACATACATACAAACATACATACATACATACATACATACATACATACATACATACATACATACATACATACATACATACATACATACATACATACATACATACATACATACATACATACATACATACATACATACATACATACATACATACATACATACATACATACATACATACATACATACATACATACATACAAACATACATACATACATACATACATACATACATACATACATACATACATACATACATACATACATACATACATACATACATACATACATACATACAACAAAGATATACGCCCTTGCAGAACTATAAATATTAAAAGGATTCTAATTGATATATTCTTTGAGTAATTACAAAGTCAAGTTTTTCTCAGAATCACTGTTGCTGTTAAAATGGTACATTTGCCAAGAAGCCATTTATCTACTGTGAAGTGTGATGTAATAAGTATATATGTATAATATTGTATGCTTTCAAACAGATTTACTATGTGATATCTTTTTAATAAGTATAAACTAAACAACTAACTTCCTATTACCGGTAGTGTCACATCATTATGCAAAGTGGAACAATAACTGAACTTCCAATCATTCTATAGTACTTACTAAGTTTTCATTACATACATAAATGTACAAGCTAGTGTTGTTATAGTTAACTATAACTAAAACTAAAACCCTTTTAGTAAGGCATTTTGACTTTTAGTTAACTAAACTATAACTAAATTACAGGTCTACTGTAATAACTACAACTAACTAAAATGAAAATTGGCCAATAATGAGCACTTTTAGTTAGTTAACTAAAACTAAAACCCTTTTAGTAAGCCCAATATTATTTTAGTTAATTAAACTATAACTAAACTAAAAGTTTGAGAAACCAGGCATACTATAACTATAACTAAAAGTAGTCGTTTTTGTCAAACTAAAACAACACTAGGACTCACTACAAGTATATAATAATAATACACACATGTACGCTACATACATATACTCAAACAAATACACCAACTGAACTTCCAATCATTCTATAGTACTTATCATTACATACATAAATGTACATGCATATCATAATACACAAATGTACATACATATACTCACACACATATACATCAACTTAAAATTTGCATACTCTCGTATACACATGAACATTTTGCATACGAACACTCATACATGTACATGTGTTTGCATATATTCATTCATATATGTACATGCATACTATCAACTGTAGAAAACTTTATAATATGATTATTATCCACTAACATGCTTTTCTATTCACTTCATCATACACAATATTGTATTCAATAATTCATTGGATTTGTTCAATATCTAATTGACCATTTACAACATTCTTCATTATTAAAAGTATCACTTCTTGTTAGTGAGAGCCGACATATATTTTCTGATTAGCTGTAGTGAGAATCCATTGTATTGTATGTCTATAGTGAGAAGATATTATGATAGAACCCAAGTCCGTTGGCTATTGAAAACGTTAATGAAAGCCCTGTTTGTTGGTCTGTTTTGAAAACACTTCATGTTGAAAACTTCTGTATCTTAACTGTTCTACATGTTGGATCTGACAAATGTACACAGTTACAGTCTGTGCTAATGCAGTATTTCAAGTTGTAGGTGATAAATTATAATACATTTCTGTAATACAATATTTTGAATCCAATAAATTACAAACCATCCACTAATTATCTAACCACAAAAATTATTTGATGAAGACTAACTAATGAGAATAACTGATCACATCTTGCAATTTATTATTTATTATCACCTACAACTACAATAGAACATAATTAATAATTCATTGCTTGATTAGTAATTTAAACCTCAGTTTATAAACATTCACATGCCAAAGCCCATCTGTCAATAGAACGTAACCCCACACATAACTTACGACCCACATATACATGTACATGTATATGCACACATACATACATAAACACATGCATACTCATGTATGTATGGTTCTCACTTAGCCTCATACCCACACTCTTACATTGGCAGAAAATAAGAGCGTAGATTATGTAACTTAAATTTTTCAGATATTTGGGGCATCCATTTGAAAATAGATAGTGTAATGAATATGACTAGTTTCGATGAAGCAATCTCTGTTTGTATATAGCATCATGGATCTCCTGATCTTGTTCCAAACTCTAGGAGCAGATCTTAGCCATGTTATTATGTGCTACAACACTTTAGTAACTTCATGTTGTTTTGCATGTTAATTAGTATATACACAACATTATGAAGAGCCTAACTACAAGGCTAGGTTCTCACGAAGGTAGCAGGGTAATGCACCTTCATTTGTTATCAGTCTTAACTTGCTGATAATTAATTAATGTTGCACATGTATGTAGACATACATACATACATATCTACATATATATACAAATACATATACCTACTTAATGTATCTGTGCATGTATATATATATGTATTTGGCATAAATACATGTACACACACATGCACACATATATACATGTACATGTACAAACAGACAATCTGTACATATTCATATAAACACAACCCCCACACACACAAAGATTATATTAATTGTTTTTATTATAACATTCTTTTTTCTGGTATCTTGAGTTATCTCAAATAACAATAAGACACTTAAATACTCTGTCATTAAATAAACATCCAGTAATTGAATACCACATAATCGTGATGTTTCATTAGTATAATATGTATAGTGTTTAAACTAAGATATTGAACAATATTTATAATGTAAATTAATTTATTTGTTATGCTTTATTTCATCACATTATTAACTATGATAAACTGACAAAGATATTTCAATTTTTGAAAGTTGAGATCTTGTGAAAATTTCTGTTATTTTTTTGGATATAACCACATGATTGTTTATCATCTATCTATCATTTTATCTTATCATCTATCTATCTATCTATCTATCTATCTATCTATCTATCTATCTATCTATCTATCTATCTATCTATCTATCTATCTATTTATCTAACATTTTCATTGTTAAATTTTCTACACATACACATCAATGCATATATTTACACCGACTACACATACATACATACATACATGCACATACATACATACATGCACATACATACAATACATACATACATACATGCACATACATACATAAATACATACATACATACATATACAATACATACATACATACATACATACATACATACATACATACATACATACATGCATGCATGCATGCATGCATACATACATACATACATACATACATACATACATACATACATACATACATACATATATACGTACATAGATACATGCATACATACATACATACATACATAAATCATTAGATCATTAGTTATCAATCACTTGGTTCAGCAATTATTTTTACAAGTTAGTGTTGAATTTCTTTGTGTGTATTTACTATAGTGAGCAAACAGTTGAATTGATATCTGATCACCTAATCAACTGATGAATTACTGTTATTATAATAATTAAAAATATATTATTAGCAATTTAGTGACTCAAAATTGATCTGCTAAAATAAAATTAAACTATTTATGAAGATATAAGAAAAGATGTATAAAAAAATATGTGTGTGGATAATGGAATGTCTATGTGGTATTAATGTTGAATGGATATGTATGTATGCATGTCAGGTATGTTTATACATGTATGTATGAACTATTTATGTATGTATATATGTAAGTATGTATGTATGTATGTACATGTATGTATGTATATATGTATGTATGTATGAATGTATCTATCCATCTATATATCTATGTATGTATGTATTTATGTATGTATATACAATATGTGTCTGAATGTATTTTATATATGTATTTATGTATCTATGTATCTATGTATGTATGTATGCATTTATGTATGTATGTATTTATGTATGTATGTATATATGTATGTATGTATTTATGTATGTATGTATGTATATATGTATGTATGTATGTATGTATGTATGTATGTATGTACATGTAGTATGTATATATGTATGTATGTATGAATGTATCTATCCATCTATATATCTATGTATGTATGTATTTATGTATCTATGTATCTATGTATGTATGTATGCATTTATGTATGTATGTATTTATGTATGTATGTATATATGTATGTATGTATTTATGTATGTATGTATGTATATATGTATGTATGTATGTATGTATATATGTATACATATGTGTGTGTATGTGTGTCTGATTATATTTTATATATGTTTGCATGTATATGTATGTGTGTCTGTATATATGTATTCATGTCTGTATGTCTTAAGTCTGCCTGTTTGTATGTATGTATACATGTATTGTACACAGTACATAATGTACTAATATTTTTTCAGTCATTTATTTTATTCATGATTATTGTAGTTCCCATTCTTTGTTGATAATACTAATATCCTGCCTACAAATGATGTATTAACGTACATATAACTGTTCACCACACATGTATTATTCATGTGTCTGGCTGCCAGCATTTCTAAATATTCATCTACTGCTTTGAACCATGCCTCGCTACAAATTGGTATGCACTAGTCGCTATGGTAACTACATGTACTCTTACAGAGGAGTTGCTCACTAATGAGCAGTATAATTCTTTACATACATAATCATTATGTTACGTATATATTATACATATTTATATTGATTCTTTGATTTATTTGCACTAACTTCTGGTGTAAAGTGTTTGTGGTTAATATATGAAGTTTCAGTGAACTTGCCTCAGGGACTCATGGAATAGTAAATATTAGTACATACATGTGTATATGCATTTGCATATGTAATTGTACACAGACACAGACACACATACATACTTACATTACATACATACATACATACATACATACAAGTGCATACATACATATATACATACATACATGTGCAACATACATACATACATACATGCAACATACATATATACATACATACATACATATATATATATATACATACATACATACATATATACATACATACATATCACATTTACGTATGTGCTTGTGTATGTATTCATAACTGTATTTGTGGATTAATTAGGTTAGTTTCGTTAATGAATACATTATCGATGATATTGATAACATATGATATGATACTTCTTTTATAATTACACAACAGATGAATTCATTTGCAATTTAATGTGATATTGGCTTTCATTTCATTAGTTTCTATTTAACAAAATATCAAGTTATTAAATTGATAATAAGATAGTGTATAGGCAGGTACTATACTCTTATTGTTTCTATTCACAATATCAATCTCTTATTAGTATATCTATCTCATACTATCAAGTATATCTATCTCTTATTAGTATATCTATCTCATACTATCAAGTATATCTATCTCTTATTAGTATATCTATCTCTTATTAGCATATCTATCTCTTATTTGTATATCTATCTCTTATTAGTATATCAATCTCTTATTATTGTATCTATCAAGTATATCTATCTCTTATTAGTATATCTATCTCTTATTATTGTGTCTCTCATTAGTATATCTATCTCTTATTAGTATATCTATCTCTCGTTAGTATATCTATCTCTTATTAGTATATCAATCTCTTATTAGTACATCTATCTGTTATTCGTATATCAATCTCTTATTATTGTATCTATCAAGTATATCTATCTCTTATTGGTATATCTATCTCTCATTAGTATATCTATCTCTTACTAGTATATCTATCTCTTATTAGTATATCTATCTCTTATTAGTATATCAATCTCTTATTATTGTATCTATCAAGTATATCTATCTCTTATTAGTATATCTATCTCTTATTAGTATATCTATCTCTCGTTAGTATATCTATCTCTTATTAGTACATCTATCTATTATTGGTATATCAATCTCTCATCAGTATATCTGTCTGTTATTAATATACAGTACCTTTAATCATTATGCTAGGTTATTATTTAGTAGTATAATGATATATCATATATTAGTGCTCATTGTTTATGTTAGTTTAAAAAGACTACTGCATTCTTTCAAGACTCAAGTGAAAAAGGTGGTCATATACTATATTGCGTTAATTATCTCCATAGTCCCATAGATTATACACTATATTATCTTTCTTATAATGATATATTTTGTGAAAGATATCATTCATTTATTTGTTACTCATGTTTTCCTTAATATCATTATACTAACACAATATCAGAGCTTTGTTGTAATATAACAATGATATGTATATAATCATATCATGTAATATATGTACCTGTGTATGATATGTCTTTGTATCTACATGTATCTATCTATCTATGTATACTAGATGGATCTCTATCTGTGTATGATATATCTGATCTATTTAGTATATTCTATCTATGTCTAGATATCTATGTATGATAATTATGTCTTATCTATCTATGTATGATATGATATGCCTACCTGTGTATCTCTAGTTTGATATTACATATTGTGTGACATGTGATTAATATTTATATGTATCTGTTTGTCTATGTCTATTTTATGATAATCAGCAAACCAAGATATGTATACATACATAATTTACATATATAGTATCCATATATACATGTACATGTACATATAATACATTCATGGATACATACATACATACATACATACATACATGCATACATACGTAAATACATACATACATACATACATACATACATACATACATACATACATACATACGTACATACTACATACATAAATACATACATACATACATAAATATATACATGCCTACATACATGCATACATACATACCTACATGCATACATACATAAGTACATACATACATACATACATGCATACATATGTAAATACATACATACATACATACATACATACATACATACATACATACATACATACATGCATACATACATACATACATACATATGTACATACATACATACATGTACATATGTGCCTGTGTTCATGCAAACATATATTTTCATATAAATGTGTTTGTGTATAATTATGTGGTCAGACACCTGTAAAAATGGAGGGAAGAGAGATCAAGGCGCCAGACAGTCTGACGAGGGTACGTGACCTATATCTTCCTCCCACAACTGAGATATAACATTAGATATGGATAAAATAAACATTCCATATGAAATAGACACATTTTAGAGCTAAACAACACCGGACTCATGACACATTATCCACCATTTAAATCACTTAGTTCTGTGATCATCTAACCATGACTATAAGACAATAGGGTATCATATATTAGAAGGAGTAAATGTGGTAAGACCCAACATAATGTCGAAGGTCATTTGATAACAGTCATTATAAGATCAAATTCACTTGTAATATCATATCTTGTTTTTGTGTAACCTTTGATTAATTATATTCGTTAATACTTAACAATATTCACGATGAATTAATTAAATTCACGAGATTTGTGGTTGTTTACCTCACTTTACCAAGGACCCCCCACTTGTAACAAAATGTCTTGTGGGATACCCAGATACAAACATACAGAGATACACAAACGGGTGGGAGTATATCAAAAGATTTATTATTTTAAGACCACTATCTGTTGTTAATGATATTCATAGCTGTGTACTCAATATCACAACAGGTTAATGATATTCATTTACTTTTAATTATATTCATATGTTTTATGGCGTCTCTGACTTCTTTTGAGTGTCTGTCTCCCACACTTCTTGTTGTGTTGAAACCTTACTAGATTTTACTGACGTGGTGCTTATTAATATTCATAGTGTTATTAATTATTCATCACTTGTATTTTATAATTATAAGGATTTTTTTAAGTTCTATTAACAGCATTAAGATTACATAATAGATAAAAGAGTGTTTTGCTCAAACCACTAATTTGATTACACAGTCATTAAGAAAACCTGATGAAGCCATTGCAATGTTCCTTTACAAGAAGCCAACCAGAATTACTCCTCCTCATGGAGGTCTCTTTATTCCTATACCTTCAGGCTATAATAAAAGAGCTATACATTACACATCTGGGTAACCAACAGCTCTAGGACATTATCAGAAGTGTAATTATGTCTCGCCGCAATATTAGCGTATATATCGATTTATTGAAATTTGATTTTTAATATACTTTTTGATTAGGTGATATTCATTTAATGGTATCTATATTCTTAATGAATATTAAGTCACCATTCTACTATCATTATCTTCCATAGAACAATGAATCTACTATTAATTATTAGCCCTATGACTATTCTAAGTCAACAAACAGTTTATATATTCATTAGTTCCATCCAATGAGTTTACAAATGTCCTGTATAGACTACCTATATAGCGTCTCTGTATCATAACACATACACAAACACCAGTAAAGTATTTATAGTCTGTTACTATATATACTACTTATGAGTGGGTGAGTAGATTCATGTAGCGTACAACACAAAATGTCAGCTATGCTTTGAATCAGTTAATTATTACTAACACCCACTAGATTGATATGACCATATGTTATTAGTACAACACTTTACTATTACATTCTCTAACTAGTAATAATTACATTACCACACACATTATATATTTGTTTATTTTTTATGATTTGAACTTTGTCTGCATATCGGTCTATGTATCTAAATATATAATAATTATATAATTATACATTATGATATGCACAATGTACATTGTATAATATTGTCTGTCTGTCTCATTATAGTTATGTATTTTGCTTGGTGAAATTATATCACGTTCGAGATCCAAAAAGACTTCTCCTCCTAAACTACCACGAGAAACAAGGAAACTAAAACCAGTTTCAAAAGACCAGTTACCAAAGAAGAAGGAGGAGGAGGAGGAGGAGAAGGAGGTCAGAGGAGAGGAAGGGAGAGAGGGTTTAAGGCAAAGAAGTGTTGATGATAAGGTGAAACTATGTTGATGTCATATTTGTTGTCATGGCAATAGGCTACTTCTAGACCCAATATTTTCTCATGACCTAATGTGTATATTATGTATGTAATTATGTATGTATGTATGTATGTATGTATGTATGTTGTATGTATGTATGTTGTATGTATGTATGTATGTATGTATGTATGTATGTATGTATGTATGTATGTATGTATGTATATATGTATGTATATATGTGTGTATGTATGTATGTATGTCTGTATACATGTGTGTGTATGTATGTATGTATGTATGTATGTATGTATATATGTATGTATGTACAATATGTATGTATGTATATAGTACCATGGACCTATGTATGTAACTACCAATATAAGTACATATGTATATGCTTGTATAATTATAAATTATCTAGCTAATATCTTAATTAGATTTCTTCAATACATAAAATATTTGAAATGTTTCTATTTTTCTTCATTCGTATTCGTTTAGAAACTTGAAGAAGACTAATCGACAATAATTATATTATTTATAGAACTTTTAGATTATAATTAAACTTATTAGGTTGTAAATTGATTTGAGTTTTGATTATTGAAATACTCAACTTGAAATACTAGTTGCCACGTAAATCTACTATATCACCATGGTAACCATCCAAATAATGTACAAAGACCAATAAGTAATTTGAAGATTCCAACAGCTTACGAGTTCATGAGAATTTATTTTACCATTATTAATCTATTATTTTATCATCAATTAGTTATTATACATTTTTACTTGGAATCGAAAGACACACACCAACATGCATACACCTGTGACATGGAAACAAATAGATACACATTCCTGCAGCTGTACACGATAGTTTTGACAACAGTCTGAGAGATTTATAATCCATGAATATGTTTGAGATAATGTGAGGGTTGTGTTTGATTTTATGATACACCCCATAGTTCTGTTGGGAGTCGTGTTATCAGCAATATCTTCATTCCCAATTTTGGAAATAAAAAAGATATTACTATATTTAGTTGTAATAATATATGTTACTAATAAAAATTTCGATTTCACTAAACAACAATTACAATTACACATACTATAAGTACTGGATAAGTACTCTATAACTCACAAAATATCTAGATTAATATAACACTCTCAAATCTGTTTCGGGAGCAGAAATCCTATTTCATAATTATTACAATGTGAACAATTTCCAGTATTCAACTGCTGTGGTTTAGAGCTATCATGAATAATACATAGTTTGATGTTAATATATACTTCACAACAATAGTATGAATAATTATAATACTAATACCATGAACTCATTCCAGCTCATCATATCACTCTTATATGAAGAGATGTAATATCATCTTTCAAAGGTGTACTTGTACAAGCTGTCACACATGTAGTGGTGTAACATTAGTAACTATACCAGTTGTAGTAACTGATACATGTGTATCATAATTTAAACCATTAATATGGAATGTTCATCGATAATAACATGTTTATGAATCGGTAGTCACACGTGCATGTATGTTTATATAAATACTATATATTATAAACTATTTGCTTTTGAGTAGTTTTGTGCTCATGCATTGTAATATGCATTGTATTAGCACTATATCATTGTTACTGTAGTTGGTAGAAAGATATGCATGTCATAATGAGTATTGGTCACATTCTAAACATTTATTAATGAACTCTTTGCATTAAATTCCTCCCACAACTATTTCACATGATCTCCCACACTTCTGTGGATCTATATGCATTGTGATTATAATTAACCAACAACACATCTAGCACTCAGTTTATTAGTTGGCTTCTTTGTTTGTTGAGGGTTTGAAGTTGTTGAAATGCGGGTGGCAAATTGTGTGGTACATACATATAGTGCATGTACGCATATGGTGTGTATACGTACGTATATGGTGCATGTATACGTATGTGGTGCATGTATACGCATAGATAATGCATGTGTGGATATATGGTATATGAATGAATAAATAGCACATGTATGTATATTTTATGATGTTTTAATGGGTGTGTGCACACCATGGATGTAGGTATGAATGAATAAATGTATGATACATGTGTATGCATGTACTACTAGTGTAGTATATATCTACAGTATGTATATGATTATGGTGCCTGTAAGTATTATTGTTTTGTCATTTGTGCGTGATACAACATATAAAATCATGGTAATAAAGTATGGAGAAAATCTACCATGCATTTTGTGCATCTGCATATTTATAATTATATACATAATTATAAAATATGTGGAATGTTTGGTGCAAAGACACAGGAGAATTCTTTAAAACTGGAAAAAATGGCCACATTTCCCAGCTACAAAGGAAGGTGTATGCCTTACACAAATCAACTGCAAGGTGGGCCTCACAAGAGCATTAAAGCCACAGTGTACATAAGGGTGTTGCTAGCCACATCATGGCCATGGTTGGGGTGTATTCTATCCCAAGGTAATGCTATGATAAAGAATGTTGTTTTTGCTATTAATTGTGTGAATAATTCAAGTTTTATAACTTACTGCAACCTCAAATATATGAATACATTGAATATATTTATGTAGACACACCTATGTGATCCTATCAATACATTACAAAGAGACATTGAAGGTTTTGGGGGCGAATCCGCACGTTTTATCACACAACATATACAAAAAGGGGAAATAGTGTTTTATGGAATGGGGTGGATTACATGCACTAGTTTAAAATGATAATGATCAATTCGTATGCCTCAGTGTGTAACTCAAGCTATAAAGTCAGTGGTTTTATAACTTCAAGTAACAGTTGAAAAGTTGTGAATATTAGATTATCGAAATCCAGTATTCCAAAGTGTGCGAGATCAACTGTACGACTTTGCTGAGCACAAGAACACAAGACGAAATTAGAATACATCTTTATTAGGTAAGTTGTAATCCTATCTAACCACTGTGTGATGAAGTTGTGCTATCAAAACTGATATCCTTTGTCAGTAAAATTCCACAGTACCATATAGTGCATACCTTCAAGCCATACATTACAGCATAATTATTGTACAGTTACGTTTTGCTATAAAGAGGGTGATTTCGAAGGTTTAGTGTTTAAAAACTATTCTCTTTTTTTCCTTTTTTCTCCTCAACATGCAGTGTTTGTCCTTTGCAAGAAATATAATGAATGGTTATCAATTGACTGCTGCGATGGCTATCCCTTACAACGCATACGGACTCAGCCAAGAACAAGTTGCGTGTGTTTGCGATGTATTGCAACAAAGCGGGAACATTGAGAGGTTAGCGAGGTTCCTATGGAGTCTACCTGCTTGTGAGCAAATCCAGAAGAATGAGAGCGTGCTGAAAGCGAAAGCCTTGATTGCTTTTCATCAAGGAAACTTCCAAGAGCTATATCGAATTATAGAAACCAACAGCTTCTCTCCAGAATCTCATCCCAAGATGCAACAGTTGTGGTTACAAGCTCATTACATAGAAGCTGAGAGGCTAAGAGGCAAACCTTTGGGTGCTGTTGGCAAATATCGTATTAGAAGAAAGTTCCCACTACCAAGAACAATTTGGGATGGTGAAGAAACCAGCTACTGTTTTAAAGAGAAATCCAGAGTTGTACTTCGACAGTGGTACACAAAGAACCCTTACCCATCTCCTAGAGAGAAACGACAGCTAGCAGAACAAACCGGTTTGACAACAACTCAAGTTAGCAACTGGTTCAAGAATCGAAGACAAAGAGATCGAGCTGCAGAAACGAAAAGGTATATATGACAATAATTTCTATATTGTATTTCCATGTACCTGTAACACCATGAACATGATACTAGATACCATTATATAAAGGAGTTCCTACATTCACACTTTCAATTGGTTTCTCTAAGATTACTTTTCTCATACCAAAATACTTTTCAGGTTCATAAAATAACATTTATACTTTTAGCATTATGCGGAAACAACCCTTTGAAACAAATTTTTCTGCTGTGAACAAAAACAAAGAAAGAACAATACCATCATGTGTACTTAGCAATTTGTCTTAAGATTAATATTACATTTTATTTGACACAATTGATGTCATCATTATGATATCATGCATATAGTTCAGAAAGGCAATTATAATTATTGTCCTGGAGTATTAAGTAACCTTAGTAGTTGACCTGTTAAGATATTGTGTGTCACTCTGTTTTTCTTATGAAGTAAAAGAGCATGTATTTAAATGTTGAATGTAATATGATAGCCACATTTGATTACAGTATATGTACACAAGGATTTTTGCCATAGTAAAGTTGTTACTACTGTAGGAATTCATAATTAGTCAGGCTTCTAAACCACATGCAATAGGAATTCCTGTATATACACATGAAATAAACCTCAATGAAAGCTGTTGCCTGCTAGTACAAGTGTTACCTAAACACATAAAATGACCTGGTAGATTTGAGCAAGAATCACTACTCCCTGTGTGTAATTCATTATTAATAGAGATTTATATGACTGGAATCTTTTCCTTCTTTAGTGAACCCATGAAAATTAAACAAGAATCACCACTATCTTCCTCTTCTCTACATCCTTCTACACATGACTTAAAATCACCTAAAGAAGGATTGAAAGCAAATGATGACCTCACATCTCTACACAATCCATCCTCTATCTCATCTGAACTTCCTATCAAAGAAGAAATCTCTACTCCAGGCTCAGACTTCCCAAGTCCCAGTGCAAGTCCCGTTTCTGAGTCTTCATTCCCAAAAATATCAGAAGTTTATCGCTCAACTGAAGAACATTTCATTCACGAAAACCTTAGTTCGGAACCGCAAAATATCGCTGTTTCTCCAAATGTCCAAGAAGCTAAATTTTATCCAGAAACAAGCACTCCAGACTATACAGTACCTCCAACTACAGATACAACATCAGGATATTATGTTTCCACATACCCGGCAGCACCATACAATACAACATTCAGTAATTCACTGAGTGAAGTATACCCAAACACATGTGTTAGTCCTAATTACCTTGGTAGTTATCAATCTGGAAAGAACTATTCGTGGCCTACTACACCTAATGGAGTGGGCTACAGTACATTTAGTATGACACCAAGTGACATGTACCAGTATCAGGCACAGACTGCTGCATATCAACAGATGGCAAATAGAGGGAGTTACCCAAACTATTTCTCAACACAAACTTCAACATTACCTCCTTTACATCCGACATAACTAGCTGACTTATTATGTAGTAGACACTTTAGCCTCAAATATTCAAATCGCTTTTATCATTAGCCGAAACAGGGACTTATGCACTTCTTGTAAGTATTAATAGTTATTCCAAGTATTTACTCATTACAAATCTCATTGACCACATCAAACTGTATCTGTCATCTAATATCCTCCTCTACTCTGTTTAATTTCTAAATGCTGAGTTAATATCCGTTACGCTAAGTCATAGCAAATAACTGTACAGTGATTTAAGTATTTGTAATTATCTATTATAATTATATGTATAATATTCTTTGTTCTATTTCTCCAAACTTTTTATCTATTATGTTAAACTTATTTTTTTATTAATTGAGTTCTGGTACACTTTCTTATCACAGTACATAATTTTTATTTAACTCATCACTCCATTTCCTATACAATATACAGTTTGAATGTATTATTATCATTTCAATTGAGTCTGTTCCTATAATAATTATCACCCTAAAACGTTTACAATGAAATTAAATTTGAAAAACAATTTTCAGTTGTCATAAATAAGTTTATTTATATCTTTAATTTCGTTTTCCCAGTCATCCAAAACAGGAATTTCAAACCCGTTATCTCTACTCAGCTCTTTTTCACGTTTTATTAATAATGAATATATTCTTGTGGCTTCCTTCAAATGATGAGACTGAATATTCCCTGAATGGGTGTGGTCAGCTCCCAATAATCTGTGATAATAAGCTATATTAGAATGAATAGTTCCAAATGCCTGTTGACGTATTTTCAGACCTTCTTTAAGACTAACACGTCCACTATATACATCGCCATTATCAGCAAGCAAGCGGCCAATAGCAATCAGTACAGTAGATTTTAAAGGGTGGGCCACACCCACGTGATTAAGCATATTTAACGACATGTTAAAATGTTCTCTGCTTTTTGTTGTAAATCCCAACCTGTGATATACAGTACCTAGATTACACAGAGTCTCTGCTTTCATTAGATTTTGAGAACTTAATATTTTTTCTTGTAATTCAAGTCCATCTAGTAGAAACCTTTTAGCCTGGTGTAACTCGTTAAGATCTCTCCAGATTAGTCCATTGATAGCTAACATTGAAGCAAACTTAGGATGACTCTTAGCGAATCCACCATTTATGATATTAAGGTATTTATTGATTGCAGTTTGCATTGTCTGTCCACTGAATTCAAGCTGACCAGTGTCACGTAAAACACGAGCAAGATCTGCTTCAATGAATGCCATCTGATAAAACATTTGATGTATTGATCAATACACACACAAACAAACTAATAACTTGATTAATGAATGGACAGATCAAATAAGGGATGATGATGGATACATATATGGACATAAAGAGATTGGTTAATACCCATGCATCACAGGCCAGATACAAATAGACTAACAAATATACGTAGATATAATACTGAAACAGTTGATCTGTAATGTATATAATCTACAGTATACCTGAGGATGATGTGAAGGATACAGGCATTTCAATATATTCATACTTCTCTTCATACAAACTAAACTCTTTGTTAAATATCCTAACTCGTGATATATCTTACCAAGAGCATTGAGTGTTACTGCTAAACCTAATTATTAATGAATACAGTAGTAATGTTACTGTGTGTGTAGATCTAGATATGTGTATGTCAGTGTTCGGTGTTTATGAAAAGGTTGAGAAGTTTTGTAACTCCACAGTTGGAACATGCATGGCAAAAATATATTATCACCTATACACAGCAACTACCATTGTAACAGGAGTAGATAAAATCACACATGGACGAGGTACTTTATTCTGCAATCTAATTAATGACTACACAGAGCAGTGTCGATTGTGACCAAACTCTCTTTGCTTTCCTGTTGTCAAAAAGGGGGGAGACTTGCTTGTAAAACTCATGGCCAATGGTTGTACTGTCTAAAACTTATAATCTCATATATATCTACAAGTAATTTTCTTTAATCTCACTAGGATGGTTTGGTTCCAGTATTTTCTCTTTTGTAGTAAGTGATGTCTCCAAAAGATCTTTAGAATCTCGTAATTGACCTCCCAACCTGAGAACAAAAACAGACAGTATTCAAACAAAGTTCTAAAAGAAATATATATAGATCTTTCTATATGGGAATGGAAAACAGGCACAAATGTGTACACAAGGAAATCCCCTCATTTTGTTCACCAAAGTTTCTCCTAAAGGTGCATGTAATAATACTATACAAATGATGGATGAGTTCCCAGTTTGAAACATTAACTACACCCTTTGAGACAAAGTGATACTTGTACAGTACATCTAATTACAGAGTGAGTGATTAATTACATGAACAATAGTGAATATAATTAATGTGTCACCTTGCTTGCAAATATTGACTACCTTGCAATGATTGACCATTATAATTATCTACTTGTTATTTGGCTACATGCATTTTGTATGTGGTCTTTGCGGATTGTCTGAATAGCAAGCTGTTAAAAATTATTGACTCAAACTGGCCAATTATAATGAACATATAATACTTATTATGTAACTGACCACCCAACATCAGAAACCAATTGACAGACAGATAGGAAGTTTATAATTGAATATGTACATACATGTACATATACAATTATAAATATAGACTATATACTATCTACAGATGAGTGAACAGGACACACACACCAAGGAACATGTAAATAGATTAGACAACTACGTCAAATGAACACATGAGGGGATTAAAGATAGATATATTTATGTGTACAGATATATATACATATATATAGACATACCGGAGGATATTTCCTAATTGTGTTTGAGCAGTGGCTGTATTAGTATGATGATCACCATATACTGTTCTATTAATAGTAACAGATGAATTAAGGAGATCATGCGATTGACTGAACTCTCCCATCTCAAAATACGTAGAACCCAAAATACCGAGTGCTATGGCAACACCTGTAATGATATTCATAGTTGATACTGAGATATGAACCGTGAAATTGTGGTCAGACAGATACACGGATAATTAATAATAATTACTCACATACTTGTCACTATATAAATATACATATGGCCTAACTTGCAAGTTTATTACACAAGCTTATGATTTATCTATCTTTAAAATATCACTGTTCAGCCATTTTGTACAATAACCCAAGAAAATGTTGTACCGAGGCCTACAGTAAGAGGCTTGTAGAGATACGTACCAAATGTATTTTGTAAATTAAAAATGGCTGACTATACAAAACAGAGTTTTTGATAAGTTTTGAAGCATGGGCCAAATTGGCTCAACAATGGTTAGTGTGTGCGCCATTTGGATCACTTCTTGTGCCATGTGAGCTTATCAAAATCACTAATACAAAACCTGAAGATTTGTTCAAAATCTAGTATACACATAATTATGTCAAAGGGGATTTTGTAGGCTGATAACTGTCTAGGGTGACTTCCTGTTTCATCGTCTACTCCTGTTTCATCTACTCCAAATGTCACACTCCAGTGCAGATTGGTCCTACTATTTAATCAATTACCACTTCAATTGATTTACATTTAAATTATCACTTTTGTAGTCTACTCTTTAATCAATTATTACCTCTGTAGTCTACTCTTTGATTAATTAATATTCCATTTTAAAATCTGTAATACAATACGTACTACTGATAATAATTTATACTTGCTGATTAAACATAATTAATCAAAGACAACATGATGCCCCTTTACATATTGTCCCAATATTAACGATATCTAAAGTACAAAAGGTCACAGGGACGAAGAGTAGTTCGTTACAATATCAGGATTGGATGAAACAGGAGTAGACGAAACAGGTATAAATCCTGTCTAGTTGTCAACTGATGCATTGATGGTTAAAACTGAAGCCTTGAGCACTCAGTGGCCTTGGGATCCAACCTTAGCTTGTAAAAAAAGTTATACCACTAATGCCGACCCATAGAACTGTCACTATTTGTAAATGAAGTTAATTATTTGTTAATTAACAGGTGGGTGTGGCTTACCTGGATGCACTGGTCCATGTATAGATTTGGTGATATCTAGTGCTTGTCTAGCATGTGTTATACTGTTAGTCATGTCACCTAGGTGACGATATGCATTACTCATTTGTGATAGTGTGATAGCAACTGATATATGATCAGAACCATGAACATGTTTATTAATATTCAAGGCTTGATTGAGTAGTTCAATACTCTTCAATGGATTCCCAATATCATTGTAAACTATACCTAAACTACCAAATGTAACTGCAATCTATATGAAGGTAAAAGGTACATTTACATAAAAATGAATAATAGTACATGTACATATAAAGTTACATTATAAGTATAAAGTATAATTATAAAGGTAAATGGTGCATGTTCATAATTACTATATAGGTATATGTACATAATCAAGATATAAAGGTACACACATACATGTAAAGGTATCATTTACATTTGAGGTATAGGTAAAGTTTATGTATTTAACTACAAGGTACATGTACATAACTATAAAAGTATAAAGATAAACATTCCTGTACATATATGACATATCTAAAGCCCTTAATTATTATTATTAAGTATAATCAAGTGGGAATGTAACTGTTTAAAAACAAACAAACTTACAGATGGATGAAGAGGCTCCAAAACATCTTGTTGTATTGATAATGCTCTTTCAAAAAGTCGTTTACTTGTTTTACTATCACCAAGACTACGCCATGTTGATCCCAGGTGTGTGAGTACAGTAGCTACTCTGATATCTTCGTCACCAAACAATGACTCAAATATGTCTAGTGACTTCTCTAAACACACTCTGAGGGAAACAGATAGTGCATAAACATGTACATGTATGTGCACATCCAAATCTAAGATTGGATGATTTTATGAATGGATGGATGGAGGTTGGATGAATAGACGGACACATGAATAGATGGATAGATGGATGGATCAACAGATGGATTGATGGATGCTGGATGGATGATGAATGGATGGATGTTGGAAGGATGGCAATTATACACATTTCTTAATTAATTTATGATTCTCCTAATTCTGTGTATGTTGTATAGTTTTGCATTTGTTGTCACATTTCCAGTCCATTAGCAAAGTATATATTTATATAGACCATGGTATGATGTTATGTTACTCATCCAATCTGTCTACTCATCCATCTGTCCATCTGTCTGTCTGTCTGTCCAACCATGCATCTATCCATCAATCCATCCATCTATCCAATATTCCCATAAACGAAGTTCATATATAACCTAATACTAATGGAAGGTAGACAAACCTGCTCTCATGATATTTACCAAGACTTTTAAGTGTATGACTCAGTAGTGTAAGAACCCCACCCACCTCCATACTCCACTCCCCAATCTTCTGTTCTAGTACTGATAAAGCTTCTCTCATTGTAAATTCACTTTCTTTCAATAGTCCAAGTTGTCTGGTAATATACAGAGATAAAAGAATATTAGAAAATTGGCTGACAGACATAGATAGATAGATAGATAGATAGATAGATAGATAGACAGACATACTCACATGTACAGAGAGATGGACAATTGGATAAACAACACACCTATATGTCACACCTAGTCGTGTTGCTAGCTGTGCAGCCTTCAATGATTTTCCTTCTCCAGACTCCTCAAGGATACTCAGACCTTTTTCTAATACAGTACGGGCTTGTTGTGATTTGCCCTAATGAACTCATAAATAATTTAATGATATTACCGTTTCTACTTCAATACCTTCAGAAGGTAAGCATCTCCTAAGCTATGAAGAAGTTTTACTTCACGTTCAGGATCTTGACGAAACCCTGATGACAATGTACGACCCTGCATATATGAATGTACCTCTGTATGTATGTTATATGTAGCTACTTTTGTATGTACATGTACATGTCTGTACATATGGATGAGCATGTACATGTGTATGCATCAATTCAATGCATACATTTAACATTATGTAGGTAAGTACATAGATACATTCATACTTACACACATGCAACTATGTATATCTACAGTGCATATATAATGTGTAATTATACATGAATGTTTATGTATGAATACATGCACTCTTAGTTATGTAAATACACGTATTTGTATGTATGTCCATGTGTATGTATGTATGTATGTGTTTATGCATGTATGTAACTATGATTTCAGAGGTGTCCAGACAGAGGGGTTTCACTGTATATTAAGTTGCGTAATTATGTGTTTAACTATTATAATAATTATAATTATAACTGACTTTAGACATTATTTCAAGATGTGGTATTAACAGATGTTGCAGACGATATGATTGGATTGTTTCATTATCTTTAGCACTCTCATATTCACTTATCAAACAATCTATTATATGTCGTATCATAGTAAAATGATTCTGGTTGGCAGGTAAACTGGTTTCCATGGTAACAGAATGCTCACTGTCAGCTATATCAATGAATAATCAATTACACATACATGTACATAACAGATAATCTATATGTACATGTACACAGATATACTGTGTACATGTATAACGGATACAGAGGCACATAATTATACAGATATATAATTATTATACCTGCACTTAAATTATCTCCTAAAAACACTTCACGAAACATATCTCTAGTTCCACGATATAACGATACACACTCAACATCTACCATTCCTAATGACTCTGTCCTTTCATTAACAACATCATTAGTACTAGACTCTGGAGTCACCTGTGGATAAATTTCATCTAATTGTAGCAACCAGTGTATCAGTAGTAAATCAATAGACATAAGTTTTAAATGCATAAATATATTACTTGTAATCTGATTAGCTGAAAATCATGTGACTTACCTGTAACAAGACACATTGCCTAATACTCTCCAGTACAGTACTATTAATATCTGGTCTCATTCCGAGAACACGAGCTATAAGTGACATGGGAACTGGCCCATGTGCACAACACACCAGCAACATAAACACCTATGCAGTAATGATTTAAAAAATAGATAGACAAATAGATATATAAATAGATAGATAGATAGATAGATAGATAGATATATAAATAGATGGATAGATAGATAGATAGATAGATAGATAGATAGATAGATAGATAGATAGATAAATAGATAGATTATCAATAGCACTTTTTCTAAATTGGGATCAACTGCTAATTGTTTTGCAGCCATGACAACTGCCATTGTCATAGTAACAGGATAACTTCTATTTTGTGATGTCAACATCTTTTCACTCTCCTCCTGAACACCTTTCTCAATACCCCTTAAATAATCCTCAAACCCATACTGTGGATTACGAGATCTCTCAGAACTAATGTAGAACCCAGCACTAAATGTAATTAATGATAAAGATGTATCTACATGTATATAGTACAGTGGAGCAAGAACATGAAAATGATTGGGGAAGGGGAGCAATGTTCCGCATGGCTGTTAGACCACAGCAAGGGGGAAGGTGCAGTAGCAGGAAGTGCCCCCTCCCATGCAGAACTTGAAGCTGAAAATTTAGTATTATTTGATAGTCAGTTACAAGATATGTCTGCAGCTCTGCATCAGACCTAACATTAAGTGCTTTCATGCTGCAACCCACAAAATACTAAGAATATTGGAGGAAGCTGGCCCTCCTGTCAAAATATTGGGTATAGGTCCTGTTCCTAATCGATAATCCATGCTGTTTCTCAAGGATTTATGTATGTAAGTATGAATATACTACACTGCATGCTATATAAGTACCTTGCAATAGCTAGTGGTACTCGATCTAATATATCAACAAGTTGCTGACACCCATCACCATGGCAACCACTGACTTTTTGCAGTAGTGTAATAGCATCTTGCTCATTCATTCCTTCCTTCAAAAATAGCTCCCTAAACAGACAGACAGATGGACGAATGAGAGACTACAGCATATGCATATATGATAGAGAAGCAAACAGGCAGATAAATGAAGATAAATGTGTATTATAAACTTGATCATTAACATACTTAACAAAGGGGCTTGCCGTTTCGACAAGTCTTCTATCATGTGTGGTTACCATGACAATGCCACGCCCCCATTCTTCACTTCCAGGTTGTGGCCAATATTGATTCAAATTAGATGCAACAGGAGGAACACCATAGGACACACCCACATTAAGCAAACCAGGAGATAACGTTCCTATAGAAAAATATTCTATTTAGTGCCCCAAATATCCCTTTCACATACCAGGTAATGAAAGAGTCTCAGAAACAGGAGCTTTAGGAGCAAGAGAGTATCCACTCTCGTAAAAACTAATTCCACTCTCAGGTACCAAAGAATCCCATCTATTGAGATTATCAACGATTAATAACCAACCAGATCGTCTACGAAGCTCCTTCCTCACAGCATTAGAGAGGAATTCAAGAGATTGTAACTCACCAGGAGATCCTGTAATAATAATATTATCGTGAAGCTACCATAGTAACATACAAAATGTAATAATGCAAATCGTTGTGTATTTTAATCATAATCTACCTGTAATCTAATGAGTGAAACATGTCAGGTTATTTATCATAGTATACAACATACATGTACATGTACTTACTGTGCAATTAACAAATTATAGTTCTCATTAAATTTATTAAAAATACCAATAAATGATAATAAAGTCACCAATACTCTTTCACTTGTTAGAAAGCATGGAAAACTAAAGATAAGATTATGCATAACTATAGACTGTTTAATTATACATATTATGTACATTATAGTACATGCATAATACATGTCTTGTAAATCTGAAGTGGTATACATAATCATGTCACAAATAATACAAGCCCTTCAGGCTAGCAGGTTCTTTTCAAGAATAAAACAATATAATACCTGTTAACTGCTTCAGTGATCTCAACTCTGACATACAGCCTAGTTCCATTGCAATATTAACATAAGAATGTATAAATGTGGATCGACTGGATGCATTTAAAGTTCCAACAAATAATTTACGAAAAAAGAAACCTTTCTTTTTTCTGAAATACTTTTTTGCTAACTCTCGAGCTAATTGCGTTTTTCCATAACCTGGTTGGCCTGTGATATATATGGTTTGAGATATGCCCCCTTTGTTTTGTCTAATTAATGATTTCATCATGCTTTGTAATTCTTCAATATCTTGAGCACGTGACTGATAGTCATGTGATGGTTTAGGTGGTAGTAGTAAAATACTATGATCACTAGTTGCTTTAGCAATCATTTTCCACAACTGTGGACTCCGATACAATGCTGCGGCTAGACCAACTCCTCCTCCTCCAGTCACAGCAACAATGGTTGGATGTTCTCCTATGGCTCCAGCAAGTTCAGAGAAACCGATAACATGACGTGCACTGGTAACTTGAATGTATCTGAATGAATTGCTACTAGTTCTGCATATTGAATTGATTACAGGGGCTCTGCAAAATGACATCATTGTCCTCCTAAAATATTTTCATTTGGAGTAAGTAGAAACATTTAGTCTATGATTAAGTAGTATAGGACCACGCCTCTATTTGATACTTAATTAATATAATACAGGATGTATGCTTTTGTTCATATTAGATCTATAAATATACTATCATCTTTGGTTAATAAGGTATGTTTTATTATAAATAATTATTATAAATATTACAATTATTAATAATTATCATTATTAGAATGTTCCCAGAAGATGGGTGTGCCCAAAAATTACGATTCAAGCATTATCTACAGATGACAAGTCTCCTGATAAACAACCTTCAGAAGTTAGTGTATGGGTAAGTACATACACTCAATTAATAATTATAATTAACCACTTCATATTTTATGTACAGATGTTAAGATTTTCACATGAAAATAGTAAGTTTCTTCTATAGTGTTCACTCTATCTCTATGTTAGTCAATCTATCTGTGCATCTATCTAACTATTATTGTCATAATTGAAAAGTATATTGTTCCTCTATCTATTTCTGTGTATTCTTTTTATCTATCTATCTATCTATCTATCTATGCATCTACATATATTTCTATTATATGTATGTCTGTCTATCCATCATTTATTTATTTAGATTTCTTGTCATGGAGTCGTAATGCAGCTATATGTGCTGGTGTAGGAGCTACATTATCTGGTTTTGATAATCAAAATACGTTTGGAAATGTACTTGGTGTAGGTACAATGATATATCTATTTCAAACTATGTATATCTATTTCAAATACATAAACAGGTTTTATGGATCTTGGTCTATTATTCATGACGATAGGATCATTACATCATATTACATCATCATATAATTTGAAACATCAAGCAAAAATATCTCATTTAAGATTCCTGTGGATATCTACATATACATTTGGAGTATGGCTCCTGTATTTTATATTAATCAAACCAAAAGTCAAAGAGCAATATGATTCATTAACAACACGATAGTTTATGAGGAATCAAATTATTTATTTCGTTGAACATGATTTTTCTAATTCATTCGCTATTATAGATTATTATTATTATTATTAATTTTGTTGTATTGTTGTTATTGTACAATTGTGTATGATGTGTAATATAGTATCAGAAATTTTCATTTGAAATAGTTTATCCAGCTTATCAAGTTGTCATAACGGCACTTATTAAAATGAACAGCATAGTTAGCGTCACTACCAGATGAGTGCACTCCACATATCCAATACTGAGAGTTAATATTCATATATACAGGACTGCCACTCATACCAGGAGCACTATCACAATAATATTTAATGCCTGTATATATTGAGTTTTGAGTTTTACATTTTGATGTATACAAACAAACTTTCTTTTTATCTTTTGGGTACCCACTAATGGCGACATTATGACTCTCCATCAACTCATTAGTATTTAGAAATGTTATTCTCATCCACCATGGGGATTGCGTGTCGTATATAATCATAGCATAATCATAATGACTATCGCCATTGTGGTACCATCCCCAAATTGTAATAACATTTTTCCATACATGATATATACCACTATTACTATTACAATTCTTTTTTTCTCTTCTTATGTTTAAATTATGTTCCCATTCTTCAGCAGTGTGATTATATACACAATGTCCTGATGTGATAGCATGATTAGGAGATATAAATGTCGCTGTACATCCATTATCCAGGTCACCTATAGCATTATATGGATACTTAGAAGGATCACTTTGTGAGCGTGTGTCAATACCAAATACTTTACGACTTTGACGATCATGATGATGTGGATGATGTATTTCTGTGTTTACCTTCTTTTGGTTTGTATTAAGTATTTTCGTTACCTCCTCAAAACCAATTACATTCACTTCACCTCTATTAGTCATTACAACCCAACAAACCTCTTTAAAAGATTGTTCTGGTAATGGAAACTCTTCTTTGGGATTTTCAGGTTTGGTACTTTGTCTACAATCTACTGGAACATCTCGAGAGTCTTCAGAAGTCCACTGTTTAGCATCAAACTCTTCCTTTACTGATTGACAAACAAAACATTCAATAGATAAGACCAGTGACAATAACTGAATGAGATAATACATAACAGCTCTTCTGTGAGACTAAGATAATAGTCACTTCCTTATAAATCACTCTACATGTACATTACCACATGGTTCCTTAACATGTACTCAATGTATAATACTATTGTATGTTAATAGTATTTGCAAAGCTATAATGTGATAATGATAATGTATTGTGTTTTTGTCTTGAGTTTTGGCAAATATATTCTATTAACAATTAATGATGGTTATGCATTCAACTACATGTACAATATGTATTATGTCTAAATATTAATAAGTTTACATGAAAAACATTATCTCTTATGATATCTGAAAATGAACATTAATATTCCATGTGAAATATAAATAGTAAATTAGTATCGCCATTTAGAACAATAATAATAACTAAACACTAAAAGATTGTCCAATACAGCAAATATTTTTACTACATATAAAGTAGTTATGAGTTTAAATAATGATTATTATTATAACATAAATTCAACAAATTCAACAAGTCCTCATTGTGCAATGCATATTGGCTCACTCCCAGACCATTCTCCACTACCAAGACAGGTTCTGAAACTGTTCTCATTTATTAGCCGATACCCTTCTTTACAGTTAACATAGTAGCATGATCCAGGTGTGTGTCCAGATATTATTACGTTACCATTAGCAACCGGGAGAGGATTTGGACAGAATTTCTCTGTAAGAAATAGCAGTGTTGTGAGATATCAATATGTATATAATACAATATTATAGATGATAGATAGATACACTTATAAAAGACAGATATGTATCTATGCATGCATACATATATATGTACCTGTCTAGTGCATATATATCTATACATGTACCTTTTTACATGCCCACATGTACTATTTACAAATATCGTTGTGCATACCTACATGTACCTGCCCAGTTATACATACCTACATGTGTATCTTTACACACCTACATACCCACATGTACATACCAACCTAGCTGTTTACATATCTACATGTACATACCTACCTGCCTACCTACATACATATGTATATTCCCTACATCTACATATATACTGAATGCTTATCTATCTACACATACATAAGTAGGTAGGTTGGTAGGTAGGTTGGTAGGTAGGTTGGTAGGTAGTTTGGTAGGAATGTAGATAGGAAGGTAGGTAGGTAGGATCCTTCATAACTCCTCTTAATTACAATCACTCACCATGCATATATATATCAATAGTCCTATTAATCATTACCCTTCCTCCGATATTTTTTGTCACCTGACATAAATATGTTCCCTCTATCGCTCTAGCTCCTTCAGCGTTTGTAGCTTGAAGAATTAACTGCTGACTTTTATCAGCATCACCAAATTGACGAACTCTACAGTATGAGTTTATATTAATAAAGTGTAGTACATATCATAGGTACATACCTTACATGAGGATTCTCCAAATCAGGACCATCAATCTTAATAATAGGTTTAACTATACCAGTATATGTTTGACAAGCCAGATAAACTTGTTGAGTCATTGTGAAATGCCATGAATGGACTGATTCCCACTCCTTAGTATCAGGATGACGCAATATCAGCTTTGAACTTGGATTTGGAACTAAATGTATAGGTAATTAGTGTACATGTAATTTCCCAGTCATCTTTTATCTTATTGTTCTGTCTGTCTCATAGTCATGTGGTTATCATGTGACTACTCACATTTAAGACACATGGTCTCTTGTCCGCTCCATATACCATTTAATAAACATCTCCGACTAATACTACCATGAAGATGAAACCCTATGTCACACAGGTACACTACTATGGTTCCTGTACTGACTCCACCCACTAATGAATGGTAGTTATTTGAAATAGAAACAATACGTCCATTTTCAGGTATTTTTGGAGAAGAACAGGTTTGATAGCATTTTGAATCTAAAGGAAAGGCATCAGGATGAAAATACATACATACAAACAGAGAGATGGAAAGATAGATAGATAGATAAATAGATAGATAGATAGATAGATAGATAGATAGATAGATAGATAGATAGATAGATAGATAGATAGATAGATAGATAAATAAATAGATAAATAGATAGACAGATGATAGATACATAGATAGACAGATGATGTATACATAGATACATCGATAGATATACAGATAGATAGATACATAGATAGATATACAGATAGATAGATAGATAGATAAATGATAGATACATAGATACATAATAGATATACAGATAGATAGATACATAGATAGATATACAGATAGATAGATAGATAGATAGATAGATAGATAGATAGATAGATAGATGATAGATACATAATAGATATACAGATAGATAGATAGATAGATAGATATACAGATAGATAGATAGATAGATAGATGATAGATACATAGATACATAATAGATATACAGATAGATAGATAGATAGATAGATATACAGATAGATAGATAGATAGATGATAGATACATAGATACATAATAGATATACAGATAGATAGATACATAGATAGATATACAGATAGATAGATAGATAGATAGATAGGTACATAGATAGATATACAGATAGATAGATAGGTAGATAGATAGATAGATAGATATATAGTAAGTAGACAGAAAGATAAATAAATAGACAATACAAGAACGCATACAAACATTTGTTAAATACAAAATACATGTACATATCAATAATGGTAATCTCTTACTTATACATTGTGGTAACAGATCACTCCAAGTGTTATTCTCTATACAGGTAATCATATCAGTACCATATAAGGTGTACCCTGATTCACAAGTCAAATATAATACTGATCCAATCGGATACTCTTCTATTGATAACTTTGAAATATTGAGTACGACTAAGTGCATAGGAATGAGTCCAATAGTACAATATGAATCTGTATGTGAATATAAAGATTGTTTATAGTAATATTCCATAACATTATGATACCATAAGTGTGTATATTTCTATGTGAGCAAACATTTGTTTCCATACAAAGACATTTACATTAATATTAGACGTAACCAATTAGATTTTATTAAAAATAGATTAAAATGTAAGTCATATTTCTTACAAGGTACTTTATATCCTAAATACAATGCTGTGTACTCTTAATGAATGCTGGAGAATAATTCACAATACAATTGTTAATTATAATTATAATCATTATGTACTTTTACACTGCGGTACATCTTGATTCCATTGTCCAGATAATGTACATTCCAACAGTCCATTTTGTTTACTTGTTGACCCTGTGTCACAACAGTACTGTACTCGAGTACCAGGTAATGCCCTCTCCTATGACAAATATATATATCTTCATAATACATACACAGACACATATGTACACACACACATGCGTACATACACACACATGTACATACAAACACACACATGTAAGCACATAATGACTCATTCAGACATGTAAGTACACAAAAGTGTATAATATTCCACATACATACCTCTAGTACAAATAATGAATGTGTCAGAGACCCAATCCCAGATCCATCTTCATATCCACTACCTGATAGTATAGGATCTAAAACAATGGGGCGAGAACCAGGAGGTGTCACAACACAGATATGGCTGTTCTCTTTAGGTTCGGGAGGTGGTGGACACAATATAGCTAATGGATACAAATTCATGTGAATTACATATACACTAGGTGCTGGAGAAACTAGACTAAGAACTGTTTAGTCTGGATCTTTCTGCATTGAAATGTATAGATGATATTGTTCATATTACTTAGGTGCTGGAGGTACCAGACTAAGAACTGTTTAGTCTGGATCTTTCTGCACTGAAATGTATAGATGATATTGTGCATATTACTTAGGTGCTGGAGGAACTAGACTAAGAGCTGTTTAGTCTGGATCTTTCTGCATTGAAATGTAAAGATGATATTGTGCATATTACTTAGGTGCTGGAGGAACTAGACTAAGAACTGTTTAGTCTGGATCTTTCTGCATTGAAATGTAAAGATGATATTGTGCATATTACTTAGGTGCTGGAGGAACTAGACTAAGAACTGTTTAGTCTGGATCTTTCTGCATTGAAATGTAAAGATGATATTGTGCGTAATACCTACATTTTATCTGTCTGGTTTTGTGCTCACAATTATTACTATCATAGATTGCATTATATGGAATGTTTTCTTAATGTCTCCAATTGATGTACATACATTATAGTAATTTTGTTACCTTCACATATAGGAGGTTGATGAGACCATACTCCATTTACTAAACATGTAGTAGATAAATGTCCATTCAGTATATATCCATTATCACATTCAAATAACACAACATTATCACAACTATTAGAATGATCTTTCTGTTTTATAAGATAACCGTTCAGAAGAGGAGGCAATTCAGGACAGTATATACCTACATGTATAATTATAAGATCAGAAGATAATCATATAATGAACTACTATGCATGTAGGTCAATGGTATATAATATCCTTTGTGAATTAAAATATTTGAATCAGCTAGTGTTGTAATGCCATCTGACATACATAAACACACACCCATGAATACCAAAGGTGACTTGAGCCTATAGCAATCAGTGCTTATAAACTAGTCTATTTATATGTGACAATAACATGATTATAACCTGTAATTGATCATACGTACGTGTACAAGTTGGTATAGGATTGTTCCATATGCCTCCTGTCATACAACGTAATATTCCTGATCTGTGGCTGTTCAGCTTGTAACAATGATCACATGACACATTAGCCACACCCCCTACTGCTGTATGAGTAATAGTGACTTCACCATTAGTAACACTAAAATCAGAACAATCTTTTCCAGGAAGAAGCGCTGAGTCGAGAATGAGAAATATAATGACGTTTGCATAAGACAATATGAATGCATTATAGATAGATGGGCAAATGCAAAAAAGATGAAAATAATTATGAGCATACATACATAATTATAATTAATAATGTATGACATGGACTTGCTGACAGAGATAAATAGAGAGGTGGACATTTGGATATACTGACATAAACAGAGATATAGACACATACATGATGTATATGCATACATGCTACAGATAAATAAATAAAAGTGGAAACACTGACAAGTAAATATAAACTGATAGACTTAATGACACACAAAACAGATACAAATATAGTGAAGCAAACAGATAGATAGAGAAAGTAATCAACAATATTATCACATACGTTTACAAGTTGGGAAAGAATAAGTCCATTTTCCATCTTGTCCACAAAATGTACTCGACATACCCACTAGTTGATACCCAGGATAGCAACGAAATCTAACACGAGTTCCACAAAAATATAAATTACCAAGAGGAAATATTTGACCATTAGGAATCAACTTTGGTAAAGGACATGTGACCCCTGTAATTACAAATTATAAACTTTAATTCACCCTGTTAATAAATGAAATAATTATTGTTAAATTATTAACTATGTCCTGTAGTGTTAGTGTCATACCTCTTGTATGGTACTAAATATATATACAAACTTACATTCACATATTGGAGGTACTCCATCCCATTTACCCCCTTGAAGACATGTGAGGTTACTGCTTCCACCGACAGGTTTACGACATTTTTCACATTTTATTGTGATTATATCACCATATGAATAACTGTAAAGAGGTGGGTTATCAGGAGTGGGTGGGGCAAAATTGATACTGTCTTCAACAACAGGGTGAGGACAGTCAGCAGCTAAAAATCAAGAATTCAAGTGTGAAAATAATTAGATATGTATAATTACAAATAGACACATGATTAGATTGATAAATGAATAAATGAATAGATAGATAAAATGAATAAATGAATAGATAGATACATGGACATATTTATAATGATTACATGGATAGATAGCTTGATTTCCGTATAGACTGATATTATGAACACATGGGGAGAAGGCCAGATGAATACAAATAGTATAAAGTGAATGCATATAGACATAGGTAGATGAGCATTTGTTAATTAAATTGTGATACATGAATATGTACTTACAGACACAAAATGGAGTAGGATAACTCCATTCTCCAGTGCTCATACATGTTGCTGTGTCCATACCAATCAGTACAAATCCATCCATACATTCATATCTAACCTATAGTAATGTATTTTAATCACTGTGTTGATGTTACTGATCTATACAATTTGGATGAGTAAATGATTTGATGGACAAATGAATGAATGAATGAATGAATGTGTGAATTGGTGAATGGGTGAATGGATGGATGGATGGATGGATGGATGGAGGAATGAATGCATGGATGGATAAATAAATGTGTGAATGCGTATACAAACTATACATGTATGTATTGATATATTCTATTAATGAATGCAAGTGTACAAATGTTTACTCCTGACCTGTGACCCACAAGTATCAGTTGCCTGTATTAGTTCACCATATAGAGGTGAAACAAGAGGTGGACATCTTACTACTGCATATACAATACAACATATTAAACACATAATAATAATTGTATTATTATATGTCAGGACTTACATTCACATACAGGTAGAGGTCCATTCCATTCACCATTAGCATCACATACACGTTGTAATGAAGAGTTATATGAATTGATCAACTGATAACATGTTTTACACATGTATGTAGCTGTGGCTGTGTATGTTGTTTGTGTATAGTCAACAATAAGATTACCGCCGACGGGAGGAGGTCCACAATCCATAGCTAAAGAATCAAAATGATAAGTGTGATGGCTACATATCAGTCACACCCTATTAAATATTGTATACATGTACATAATACAATATTATAAAATAAATAACAGTTGCTATGGTAACATACACACCCGATCACCCTTCCCATATAGATACGTATATGTATAACAATAACCTTGTATGTATATCACTGTTTCCATGGTAAGCATTGCACACACCCAAACACAATCAATTATTTGAGATAAATACATACCTTCACAATTTGGTACGACATTTGACCACGTTCCATCTTCCTGACATGTTAGTAAATCATTTCCTTTTAGATGGTATCCTTTTTCACAGGAAAACCAACAGCCGGTTGTATATGAGCTTCCTCTACAGTCGGATGGATTTGTACTTCCATGAAGAGGAGTTGGTAAGTTGGGACACGTTGTAGCTAAAAATAATTAAGATAATTATCATAACAAGATTTGTCTTCATGTGTAACGAATCTATTCAGTTACACATTTTGAAAATAAGTGAAGACAATACAGCATATATTGTTGCTAGGTAACACATTCAATTAACTATATTTAAGAGAATGGTAACATTCAGAAACTTGGCTGACAATTATTGCAAATGTACACTTACATACATGTATATGTATGCCCACATATGTACATGTACACTTACATACATGTATATGCATGCCCACATATGTACATGTACATGTCTACATAAATATAATGATTTATAACAATAGTAATAACTACATATAGTTATACATATATAATTACGTATAATGATTATATCTTAGAGTAGCACTAATAATATACACATGTATAATTACACTGTGTTGATGAATAAATTACAGATATATGTAATAATTATAGCAAGTCATACGTTGACATATTCCAGCAGCTGGTAACCATTGTTTTTCCTTTCTGTCACACGATGAGGTAAATGGACCTATTAACTTATATCCTCTCTCACAACAAAACTGGACACGCCCATTAGATACACCTTCTAATCCACACAAGTATCCATTAACAGGTGGTGAGGGAAGAGTTGGGCATCCCTCTAGATTCAGTATACGTTCTAATAAATAATACATAACTTGAATGTAACATGAATCTATTCATCTACATGTACTATTCAATACATAATAATGGTTTTTAATTTGACCGCCATATTCATGATTCAGTATATTCATACATTCTGATAATGACACTGGTCTATCATTAATCTGTTATTCAACTCATATAAGTGATTATGATAACTCTTTCAACCACCATAATGAGATGTTCACTGAAACATGTAATTATTATTCATTACACAATTACATTAATAAATTCATCAATCTCCTATCATTTCAATACATGCACACATATTATAATTATAATTACCTTCTGTTTGTCGTATTGTTTCTGTCATCCAATCTTGATGTGCACAAGGATCTGTATAAATAGCAGGTGAATTCGTTTGTCCACATTGCATTCCTTGTGATAATACACCACACAACTGCCACTCACAGACTATTTCAAGCTGGTAATTAGTTCCAGTTACAATCTTTGGTTGACTGATGACAAGAGATCCACCACGCTGAACATAACAGAAGTTACTATTTGTTGGATCTGGAATGTTTGTCAACATGGCATTCAATGTTGATGTGTTTAAAGTACTATATATTTTAGCTCCAGCACATAACGTTCCATCTATTGGTTCATTAGTAGCAACATTACAAGATTCTATAGACCATAATCCCATATATACATCATGCATTGGTTTAGCATCTAGTATCGAATAATGTCTTGTATCTCCCCAACCTGAACTAAGACAATTCCTACCTGGGTGTAATAATAGTTTCTGAGCACATTCAATCATTGGAATGACAAATGATGAATTCACTTTCTTTGCTAAATGTAACAATGCAATATCATTACGTCCCTCTGATGGATCAAAGTTTGGATGTACAAAGACACCATCAACCCCCACACGTTCTACTACATGACCTTGCAATATTTCTCTTCGTATATCACTGTGATGCAATCCAATATCTACTATAACAGATGCATTTGCACCACATGGTAGACAAGCTGCTGCTGTCATTATCCAATCTTGTGAGATTAATGATCCTTCACATGTTTGTGTATACTCACATGTAATCCATATCAAAGCCACCCAAGATCTTTCTCCAATGGGTGATTCTTTACTGCTTACTATCTCTGGATTTAGGTTATGAGGGAAACTAAGACAAGCTTCATCAGGATCAATAGCTTTACAATAAACGAGTAATACCAATAGAATAACTACAATCTTCAACATAATGCAACATTTACTGGTATCATTTGTGCTTCACATTCATCAAACCCACTCTGTAAAATAATTAGTTCAAAATTAAATAATTTTATAATAAATCTATTGATAGACAACACAACACAAGTGATATGTGGAGCACAAAATCAAAACAGTTATTTCCTTTCTTGTAAAGACTCATCACACAAATACTTTGAATTTCAGTGTATGTATGATGACAAGAATTTCCAATAAAAATGGAATAATACTGTGAAAGAGGAGAGTATTATAATTATAATGATTTTAATAATCGTAACACTCACTAACCTACAAAATCCAAACACATACCAGAATGTATCACATGACCAGGTTTGAACTACAAATAATGATAATACTATACTAGCACTTAGATGACATGCAACAGCTGGATCAATAATTAAAGATAATAAAATCTAATAATTATTATCACTGGTATAACAATTTATAACACTATTGATATTACTTTTAACACAATCTCTTTATAAATATCTCTCAGTTTCTATCAAGTTCTATAAAAAAGTCAGTAATTTGTCATGCAATAATTAGTGGACTTTCTTCGTAACAATTTGTAGGTGGATGTATATAGCAGTATAATTAAATGAATCAATGGATGGATACATATTACATTTGCGAAGTTAGAGAACATTGACAGACCAATCATAAAACCCACAAACTCCACTATAAGCAGTGCTACAGACACTGATAATCCAGCTAATAACCTGTACAGGATGAAACATAATAACATTGAAATAAATTTAGTAATCATTACTGTTTATCTTTGTTGTTATATTCACTAGACGACACTCCAACACTTACAGGAACACATTCCAATATGTTTGGTTCCTGAAATGCATAAATATTATAATTATAATAACACAATGCTAATACAAAGATCAATGATAGTGACTTACTCTTGACCAGTATAACATAATTATGATCACTAAATGAGCTATCAGAGCAAGAAAACGACATGGAATTACATATTCAGCTCCCATATTGATGTATACGCGCAGAAATAAAATAGTAATTTTCATTTACGGTCCAACGCATGCGCAGACAGCGCAGTATTCAAACAGACAAACACAAGCTGATGGCGCTCTTTCCTCTATCTACACATATGGATTCAGGACTGTTTTTCCCATATATTGGACTGGTTAATAGACTACTTTCTCTTTTGCACGAGAATTTTCAAGAAAGAAATCCCCTTTCAGCACGTGCGTAAATTGTTAATGTATGATTAAAAGTAATGTTTGATTTTGTTAAACTAGGTGTGAATCTATGTTACTAAATACTATCTTATTCTTTGTATGGAACTTTAGACACTATGAGCTTTAGACGGCAGATTATAGGACAGTAATTTAGTTATATATTTTCATACAATGTTTAACACAATACAAACTGTATTTTAATCCAATTCAATCTCATATTATATTTTTAATAACTAATATTATATATACATGATTTTATACTTATTCTATTTCATTTCTTATGAGGAGTCATCAAGAAAGAAATCCACTTTGAACAGGTGAGTAAATTGTTAATGTATGATTAAAGTACTGTTTGATTTTGTTAAACTAGGTGTGAATCTATGTTACTAAATACTATCTTATTCTTTGTATTGAACTTTAGACACTATGAGCTTTAGACGGCAGATTATAGGACAGTAATATAGTGATATATTTTCATACAATGTTTAACACAATACAAACTGTATTTTAATCCAATTCAATCTCATATATTATATTTTTAATAACTAATATTATATATACATGATTTTATACTTATTCTATTTCATTTCTTATGAGGAGTCATCAAGAAAGAAATCCACTTTGAACAGGTGAGTAAATTGTTAATGTATGATTAAAGTACTGTTTGATTTTGTTAAACTAGGTGTGAATCTATGTTACTAAATACTATCTTATTCTTTGTATTGAACTTTAGACACTATGAGCTTTAGACGGCAGATTATAGGACAGTAATTTAGTTATATATTTTCATACAATGTTTAACACAATACAAACTGTATTTCAATCTCATATATTGTATTTTTAATAACTAATATTATCCATGATTTTATACTTATTCTATTTCATTTCTTATGAGGAGTTATCAAGAGAGAATTCCCCTTTCAGCAGGTGAGTAAATTGTTAATTTATGATTAAAGTACTGTTTGATTTTGTTAAACTACAGGAACCATGAGCATTTAAGTATTCTCTTGTAATTCACTATCAACCATGAACTATATATAGCCTTTGACTGGAAAAAATAATTTTTGTGAAACTGTTCCTAGAGTTACATAGTGATGTCCTTGTTATGATTCTCCAGTATTTTTGATCAAAAATGTTGTTTGTAGGAACCATGAGCATTTTTGAATTCACTTTGAACCATGAACTATAGCCTTATAGCCTTGGTACTTGTTTTTTGACTGGAAAAAATATTTTTGTGAAACTGTTCCTAGAGTTACATTGTGATGTCCTGTTATGATTCTACAGTATTTTTGATCAATAATGTTGTTTGTAGGAACCATGGGCATCAATTAGAATAAACGGGCATTAATTAGAGTAAAGGGGCATCAATTAGAATAAACTTATATAAATTACTCTTGTGAGGAGTTATCACGAAGGAAATCCACTTTGATCTGGTGAGAAAATTGTTAATTTATGATTGGAAGTACTGTTTGATTTGTTAAACTATGAGTATTCTCTTGTAGTTCACTATCAACCATGAACTATATAGCCTTGGTACTAGTTTTTGACTGGAAGTAATATTTTGTGAAACTGTTCCTAGAGTTACACAGTGATGTCCTTGTTATGATTCTGCAGTGTTTTTGATGAAAATTGTTGTTTATAGGAACTGCGAGCATTTTAGCATTCTCATTGAACCATGAACTATAGCCTTGGTACTTGTTTTTTGACTGGAAAAAATATTTTTGTGAAACTGTTCCTAGAGTTACATAGTGATGTCCTTGTTATGATTCTGCAGTGTTTTTGATGAAAATTGTTGTTTATAGGAACTGCGAGCATTTTAGTATTCTCTTTGAACCATGAACTATAGCCTTGGTACTTTTTTTTGACTGGAAAAATATTTTTGTGAAACTGTTCCTAGAGTTACATAGTGATGTCCTTGTTATGATTCTACAGTATTTTTGATCAAAAATGTTGTTTGTAGGAACCATGAGCATTTTAGTGTTCTCTTGAAATTCACTTTGAACCATGAACTATAGCCTTAGTACTAGTTTTTTGACTGGAAAAATATTTTTGTGAAACTGCTCCTAGAGTTATATAGTGATGTCCTTGTTATGATTCTACAGTATTTTTGATCAAAAATGTTGTTTGTAGGAACCATGAGCATTTTAGTGTTCTCTTGAAATTCACTTTGAACCATGAACTATAGCCTTGGTACTTGTTTTTTGACTGGAAAAAATATTTTTGTGAAACTGTTCCTAGAGTTACATAGTGATGTCCTTGTTATGATTCTGCAGTGTTTTTGATGAAAATTGTTGTTTATAGGAACTGCGAGCATTTTAGTATTCTCTTGAAATTCACTTTGAACCATGAACTATAGCCTTGGTACTTGTTTTTTGACTGGAAAAAATATTTTTGTGAAACTGTTCCTAGAGTTACATTGTGATGTCCTTGTTATGATTCTACAGTATTTTTGATCAATAATGTTGTTTGTAGGAACCATGGGCATCAATTAGAATAAACGGGCATTAATTAGAGTAAAGGGGCATCAATTAGAATAAACTTATATAAATTACTCTTGTGAGGAGTTATCACGAAGGAAATCCACTTTGATCTGGTGAGAAAATTGTTAATTTATGATTGGAAGTACTGTTTGATTTGTTAAACTATGAGTATTCTCTTGTAGTTCACTATCAACCATGAACTATATAGCCTTGGTACTAGTTTTTGACTGGAAGTAATATTTTGTGAAACTGTTCCTAGAGTTACACAGTGATGTCCTTGTTATGATTCTGCAGTGTTTTTGATGAAAATTGTTGTTTATAGGAACTGCGAGCATTTTAGCATTCTCATTGAACCATGAACTATAGCCTTGGTACTTGTTTTTTGACTGGAAAAAATATTTTTGTGAAACTGTTCCTAGAGTTACATAGTGATGTCCTTGTTATGATTCTGCAGTGTTTTTGATCAAAAATGTTGTTTGTAGGAACCATGAGCATTTTAGTGTTCTCTTGAAATTCACTTTGAACCATGAACTATAGCCTTGGTACTTGTTTTTTGACTGGAAAAAATATTTTTGTGAAACTGTTCCTAGAGTTACATAGTGATGTCCTTGTTATGATTCTGCAGTGTTTTTGATGAAAATTGTTGTTTATAGGAACTGCGAGCATTTTAGTATTCTCTTTGAACCATGAACTATAGCCTTGGTACTTTTTTTTGACTGGAAAAATATTTTTGTGAAACTGTTCCTAGAGTTACATAGTGATGTCCTTGTTATGATTCTACAGTATTTTTGATCAAAAATGTTGTTTGTAGGAACCATGAGCATTTTAGTGTTCTCTTGAAATTCACTTTGAACCATGAACTATAGCCTTGGTACTTGTTTTTTGACTGGAAAAAATATTTTTGTCAAACTGTTCCTAGAGTTACATAGTGATGTCCTTGTTATGATTCTACAGTATTTTTGATCAAAAATGTTGTTTGTAGGAACCATGAGCATTTTAGTGTTTTCTTGAAATTCGCTTTGAATCATGAACTATAGCCTTGGTACTAGTTTTTTGACTGGAAAAATATTTTTATGAAACTGTTCCTAGAGTTACATAGTGATGTCCTTGTTATGATTCTACAGTATTTTTGATCAATAATGTTATTTGTAGGAACCATGAGCATTTTAGTGTTCTCTTGAAATTCACTTTGAACCATGAACTATATATAGCCTTGGTACTAGTTTTTTGATTGGAAAATATTTTTGTGAAACTGTTCCTAGAGTTACACAGTGATGTCCTTCTTATGATTCTACAGTATTTTTGATCAAAAATGTTGTTTGTAGGAACCATGAGCATTTTAGTGTTCTCTTGAAATTCACTTTGAACCATGAACTATAGCCTTGGTACTTGTTTTTTGACTGGAAAAAATATTTTTGTGAAACTGTTCCTAGAGTTACATTGTGATGTCCTTGTTATGATTCTACAGTATTTTTGATCAATAATGTTGTTTGTAGGAACCATGGGCATCAATTAGAATAAACGGGCATTAATTAGAGTAAAAAGGCATCAATTAGAATAAACTTATATAAATTGCTCTTGTGAGGAGTTATCACGAAGGAAATCCACTTTGATCTGGTGAGGAAATTGTTAATTTATGATTGGAAGTACTGTTTGATTTGTTAAACTATGAGTATTCTCTTGTAGTTCACTATCAACCATGAACTATATAGCCTTGGTACTAGTTTTTGACTGGAAGTAATATTTTTGTGAAACTGTTCCTAGAGTTACACAGTGATGTCCTTGTTATGATTCTGCAGTGTTTTTGATGAAAATTGTTGTTTATAGGAACTGCGAGCATTTTAGTATTCTCATTGAACCATGAACTATAGCCTTGGTACTTGTTTTTTGACTGGAAAAAATATTTTTGTGAAACTGTTCCTAGAGTTACATAGTGATGTCCTTGTTATGATTCTACAGTATTTTTGATCAAAAATGTTGTTTGTAGGAACCATGAGCATTTTAGTGTTCTCTTGAAATTCACTTTGAACCATGAACTATAGCCTTGGTATTTGTTTTTTTGACTGGAAAAAATATTTTTGTGAAACTGTTCCTAGAGTTACATAGTGATGTCCTTGTTATGATTCTACAGTATTTTTGATCAAAAATGTTGTTTGTAGGAACCATGAGCATTTTAGTGTTCTCTTGAAATTCGCTTTGAACCATGAACTATAGCCTTAGTACTAGTTTTTTGACTGGAAAAATATTTTTGTGAAACTGTTCCTAGAGTTATATAGTGATGTCCTTGTTATGATTCTGCAGTATTTTTGATCAAAAATGTTGTTCGTAGGAACCATGGGCATCACTTAGAATAAACGGGCATCAATTAGAATAAACGGGCATTAATTACAGTAAATGGGCATTAATTGGAATAAACTTATATAAATTACAATCAGGAGTTACCATTGAACTTGTGAGGAAATTGTTAATTTATGATTAAAGTATTGTTTGATTTTGTTAAACTACAGGAACCATGTGTTCTCTTGAAATATCATGAACTATAGCCTTGGTACTTGTTTTTTGACTGGAAAAAATATGTTTGTGAAACTGTTCCTAGAGTTACATAGTGATGATGTCCTTGTTACAATTCTATTTCATTTCATCTTTTATCAAGAAGGAAATCCACTGAACGGGTGAGTAAATTGTTAATTTATGTATAATCTGTTTGTATTGAAAGGATAAAAATCAACAACGTATTTTGAATACATCTCACAATTATTATAGTGGCAAAATAAATGGGCATCAATTAGAATAAACTTATATAAATTACACAATCATCATTTCAAAGATCATCATCACACACAAATGATGGGTTAATTAAAACATCCTCTTTTTTAGATCGGTCCTGTAATAATAATAGATAATTATAATTAAAATAATTATAAATATATATTATATATATACCTTTTTCTTCTTGCCATATGAAGCATGTCCTTTTATTGGAGGGCATAATTCTTTCTGATGATCATGAGATGGTGTGTTTGTGGATGTGGGTTCTGATGGAAGTTCTAAACTGGCTTCAGAACTCTAAAATTAATAAGAGATTGAAATCGGTTAGAAACAAAGTTGATTGGATACGATTATATGCAAAGCTTTATTATGATATTTAGGTTAGTAACAAAGACATCTCCTAGTGATTGTATCATGGATCTTTTGATATCTACTCCTACCATCTGATGACAGAGGAATGTAAGCTAGTTACACACCTAGCTGTTTCTAAATGTTGTTAATAATTATATCACATACCTCTCCTGACAGTGACTCTGTCTTGTCTTGTGTGGAAGTATCTTTTACCTCGGTAACTAATGGCTTACTCATGTGAATATCTTCGCCTGAAGGTGGTGCTGATGTAATTCGAGTACTTGGTAAACTGACAGATGGACTTTTAGTTCTAATGGGCTAAATTTAAACAAGAAATAATAATAATAATAATAATAATAGGTAATTTGTTCATTTCATTAATTATAGTATCATGTTGTAAACAATATTTACTAAATGAGGGTGGCCATTCTATAATAATAATACTAGTACAGTATGTACGTATACACACCATTGTTAATTGTTGTTTATTTCCTTTTAGTACATATTCCTCAACAGCTGTATTAATACAAGAAGTGAATAGAATAGTAGATACACCTCTTAGTGTAATCCACATGAATTTGGATTTCTGATGTTCGAATTCAAAAGCAAAAAAGTGTTCTTTAGTAGTTCTCTATAGAGGAAGGTGAATCATGACACGAATACAATTAACTTACAATTACATGTATTATTAATCTTAAACTCTTTGTGATGGAAATATTAATATAAGTATGAGTATTAATTATTGCTGAATACATGCTTACCAAAATACCCACTTTCCAGCAACGTAATTTAGAAATAGGATATATTTTCTCGTGATATACTCCGTATGTCTGAGGTAATGATAATACCACATGTTTACCATTGATTTTAACAAGTCCTTGTGTGGTATTCTCTCCGATAATAATATTAGGACATTCAACATATCCTGAACATGACTGGTCATTGAAGAGTTCAATAAACTATATTAATAGATAGATAGATAACCATGTACAGATGCATAATAGTGGAATACTTATCACTAATGCAACTAAGTATTGACAGTAGTAAGGTCTACGTTTCCATGGCAACACAATACAGGTGATACGAACCAACTAAACGGCTTTGATGAGGTTATATATCATCGACAACACCTGCACATTTTATTTAGCATATAATTACACTAAAAGTTGTTGTTCACAAAATATGCAGCAGGTAACCATGGCAACCGATTACTATACATGCACAAATTAACACTTATAGTATCTCTTGAATGATGAATTCAACCACAATATCACACCAATCTGACCCTATTCTTACAGAGTTACAGGACATATAACTGACTTCTTTTCTTTTTCCAGATTTCTTGAGAGATGTTAACTTTAGTTTAACATCTTCATCAATATTTAGCCTATCAGATTCAAGTTGTGATAATATCTCAATATATAACATATTGAGACATGTACTACTCTCAATTAGTCTAGCAGTATAACTTGGATCAAAGTACCTATATAATATAATTATGAGTTAATTAATAATTATAAAGGTTACTTGTATATTGTTTAAATCCTCACTATTCAGATTTGTGCAGAAACCCAATGAAATATAGTATCTATTATTGGTTGCCATGGATACACAATTTCATTAATCGGCTTCCTCTACAAACCAGTAGAATAGCAACAATTTAATGACCTCACAAGTCACTCACCATTTTCTAATGGATAATCTGAATTTATATATACTATCACTATTAACACGCTGTAGTGATAAATATGGTGACTCCATATCACAACATACTCTTAAAACTATAAGATAAAATAAAAAACAACTTGGCACGTGTGGACATATACATACCAGTGGAGACTAAAGTCTATATGTAAAACCACATTACAAGACTATAGACATGTAACAAGACATGTGAAGTTGATGTATATAACACAATCATGTGTTTGTATATAAAAACATAATTATATATATGTATATTATATATAATTATTGGCTATTATATATAATTATTGGCTATTTATCCACTCAGTATCTAAGAATCAGTGAATGGTTTCGTGTACAAATGGTTGTAAGCATGTACCTGTATATGGGGAGCATTCAAGAATATCCAAATTACAAACTCGTAACATTACAATGATGTAATTGTAATCAAGATCATACCCAAGTACTTAATACACTGACATGATTTAAAACACAATCAGGTGACTAGTATATGAAAATATGATTGGTTCAATGTCATGTGATATACAATGACTTACTATTCCATTGTCCATTATCAGGATCTTCACTATACTCTACAAATATTCCAAAATAACAATTAAATTCACTTTCAATTCCTATAGCCTTACAAGTAGCCTAATAATATTCAATTAAACATAAATAATTATAATTATCATACAACATACTTGTAAGACATGTGATGTCCTGTCATGTGATGAGCATGTGACTGTTTTGCTCTTTCCATTGCTTAAAAATAATTTTAATTCCACAGGAGTGTCAACAATTCCACTTGAAACCTAAAAAAATGAATTACATCCACACAACACATAATCACGTGATGTCAGTAGAATTCCTAATATCATTAGGCCAAGAATTTTAGAGCTAGCCATTGTTGGCCAATCTCAATTTTAGTAATTATAATTAAGTAAACACAAATGCTTATTAGGTCATTGAGTGGAGATAATACAGAATTCAATTACTTTATACATAGTATTACATTACATTAATATACATTAACACAATATTAATATATATCTAGTAATACAACAAACCTTTTGAGCTGTTAACATGTAGTCTAAGAAGAAATCACTAACTCCAATTGATCTGTCCTGACATACTGTAAAAATAGTCAATGAATTCTAATTATGCAAACCTATATCAATCAATGTATTCTATTTATACGATAATGAATGTAATATTAAAATTAAATTATGATACAAACTTACAACAATGAATATATCGCTCTAATTTTCTTTGTCTCGCTAATAATTCACTTTCAGAAATTCTCAATATTTTTGGAGGGAAATCAACTACAGCTGTCATGTCATATTTCGCTTTTGCCTGTTAAAAAAATAAGTATAACATATATAAATTATATATATATATATATATATATATATACTAATGACCATAACTTTTAATGGTTCTTACCTCGTTATGAAGATCTAATAATTGACTATAACGTAACGAGGAATGATAAATTCCATTTAAATAGATATTGAATACCTGTATATATAAATTATTACACATACATCTGATAACAATTAGGCTATGCTGTATGTGTGGGTGTCATCATACATGATTATACTTGTAGTACTATTGTATACTTTATTGTAATGAGACAATACTTGTACTAACCTTAAAACGATTTCCCTTTTCATCACTAGCATCAGACAAAGAAGGAATATGTATATGCATACTCTTACTACTCGATGTACCTACACGTCAGCCACTCCCTAAAAGGACAGTTAGTATATTTCCGTATACTATCCACCGGATAGAAAAGCACATGTTCATAAAGAGGTGGTTTATTTGGGAGTAAATTATTATAAAGAGATGGTAATTTGGAATATATTGTAATGAATTGTTAAATATCTTATTCTATTTTTGTTAGGGTGCTCATAAAAGTTTGAAGATTAAAAAAATACTTGCAAAGAAGGCACGTCAGAACCGTCCTATACCACAATGGATTAGAATGAGGACTAATAACACAATTAAGTTAGTATGTATTGTACTCACAATATTATAAGTGGCTAGACAAGGACTGAAGCTTTAGTTAGTCATCAGTCAAGTTAATATAGGAGGTGGTAACTGAGGAAATGATGGAGATGTGTACTTCTGTTAACATCACAAGAGGAAACATCTAGGCTTGACTCTTAATATAATCAACATTAAGCCTTTTATGTCAGTTATTAGGTGAGCTTGAGCGAGTTCCACTTCTATTACAGGCCTGTTAGTACTCTCTGGTCTTGATTGCTTGAATGCCACTTGAATGGATGATTACTGTGTTCTGGTCCTCTGATTACTATCATGTGCATACATAGTATTGGTAGATTTGTTTTATATAGTACTAGTATAACACTTGTTTATTTATTATTATTATATATATATAATTATGTTTGTTTTTGTTTATTTATTAGATACAATGCTAAGAGACGTCATTGGAGAAGAACAAAGCTTGGATTGTAGTAATTATAATACATACTATATAATGTGTGTATTTTGAAGGCTAATTGTTTATAAAAAAAAAATTGGTCATTTAATTAAGGGGTGGGGTAAGTTCCACGTGTTATTACCTGAGTAAAAAATGGCCACTGAATTGGATGATTTCTTTGCTAAAAAAGGTAAGAAAAAGAAAAGCAAGTCCTCTAGTAGTAAGAAAGGCAGTGAAACAGAAGGAAAAAGAGTTAAGGAAGATATCATTCAAGTAACAACAGAAGAAGTTAGTGATAGGTTATGTATGGTATATATATAATCTACATTACATAATATATATATATATGTATTAGATATCCTTCTGCATGGAGGAATGGCTGAAGACAGGAACAATGTTGAGTATATACCCTACATACCTTACATCAACCAAATTAGCTTTGCCCTTTATACTCAAGCTACTCCAAAGTCATCCTGGGGGCTCTAGATTGCTACATTCTTGTTTTTATGGGTATGCCAGTGTCACTTGTACTTGCGACTGTATGAACCTATATACAATAATTGAATAGTTAATTTGCATTAGAAGATTGAGCCATATTTATTACGATTGACTACAATGCTGAAGTTGGAAGGGGTTCTAAAATGTACTTCAGATGTGATGTTATGTTATAATTACGTATAATGAATTTAATAGGATACCGAATGGAAGGAAGTTGAAAGTTTAGTTGAAATAAGTACAGATGATCTTAAACTACGAACTCTGGATAGTGAACAGTTAGTTAAATACCTTTTCTTATGAAAAGATGCATAATAATTGTACAGGAAGCCATATCTATTAACAATTCCTAAACAAATTACTGAAATGTTTTATCAAAATTACTATACAAAAAAAATTGCCTTTTTACATGAAAGAGCACATTAATATACATCATTACTAATGCTATAATTAATGTCAGGCCAAGCTCGAATTCACAGAACCTCAATACACAAAATAAAACTGAAGATTCAAAGAAAGGTAAATGGTATACTAATAGTACTTTCAATATAATACATTATAATATCACTTAACAGTCAAAGACCAGGAAACTTCAAAAAGTGGAGTTGCATCACCATGGCAACAATTACCAGTGGAGAAAGAACCAACATGTAAATATTATAATTAATTATCTTTATTTCTAATATTTTCCCTCACAGCACCCACAACTGTAGTCACTGGTCTACAGAATGTATCAAGAGGAGCTTATATACCCCCATCTCGTAGAAAAGACCAACATTCATATCAACCACCAGACATTACCAGTCAAGTGGCATTCCCGTCATTACAACCTACTGCTATTAATAAAAGGTATAATATAGACTATGCCAGTATGGACACAATGTTCTTATTTATGTAAAAGTATTTTTTACATATTATGCTTCTGTTCTCATGTAATAGGAAATTACATTTAGTTTACATTTTCTGAGATAGGTACTTGTACTTGTACTTGTACTTAAGTACAAATGTAGATACTTAAGTACAAGTACTAAAATGTTCAATTATAAAGTGTAATATTTAAGTATAGCCAGTTCACTGGGGATTGAAGTACAGGCAGTTCACTGGGTATTAGTTACTATCAGAATTAAGTCCTGCCAACAGATCAATTAACGTCAACTATAATTAACCAAAATACGAAACTGCAAATCCCCACAAGTACCTGAAATTCCAAGTATCTTGAACAATTAATCATATCTAAGCTAAATATCACATTCAATCATAATTTATTTTAATAGTGATAACAGCTCTGTGCCTAAACATGATGATGACACTGAACCTAGACTGTATACTGAACTACATCTACAGAACAAGTTTGCTTCTCTTAGGACAGAACAGGATTAATAATAAAATTCATTATCATTAAATGTGTACTTTTGTGTGTGTGTCTACATGTGACAGTCATGTGATGTGTGCAAGTATTAATTAATATTCATTTCAATTAGTTTATTTTAATACTTGATTGCTTTTGTTCAAAGTCTTTGTAAGTCCTCATTTTACTGTTCCATATTCCATAGAAAACATAAATTAACATTCCAACAAACATCCACACTCCCAAACGTATCCATGCAGCAGGTTTGAGACCAGCTAACATATACATATTAATACCAATACCCATACATGGTACAAAAGGAACTAGCGGACACTGGAATGACTCGGGTATGTTATAAGTCTTCATGAAACAAAGTGCTATGAACAGGCCGATAGAAACTATTCCAAATATACCAGATAATGTGAATAAAACGATACATCCATGACTATGTGTAAAGAACATGGCTGAAGTAAATGAAGTAGCCATGAATCCAATTATCAGAGATATAGGGATATAAGTGCGTGGACCTCCTTTATATCGTAACATCATAACACCTGCACAAACCAAACTAAATGCTATTAATGTACCAATTGAAATGGCATCTGCCAAAGCTTCCAAAGTCATAGAAAATGCAATTATAGCTGTAAATATTCCTGTTAGTATTGTACCAATAACAGGAACTTGAACACGTTTAGCAGTCCAGTGAAAGAATGGAAATAAGAGACCCTATAAATAAAACAATAAAATATAAATATAAATTATTAATAATTACAAAACTCACATCTCTAGCCATTGTATAGAATATTCGAGGTTGCCCTAATAAACATGTAAATGTTGCAGTTGTTAGTCCAAACAGAGAACCTGTCGTAACCACTTTACCAGCCCAGGCAAGATCACGTTGCTCAAGAGCAAATGCTAATGGAGCTTTTGAACTTGCCATCAATGGGAAAGGAACTAATCCTGTAGCAACAAGACTCACACCTACATAGACAAAGGCAGCAATACCCAGTGATCCAATAATTCCTCTAGGTAGATTCTTCCTTGGGTTTTTTGTTTCTTCTGCTAATGAACTAACCATATCAAACCCTAGGTAAGAGAAAAACACAGTACCTGCTCCAGTAAATAAAGAAGCTGCTCCAAAAGGAACAAATGAATTGTTTTCATAATACCAGTAACTAGGATACACTCTACTAACACCCACTCCAATAAAGAATATCAATACTCCTACATTGAGTATGGTAACGATTACATTGAAAGTAGAGGAGGTCGTAATACCAAATAACATTACTACTGTACATAATAATACAATAGCAGCAGCTGCAGGACTTAATTTGGTTGGACCAAACGATATATCGTTGAGCCAGGTAGGAGGATCAAGTCCCCATTGAGTCCAGAAATAATAGAAATAGTCACCCCATGATCGAGCTATAGCAGCTGAGCTAATACAATACTCTAGAGTGAGATTCCATCCAATACTGTAATGAATAGATATTATAATAATAATTATTATTTGTTATAAACACGATAACTCACATCCATGCTAATAGTTCACCAAATGAAGCATATGCAAATGTATATGCTGAACCAGTCACAGGTACTCTAGCAGCAAATTCAGAATATGCCAGTGCAGTAAACATAGCAGATAAAGCACCAATTAGAAATGATATTAATATTCCTGGTCCTGCCATGTGGTTGGAATAAAACAAACATATGACTTAATTACTTACTATTGCATCAGATACTAACTAATGACTCTACATAATACATCAGTAAATATTTATAGCATTTCACATAATAAAATTTGGTTACGCAGCTATAAAATAGATCTAGGTTTTGAGTACTTTCCAAAAAACCATTAGATAGCACTTATATGCTATTTTATGGAAACACGTATATACCTGCTATTCCACTACCAACTCCAATAAGAGAATATATACCAGCTCCTACTGTACATCCCACTCCATATCCTAGTAGATCTGATAATCCAAGCTTCTCAGCTAAGCTGTGACCTGCAGGTCTGGATTCACGATCAAGAAGGAATGCATCAATTGGTTTCACAGCAAATAAAGATTTAAAACTATATGAGTGTTTAATATGTGATAATATCAATGATCCATCGAGCTGTGATGTTCTTTTAACCAATTCTCCTTCCATTTCAGGTAATGCAGCAGGACGTTTTTTCTTTGCACAGGACAGTAATGGTTGTTGTTCTGCCATGCTTTTAAACCTTTAATTAAACTTTTAATTAAACCCTAATTGAAGGTTCTATAATAATTATACCTCCAATCATGAAGTTGATATAAAAGGGTAATTATTATTATAACTAGAATGGAAACTAGTTCTCACCATAATGCATTACATGTAGTTCAAAGTTATGAACTATAATGTACATCTATTATAAACTAGTGTACGTACATCTATTATAAACTAGTGTACGTACATCTATAAACTGACAACTTGTGAATGATCTCATCGTACCTGTATTAATTTAATTCTATAGAACCTTTCAGAAAATTGGTTTCAGTATGTATAAAATACCACTGCTTGTAGCTGCATAATTATAATATAGTAGATCTACTTGTTTGATTATCCTAGTGGAGGCGGGGCTAAATAATACTATGAAGTAGGTCTGCTATGTCACGCCATTTGATCTAGAAAAATGGCTGAAGAAAGTGCTCTGCTGTTGCCTCCAACTACTAAAACAGTACAGGGTATGCATGATGACAAGATGCAAGTGCCAAAGCACTCTTACAATTGGAAAGCAATGTTTAGAGTTAAACCAAATGCTGCATTCCTGTCTGATCATGAATCAGGGAAATGGTTTGCAGAGAAGCTTGGATTATCAGATCTACTAGGATATTGAGTGGGATGTGCAGTAAGAGCTGGTATATATTCTTTTATTGGAGTCGGTGCTGGAATAGCAGGTATGTTGCAATCATCATGCAGTGGTCTATTCCAGAGTATATTAATAATTGTTAACATTGGTAACCTTTTAATTTTTATTCCTTAACTCACTGCACAAATTCTCCACAGGACCAGGAGTAGTGATATCATTTCTGATTGGTGCTGTATCTGCTATACTATCTGCACTAACATATTCTGAATTTGCTGCTAGAGTACCTGTGACTGGTTCAGCATATACATTTGCATATGCTTCATTTGGTGAACTATTAGCATGGATGTGAGTTATCGTGTCATAACAATTATTATAATATCTATTCATTACAGTATTGGATGGAATCTCACTCTAGAGTATTGTATTAGCTCAGCTGCTATAGCTCGATCATGGGGTGACTATTTCTATTATTTCTGGACTCAATGGGGACATGATCCTACTTGGCTCAATGATATATCATTTGCAGGAACCAAATTAAGTCCTTCAGCTGCTGCTCTTGTGTCACTATGTACTATACTGTTATTAGTAGGTATCAAAACCTCCTCCAAATTCAATGCAATTGCTACCATACTCAATGTGGGAGTATTAATATTCATCATCATAGTGGGAAGTTATGTATTATGAAAACAATTCATTTGTTCCTTTTGGAGCAGCTTCTTTATTTACTGGAGCAGGTACTGTGTTTTTCACTTACCTGGGACTCAATATGATTAGTACATTAGCAGAAGAAACAAAAAACCCAAAGAAAAATCTACCTAGAGGAATTATTGGATCGGTTATTATTACTGCTGTTCTTACTGTACTCGTTAGCATTGTTGCTACAGGACTAGTTCCTTTTACTTCAATGATGAATTCTAAGGCTCCATTAGCTTTTGCTTTCAAGGAACATGATCTTGGTTGGGCTAGTAAAATAGTAACCATTGGGGCTTTACTTGGACTAACTTCTGCAACATTTACTGGTTTACTTGGACTACCTCGAATATTTTATGCAATGGCCAGAGATGTGAGTTTCATAGTGTTATAGGAACAATACTTAATTGTTCTTGTTTTATTCTCAGGGTCTCTTGTTTCCATTTTTTCAAAAGATTGATAGCCATATTAATATACCTGTAGTTGTAACAGTAATAACTGGAATATTTACATCTATTATTGCATTTTTTACGACTTTCGAAGCTCTTGCAGAAGTCATTTCAATTGGTACATTAATAGCATTCATTTTGGTATCTGCTCGTACTTTGGTATTGCAATACAGTGGAGGTCCACGTTCCTATGTTTCCATACCTCTAATAGTTGGATTTGTGTGTTCAGCATTCATTTCAGCCACATTGTTTCATCATACGTCTACTGATGTATCTATATCGCTACCTCATACATTGTCACTGATGTCTGGGATAATATCAATAACACTGTCTGTAGTACTTGGTTTCATGAACAAATATAATATACCAGAGTCTTTCCATTGTCCACAGGCACTAATACCTCTGGTACCATGTGTAGCTATTAGCATTAATATGTATATGTTAGCTGGTCTCAAACCTGCTGCATGGATACGTTTGGGAGTGTGGATGTTTATGGGAATGTTAATTTATGTGTCATTTGGATTTTGGAACAGTAAAATGAGGAAAAGAGCTGTTCTTCAGTCTTTATAATGTGTGAACTGTTTTCTATTTTACTATGATGCGGTACATGAATAATCGTATTAGAACTAATTTAATTAACTGCTAATTCGACCAGGGACTCAGGGTGTGGCTGGGTAAGCTATAAGGTCAGTAAAGTCACATGATAAAATGGAAGGGGAAGAAGAACCGCTGTTGCCGCCGACCTATAACGATGTCCTTCGCCAAAGGAATTTGAAAACCAATGAGGGAGATTTATCATCCCAATTCACCAGAAGAGATAAAGTATTATCACATATTAAACACTCATATAGTTTAAAATCTTTATTTGCTGTGAAACCAATTGATGCATTCCTTCTTGATCGTGAATCCAGACCTGCAGGTCACAGCTTAGCAGAGAAGCTTGGATTATCAGATCTACTAGGATATGGAGTGGGATGTACAGTAGGAGCTGGCATATATTCTCTTATTGGAGTTGGTGCTGGAATAGCAGGTATGTCAGCTCTGTTCATGATTATATGTGTATATATATCCCGATACGGTAAAACATCAAAGTAAACCACAGGTTTATATAGCACCCTGTGGTCAGATATAAAACCTGCCGTCGAAACAGACTACAAGAAAATAACTCTTACCTTCTCCAAAGTGCCGACATAAATGTAGGAGAAGCATCAGACATCAACAAAGGTTTTGTATTTCGGGAAATATATTAATTATAACATGCCTACTCGTGCTATATCAGATTTATAATCACCTCGGTGATTATAAATCTGATCCTATACATATATATTACTTATGAAAACTGTGGCTTTATTGTTGGCTTAAGCACCTCTTTATTTATAAGGTACTTATGTTTGTATATATTATGTAAACTATATGACATTTTTGTAATTATGTATATGTAAAGGTGTATGTTATTATGTGTCTGGATGAGTGGAGAGAGTTGACTAGCCATTAAAGGACCCTTTAATCCACCATACCTGGTTCTCAAGGCCAGGCATCCAGATGATAAGTACTAAAATTGAATGTGAGTCTATTATTTACCCTTGTATGGTTGTTCTGATATGTATATTTATGTATGGGTGTATGTGTATGTTTTGATATATATAGATTTTTGTAGGTGTGTATAGGTGTGTTTGTATGTATGGGTATATTACACGTGTATATAACTGCTGCGATTGCAGTTTAGGGTCCGTTATTAATATATAGAAGGCATGGTCCATAGGGGGCCAGTTACCTCTTGTCATGGAAAGTTAATGTTATTTTTTCTTTAATTTAACAAAACTCTAACAGAGGTAGCTGTCCCTATGGCTTGGCGAATCATGGCTTTGTTGCTGTGGCATATATTAATTATGGAACATATTAATAATAATTATTATAATTATCAAATCACAGGACCAGGAATATTAATATCATTTCTAATTGGTGCTTTATCTGCTATGTTTACTGCACTAGCATATTCTGAATTTGCTGCTAGAGTACCTGTGACTGGTTCAGCATATACATTTGCATATGCTTCATTTGGTGAACTATTAGCATGGATGTGAGTTATCGTGTTTATAACAAATAATAATTATTATTATAATATCTATTCATTACAGTATTGGATGGAATCTCACTCTAGAGTATTGTATTAGCTCAGCTGCTATAGCTCGATCATGGGGTGACTATTTCTATTATTTCTGGACTCAATGGGGACTTGATCCTCCTACCTGGCTCAACGATATATCGTTTGGTCCAACCAAATTAAGTCCTGCAGCTGCTGCTATTGTATTATTATGTACAGTAGTAATGTTATTTGGTATTACGACCTCCTCTACTTTCAATGTAATCGTTACCATACTCAATGTAGGAGTATTGATATTCTTTATTGGAGTGGGTGTTAGTAGAGTGTATCCTAGTTACTGGTATTATGAAAACAATTCATTTGTTCCTTTTGGAGCAGCTTCTTTATTTACTGGAGCAGGTACTGTGTTTTTCTCTTACCTAGGGTTTGATATGGTTAGTTCATTAGCAGAAGAAACAAAAAACCCAAGGAAGAATCTACCTAGAGGAATTATTGGATCACTGGGTATTGCTGCCTTTGTCTATGTAGGTGTGAGTCTTGTTGCTACAGGATTAGTTCCTTTCCCATTGATGGCAAGTTCAAAAGCTCCATTAGCATTTGCTCTTGAGCAACGTGATCTTGCCTGGGCTGGTAAGGTCATAACAGTTGGTTCACTTCTTGGACTAACAACTGCAACATTTACTGGTTTACTAGGGCAACCTCGAATATTCTATACAATGGCTAGAGATGTGAGTTTTGTAATTATTAATAATTTATTTATATATTTTATTGTTTTATTTATAGGGTCTCTTATTTCCATTCTTTCACTGGACTGCTAAACGTGTTCAAGTTCCTGTTATTGGTACAATACTAACAGGAATATTTACAGCTATAATTGCATTTTCTATGACTTTGGAAGCTTTGGCAGATGCCATTTCAATTGGTACATTAATAGCATTTAGTTTGGTTTGTGCAGGTGTTATGATGTTACGATATAAAGGAGGTCCACGCACTTATATCCCTATATCTCTGATAATTGGATTCATGGCTACTTCATTTACTTCAGCCATGTTCTTTACACATAGTCATGGATGTATCGTTTTATTCACATTATCTGGTATATTTGGAGTAGTTTCTATCGGCCTGTTCATAGCACTTTGTTTCATGAAGACTTATAACATACCCGAGTCATTCCAGTGTCCGCTAGTTCCTTTTGTACCATGTATGGGTATTGGTATTAATATGTATATGTTAGCTGGTCTCAAACCTGCTGCATGGATACGTTTGGGAGTGTGGATGTTTGTTGGAATGTTAATTTATGTTTTTTATGGAATATGGAACAGTAAAATGCGGACTTATTCCGGTGAACTTGATACTCCTAAATCACCAAATGGAAGTATACAGAAAATTGAAAACAATGGAGGAGTTATTTAAAGTGTACATTGTGTTTAATTGTACAAATTGATTTATATGTAATGTCTGACAGTATTAATATTATAATCTGATAATCGTGGTCGTTTATTAACCAGCTCAGTATGATCAACAGTATTATCATGAACACCCAATAATGACTGGTGAACATTGAGCATGTTATCTGATGAAGAGATTCCCATTTCTTGTGACGTTTGAATGTGCTCCTGTTATTAAAAATAATTACTTTTATTAGTTGTAAATATTAATAACTTACAGCTGCTTGTCTACTGTAGCGCGACAGTTTCTGGCCCTATAATATACAAGAAGTATACTGAATGTGCACAAGAATATACAAAGCAATATTTACATGTTTTATTTCATACTCCGCAATGAGTCTTGGTAAGTTCAATTTCCTTTTGTAGTTAGTAAAAAAATTCCTACACTGCGAAACAGATTTACTAGGAAGAGCTCTTGATAACGATTCTATATCTTTTCCACATTTGTTAATTACTAATTAAATAATATTAATACAATCATAATTATAATTGTTTTATTAATATACCTTCCAGAGCAACACTAATCTCATCTTCACTCCATTTAGTGGGAACATTATTTCTCTCTGAGTACTGAAATTATCAAGTGTTATATATTATTGAGTTAAGTTATTACTCAGACTAATTAGCTTACATTGAGGGGGCGTAATGATTCTATAACATCTTCTGATTCATAAATCTTTTCTCTTAATTGAGACAACTCCTGTTTACCAGTTTGTATCTAATTAAAATATTATAGTAATTATTATTGATTAATAATTAATTAAAACTGACCTCTGTTTTGAGATTGAGCAGTTCTTTATCTAAACTATTAACAACAATATTCCCATCATTAACAAGACATGACAGTTCAGCCGTAGACATGTATATACCCTAAGAAATGTTATAATATATGAAATCACTGTTTTTATAAAGGAAGCCATTCATCAGCTAATTAATGTTTAAACTAAAGTAAGCACTTTAACATGTGACCTACATGTGATATGCTAATTAGTTTCTTATAGTACATCACTTCATTTTAACCCCATGTGACCTCCATGTGATGCTAATTAGTTTCTTATACATCCACCCAAGTAATGATAATAATTGTGTCAGGCGACTGAGTTGTGAATTATGGAAGTCACGTGATATAAGCTCACTTTTGGTAATTGTTTTCCTTTTCCAACCAGTTGTACAGGTGGTAACATATGATGAGGAGGAGGGACATCATTAATAGATCTATTAGAGCTAGAATGAGTACTATCAGTATCATCATTGCTAGGAGGTAGACCACTGCTATAATTAATAACAGCCAATTAATAATTATTATTTAATTATATTATTAATAATATAATTATTACCTCATTCTTTTGTTGTTTTTACGAGCTTGTTTGTCCATTAATGAATATTGGGAATAAGAACGCTTCCACAAATAATAATATTTCACTAAACTACTAATTGGTTTGTCTGGAAGCTAGTAGCACAATATATTTAATGGATTATCAATTAATTATTAAATACCATTGATTTAATACGATGGAAATTCTTATCATGATAACGAAAAGCTTGTTCAAATATAACTTTATCTTCCATTGACCAATCCTCTGTAGAGTATTAATAACACTAATTACAGGTTAGGTTAATGAATTACCTTGTAATGGACAAAAGTTACCAAGATCAGAGAATGCTTTAGTGACATCATAATTATGATAATATAGCATTCCCAGAGCTTGATCAATTGAATACCCAAATTGATCTTTTGATAAACGGAGATAATTATCCACTGTTTAAAAGAATAAAATGAGTAATTAAAAGTGGGTGTGTCACTAGGGCAACTAACATTCTGTATCAGTCAATAGTTCTGATGGTTTCCATAGCAACAATGAGCCAGGACCATATGAACATACACCTAAACATAGATAATTATAACATAATATTGCTATTTATTATTTTTAAAAAACCTTGTTTGTATTCAGGGACTGGTGCCTGATATTCTGTTCCAACTCTCATACCTTTATGAAATATATATCAATATTTGTCTTACAATTATAGTGTTACCTTGTATATCTGTTAGTACACCTACTGGAAGTGCCTTTAAACCAGCACTAGCAAGTAGTGTTCTTTGCACACTTCTTGTATTCATATTGTTGTCTAGTGCTAATTTCACTCTAAATTCGATTATTTTCCGTATATTATTATTAACTTTTTCCAAATATTTTTAAAAATGTATTCCGTAAACTAATATTAACATAACAAAAATTATTATGGAAACTCTTCTTTCTAAATGCCAAACAAACAGAAAATAAAAGAATGATAATATAACTATTGGCAAGGGTAGTAGAGTTTATGAATGTACAGTACATAGTGTATTATAATAGTTACTGAACTAGTACCAGTTCAGTACTAGTAATCTTTATAATTATAATTATTGTAACACAATAGTTTCATTCCACATGAGAAGGGATCACATTTGGTGTTGCAGGAACAGTTAACACATAACTTTGTGGGTCTAATGATGCAGTTACAGCAATTTCATTTGTTGTTGTTATTTGAATGGATGTTAATGTTGTCGGTGATGATGATATTGATATTGATGTTGGTATTAATGTTGCTGTTGCTGTTGATATTGATGTTGCTGTTGATGGTATTGATGTTGATGTTGATGTTGTTGTTGTTGTTGTTGTTGATGTTATTGTTGATGTTGTTGATAGAGTCGCACATGTAGTAGTCACATAGGTTGGTTTAGGACCTAAAAAAATAAATAACATAAGTATGTTTGTCAGTAATTCAGGGAATGAAGAAGCCATCTCATTATCAACTACATCAAAGACAATGATGAAATTGTATACAACCCGATAGCCAATTTTAAGAGAAATATAAATAACTACATAATTTATCAAGTTGTGACTAAACTTGTATATATATATATATATATTGCATCGTAAATGATTTGATTAGTATAATGAGTATAGTAAATTTAGGCTGGTTTCTCAGACATTCTAGAACTACCATATTAAATTACATCATAATGTTATCATTATAACAGGTTTCAAACTAAGAGACTTAAGTAGTTGAAACCACTTATATCTAAGTGTAACTAAAGTGGCAGGAGGAGCTTTTAAAAGCTCTGTGGTAACCTCGAACTTCCTGATCTTTGTAAACAACAAGTATATTAAACGCTATTGTTATATAGAAAGATAAATTTGTGATTTTCTAAAGCTTCATGCATCTACCATGCCAAGACACAATTAGTGACAACATAATCAACCGCAGCATAATCCAATGTGTGATAATATGTTACTGTGCCGACTCGTCAGATAGGCACCATCGTGATTACATTGATAAGGTTTTATAGCAATCACAACTTCTAAGTGATATATATATATATATATATATATATATATATATATATATATATATATAATATTTTGAATGATAATGAATGTCACAATATAATATCAACTTTTATATATTATGTATTTGAAGAAGCCAGTGATTAAATCTTGAGGTTACATTGATATATATTCTTTATTAACAGGTGTTCATTATACATAATTATGGCTTACACATTTTAATAAAATAAGCGTAAAGTAAAGAGATGGATGGTGACAGAGCTACAGGCTGTTAGAGAAATACTGTCATTATAATATTAGTATAATTATAGTGGTCAGGAAAGTGTACCGAAGCCACATGTACATGGAAACATGATCCAAATGATCATATTGACAAGCCAACAAAGTGATCTAAACAAATCCCTTAGTGTACTGTACATATGCTGATTGAATAAGAAACATCTAATGTGTTTATAAGCCATGTTGAAAGGACTCCAGCCAGACTGTTACGTATAAGACCAATCAAGTGCTTTGTGGTTAGATACAGCGGTAACCACATAATTATATCATCAGAGGCGACATCAAATATAGGCAATTATTAGAATAATAAAATTATAATTTATATATATATATAATTTCTATTTCTAAAGTTAAACTCACCACATATTGAAGGACTAGCATTTGTTATAGACGTTTCTCCAGGCTTCAGGTAGCAATTGGCTTTGTTGTGATAACATGAGTTGAACCTCCATTTCCCATCACTACCACATTTCCAATGTACCTTTCTCTTGCAACATTCCTTGGAGCATGAAGCAGCTACAAATGATAGAAAATATTAGTACTGCAAATGAATGCATATATATAGCATGTATTATATATTATTAGTTATTTATTTTAAAACCAACTGCCTGGACTTAGAGCAAAGGCATTTATTTCTGCATGATTTTGTAGTTTAAGATTCTATTACATTCATTGGAGATTCATAAACCACTTGTTGTAACTTAAAGCATGGTTAAATAGAATGCAAGGAGAATAGAACACAACATGATATTGCATGTGTTACCAGACCTGTGTAAGGTATATTGAACATATATCTTATATGTTCATTCAATGTTGATAACACATATATATTTTAAGAGTTAGGATGGAGGCAGTACTTACGTTTGCATATACCAGTTAAGTTCACACCACGCATTATTATTGCATCATATTTTGCTAATGGCTGTCTATCATCAGTAGTACAATAAAGGTCTTTCTTCATAACATTGCAGTTTGGATGCTTTTTACCACATGCACCATAAATATAATATGGTCCTCCACATGTGTCTCCTTCTATATGTGCAGGACATGTGTAACAATACCCACATTTGTCCAGTACTACAGGTATAGGGCAGTTATTCTGAAGAGTCTCTTTATCAGGACAGATAGATGATACCTGTTCAATATCAATACATCCAGAATACCTTCGATAATCCACTGTCCTTATCTTTAATTCAAACTCTGTTGAATCAGATATTGCAACATGAATTAAAATCACCAAACAAAATCCAAACTGTATGAGAACCATATTTGTAGACTGCAGATACACATCCGTAGATGTACGCGAATTGCTTTTCGCTATTTTTATAAGCTACGTACGTTTTGAACACGCCCTTTAATTATTATTTTATTTCGGAGCTACAAGACTGGGGAAAACATACATAAACATCGTTATATGTAAACTAGGATTTTACCACTCTTAGTTCTGACAATAATTAATGATAATTAACAATAAAACAATAATTATTAACTGGTGAAGTGAAATAATCCATATTCATCAACTGTTTCTAGTAAAACACAAACGAAACCAGCCTCAATCTAATTATAGAATAATAATATAATTATGAATAAAATAAAATATGACATACTGTCATACTATAGTTACAAGGTGTGGTTTCTTCAAGATAAAGTGAAACCTGAGAAGATTTGCCTCCTGGAATACATCTATGATTACAATATTATAAACTACTTTATTATGTAATAAAATAATAAGTTACCTGAACTTTACTCTGCTTTTTCTTGGCTGTTGAGTAACATCACATAAATCACCATCCACATATAAGTGTGTCACATGACTAAGAAGAAAATAGAGGGTTACCATGACTACATGAATCAATACCAAAAGAATCAACTGTAAAATAGTTACCAAAGTCTAACTGTCCCTTTATTATGCTTGTAATTTCGTATTGTTAATACCATTGTTAATGAACTCCACACTGCTTCAATATGTATTGTATAACTGTAATTTGTATTACACAATACAAACCTCTTTAAGATCTTGTTATAGTGACATAGATCAGTGCTCATAAATTAGGGGTTTATAATTAAATGTCCCAGGAAACCCCTGATTACAGTAAAATGATGACCTCTCCATATGTACCTTGACGACTGCTTGCTTTTTCCTGCTTTAATAAACCATTTCTTATGCTCTTCCTCGTCCCATATTCCTAGAAATATCTTTTGTTTCATTACACCTCTTTCCTGTATAGCAGATTAACATAATATCAATGTACTAATAATGATCGATAATAATAATAATAATAATAATATTAATAAAGATTTACCAAATGAACTTGTTTAATGTGGTCTCCAAAACAAAGCTCATGTTGCCACCATCCTGAAGACTTCTATGAAATACAAATATCAGTTAACACACACACACACACACACACACACACACACACACACACACAGAAACATACTCCATGTAAACAAAAGTCTGTATTCAGAAATCCCTTTACAAAGCTCTCATCAACTGTTGCTGATGAAGGTGTGGTTTGTGGTAAAGGTGATGTATTATCTAGTTCCTGTAACTAACATAACATATTAATTAATATACTGTATAGTTTTATTACCTCATCTACTATTTCCTCATTTAATATATCATTAATGAATAGTTCATAATCTCGTGGTTCCCTAATATGATTAAATATGTCATTAGATCAATGACCACACCCACTAATATATACCACTGGTAGTACACTGTATTCTGAACATGTTATGTCATATTATAACTGTACCTTGGAGAATTGTACATTGAGAAACATTGTATATTATAAACTGGTTTAGATTTTGTCCTGTGTGCGTGTGTGTGTGTTTGAGATAATTAAAATAACTTCAGATATGTAGAATCAAATATCATAGAGAATGTTAATTCTATACTCTAGTTAGAAACACAATACTAACTCAACCACATTATAAAAACTAGAACATACAACCATATATACACCTACACATGTATATATATGCTGTTGGGACCGAGAGATACATGTATAAACAAGTCTGTACATGTTACATCCTTAATTACAGGACATACCAAGGTTTCCCAGCTAGTATACACTACACATTCATGGCTTCACAAGTATACGATCATACACTACATTCAATATAGTGTGTGTGTACCTGTTATATTCAATATAGTGTGTGTGCACTTGTGATATTCAATATAGTGTATGTGTACTTGTTATATTCAATATAGTGTGTGTGTACTTCAAAATAGTATGTGTGTACTTGTTATATTCAATATAGTTGTGTGTGTACTTGTTATATTCAATATAGTGTGTGTGTACTTCAATATAGTATGTGTGTACTTGTTATATTCAATATAGTTGTGTGTGTACTTGTTATATTCAATATAGTGTGTGTGTACTTGTTATATTCAATATAGTGTGTGTACTTGTTATATTCAATATAGTGTGTGTGTGCTTGCTATATTCAATATAGTGTGTGTAATTGTTATATTCAATATAGTGTGTGTACTTGTTATATTCAATATAGTGTGTGTGTACTTGTTATATTCAATATAGTGTGTGTGTACTTGTTATATTCAATATAGTGTGTGTGTACTTGTTATATTCAATATAGTGTGTGTGTACTTGTTATATTCAATATAGTGTGTGTGTACTTCAATATAGTATGTGTGTACTTGTTATATTCAATATAGTGTGTGTGTACTTCAATATAGTGTGTGTGTACTTCAATATAGTATGTGTGTACTTGTTATATTCAATATAGTGTGTGTGTACTTGTTATATTCAATATAGTGTGTGTGTACTTGTTATATTCAATATAGTGTGTGTACTTGTTATATTCAATATAGTGTGTGTGTACTTGTTATATTCAATATAGTGTGTGTGTACTTGTTATATTCAATATAGTGTGTGTACTTGTTATATTCAATATAGTGTGTGTGTGCTTGCTATATTCAATATAGTGTGTGTACTTGTTATATTCAATATAGTGTGTGTGTACTTGTTATATTCAATATAGTGTGTGTACTTGCTATATTCAATATAGTGTGTGTGTACTTGTTATATTCAATATAGTGTGTGTGTACTTGTTATATTCAATATAGTGTGTGTGTACTTGTTATATTCAATATAGTGTGTGTGTACTTGTTATATTCAATATAGTGTGTGTGTACTTGTTATATTAAACTCACCAATATAGTTTATTATGGCAGAGTTGACTAGTAACAACTATCGCTTCATATTCACACGTACGAGACTCTTTAACCATTACTAACTAAAACAATCAATGAATAGTTATAATCATTTTAATCAAACTCACAGAGGGGATTTTCCCGTGGTCTTTATCACATATATATAGTATTCTAGCACTGCGACCAACATTATCACGAATGTCACACGGTGCTCCATTACTAAATAACACCTGTTATAATAATTATATAGAGTTAGTGACAGAGCAAGTACCTTCGTACTTGACTGTACTTTAGTAAGCACTTTGTACTTAACTATTAATGAGATAATTAATTTGTATTTACCTGACTAGTACATGCAATCTGATATAACACTAAGTCACAAACAACTATGTACTAGTACATGCATATGTGTACTAGTACATGTACATGTGTACTAGTACATGTACATGTTTACTAGTACATGTACATGTGTACTAGTACATGTACATGTGTACTTATGTACTTTTGACACTGTGTAGTTTAACTATATATGTTCAAACAAAGTCTTAAGAAGCCAATATGTGGTTGATGTTAGGGGTAAGTTAGGGTAGGTTCAATCAATATCAAAGTAATCTTAGTCTTTGATAAGATATATAGACACTTCAATATGACTGGCCTCATAGTAGGGATAATCCTTTCCATTATACTGCCATTGTGGAGGTGATTCTTCATTGCTCAGTTTATGAGGAATATTGTCATCATCTTTTCCTAACATATATTCCAATGTTTTAATAACCTAATAAAATATTATTATTAGCTGTGATTATAATAATTATTATACTTTTCCATCTTCTGATCTGTCTTCATGAAACTGTCTTATATGTAATCCATGACATAATTCATAATTCCAGTATCCTTCAACCTGTTTATAATTATAAACCACAACATAACACGTTAACTGGTTGAGCAGGTTTAGCATTTCATACACAATACAATGTAGATTAGGCCTATGTACTTACCACACTATATAATACTATAATTATGTAGATTAGGTGTCTTACTAGTCTATGTACTTACCAGATATACACAATATATAATACTATATGTAGATTAGGTGTCTTGCTACTTACCAGATATACACAATCATTAGATAAAAAGACATCATCGAGTAGTTGAGAAGGAGAAATATCTTCATTCAATAATAAATCATCCTAAATAATAATAATTAATTAATTATAATCATAATTTAAATCGTAAACCTCATTTATCATTTCAGATATATCTGAAGGTATTACGCAATCATAAGATTCGTCATTGTTAGTATGTACTATAATACTATTAACATTTTCATCCTATAAAACAAATAATAAGATAATTCCATTAATAACAACCACTTATATATAACACCTTATTAAATGAAGAACCTGGCCACACCACCTGTGTATGAAATATAATAATAATCATATCAATGAACATCTGGTATACATAGGTGAACACAGCTTGATGCTATCTAGAAAGCTAGCAGGTTCTTTATAATAGTCAGTGTTGTAGTCATCCATTGTACAAAGGTGACCACAATAAAGACCAATAATTATCATAACATGTTCATACACAGTATACCATATAGACAATCTGAGTAGCAATATAATTATATATCCCCTTGAAATGAGCATATAACACATTAAAATGCTATGATTTGAGTTATATCCCACTTTCTGTTACAAGTGAATACTTTATCACAATGCTATGATTTGAGTTATATCCCACTTTCTATTACAAGTGAATACTTTATCACAGCAAGTATTAGAGCCATAAGCTTTCTAGCATTTTGATCTCCGATTTTCAATTGGTTATTAAAATAGCATGACGATACCACTGGGAATTCCTAACTACAAACCTAAAGTGAAGTGACACAATTTTCTTTTTCTTGAGTGAATCAGGGAACAAGACTACTGCTTAATAACATAATAAGGATAACGTCAGGACACTACTGTTGTCCCAACAGGGAAGTCCCATTATATTGGTAGTCACTCTAATTACTATTGTAATTATAAGTATTATTAATTAACCTCATACAAGACACTATCATCAAATGGATTGAATCTCGTGGGAACAGATAATTGAGAACTTTCAGATCTTCCAATAATCATAAAACATGATAACAGAATAATGAACATCATCTCTGACAAGTACCACGCCCATTAATGAAGCACGTGTTATTAATCGTAAAGGAGCGGTTCAAGGATCACGTAATTAGACAGTCCATTCTCAATTTCTCTGATTTCTCATCCGCCATCTAGAGATGGATGTTGGAAGAGCTTTTAATGGTGTCTGTTGCGTCCACCAAAGAAGAATAGCTTGACTAATCTGTTGAACATGTTGCTGCATGGACTTCTGATTTTACGGCACTATGAATTGTACATATCACTGTACTTGTACGTGCCACCCACCTTCACAATTTTCATTCATTCTTTATCCATCAATCAATACATCCATCCATGCTTGCATTTAATTTTTTTTTAGCTATGTGTTCATCACTCCATTCATTGTGTAAAGAGGTCCCATCCACAGAAAAGAGGTAAATATGGTAAATAAATAATTTAAGTTTAGGAAGCACCCTTAAGACGCTATTCTGATGTTACTATGGGTTTAGGGCTTAATAAGAGTATGCATTCAACACGTGCAATTTACATGTACATAAAGTATATTCACAGTGCTGCACAAAGGTATTATTGTATAGTTTCATTATCACATTTTTATTTGTCCTAGACATGACAATAAACTCTCTCTTCGTGTATATTTCAGTTTTTTTCTGAAACTTTTGTAATGCATAATGCTTTTTCACTTTTGCTACAAAATCAATTGTTTAAGAGTGAACCAAACTGAGCATTTTAGTATTCTCTTGAAATTGAACAAAATGAATCGTTTCAGATTAGGCCAAAACTTTTCCTAGAATTAGATAATGATGTCCTGATTATGTTTCCAAAGTTGTTTTGATCAATAATATTATCTGTTAGAACCATGAGCGTTTTAGTATTCTCTCGAAATTCAAATTTTACCCTAAACATAGCCTTGGTACTGATTTTTTCATTGCAAAATCGGTTGTTTCAGATTGAGCTGAAATTTTTGTTAATTCTTTTGTTTGTTTTTATAACAGTTATAATTATTAACAAATGGATCTGTTGTTTTTGTAGATCGTTATTGATACAATTAGAGATTTACAAGCTTTTGTCTCAGGCTGGTAGCTATATGATGGTAAGTAACTACAGTTGTTTATTTAAAATAGTGGGATATATTTCTCCCTTCTCTTTTATAATTGTTCCTCAATTTTACAAACCTCACATGTGACCATTTTACTCTGCATTTAGTATAACGAACCAAAGTGTTAAGCCATGTAATGGTATCTGACATGTAATCTATTAGTCACAAGAATAGCTATTTCCAGCAACTTATAATATAATATATAACGTAATATACTGGTTATTGTTATGATTATTTGTACTTAGGTCGTCCCCGATCTTTACTTGATATGTTGGCTGATGAATTTAATTGGAGAAGATGGCGGTATTGATAATCAAACTCCATTTCCACCACTACCTGCTATTAGTTACTGGAATATATCCAGTAGTCGAGACAATCTATTATTAACTGATAATAACAGATAGTTATAACTCTTTTATACACAACAACTATTCAATACTTGCTATTATAAATGCAATATTATCATTTTCGTGTTCTTTGTGCGCATGCGTATAATTTAAATTTCTCAAGCAACAACAAAAGCATGAGGACAAGATGGAGATGAGGTAAGTTGGAATTGAAAAACTATTTGTGAGCAATCCTATAGCTTTTAAATATTAAATACTATGTCTACAGATTGCTGGGACTGATGATTGCTTCTTATTGTCATGGAATATATCCGATTATTTAGGATATTTATTTTCTTTAGAGCATCAAAACATGGAGAAGAGGAACAAGATTACTGGAACCTGAAAAGACATTGTTTTAGGTAAGTTTTATGTTATCATTGTTCACTCATACAGCGTGGCAAAGAAATGTTGAATTGCTGTACTAATCTAGTGTTGCTAGACCTTGTTATAGTTACTAGTACTGTTATTGTGTAAAGTATGTATTAATAATTTTTATTTTTATTTTTTTGTATTGAGCTTCAGTATTTATTAGCTGTTGATGGCAAATTATAGGACAGTAATTTAGTGATATATGTTTAATGCTTTGTGTTTTTAATTACTGATATTCAAATAATATGTTTATTTTTCTTAGGAGTTAACAAGAAATACTTAACAGGTGAGTAAATTCTTAATCTACAGTGTATAATAATGTATTACTGTAGAGTTAAATCTCTTTGGAATGTATATTTCTAAATACTATCTTATTTTTTGTATTGAATTTCAGACACCATGAGCTGTTAACGGCAGATTATAGGACAGTAATTTAGGAATGTATTTTCAGAGTAGATTTAACCCAATATACCTGTAATTTAATCTACAGTAAATACCAATATTGAATAATATATTATCTTTTTTCATATGCTGAGCTACTGAAAGCGAAAAGATAACCACTTTCAACAGGTGAGTAAATTGTTAATCTACAATGTATAATAATGTATTACCGTAGAGTTAAATCTCTTTGGAATATATACATTTCTAAATACTATCTTATTTTTTGTATTGAATTTCAGACACCATGAGCTGTTAACGGCAGATTATAGGACAGTAATTTAGGAATGTATTTTCAGAGTAGATTTAACCCAATATACCTGTAATTTAATCTACAGTAAATACCAATATTGAATAATTATTATAATATATATTATCTTTTTTCATATGCTGAGCTACTGAAAGCAAAAAGTACAAAAAGATAACTACTTTCAACATGTGAGTAAATTCTTAATCTACAATGTATAATAATGTATTACTGTACAGTTAAATCTCTTTGGAATGTATATTTCTAAATACTATCTTATTCTTTGTATTGAATTTCAGACACCATGAGCTGTTAACGGCAGATTATAGGACAGTAATTTAGGAATGTATTTTCAGAGTAGATTTAACCCAATATACCTGTAATTTAATCTACAGTAAATACCAATATTGAATAATTATTATAATATATATTATCTTTTTTCATATGCTGAGCTACCAAAAGAGAAGACTACAAATGGTTACTACTTTCAAGAGGTGAGTAAATTCTTAATCTACAATGTATAATAATGTATTACTGTAGAGTTAAATCTCTTTGGAATATATATTACTAAATACTATCTTATTCTTTGTATTGAATTTCAGACACCATGAGCTGTTAACGGCAGATTATAGGACAGTAATTTAGGAATGTATTTTCAGAGTAGATTTAACCCAATATATCTGTAATTCAATCTACAGTAAATACCAATATTGAATAATTATTATAATATATATTATCTTTTTTTTTATATATATGCTGAGCTACCAAAAGAGAAGACTACAAATGGTTACTAATTTCAACAGGTGAGTAAATTCTTAATCTACAATGTATAATAATGTATTACTGTACAGTTAAATCTCTTTGAAATACATATATATTTCTAAATAATTTATCTTATATTCTTGTATTGAATTTCAGACACCATGAGCTGTTGATGGACAGTAATTTAGAAATGTATTTTCTTAATACAACTGTACTGTAGTTTAATTCATTTTTATACTTTGTGTTTGGAAATTCTTATAACAATAATTTTTAGGACAATGTAACAAATTTTTGTATTGAGATTAATAATTTTTAAGCAGCAAATATGGCACTGACTTGGAGAGTTTATAGGAAAACGCTAAACAGAAACTTGTTCAATGGAGATCCATTTCAATTTCTCAGTATTTGAACGAAGTATTTCATATCAAGAATAAAGAAGATTTTCAAACTAAAGTGTTAGAGTCCAAGAAACCTGTGATTGTTGACTTCCATGATCTGATGTGGCCATGTTTAGCCCAATTTTAACTGATATAGTGGATGGGAGATATGGGAATATGGATTTAACTAAAGTGAATATTGATAATAATCAAGAATTTGAATTTCAGACACAATTGGCTGTTGTGATGGCAGATTGTAGAGTAATTTAATGATATAAATTATTTTCGTGCAACTGTATTTTAGGTGAGTTTTATGTTATTCTTCATTGATACATTGTGGTAAAGAAATGCTGAATTGGTGTACTAATTTAGACCTTACAGTTACTAGTACTTGTTATGATTCTAAACTATTTTGGATTAAAAATGTTGTTTGTAGGAACCATTAGCATTTTAATACTCTCTTGAAATTCACTTTGAACCATGAACTATAGCCTTTCTACTTGCAAAATCAATCATTTTAGATTGAGCCGAAACTGTTCCTAGAGTTAGATAATGATGTCCTTAATAGGTTTCCAAAGTGGTTTTGATCAATAATATTATGTGTTAGAACTGTGAGCATTTTAATATTCTATCAAGATTTGAATTTTTACCCTGAACTATAGCCTTTGTACTGATTTTTCATGAGCCGAAACTGTTCCTAGAGTTAGATAATGATGTCCTTAATAGGTTTCCAAAGTGGTTTTGATCAATAATATTGTGTATTAGAACCGTGAACATTTTAATATTCTTCACATGCTACACTTGTGGGTTTAGATATTGACCTATGAATCTCATTAATAATGTATGTCAGTGGGTGACACCTGTTATGCACTCCACGTGTTGCAGACTCTATTGCTTTGCTGTTGCATGTTACTACTGACCCTCTAAATCAAGTATTCTGATGATGATATACAGATTCATACTGTTGTGTTGGAGTATTATGTGGGGATATCATATGGTCAAAGTAAATCTTTAATGGTATGTACAGATTGTATTGTTTTGTCATATATGAGGACAATTCTTGTTGTGTGTATGTCCATCTATTCATTTGTAGTATTGATGTTCATGAAAGTGATTTTACAAATCACGTCATTATATCATTTGAAATTGAATATCAACTCTCCAACTGTATCCTGTGTATTGCTAATATCGGCTCAGTAATAATTATTAATGAATTTTGTTGCTAATTATAATTAGATATGCAATTACAAAAGGCTGAAACTGTTTCTGAAGTTAGATAATGATGTCCTTACTGTGTTTACAAAGCGACTTGGGTCAATAATATTATCTGTTAGAACTGTGAGCATTTTGGTATTCTGAATTTTTACACTGAACTATATATAGAAAATAGCCTTGGTACTGATATTTCATATTGTAATCGAACCTTGAACTATAGCCTTGGTACTTAATTTTTGACTGGAAAAAACATTTCCCTGAAACTGTTCCTAGAGTTACATGGTGATGTCCTTGTTATGATTCTGCAGTGTTTTTGATCAGAAATGTTGTTTGTAGGAACCATGAGTGTTTTAGTATTCTCTTAAAATTGACTTTGAACCATGAACTATAGCCTTGGTACTAGTTTTCTGACTGGAAAAAACATTTTCCTGAAACTGTTCCTATATAGAGTTACATAGCGATGTGCTTGTTATGATTCTACAGTATTTTTGATCAAAAATGTTGTTTGTAGCAACTGTGAGCATTTTAGTGTCCTCTTGAAATTCTAATCAAATCATGTACTATAGCTTTTGTACTTGTTTTCTGACTGGAAAAAAACATTTTTCTAAAACTGTTTCTAGAGTTACATAGTGATGTCCTTGTTATGATTCTACAGTGTTTTCGAGTAGAAATGTTGTTTGTAGGAACCATGAGCATTTTAATATTCTCTGGAAATTCTAATCAGACCATGTACTATAGCCTTGGTACTTGTTTTTTAATTTTCTTCTTTTCTTTGGTAATTGTTCCTCAATTTTACAAACCTCACATGCAACCATCTTACTCTGCATTCAGTAAGTTGCTGGAAATAGCTATTCTTTTGACTAATAGCTTGTAGGATACCATTACATGGCTTAACACTTTGGTTCTTTAGCCAATGTAATATATAACTTACTATACTGGTTATTGTTACGAGTATTTGTACTTAGGTCGTTCACGATCATTACTTTTTATATCTGCTGATGAATTTGGAAATCTATTGGAGATAGAAGATGGTGGTATCATTTATTGACAGTCAAACTCCATTCCAACCACCACCTTGAAAATATCCGATGAGAGTCCTCCTATAAAGTTCTGGAATATGTCTAGTAGTCGAGAGAATCTATTAGTAACTGATAGTTATAGCTTCTTTTATACACAACAACTAAATGTATTGTTCTTATATTGTATTTCATCAATTAATACTATATAGTACATTGCGTTCTACTACTGTAATTCATGGCTTCTACATTAAAGTTGATTACCTTTCTCAAACTATCCAAAGATAGTCCCGTCACCAACTAAGTATAAACAATGGAGGTCTTGAGGAAACAGAATTATAGTTCCAGAACCTACTTCACTTTGCGAGGGATTACAATACTGTTAAAATGTATAGTTGTGAATTTTGTGAGTAGCAGATAAATGGTATTATAAGTGAGAACAGCATATCTAGATGCTCTCAGCAGTATCTTGAGGTTTATTCATTTCAGTTAGTAAATGTTCTTCATTTCAGTTCTCTCTTGCCTCATGTATGTTCATATCTTAGTACAAGTCAATTCCACTGCCTTTCTATGCCAGTTCTTTTCTTTAAACGTTTCTTGAGCGATCCTTCATAGTCTGTTCTAGAGCGGTCAGTCACATCTAAGCCTTGATAGAAATTACTTACATGAAAAGGGATTAGAAGTCAATGCTAGGAGATTGGTTAGTTTTCTATTTCTTGCCCACTTGTGCAGTGTGCACTTGTATTGTAAACAAGCTCACGTGATGATTACAAAATCATGTGACTAAACCGCCAATTTTTATCCGCCATTTAAATTTCATTTCATTTCATGGACATGGAAGAGAGGAAGGTGGGAGGAGCTGTTAAAGGTGTTTGTAGCGTCTAGCGAGGAGGAATAGCTTGACTAATCTGTTTACCTTGTGATGTAGAAGTACTGAGTGAATTTCCTGGGAGTAGAGAAAAGAGGGAACACTTTGAAAAGGTAAATATATTTATTTAGCATGACTTTTATTTCGTTGCTATGGTAACCATTTAGGACACCTCCCTCAATATTCTTGTGTACTTGTACTGAGATACTGTGACTACAGTGTAGCTGACTAACCTTTGACTACAGTGTTACTGACTAGCCTTTGTTGTGCCTTTGACTAAACTGTGACTTACTAACCTTGGGAAGGTTATACACAGAATAGAATTATCTAAGTAATTAGGCATATTGCATTGAAGGTATGTATGCTTAATGTTTGTTTGTTTGTCCTAGATAAGACGTTAAACTGTCTCTTGTTCATGTATTTAGATTTTTTGCTTATGTTGCATTTCCGACGTTTCACTACAATGTGACTTGTGCCTTTGACTACACTAGGACTTGTGACTTTGACTACACTGTGACTTTTACTTTTGACGACACTATGACGTGCCTTTGACTACACTGTGACTTGTGCCTTACACTGTTACTTGTGCCTTTGACTATACTGTGACAAGTGCCTTTGACTACACTAGGACTTGGGCCTTTGACTACACTAGGACTTGGGCCTTTGACTACACTGTGACTTGTGCCTTACTCTGTTACTTGTGCCTTGGACTACATTGTGACTTGTGCCTTACTCTGTTACTTATGCCTTGGACTACACTGTGACTTGTGCCTTACTCTGTTACTTGTGCCTTTGACTATACTGTGACAAGTGCCTTTGACTACACTAGGACTTGGGCCTTTGACTACACTGTTAATTGTGCCTTACACTGTGACTTGCTCGACTACACTGTGACTTTTACTTTTGACGACACTATGACGTGCCTTTGACTACACTGTGACTTGTGCCTTGGACTACACTGTGACTTGCGCCTTACTCTGTTACTTGTGCCTTGGACTACACTGTGACTTGTGCCTTGGACTATACTGTGACAAGTGCCTTTGACTACACTAGGACTTGTGACTTTTACTTTTGACGACACTATGACGTGCCTTTGACTACAATGTGACTTGTGCCTTTGACTACACTGTGACTTGTGCCTTGGACTACACTGTGACTTGTGCCTTACTCTGTTACTTGTGCCTTGGACTACACTGTGACTTGTGCCTTACTCTGTTACTTGTGCCTTGGACTACACTGTGACTTGTGCCTTACTCTGTTACTTGTGCCTTTGACTATACTGTGACAAGTGTCTTTGACTACACTAGGACTTGTGACTTTGACTACACTGTGACTTTTACTTTTGACGACACTATGATGTGCCTTTGACTACACTGTTACTTGTGCCTTTGACTACACTGTGACTTGTGCCTTACTCTGTTACTTATGCCTTGGACTACACTGTGACTTGTGCCTTACTCTGTTACTTGTGCCTTGGACTACATTGTGACTTGTGCCTTACTCTGTTACTTATGCCTTGGACTACACTGTGACTTGTGCCTTACTCTGTTACTTGTGCCTTTGACTATACTGTGACAAGTGCCTTTGACTACACTAGGACTTGGGCCTTTGACTACACTGTGACTTGTGCCTTGGACTACACTGTGACTTGTGCCTTACTCTGTTACTTGTGCCTTGGACTACATTGTGACTTGTGCCTTACTCTGTTACTTATGCCTTGGACTACACTGTGACTTGTGCCTTACTCTGTTACTTGTGCCTTTGACTATACTGTGACAAGTGCCTTTGACTACACTAGGACTTGGGCCTTTGACTACACTGTGATTTGTGCCTTGGACTACACTGTGACTTGTGCCTTACTCTGTTACTTGTGCCTTGGACTACACTGTGACTTGTGCCTTTGACTATACTGTGACAAGTGCCTTTGACTACACTAGGACTTGTGACTTTGACTACACTGTGACTTTTACTTTTGATGACACTATGACATGCCTTTGACTATGACTTGTGCCTTACTCTGTTACTTGTGCCTTTGACTATACTGTGACAAGTGCCTTTGACTACACTAGGACTTGTGACTTTGACTACTCTGTGACTTTTACTTTTGACGACACTATGACGTGCCTTTGACTACACTGTGACTTGTGCCTTGGACTACACTGTGGCTTGTGCCTTACTCTGTTACTTGTGCCTTTGACTACACTAGGACTTGGGCCTTTGACTACACTGTGACTTGTGCCTTACACTGTTAATTGTGCCTTACACTGTGACTTTTACTTTTGACGACACTATGACGTGCCTTTGACTACACTGTGACTTGTGCCTTACTCTGTTACAAGTGCCTTTGACTACACTAGGACTTGTGCCTTACACTGTTAATTGTGCCTTACACTGTTACTTGTGCCTTTGACTATACTGTGCCAAGTGCCTTTGACGACACTATGACGTGCCTTCGACTATACTGTGACTTGTACCTTAGACTGCTACTTGTACCTTGGACTGTGATGTGTGCCTGTGACTACACCAGGACTAGTGCCTTTGACTACACTGTGATTGTTTGTCCTAGATATGACATTAAACTGTCTCTTCATGTATTTAGATTTTTTTTGCTTACGTTTCATTTCTTTTAATAACTGACTGCTCTGTGACTTGTGCTTTGACTACACTGTGACTTTTACTTTTGACGACACTATGACGTGCCTTTGACTACACTCTGACTTGTGCCTTACACTGTTAATTGTGCCTTACACTGTTAATTGTGCCTTACACTGTGACTTGTGCCTTTGACTATACTGTGACAAGTGCCTTTGACTACACTAAGACTTGGGCCTTTGACGACACTATGACGTCCCTTCGACTATACTGTGACTTGTACCTTAGACTGCTACTTGTACCTTGGACTGTAACGTGTGCCTGTGACTACTCCAGGACTAGTGCCTTTGACTACACTGAATTTTGTCCTAAATATGACATTAAACTGTCTCTTCATGTATTTAGATTTTTTTTGGCTTACGTTCCATTTCTTTTAATAACTGACTGCTCTGTGACTTGTGCTTTGACTACACTGTGACTTTTACTTTTGACGACACTATGACGTGCCTTTGACTAAACTGTGACTTGTGCCTTACTCTGTTACTTGTGCTGTGGACTACACTGTGACTTGTGCCTTACTCTGTTATTTGTGCCTTTGACTACACTAGGACTTGGGCCTTTGACTACATTGTGACTTGTGCCTTACACTGTGACTTGCTCGATTACACTGTGACTTTTACTTTTGACGACACTATGACGTGCCTTCGACTATACTGTGACTTGTACCTTAGACTGCTACTTGTGCCTTGGACTGTGACGTGTGCCTGTGACTACTCCAGGACTAGTGCCTTTGACTACTGTGACTTGTGCCTTTGACTACACTGTGATTGTTTGTCCTAGATATGACATTAAACTGTCTCTTCATGTATTTAGATTTTTTTTGCTTACGTTTCATTTCTTTCAATAACTGACTGCTCTGTGACTTGTGCTTTGACTACACTGTGACTTTTACTTTTGACGACACTATGACGTGCCTTTGACTACACTCTGACTTGTGCCTTACACTGTTAATTGTGCCTTACACTGTTAATTGTGCCTTACACTGTGACTTGTGCCTTTGACTATACTGTGACAAGTGCCTTTGACTACACTAAGACTTGGGCCTTTGACTACACTATGCCTTGTACTTTTGACGACACTATGACGTCCCTTCGACTATACTGTGACTTGTACCTTAGACTGCTACTTGTGCCTTGGACTGTAACGTGTGCCTGTGACTACTCCAGGACTAGTGCCTTTGACTACACTGAATTTTGTCCTAAATATGACATTAAACTGTCTCTTCATGTATTTAGATTTTTTTTGGCTTACGTTCCATTTCTTTTAATAACTGACTGCTCTGTGACTTGTGCTTTGACTACACTGTGACTTTTACTTTTGACGACACTATGACGTGCCTTTGACTAAACTGTGACTTGTGCCTTACTCTGTTACTTGTGCTGTGGACTACACTGTGACTTGTGCCTTACTCTGTTATTTGTGCCTTTGACTACACTAGGACTTGGGCCTTTGACTACATTGTGACTTGTGCCTTACACTGTGACTTGCTCGATTACACTGTGACTTTTACTTTTGACGACACTATGACGTGCCTTCGACTATACTGTGACTTGTACCTTAGACTGCTACTTGTGCCTTGGACTGTGACGTGTGCCTGTGACTACTCCAGGACTAGTGCCTTTGACTACATACACTGTGACTTGTGCCTTTGACTACACTGTGATTGTTTGTCCTAGATATGACATTAAACTGTCTCTTCATGTATTTAGATTTTTTTTGCTTACGTTTCATTTCTTTCAATAACTGACTGCTCTGTGACTTGTGCTTTGACTACACTGTGACTTTTACTTTTGACGACACTATGACGTGCCTTTGACTACACTGTGACTTGTGCCTTACACTGTTAATTGTGCCTTACACTGTTAATTGTGCCTTACACTGTGACTTGTGCCTTAGACTGCTACTTGTGCCTTGGACTGTAACGTGTGCCTGTGACTACTCCAGGACTAGTGCCTTTGACTACACTGAATTTTGTCCTAAATATGACATTAAACTGTCTCTTCATGTATTTAGATTTTTTTTGGCTTACGTTCCATTTCTTTTAATAATTGACTGCTCTGTGACTTGTGCTTTGACTACACTGTGACTTTTACTTTTGACGACACTATGACGTGCCTTTGACTAAACTGTGACTTGTGCCTTACTCTGTTACTTGTGCTGTGGACTACACTGTGACTTGTGCCTTACTCTGTTATTTGTGCCTTTGACTACACTAGGACTTGGGCCTTTGACTACATTGTGACTTGTGCCTTACACTGTGACTTGCTCGATTACACTGTGACTTTTACTTTTGACGACACTATGACGTGCCTTTGACTATACTGTGACTTGTACCTTAGACTGCTACTTGTGCCTTGGATTGTGACGTGTGCCTGTGACTACTCCAGGACTAGTGCCTTTGACTACACTGTGACTTGTGCCTTTGACTACACTGTGATTGTTTGTCCTAGATATGACATTAAACTGTCTCTTCATGTATTTAGATTTTTTTTTGCTTACTTTCCTTTTCTTTTAATAACTGACTGCTCTGTGACTTGTGCTTTGACTACACTGTGACTTTTACTTTTGACGACACTATGACGTGCCTTTGACTAAACTGTGACTTGTGCCTTACACTGTTACTTGTGCCTTTGACTATACTGTGACAAGTGCCTTTGACTACACTAGGACTTGTGCCTTACACTGTTAATTGTGCCTTACACTGTGACTTGTGCCTTTGACTACACTGTGACCGAGTTTTGTCACTTGGGCCTTTGACTACACTGTGCCTTGTACTTTTGACGACACTATGACATGCCTTAGACTACACTGTGACTTGTACTTTTTTGGCTATACCGTCACTTGTGCCTTTGACTATACAGACTGTGACACCTTTGACAACACTATGGCTTGATGATGTTACTAAACTGTGCCCTTGAGTAGACTGTGATTGTTTGTCCTGGATATGACATTAAACTGTCTCTTGTTCATGTGTGATTTTTGCATAGATTGTATTTCCTTTTAATAAGTTTATAATCACTTGTATTTATTAAATGTAACATTTTGTTTCAATCCACTTATATGTGTCCTAGATATCACAATAACTCTTATTCATGTATATGTACTTAATGCATACTGCTATTTTATTTTTGGGAATTATTACTTAGTTACATGTATTTATTTACTTTATTTCTGTAACATCATGTGAAGATCACCCGGACAAGACAGGAAGACAAGGTATTTAGTTGTAATGGGTTACTCTTAGATTGCATGACATAGGGTTGGGTCAAGGGGCTATGGAATGTGCTTCAGTCTTAGGGTTGGGTCAAGGGGCTATGGAATGTGTTTGCTTCTGTCTTGGGGTTGGGTCATGGGGCTATGGAATATGCTTTCATCTTAGGGTCAGGGAATGTGTTTTCGTCTTAGTCATTGGGGCTATGGAATGTGTTTGCTTCTGATTTGGGGTTGGGTCATGGGGCTATGGAATGTGCTTCAGTCTTAGGGTTGGTTCATGGGGGCTATGGAATAGCCCCCATGACCCCAAAGCGAAACACGGAAGCACATTTGTTAACCTAACCCTCTGCCAAATTCAACATTCATGACCCTATAGTACCAAAACCCTACCATTGCTTGCTCATTCCCAAAATCCCGAAATTTGTAATGAAATCCTAAGGCTAAGGTACGTCAAAATGTTAACTTCTCTACATGCAATTGTCTTCCTGTCTTGTCCGGGAGATCTTCACAAGATGTTACAGAAATAGAGTAAATAAATACATGTAACTAAGTAATAATTCCCAAAACAAAAATAAAATAGCAGTATGCATTATATGTTTCCAGAAAAAACTAAGACAGAAGCACATTCCATAGCCCCCATGACCCCAAACCCTAACACAGAAACACATTTGTTAGCTATATTACATTTTGTAACCTAACCCTCATGCCAAATTCAACATTCATGACCCTATAGTACCAAAACCCTACCATTGATTGCTCATTCCCGAAACCCCGAATTTGTAACCAAATCCTAAGGTACAGTCAAAATGTTAACTGCTCTACATGCAAGTTAAGTATAAGGGTTTGTCATGCAATCTAAGAGTACCCCATTACAACTAAGTACCTTCCTGTCTTGTCCAGGAGATCTTCACAAGATGTTACAGAAATAAAGTAAATAAATACATGTAACTAAGTAATAATTCCCAAAAATAAAATAGCAGTATGCATTATAAAAGTTTCCAGAAAAAAAAAACTAAGTAAATATACCTGAATAAGAGTTTATTGTGATATCTAGGACACATATAAGTGGATTGAAACAAATTGTTGTACTTAATAATTACAAGTGATTATAAACTTATTAAAAGAAAATACAATCTATGCAAAAATCAATACATGAACAAGAGACAGTTTAATGTCATGTCTAGGACAAATTAAAGTTTACATAATAAAACGATACATAAACACTTTTGCACAGCACTTTGAATAACATTTATTTACATGTAAACTGTGATGTGTTGTAGAAGGAAGAGTTCAACATTAGATGGATGGGTATTTACTTACAGAGCCCACCCTACAAGGCATTCCAACCACTAGGCCCCGAACCATTAGTTTATCATGCTAAATACACTTAGATTATTTAGTTACCATATTTACCTCCTCTCCAGAGATCCTCTCACAAGATAGATAAACAGGTCCTTTTGAAAAATGACAAAGGACAGTGTAGTAATGTCATCAAGTGATAGTGTAGTCAAAGGCACAAGTCACAGAGTGGTCAAAGGCATAAGGCACAAATTACAGTGTAGTCAAAAGCCCAAGTCATAGTGTCATCAAAAGTACAAGTCACAGTGTAATCAGGCAAAGGTCACTGTTAAGTCAAAAGCAGAAGTAACGGTGTAGTCAAAGGCACAAGTCACAGTGTAGTCAAACTGCCAAGTAACAGTGTAAGGCACAAGTCATAGTGTCGTCAAAGGGGTACAAGCCACAGTATAGTCCAATGCACAATAGCAGTGTAAGGCACAAGTCACAGTGTAGTCCAAGTCACAGTGTAGTCAAAGGCACAAGTAACAGTGTAAGGTACAAGTCACAGTGTAGTCAAAGGCACAAGTCACAGTGTAGTCAAACTGCCAAGTAACAGTGTAAGGCACAAGTCATAGTGTCGTCAAAGGGGTACAAGCCACAGTATAGTCCAATGCACAATAGCACAAGTCACAGTGTAGTCCAAGTCACAGTGTAGTCAAAGGCACAAGTAACAGAGTAAGGCACAAGTCACAGTGTAGTCAAAGGCACGTCATAGTGTCTTCAAAAGTACAAGTCACAGTGTAGTCCAAGGCACAAGTAACAGTGTATTAGGCACAAGTCACAGAGTAAGGCACAAGTCACAGTGTAGTCCAAGGCATGTCATAGTGTCGTCAAAAGTAAAAGTCACAGTGTAGTCAAAGTGTAAGGCACAAGTCACAGTGTAGTCCAAGGCACGTCATAGTGTCGTCAAAAGCAAAAGTCACAGTGTAGTCAAAGGCACAAGTAACAGTGTAAGTTACAAGTCACAGTGTAGTCCAAGGCACGTTATAGTGTCGTCAAAAGTAAAAGTCACAGAGTAGTCGAGCAAGTCACAGTGTAAGACACAAGTCAAAGTGTAGTCAAAGGCCCAAGTCCTAGTGTAGTCAAAGGCACTGGTCACAGTATAGTCAAAGGCACAAGTAACAGAGTAAGGCACAAGTCGCAGTGTAGTCCAAGGCACGTCATAGTGTCGTCAAAAGTAAAAGTCACAGAGTAGTCGAGCAAGTCACAGTGTAAGGCACAGGTCACAGTGTAAGGCACAAGTCACAGTATAGTCGAAGGCACAAGTCACAGTTTAATCAAGGCACGTCATAGTGTCGTCAAAAGTAAAAGTCACAGTGTAGTCAAAGGCACAAGTAACAGTGTAAGGCACAATTAACAGTGTAAGGCATAAGTCCTAGTGTAGTCAAAGGCACTTGTCACAGTATAGTCAAAGGCACAAGTAACAGAGTAAGGCACAGGTCACAGTGGAAGGCACAAGTCACAGTATAGTCGAAGGCACAAGTCACAGTTTAGTCAAGGCACATCATAGTGTCATCAAAAGTAAAACTCACAGTGTAGTCAAAGGCACAAGTAACAGTGTAAGGCACAATTAACAGTGTAAGGCACAAGTCACAGTATAGTCGAAGGCACAAGTCACAGTATAGTCAAAGGCACAAGTAACAGAGTAAGGCAGAAGTCACAGTGTAAGGCACAAGTCACAGTGTAAGGCACAAGTCACAGTATAGTCGAAGGCACAAGTCACAGTATAGTCAAAGGCACAAGTAACAGAGTAAGGCAGAAGTCACAGTGTAGTCCAAGGCACAAGTCACAGTGTAGTCAAAGGCACAAGTAACAGGGTAAGGCACAATTAACAGTGTAAGGCACAAGTCACAGTGTAGTCAAAGGCCCAAGTCCTACTGTAGTCAAAGGCACTGGTCACAGTATAGTCAAAGGCACAAGTAAATGAGTAAGGCACAAGTCACAGTGTAGTCAAAGGCACAAGAAACAGTGTAAGGCACAATTAACAGTGTAGTTCAAGGCAGGCACAAGTCACAGTGTAGTGAAAGGCACGTCATAGTGTTGTCAAAAGTAAAAGTCACAGTGTAGTCAAAGGCACAATTAACAGTGTAAGGCCCAAGTCCTAGTGTAGTGAAAGGCACTTGTCACAGTATAGTCAAAGGCACAAGTAATAGTGTAAGGCACAAGTCACAGTGTAAGGCACAAGTCACAGTGTAATGCACAAGTCACATTGTAGTGAAAAGTCGGAAATACAACATAAGCAAAAAATCTAAATACATGAACAAGAGACAGTTTAACGTCTTATCTAGGACAAACAAACAAACATTAAGCATACATACCTTCAATGCAATATGCCTAATTACTTAGATAATTCTATTCTGTGTATAACCTTCCCAAGGTTAGTAAGTCACAGTTTAGTCAAAGGCACAACAAAGGCTAGTCAGTAACACTGTAGTCAAAGGTTAGTCAGCTACACTGTAGTCACAGTATCTCAGTACAAGTACACAAGAATATTGAGGGAGGTGTCCTAAATGGTTACCATAGCAACGAAATAAAAGTCATGCTAAATAAATATATTTACCTTTTCAAAGTGTTCCCTCTTTTCTCTACTCTCAGGAAATTCACTCAGTACTTCTACATCACAAGGTAAACAGATTAGTCAAGCTATTCCTCCTCGCTAGACGCTACAAACACCTTTAGCAGCTCCTTCAACATCAGCCGTCTTAATACACGAGTCTAAACCTTTTCTATCTACTCCCAGGAAATTCACACAGTACTTCTACATAACAAGGTAAACAGATTAGTCAAGCTATTCCTCCTCGCTAGACGCTACAAACACCTTTAACAGCTCCTCCCACCTTCCTCTCTTCCATGTCCATGAAATGAAATGAAATTTAAATGGCGGATAAAAATTGGCGGTTTAGTCACATGATTTTGTAATCATCACGTGAGCTTGTTTACAATACAAGTGCACACTGCACAAGTGGGCAAGAAATAGAAAACTAACCAATCTCCTAGCATTGACTTCTAATCCCTTTTCATGTAAGTAATTTCTATCAAGGCTTAGATGTGACTGACCGCTCTAGAACAGACTATGAAGGATCCCTCAAGAAACGTTTAAAGAAAAGAACTGGCATAGAAAGGCAGTGGAATTGACTTGTACTAAGATATGAACATACATGAGGCAAGAGAGAACTGAAATGAAGAACATTTACTAACTGAAATGAATAAACCTCAAGATACTGCTGAGAGCATCTAGATATGCTGTTCTTCTCACTTATAATACAATCTATTTGCTACTGACAAAATTCACAACTATTTTAACAGTATTGTAATCCCTCGCAAAGTGAAGTAGGTTCTGGAACTATAATTCTGTTTCCTCAAGACCTCCATTGTTTATACTTAGTTGGTGACGGGACTGTCTTTGGATAGTTTGGGAAAGGTAATCAACTTTAATGTAGAAGCCATGAATTACTGTGTCAACAAGCTGTTTGAAGGCTTTGAATGATGGTGCATTTGTAACAATTACATTTCTGATTGAGCCGAAACTGTTCCTAGTGTTAGATAATGATGTCCTTAATATGTTTCCAAAGTGGTTTTGATCAACAATGTTATGTGTTAGAACCGTGAGCATTTTAATATTCTATCAAAGTTTGAATTTTTACTCTGAACTATAGCCTTTGTACTAATTTTCCATTGCAAAATGAATCAATTGAGATTGAGCCAAAACTGTTCCTAGATTAGATAATGATGTCCTTAATAGGTTTCCAAAGTGGTTTTGATCAATAATATTATGTGTAAGAACCGTGAGCATTTTAATATTCTATGTAAATTTGAATTTTTACCATGAACTATAGCCTTTGTACTGATTTTTCTTTGCAAAATGAATCATTTGAGATTGAACCGAAACTGTTCCTAGAGTTAGATAATGATGTCCTTAGTATGTTTGATCAAAACTGTTGTTAAAAGGAACTGTGAGCATTTTAGTAATCTCTTGAAATTCACTTGGAACCATGAAGTGTAAACCTGTATAGATACTATAGTTTCAGATTATTCCAGTACCAGGAGAATTTACTGTCCAGTGATGTTAGTATTGTAAGTATAACTTTTCTTTATTATCTATTTCTTTCAAATGTCCACATCCAAATATATTTCTGTTACTGTTATAAGAATTGTTATTTTAAGTATATTGGCATAATAATCTTTACTATAATCTCTACAGGGAACATGTTGAAAATTTTCTACTTAATAAGTTGCTATAGTGTGAAATTTAGTCATGTTCCAAATTTCTATGGTATATACATGTGGCATATCATTTAATTTGCATCAGCCACAATCTTGAAAATTAATGCAAGCTAGACATCCCATTATGTTATTGGTTCATCTAACTGGCATATTAACGGTGATGTTGTAATAAGATCTCTTATGCAATTACATTATAGTTATTATAATAATGAGTATTAAAAATCATTAATAAAATATGTTTCTTGTTAATCAAATTTATCAATTGTCACACTTTGCACTTCGGCATTTAGTTACCAAGTTTATTAAATAAATCAATGCAAAAAAAAAAGAAGTTCCAAAATAGCCTGAGGTCATTTGGAGCCGCTGCCAGATCATTTGATGGGGAGGAACAGTTGCCGGTTGACTGGAAAAAAAGTTTTCCTATAACTGTTCCTACAGTTAGATAATGATGTCGTTGTTATGATTCTACAGTATTTTTGATCAAAAATGTTGTTTGTAGGAAGCATGAGCATATTAGTATTGTCTTGAAATTCACTTTGAACCATGAACTATACCCTTTGGTACTTAATTTTTGACTGGAAAAAAAGATTTCCTATAACTGTTCCTATAGTTCCATAATAATGTCCTTATTATGATTCTGCAGTGTGTTTGATCAAAAATGTTGCTTGTAGGAACCATGAGCGTTTTAGTATTGTCTTGAAATTCACTTTGAACCATGAACTATAGCCTTTGGTACTTAATTTTTGACTGGAAAAAAATTGTTCTAATACTGTTCCTAGAGTTAGATAGTAATGTCGTTGTTATGATTCTGCAGTATGTTTGATCAAAAATGTTGTTTGTAGGAACCATGATCGTTTTAGTATTTGCTCAAAATTCACTTTGAACCATGAACTATAGCCTTTGGTACTTAATTTTTGACCAGAAAAAATTTTCCTAAAAGTGTTCCTAGACTTCCATAATGATGTCCTTATTGTGATTCTGCAGTGTTTTTGATCAAAAATGTTGCTTGTAGGAACCATGAGCATTTTAGTGTTCTCTTGAAACTCTAATCGGACCATGAACTATATATTATATATAGCCTTGGTGCTTATTTTTTGACTGGAAAAATTATTTTTCTAAAACTGTTTCTAGAGTTACATAGTGATGTCCTTGTTATGATTCTGCAGTGTTTTTGATCAAAAATGTTGTTTATAAGAACCACGAGCATTTTAGTGTTCTCTCGAAACTCTAATCAGACCATGAACTATAGCCTTGGTACTTATTTTTTGACTGGAAAAATTATTTTTCTAAAACTGTTCCTAGAGTCAGATAGTGATGTCGTTGTTATCATTCTGCAGTATTTTTGATCAAAAATGTTGTTTGTAGGAACCATGATCGTTTTAGTATTCTCTCAAAATTCACTTTGAACCATGAACTATAGCCTTTGGTACTTAATTTTTGACCAGAAATAAATTTTCCTTTAAAGTGTTCCTAGACTTCCATAATGATGTCCTTATTGTGATTCTGCAGTGTTTTTGATCAAAAATGTTGCTTGTGGGAACCATGAGCGTTTTAGTATTGTCTTGAAATTCACTTTGAACCATGAACTATAGCCTTTGGTACTTAATTTTTGACTGGAAAAAAATTGTTCTAATACTGTTCCTAGAGTTAAATAGTAATGTTGTTGTTATGATTACATCACAAAACAGGATCACTACCGGCTGTACATTCACAAAAGTATGATGTAATATTACATCATCATGTTAATAGTTAATTAGTAATTCATTCACTGTAGTGTGTGGGATCATAGTTCTCTTTCATCTTCACCATCTCTTGCTACTCTACAAATATCTTCACCTTATGAGTTACTAGATAAACATAATTTATTACAACACGAACCCTCTCAACTTCACTTAGCAGCAATATCAGGTATGTTATACTGCTCACTAATTAATCACATGATATTATTAATAATCAGGTGATCGTGCAAATGTTCGTGAGTTATCTCAGCTACATGATGTTAATATATTAGATAATGAAGGGAACACACCATTGATATATGCTGCTATTGGAGGCCATGCAAAAGTACATAATTATCATATTACATTTAATATTGCTATTATTCTAATCATTTCTATTCAAGTGTTGTTCATTGCTGGTACGACAACTTGGAGCTGTTATTAATGTTAGTAACCAAGTAGGGTACACCCCTTTAATGATAGCAGTAATGAATGACAATGATGATGTGGTTAGGACACTATTAAAGTGAGTATTAGTAAGTATTATCATTAATTAATTATTAATAACTGCCTTTAGAAGCGGTGCTGAAACCAATAGCATCGATCATAATGGTGATACTGTGTTTCATTTAGCAGCTAAATTTCCTCGAACTCGGTAAGCTTATAATGTAGTTATGTTTTGGAATATTCTACATTCCTCCTATAAAGGTGTTTGGAGGTACTTATTGAATATGCAGATTGTTTAAAGGCGATTAATGAGCGTAATACGCTATTCCATTCACCACTACATGTTTCAGTGTTGTGTAACCAGTATCATAACATCACTGTATTATTAAATACAAAAGTATGTTAAATTATTATAATAATTATATTGGACTTACTTATAGCTTTAATACATATAGGCAGTTACTGAGTATTGCAAAGGTATTGCTTGCTTCTCCAAGGTAATATAATTATGATATCAGAATTAGTGACATCATAATCTTGATATCATATAGATGTGATGTGAATACTTGTGATGATGAAGGACGGACTCCTTTTCATGTTGCTGCAATGTTTAACCGACCTGCTATTTTGAAGGCATTGATAGAGAGAGGTGCTAGTCGTATGATTAAAGACAAAAGTAATAATACTGCTATCGATTATAGTAAACAAAAGGTACATGTTGAATGTTTATTATTATTGTTGTTTATTGTGGTGCTGCATTTTCTGTCCCCCAGAAATACTTTGAATGTACAAAGATTATTTTAGCTCAACTTAGAACAACTTGAAAGATAAATTAACATCACTATTATTCACTTTATAACATAGTCTATATAATTATCACTGACACATAATTATGTCTCTAAATACATGTAGTATCTTATTTGTAAAGTCAGCTTCATGATCAGTATTATACTATATTGTAGTCTATTCCTAATAATCACTATAGTACTATTGTTTAATGTGTATGCATTATGTTATTGTTGACTGTATTGTACATTCTTTGTTTCTGTATATATATAAATTGAACTATTTTTTAGTAATAAACAGTCATTCAATCTGAAGCATATTCCTTGGGAACAATAATGACAATTGTAGAATGTCCTTTACCAGCAGTAGCGCAATGTAAACAAGCTCACATGATTACAAGGATCATGTATTAATAAGGAATGGAAAAATGTGTAAATCATTTCTAGGTCTGATGTCATATGACGGGATTGAACATTTTGTACCAAAAGAATAGTATTATAGTAATAATAATAACAATAATAATAAAGTAATGAAAAATTGAAAATTATATCGGTATTATTTGGTACTGACAGTCAAAACTCCATTCCCACCACCACCTTGGAAATATCAGAGTTCTGCTTAGCAGTTGAAAGAATCTATTATTAACTGATAATAACAGATAGTTATAGCTTCTTTTATACACAACAACTATTCAATACTTGCTATTATAAATGTATTGTTCTTATATTATATTTAGTACATGTATTGTACATTGTGTACTATTGTCAAAGTATTTATTATTACGCAATTTTAATTAATTTTATGCGCATGCGTAATTGCGTATAATTTAAATTTCTCAAGCAACAACAGAACTTACATGAAGACATGATGGAGATGAGCTAAGTGGGAATTGAAACACTATTTGTGAGCAATCCTATAGCTTTTAAATAGTAAATACCAGGTCTACAGATTGCTGGAACTGATGATTGCTTCTTATTGTCATAGAATATATCCGATTATTTATGATATTTATTTTCATGTATTTCTTTAGAGCAACACGTTACAAGGAAACATGGAGAAGAGGAACAAGATGACCAGTACAAGAAAGAAAGTGTTTTAGGTAAGTTTTATGTTATTCATACAGCGTGGCAAAGAAATGTTGAATTGCTGTACTAATCTAGTATTGCTATACCTTGTTATAGTTACTAGTACTGTTATTGTGTAAAGTATGTATTAATTTATATTTCTATATTTTTTGTATTGAGCTTCAGTATATATTAGCTGTTGATGGCAGATTATAGGACAGTAATGTAGTGATGTATTTTTAATGCTTTGTGTTTTAATTACTGATATTTAAATAATATATTTATTTTTCTTAGGAGTTAACAAGAAATACTCAACAGGTGAGTAAATTCTTAATCTACAATGTATAATAATGTATTACTGTACAGTTAAATCTCTTTGGAATATATACATTTCTAAATACTATCTTATTCTTTGTATTGAATTTCAGACACCATGAGCTGTTAGCGGCAGATTATAGGACAGTAATTTAGGAGTGTTTTTTCAGAGTAGATTTAACCCAATATATCTGTAATTTCATCCACTGTAAATACCAATATTGAATAATTATTATAATATATAATTATTATCTTTTTATATGCTGAGCCACTTAAAGTAAAAAAAGTACAAAAAGATAACTACTTTCAAGAGGTGAGTAAATTCTTAATCTACAATGTATAATAATGTATTACTGTACAGTTAAATCTCTTTGGAATGTATATTTCTAAATACTATCTTATTCTTTGTATTGAATTTCAGACACCATGAGCTGTTAACGGCAGATTATAGAATAGTAATTTAGGAATGTATTTTCAGAGTAGATTTAACCCAATATACCTGTAATTTAATCTACAGTAAATACCAATATTGAATAATTATTATAATATATATTATCATTTTTCATATGCTGAGCTACTGAAAGTGAAAAGTATAAAAAGATAACTACTTTCTACAGGTGAGTAAATTCTTAATCTACAATGTATAATAATGTACTACTGTACAGTTAAATCTGTTTGGAATATATATTTCTAAATACTATCTTATTCTTTGTATTGAATTTCAGACACCATGAGCTGTTAAAGGCAGATTATAAAACAGTAATTTAGGAATCTGTTTTCTTAGCAATACAACTGTAGTTTAATTCACATTGTGTTTGTAAATGTCTTGTAACAGAATGTTTTTTTTGGAGAATGTAATAAATTTTTTGTATTGTTAAATTAAGCATCAAATATGGCATTGACTTGCTGAGAGTTTGTAGGAAAATGCTCAACAGGAAACTTGTTCAATGGAGAATTTCTCAATATTAGATATCAAAAATGAAGATGTTTTAAAATATGGTAGAGTCCAAGAAGACAGTGACCAGCCTAACAATCAGGTGTCAAGTTGCATGTCCTTTTAGAACTTCTTCACGTACTGCACTTGTGAGTTTAGGCTTTCATCTATGAATCTCGTTATGTAATAATTAAGTGGGCGTAACCAGTTGTTGCACTCCGTTGCTGTATCAATCAAGTATTTTAAAGATGATCTAGAGATTCATACTGTTGTCTTACAGTATTATGTGGGGATATCATATGGTCAAAGTAAATCTTTAATAGTATGTACATATTGTATGGTTTTGTCTTATATGAGGATAATTCTTGTGTGTATGTCGATCTATTCATTTGTAGTATTGATGTTTACAAATCTTAATACAGATCACATGTCATTATATCATTTGAAATTGAATATCAACTCTCCAACTGTATCCTTTGTATTCATAATTTTTAATCATTTTGTTACTTTATTGCTAATTATAATTATTACATAGCATTATCAGATTAGAATGAAACTGTTTCTGAAGTTAGATATGTCATTACTGAGTTTACAAAGTGACTTTGTTTAATGTTAGAACTGTGAACATTTTTGTATGCTGAATGTTTTACCATATATATAGAATAGCCTTGCTACTGATTTTTCATATTGTAATCAAACCATGTACTATAGCCTTAGGACTTATTTTCGCACAGAAAAAAACGATTTTTCTGAATCTCTTCCTAGGGTTACATAGTGATGTCGTTGTTATAATTCTACAGTATGTTTGATCAAAAATGTTGTTTGTAGGAACCATGAGCATTTTAGTATTCTCTTGAAATTCCCTTTGAACCATGAACTATAGCCTTTGGTACTTAATTTTTGACTAGAAAAAGTTTTTTCTCAAACTCTTCCTAGAGTTAGATAGTGATGTCCTTGTTATGATTCTATACTATTTTTCATCAAAAATGTTGTTAGTAGGAACGATGAGCGTTTTACTATTCTGTTGAAATTCCCTTTGAACCATGAACTATAGCCTTTGGTACTTAATTTTTGACTGGAAAAACATTTTCCTAAAACTGTTCCTAGAGTTAGATAGTGATGTCCTTGTTATGATTCTACTGTATTTTTGATCAAAAATGTTGTTTGTAGGAACAATGAGCGTTTTAGTATCGTCTTGAAATTCACTTTGAACCATGAACTATAGCCTTTGGTACTTGATTTTTGACAGGAAAAATTTTTTTCTCAAACTGTTCCTAGAGTTAGATAGTGATGTCCTTGTTATGATTCTACAGTAGTTTTGATCAAAAATGCTGTTTGTAGGAACCATGAGCAATTTAGTGTTCTCTTGAAACAATGAACTATAGCCTTTGGTACTTAATTTTTGATTGAAAGAAAGTTTTCCTAAAACTGTTCCTAGAGTTAGATAGTGATGTCCTTGTTATGATTCTACAGTATTTTTGATCAAAAATGTTGTTTGTAGGAACAATGAGCGTTTTACTATTGTCTTGAAATTCACTTTGAACCATGAACTATAGCCTTTGGTACTTAATTTTTGACTGGAAAAACATTTCCCTAAAACTGTTCCTAGAGTTTCGTAATGATGTCCTTATTATGATTCTGCAGTGTTTTTGATCAAAAATGTTGCTTGTAGGAACCATGAGCGTTTTAGTATTGTCTTGAAATTCACTTTGATCCATGAACTATAGCCTTTGGTACTTAATTTTTGATTGAAAGAAAGTTTTCCTAAAACTGTTCCTAGAGTTAGATAGTGATGTCCTTGTTATGAATTGTTGATCAAAAATGTTGTTTGTAGGAACAATGAGCGTTTTAGTATTGTCTTGAAATTCACTTTGAACCATAAACTATAGCCTTTGGTACTTAATTTTTGACTGGAAAAACATTTCCCTAAAACTGTTTTTAGAGTTAGATAGTGATGTCTTTGTTATGATTCTACTGTATTTTTGATCAAAAATGTTGTTTGTAGGAACAATGAGTGTTTTAGTATTGTCTTGAAATTCACTTTGAACCATAAACTATAGCCTTTGGTACTTAATTTTTGACTGGAAAAACATTTCCCTAAAACTGTTTTTAGAGTTAGATAGTGATGTCTTTGTTATGATTCTACTGTATTTTTGATCAAAAATGTTGTTTGTAGGAACAATGAGCGTTTTAGTATTGTCTTGAAATTCACTTTGAACCATGAACTATAGCCTTTGGTACTTAATTTTTGATTGAAAGAAAGTTTTCCTAAAACTGTTCCTAGAGTTAGATAGTGATGTCCTTGTTATGAATTGTTGATCAAAAATGTTGTTTGTAGGAACAATAAGCGTTTTAGTATTGTCTTGAAATTCACTTTGAACCATAAACTATAGCCTTTGGTACTTAATTTTTGACTGGAAAAACATTTCCCTAAAACTGTTTTTAGAGTTAGATAGTGATGTCTTTGTTATGATTCTACTGTATTTTTGATCAAAAATGTTGTTTGTAGGAACAATGAGTGTTTTAGTATTGTCTTGAAATTCACTTTGAACCATAAACTATAGCCTTTGGTACTTAATTTTTGACTGGAAAAACATTTCCCTAAAACTGTTTTTAGAGTTAGATAGTGATGTCTTTGTTATGATTCTACTGTATTTCTGATCAAAAATGTTGTTTGTAGGAACAATGAGTGTTTTAGTATTGTCTTGAAATTCACTTTGAACCATAAACTATAGCCTTTGGTACTTAATTTTTGACTGGAAAAACATTTCCCTAAAACTGTTTTTAGAGTTAGATAGTGATGTCTTTGTTATGATTCTACTGTATTTTTGATCAAAAATGTTGTTTGTAGGAACAATGAGCGTTTTAGTATTATCTTGAAATTCACTTTGAACCATAAACTATAGCCTTTGGTACTTAATTTTTGACTGGCAAAACATTTTCCTAAAACTGTTCCTAGAGTTAGATAGTGATGTCCTTGTTATGATTCTACAGTATTTTTCATCAAAAATGTTGTTAGTAGGAGTGATGAGCGTTTTACTATTCTGTTGAAATTCATTTTGAACCATGAACTATATAGCCTTTGGTACTTAATTTTTGACTAGAAAAAGTTTTTTCTATAACTGTTCCTAGAGTTAGATAGTGATGTCCTTGTTATGATTCTAGAGTATTTTTCATCAAAAATGTTGTTAGTAGGAACAATGAACGTTTTACTATTCTGTTGAAATTCACTTTGAACCATGAACTATAGCCTTTGGTACTTAATTTTTGACTGGAAAAATTTTTTTCCAAAACTGTTCCTAGAGTTAGATAGTGATGTCTTTGTTATGATTCTACTGTATTTTTGATCAAAAATGTTGTTTGTAGGAACAATGAGCGTTTTAGTATTGTCTTGAAATTCCCTTTGAACCATGAACTATAGCCTTTGGTACTTAATTTTTGACTGCTCATTTGATGGGGAGGAACAGTTGCCGGTATCCCAGTCCCCCCTCGAAAGAGGGCCGTACACGAAGTACGTAACAACTGACCTTGAGACCTAGGATCTCGTCAAACATCACTAACAATGACAGACTCACCCGGTCCTACCAAAGACAACGAGGTGAACAGCCACAGCCCAGCTGACCAGGCTAACACTATCAGGTTGCATGTCCTTTTATATTGCTAGAATTTCTTCACGTGCTGCACTTGTGAGTTTAGGCTTTGATCTATGAATCTCATTGACTATTATGTTATAATTAAGTGGGCGTAACCAGTTATGGCACTCCACGTGTTGCAGATTGTTCAACTCCATTGCTGTATCTGGCTCTAAATCAAGTATTTTAACGATGGTCTAGAGATTCATACTGTTGTGTTAGAGTATCATGTTGGGATATCATATGGCCAAAGTAAATCTTTAGTAGTATGTACAGATTGTGTATATGAGGAGAATTCTTGTTGTAGTGTTTATGTCGATCTATTCATTTCTGAAGTTAGTTAATGATGTCTTTACTGTGTTTACAAAGTGACTTTGGTCAATAACATTATCTGTGAGATCTGTGAGCATTTACATCTTCTGAACGTTTACACTGAACTATAAAAAGAATAGCCTTGGTACCGATTTTTCATATTATAGTTGAACTATAATTACTTATTCTTTTAATAGAAAATTCATTTTCTTGAAAGTGTTCCTATAGTTAGTTACACAGTGATGTCCTTGTTATGATTCTACAGTAGTTTTGATCAAAAATGCTGTTTGTAGGAACCATGAGCAATTTAGTGTTCTCTTGAAACAATGAACTATAGCCTTTGGTACTTAATTTTTGATTGAAAGAAAGTTTTCCTAAAACTGTTCCTAGAGTTAGATAGTGATGTCCTTGTTATGATTCTACAGTATTTTTGATCAAAAATGTTGTTTTTAGGAACCATGAGCGTTTTAGTATTCTGTTGAAATCACTTTGAACCATGGAACTATAGCCTTTGGTACTTAATTTTTGACTGGAAAAATTTTTTTCTAAAACTGTTCCTAGAGTTAGATAGTGATGTCCTTGTTATGATTCTACAGTATTGTTGATCAAAAATGTTGTTTTTAGGAACCACGAGCGTTTTAGTATTCTTTTGAAATTCACTTTGAACCATGAACTATAGCCTTTGGTACTTAATTTTTGACTGGAAAAAGTTTTTTCTAAAACTGTTCCTAGAGTTAGATAGTGATGTCCTTGTTATGATTCTACAGTATTGTTGATCAAAAATGTTGTTTTTAGGAACCATGAGCGTTTTAGTATTGTCTTGAAATTCACTTTGAACCATGAACCTGTTGTTTGTAGGAACGATGAGCGTTTTAGTATTCTGTTGAAATAGCCTTTGGTACTTAATTTTTGACTAGAAAAACATTTTCTTAAAACTGTTCCTAGTGTTTCGTAATGATGTTCTTATTATGATTCTGCAGTGTTTTTGATCAAAGTGTGTGCAGCCAACTTGTCTGAAGGGAAGATGGCACACAAGGAAGCCAACATCTCTGGATGGATGATGTACTGTACCTACTAGACCCAATGGTCTAAACAACACTTGTGCAGTCAACACAAGCACCTGTGCTTCCAACATCTCTTAAGGGAAGATGGCACTAACATACAGTGGTGTTAGCAGCAAATCACTCCCAACACATCAAACCAACCGATAGACACTGGAGTACCTGTGCAGCCAACATTTCTGAAGGGAGGATGGTACTAAAATACAGTGTGTTAGCAGCAAATCTCTCCCAACACATCAAACCAACCGATAGACACTGAGTACCTGTGCACCAACCGATAGGCACACAAATACCTGTGCATCCAACTTTTCTGATGGGAAGATGGTACTAACATGCACAACTCTCCCAGCAGAACTTCCTACACTTCAACCCAACTGATAGGCATACTAATACCTTTGCATCCAACATCCGCAGAACTTCCAACACTTCAACCCAACTAATTGGCACACTAGTACCTTTGCATCCAACATCCGCAGAACTTCCAACACTTCAAACCAACCGATAGGTACACAAGTACCTATTCATCCAACATCCGCAGAACTTCCAACAATTCAACCCAACTGATTGGCACACTAGTACCTGTGCAGCCAACATCTCCGAAGGGAAGAAAATACTTACACACAAGTGTAAACACAACTTGCCCGACACAACTCCCAACATACTTTGACAGACTATACCTTTGCATCCAACATCCGCAGAACTTCCAACACTTCAAACCAACCGATAGGTACACAAGTACCTATTCATCCAACATCCGCAGAACTTCCAACAATTCAACCCAACTGATTGGCACACTAGTACCTGTGCAGCCAACATCTCCGAAGGGAAGAAAATACTTACACACAAGTGTAAACACAACTTGCCCGACACAACTCCCAACATACTTTGACAGACTATACGAACAACAATTTGTGTTAGCAGCAAATCTCTCCCAACACATCAAACCAACTGATAGACACTGAGTACCTGTGCACCAACCGATAGGCACACAAATACCTGTGCATCCAACTTTTCTGATGGGAAGATGGTACTAACATGCACAACTCTCCCAGCAGAACTTCCTACACTTCAACCCAACTGATAGGCATACTAATACCTTTGCATCCAACATCCGCAGAACTTCCAACACTTCAACCCAACTAATTGGCACACTAGTACCTTTGCATCCAACATCCGCAGAACTTCCAACACTTCAAACCAACCGATAGGTACACAAGTACCTATTCATCCAACATCCGCAGAACTTCCAACAATTCAACCCAACTGATTGGCACACTAGTACCTGTGCAGCCAACATCTCCGAAGGGAAGAAAATACTTACACACAAGTGTAAACACAACTTGCCCGACACAACTCCCAACATACTTTGACAGACTATACCTTTGCATCCAACATCCGCAGAACTTCCAACACTTCAAACCAACCGATAGGTACACAAGTACCTATTCATCCAACATCCGCAGAACTTCCAACAATTCAACCCAACTGATTGGCACACTAGTACCTGTGCAGCCAACATCTCCGAAGGGAAGAAAATACTTACACACAAGTGTAAACACAACTTGCCCGACACAACTCCCAACATACTTTGACAGACTATACGAACAACAATTTAGTCTGAACTGACACCCCTATAATATAGCACTACCTCCACCTGTGAAAACAGTGTTTACAACAAGACCAACTGGGCACACAAGGAAGCCAACATCTCTGGATGGATGATAGTACCTACACCCAACAGTCTAAACACTCTCCCTCCAGAACTTCCAACACTTCAAACCAACCGATACGCACACCAAGTACCTGTGCAGCCAACAACATTTCTCAAGGGAAGATGGTACTAACATATATACAGTGTGTTAGCAGCAAATCTCTCCCAACACATCAAACCAACCTATAGACACTGGAGTACCTGTGCATCCAACATCCTCAGAAGTTCCAACCCTTCAACCCAACTGATAGTTACACAAGTACCTGTGCATCCAACATCCGCAGAACTTCCAACATTTCAACCCAACCGATAGGCAGGCACACAAGTACCTGCGCATCCAACATCCGCAAAACTTCCAACACTTCAACCCAACCGATAGGCAGGCACAAAAGTACCTGTGTGGCCAACATGCGCAGAACTTCCAACACTTCAACCCAATCAATAGGTACACAAGTACCTGTGCATCCAACATCCGCAGAACTTCCAACACTTCAACCCAACCGATAGGCAGGCACACAAGTACCTGTGTGGCCAACATGCGCAGAACTTCCAACACTTCAACCCAATCAATAGGTACACAAGTACCTGTGCATCCAACATCCTCAGAAGTTCCAACCCTTCAACCCAACTGATAGTTACACAAGTACCTGTGCATCCAACATCCGCAGAACTTCCAACATTTCAACCCAACCGATATGCAGGCACACAAGTACTTCATCTCTGGATGGATAATAGTACCTACACCCACCCAATTGTCTACACAACACTCCCCCTCCAGAACTTCCCACACTTCAAACCAATCGATACACACACCAAGTACCTGTGCAGCCAACTTTTCTGAAAAGAAGATGGTACTAACATACAGTGTGTTAGCACAACTCTCCCAGCAGAACTTCCTACACTTCAACCCAACCGATAGGCACACCAGTACCTGCGCATCCAACATCCAACATCCGCAAAACTTCCAACACTTCAACCCAAACGATAGGCAGGCACACAAGTACCTGTGTGGCCAACATGCGCAGAACTTCCAACACTTCAACCCAATCGATAGGTACACAAGTCCCTGTGCATCAAACATCCGCAGAACTTCCAACACTTCAACCCAACCGATAGGTACACAAGTACCTGTGCATCCAACTTCCGCAGAACTTCCAGCACTTCAACACAACCAATAGGCAGGCACAGAAGTACCTGGGTGGCCAACTTGTCTGAAAGATGGTATAGCATATTGTGTGTAGCACAACTCTTCCATCCAGCAGCAGAACTTTGAACACTTCATCCCAACCGATAGGCACACAAGTACCGGTGCATCCAACATCTGCAGAACTTCCAACACTTCAACCCAACCGATATGTACACAAGTACCCGTGCATCCAACACTTCAACCCAACCAATAGACAGGCACAAAAGTACCTGTGTGGCCAACAGCGCAGAACTTCGAACACTTCATCCCAACCGATAGGCACACAAGTACCTGTGCATCAAACATCCGCAGAACTTCCAACACTTCAACCCAACCGATAGGTACACAAGTACCTGTGCATCCAACTTCCGCAGAACTTCCAGCACTTCAACACAACCAATAGGCAGGCACAGAAGTACCTGGGTGGCCAACTTGTCTGAAAGATGGTATAGCATATTGTGTGTAGCACAACTCTTCCATCCAGCAGCAGAACTTTGAACACTTAATCCCAACCGATAGGCACACAAGTACCGGTGCATCCAACATCTGCAGAACTTCCAACACTTCAACCCAACCGATATGTACACAAGTACCCGTGCATCCAACACTTCAACCCAACCGATAGAAAGGCACAAAAGTACCTGTGTGACCAACATGCGCAGAACTTCGAACACTTCATCCCAACCGATAGGCACACAAGTACCTGTGCATCAAACATCCGCAGAACTTCCAACACTTGAACCAAACTGATAGGTACACAAGTACCTGTGCATCCAACTTCCGCAGAACTTCCAGCACTTCAACACAACCGATAGGCAGGCACAAAAGTACCTGTGCATCCAACATCCGCAGAACTTCCAACTCCTCAACCCAACCGATAGGCAGGCACAAAAGTACCTGTGCATCCAACATCCGCAGAACTTCCAACTCTTCAACCCAACCGATAGGCAGGCACAAAAGTACCTGTGCATCCAACATCCGCAGAACTTCCAACTCCTCAACCCAACCGATAGGCAGGCACAAAAGTACCTGTGTGGCCAACATGCGCAGAACTTCGAACACTTCATCCCAACCAATAGGCACACAAGTACCTGTGCATCCAACATCCACAGAAGTTCCAACACTTCAACCCAACCGATAGGCAGGCACAAAAGTACCTGTGTGGCCAACATGTGCAGAACTTCAAACACTTCATCCCAACCGATAGGCACACAAGTACCTGTGCATCCAACATCCGCAGAACTTCCAACACTTCAACCCAACCGATAGGCAGGCACACAAGTACCTGTCTGGTCAACTTCTCCGAAGGGAAGAGAATACTTACACACAAGTGTAAACACAACTTGCCCAAATTCTTACACACAAGTGTAAACACAACTTGCCCAACTCAACTCCCAACATACTCTGAACATACACCTCTATAATATAGTGCTACCTCCACTTGTGACAACTGTGTTTACAACAAAACCAACCGGTAGGCACACAAGGAAGCCAGCATCTCTGGTCTAAACAACGCTCTCCCTCCAGAAGTTCCAACACTTCAAACCAACCGATATGCAGGCACACAAGTAGTATCTGTGCAGCCAACTCGTCTGAAGGGAACACGGCACACAAGGAAGCCAACATCTCTGGATGGATAATAGTACCTACACCCACCCAATTGTCTAAACAACACTCCCCTCCAGAACTTCCAACACTTCAAACCAATCGATACGCACACCAAGTACCTGTGCAGCCAAATTTTCTGAAGGGAAGATGGTACTAACATACAGTGTGTTAGCACAACTCTCCCAGTAGAACTTCCTACACTTCAACCCAACCGATAGGCACACAAGTACCCGCGCATCCAACATCTCTGAAGGGAAGATGGCACTAACATACAGTGTGTTAGCAAAACTCTTCCAACACATCAAACCAACCGATAGACACTGGAGTACCTGTGCAGCCAACATTTCTGAAGGGAAGATGGAACTAACATATATATACAGTGTGTTAGCAGCAAATCTCTCCCAACACATCAAACCAACCTATAGATTATAGACACTGGAGTACCTATGTATCCAACATCCTCAGAAGTTCCAACCCTTCAACCCAACTGATAGTTACACAAGTACCTGTGCATCCAACATTCGCAGAACTTCTAACAATTCAACCCAACCGATAGGCAGGCACACAAGTACCTGTGTGGCAAACATGCGCAGAACTTCGTACACTTCATCCCAACCGATAGGCACACAAGTACCTGTGCATCCAACATCTGCAGAACTTCCAACACTTCAACCCAACCGATAGGCAGGCACAAAAGTACCTGTGTGGCCAACATGCGCAGAACTTCCAAAACTTCAACCCAATCTATAGGTACCTACACAAGTACCTGTGCATCCAACACCCGCAGAACTTCCAACACTTCTACCCAATCAATAGGTACACAAGTCCTTGTGCATCCAACATCCGCAGAACATCGAACACTTCATCCCAACCGATAGGCACACAAGTACCTGTGCATCCAACATCCGCAAAACTTCCAACAATTCAACCCAACCGATAGGCAGGCACACAAGTACCTGTGTGGCCAACATGCGCAGAACTTCCAACACTTCAACCCAATCAATAGGTACACAAGTACCTGTGCATCCAACATCCGCAGAACTTCCAACACTTCAACCCAACCGATAGGCAGGCACACAAGTACCTGTGTGGCCAACATGCGCAGAACTTCCAACACTTCAACCCAATCAATAGGTACACAAGTACCTGTGCATCCAACATCCGCAGAACTTCCAACACTTCAACCCAACCGATAGGCAGGCACACAAGTACCTGTCTGGCCAACTTCTCCGAAGGGAAGAGAATACTTACACACAAGTGTAAACACAACTTGCCCAACTCAACTCCCAACATACTCTGACAGACTATATGAACAACAATTTAGTCTGAACATACACCTCTATAATATAGTGCTACCTCCACTTGTGACAACTGTGTTTACAACAAAACCAACCGGTGGGCACACAAGGAAGCCAGCATCTCTGGATGGATGATAGTCCGACACACAACGATCTAAACAACGCTCTCCCTCCAGAAGTTCCAACACTTCAAACCAACCGATATGCAGGCACACAAGTAGTATCTGTGCAGCCAACTCGTCTGAAGGGAACACGGCACACAAGGAAGCCAACATCTCTGGATGGATAATAGTACCTACACCCACCCACCCAATTGTCTAAACAACACTCCCCTCTAGAACTTCCAACACTTCAAACCAATCGATACGCACACCAAGTACCTGTGCAGCCAAATTTTCTGAAGGGAAGATGGTACTAACATACAGTGTGTTAGCACAACTCTCCCAGTAGAACTTCCTACACTTCAACCCAACCGATAGGCACACAAGTACCCGCGCATCCAACATCTCTGAAGGGAAGATGGCACTAACATACAGTGTGTTAGCAAAACTCTTCCAACACATCAAACCAACCGATAGACACTGGAGTACCTGTGCAGCCAACATTTCTGAAGGGAAGATGGAACTAACATATATATACAGTGTGTTAGCAGCAAATCTCTCCCAACACATCAAACCAACCTATAGATTATAGACACTGGAGTACCTATGTATCCAACATCCTCAGAAGTTCCAACCCTTCAACCCAACTGATAGTTACACAAGTACCTGTGCATCCAACATTCGCAGAACTTCTAACACTTCAACCCAACCGATAGGCAGGCACACAAGTACCTGTGTGGCCAACATGCACAGAAATTTCAACAATTCAACCTAACCGATAGGCAGGCACACAAGTACCTGTGTGGCAAACATGCGCAGAACTTCCAAAACTTCAACCCAATCTATAGGTACACAAGTACCTGTGCATCCAACATCCGCAGAACTTCCAACACTTCAACCCAATCGATAGGCAGGCACACAAGTACCTGTGTGGCCAACATGCGCAGAACTTCCAAAACTTCAACCCAATCTATAGGTACCTACACAATTACCTGTGCATCCAACACCCGCAGAACTTCCAACACTTCTACCCAATCAATAGGTACACAAGTCCTTGTGCATCCAACATCCGCAGAACTTCCAACACTTCAACCCAACCGATAGGTACACAAGTACCTGTGCATCAAACTTCCGCCGAACTTCCAGCACTTCAACACAATAGGCAGGCACAGAAGTACCAGGGTGGCCAACTTATCTGAAAGATGGTATAGCATACTGTGTGTAGCACAACTCTTCCATCCAGCAGCAGAACTTCAAACACTTCATCCCAACCAATAGGCACACAAGTACCTGTGCATCCAACATCTGCAGAACTTCCAACACTTCAACCCAACCGATAGGCAGGCACAAAATTACCTGTGTGGCCAACATGCGCAGAACTTCGTACACTTCATCCCAACCGATAGGCACACAAGTACCTGTGCATCCAACATCTGCAGAACTTCCAACACTTCAACCCAACCGATAGGCAGGCACAAAATTACCTGTGTGGCCAACATGCGCAGAACTTCGTACACTTCATCCCAACCGATAGGCACACAAGTACCTGTGCATCCAACATCTGCAGAACTTCCAACACTTCAACCCAACCGATAGGCAGGCACAAAATTACCTGTGTGGCCAACATGCGCAGAACTTCGTACACTTCATCCCAACCGATAGGCACACAAGTACCTGTGCATCCAACATCTGCAGAACTTCCAACACTTCAACCCAACCGATAGGCAGGCACAAAAGTACCTGTGTGGCAGACATGCGCAGAACATCGAACACTTCATCCCAACCAATAGGCACACAAGTACCTGTGCATCCAACATCCGCAAAACTTCCAACAATTCAACCCAACCGATAGGCAGGCACACAAGTACCTGTGTGGCCAACATGCGCAGAACTTCCAACACTTCAACCCAATCAATAGGTACACAAGTACCTGTGCATCCAACATCCGCAGAACTTCCAACACTTCAACCCAACCGATAGGTACACAAGTACCTGTGCATCCAACATCTGCAGAACTTCCAACACTTCAACCCAACCGATAGGCAGGCACACAAGTACCTGTGTGGCCAACATGCGCAGAATTTCCAACACTTCCACCCAATCAATAGGTACACAACTACCTGTGCATCCAACATCCGCAGAACTTCCAACACTTCAACCCAACCGATAGGTACACAAGTACCTGTGCATCCAACATCCGCAGAACTTCCAACACTTCAACCCAACCGATAGGCAGGCACACAAGTACCTGTCAGGCCAACTTCTCCGAAGGGAAGAGAATACTTACACACGTGTAAACACAACTTGCCCAACTCAACTCCCAACATACTCTGACAGACTATATGAACAACAATTTAGTCTGAACATACACCTCTATAATATAGTGCTACCTCCACTTGTGACAACTGTGTTTACAACAAAACCAACCGGTGGGCACACTAGGAAGCCAGCAACTCTGGATGGATGATAGTCCGACACACACCGGTCTAAACAACGCTCTTCCTCCAGAAGTTCCAACATTTCAAACCAACCGATATGCAGGCACACAAGTAGTACCTGTGCAGCCAACTCGTCTGAAGGGAACACGGCACACAAGGAAGCCAACATCTCTGGATGGATAATAGTACCTACACCCACCGAATTGTCTAAATAACACTCCCCCTCCAGAACTTCCAACACTTCATCCCAACCGATAGGCACACAAGTAACTGTGCATCCAACATCCGCAGAACTTCCAACACTTCAACCCAACCGATAGGCAGGCACACAAGTACCTGTGTGGCCAACATGCGCAGAACTTCCAACACTTCAACCCAATCAATAGGTACACAAGTACCTGTGCATCCAACATCTGCAGAACTTCCAACACTTCAACCCAACCGATAGGCAGGCACAAAAGTACCTGTGTGGCCAACATGCTCAGAACTTCGAACACTTCATCCCAATCGATAGGCACACAAGTACCTGTGCATCCAACATCCGCAGAACTTCCAACACTTCAACCTAACCGATAGGCAGGCACACAAGTACCTGTGTGGCCAACATGCGCATAACTTCCAACACTTCAACCCAATCAATAGGTACACAAGTACCTGTGCATCCAACATCCGCAGAACTTCCAACACTTCAACCCAATCGATAGGTACACAAGTACCTATGCATCCAACATCCGCAGAACTTCCAACACTTCAACCCAACCGATAGGTACACAAGTACCTGTGCATCCAACATCTGCAGAACTTCCAGCACTTCAACCCAACCGATAGGCAGGCACAAAAGTACCTGTGTGGCCAACATGCTCAGAACTTCGAACACTTCATCCCAATCGATAGGCACACAAGTACCTGTGCATCCAACATCCGCAGAACTTCCAACACTTCAACCCAACCGATAGGCAGGCACACAAGTACCTGTGTGGCCAACATGCGCATAACTTCCAACACTTCAACCCAATCAATAGGTACACAAGTACCTGTGCATCCAACATCCGCAGAACTTCCAACACTTCAACCCAATCGATAGGTACACAAGTACCTATGCATCCAACATCCGCAGAACTTCCAACACTTCAACCCAACCGATAGGTACACAAGTACCTGTGCATCCAACATCTGCAGAACTTCCAGCACTTCAACCCAACCGATAGGCAGGCACAAAAGTACCTGTGTGGCCAACATGCTCAGAACTTCGAACACTTCATCCCAACCGATAGGCACACAAGTACCTGTGCATCCAACATCCACAGAACTTCCAACACTTCAACCCAACCGATAGGCAGGCACACAAGTACCTGTGTGGCCAACATGCGCAGAATTTCCAACACTTCCACCCAATCAATAGGTACACAAGTACCTGTGCATCCAACATGCGCATAACTTCCAACACTTCAACCCAACCGATAGGTACACAAGTACCTGTGCATCCAACATCCGCAGAACTTCCAACACTTCAACCCAACCGATAGGCAGGCACACAAGTACCTGTCAGGCCAACTTCTCCGAAGGGAAGAGAATACTTACACACAAGTGTAAACACAACTTGCCCAACTCAACTCCCAACATACTCTGACAGACTATATGAACAACAATTTGGTCTTAACCTACACCTCTATAATGTAGTGCTACCTCCACTTGTGACAACTGTGTTTACAACAAAACCAACCGGTGGGCACACAAGGAACCCAGTATCTCTGGATGGATGATAGTCCGACACACAACGGTCTAAACAACGCTCTCCCTCCAGAACTTCCAACACTTCAAACCAACCGATATGCAGGCACACAAGTAGTACCTGTGCAGCCAACTCGTCTGCAGGGAACACGGCACACAAGGAAGCCAACATCTCTGGATGGATAATGGTACCTACACCCACCCAATTGTCTAAACAACACTCCCCCTCCAGAACTTCCAACACTTCAAACCAATCAATACGCACACCAAGTACCTGTGCAGCCAACTTTTCTGAAGGGAAGATGGTACTAACATACAGTGTGTTAGCACAACTCTCCCGGCAGAACTTCCTACTCTTCAACCCAACCGATAGGCACACAAGTACCTGCGCATCCAACATCTCTGAAGGGAAGATGGCACTAACATACAGTGTGTTAGCAAAACTCTTCCAACACATCAAACCAACCGATATACACTGGAGTACCTGTGCAGCCAACATTTCTGAAGGGAAGATCGTACTAACATATATATACAGTGTGTTAGCAGCAAATCTCTCCCAACACGTCAAACCAACCTATAGACACTGGAGTACCTGTGCATCCAACATCCTCAGAAGTTCCAACCCTTGAACCCAACTGATAGTTACACAAGTACCTGTGCATCCAACATCCGCAGAAATTCTAACACTTCAACCCAACCAATAGGCAGGCACACAAGTACCTGTGTGGCCAACATGCACAGAACTTACAACACTTCAACCCAACCGATAGGCAGGCACAAAAGTACCTGTGTGGCCAACATGCGCAGAACTTCCAAAACTTCAACCCAATCTATAGGTACACAAGTACCTGTGCATCCAATATGCGCAGAACTTCCAGCATTTCAACCCAATCGAAAGGTACACAAGTACCTGCGCATCCAACATCCGCAAAACTTCCAACACTTCAACCCAACCGATAGGCAAGCACACAAGTACCTGTGTGGCCAACATGCGCAGAACATCCAACACTTCAACCCAATCGATAGGTACACAAGTACCTGTGCATCCAACATCCGCAGAACTTCCAACACTTCAACCCAACCGATAGGCAGGCACACAAGTACCTGTGTGGCCAACATGCACAGAACTTCCAACACTTCAACCCAATCGATAGGTACACAAGTCCTTGTGCATCCAACATCCGCAGAACTTCCAACACTTCAACCCAACCGATAGGCAAGCACACAAGTACCTGTGTGGCCAACAGGCGCAGAACATCCAACACTTCAACCCAATCAATAGGTACACAAGTACCTGTGCATCCAACATCCGCAGAACTTCCAACACTTCAACCCAACCGATAGGCAGGCACACAAGTACCTGTGTGGCCAACATACACAGAACTTCCAACACTTCAACCCAATTGATAGGTACACAAGTCCTTGTGCATCCAACATCCGCAGAACTTCCAACACTTCAACCCAACCGATAGGTACACAAGTACCTGTGCATCCAACTTCCGCAGAACTTCCAGCACTTCAACACAACCAATAGGCACAACTCTTTCATGCAGCAGCAGAACTTTGAACACTTCATCCCAACCGAGATGCACACAAGTACCTGTGCATCCAACATGCGCAGAACTTCCAACACTTCAACCCAATCGATAGGCACACAAGTACCTGTGCATCCAACATCCGCAGAACTTCCAACACTTCAACCCAACTGATAGGCAGGCACAAAAGTACCTGTGTGACCAACATGCGCAAAACTTCGAACACTTCATCCCATCCGATAGGCACACAAGTACCTGTGGATCCAACATCCGCAGAACTTCCAACACTTCAACTCAACCGATAGGCAGGCACACAAGTACCTGTCTGGCCAACTTGTCCCAAGAGAAGAGAATACTTACACACAAGTGTAAACACAACTTGCTCAACACAACTCCCAACATACTCTGACAGAGTATATGAACAACAATTTAGTCTTAACCTACACCTCTATAATATAGTACTACCTCCACTTGTGACAACTGTGTTTACAAGAAAACCAACCGGTAGGCACACAAGAAAGCCAACATCTCTGGATGGATGATAGTGTGACACACAACGGTCTAAACAACGCTCTCCCTCCAGAACTTCCAACACTTCAAACCAACCGATAGACACTGGAGTACCTGTGTAGCCAACTTTTCTGAGGGAAGATGGTACTAACATACAGTGTGTTAGCACAACTATCCCAGCAGAACTTCCTACACTTCATCACAACCGATAGGCACACAAGTACCTGTGCATCCAACATCTCTGAAGGGAAGATGGCACTAACATACAGTGTGTTAGCAAAACTCTCCCAACACATCAAACCAACCGATAGACACTGGAGTACCTGTGCAGCCAACATCTTCGGAAGTTCCAACACTTCAACCCAACCGATTGGCACACTAGTACCTGTGCATCCCAACATCCGTAGAACTTCCAACACTTCAACCCAACTGATAGGCACACAAGTACCTGTGCATCCAACATGCGTAGAACTTCTATCTCTTCAACCCAACCGATTCGAACACTAGTACCTGTGCATCCAACATAAGTACAATTTCCAACACTTCAACCCAACTGATAGGCACACTAGTAGCTGTCCATCCATCATCCGTAGAACTTCCAACACTTCAACCCAACCGATAGGCACACAAGAACCTGTGCAGCCAACATCTCTGAAGGGCAGAATACTTACACACAAGTGTAAACACAACTTGCCCAACACAACTCCCAACATACTCTGACAGACTATATGAACAACAATTTAGCCTGAACCTACACCTCTATAATATAGTACTACCACAACTGTGTTTACAACTAAACCACCGGTTAGGCACACAAGGAAGCCAACATCTCTGGATGGATGATAGTCCAACGCACAACGCTCTCCCTCCAGAACTTCCAACTCTTCAAACCAACCGATAGGCACACCAAGTACCTGTGGAGCCAACTTGTCTGAAGGGAATTCCGATGGTACTAACATACAGTGTGTTAGCAGCAAATCTCTCCCAACACATCAAACCAACCGATAGACACTGGAGTACCTGTGCATCCAACATCCTCAGAAGTTCCAACACTTCAAACCAACTGATAGGCACACAAGTACCTGAGCATCCAACATGTGTAGAACTTCCAACACTTCAACCCAACTGATAGGCACACTAGTACCTGTGCATCCATCATCCGTACAACTTCCAACACTTCAACCCAACCGATAGGCACACAAGAACCTGTACAGCCAACATCTCCGAAGGGAAGAATACTTACACACAAGTGGAAACACAACTTGCCCAACACAACTCCCAACATACTCTGACAGACTATATGAACAATAATTTAGTCTGAACCTACACCTCTATAATATAGTACTATCTCCACTTGTGACAACTGTGTTTACAACAAAACCAACCGATAGGCACAACGGTCTAAACAACGCTCTCCCTCCAGAACTTCCAACACTTCAAACCAACTGATAGGCAGGCACACAAGTAGTACCTGTGCAGCCAACTTGTCTGAAGGGAAGATGGCACACAAGGAAGCCAACATCTCTGGAGGGATAATAGTACCTACATCCACCCAATTGTCTAAACAACACTCCCCCTTCAGAACTTCCAACACTTCAAACCAATCGATACGCACACTAAGTACCTGTGCAGCCAACTTGTCTGAGGGAAGATGGTACTAACATACAGTGTGTTAGCACAACTCTCCCGGCAGAACTTCCTACACTTCAACCCAACCGATAGGCACACAAGTACCTGTGCATCCAACATCTCTGAAGGGAAGATGGCACTAACATAAAGTGTGTTAGCACAACTCTCCCAACACATCAAACCAACCGATAGACACTGGAGTACCGGTGCATCCAACATCCTCAGAAGTTCCAACACTTCAACCCAACTGATAGGCACACAAGTACCTGTGCATCCAACATCCACAGGACTTCCAACACTTCAACCCAACTGATAGGCACACAAGTACCTGTGCATGCAACATCCGTAGAACTTCCAACACTTCAACCCAACCGATTGGCACACTAGTACCTGTGCATCCAACATGCGTAGAACTTCCAACACTTCAACCCAACCGATTGGCACACTGGTACCTGTGCATCCAACATCCGTAGAACCTTCCAAAACTTCAACCCAACCGATTGGCACACTAGTACCTGTGCATCCAACATCCGTAGAACTTCCAACACTTCAACCCAACTGATAGGCACACAACTACCTGTGCATCCAACATCCGCAGAACTTCCAACACTTCAACCCAACCGATTGGCACACTAGTACCTGTGCATCCAACATCCGTAGAACTTCCAACACTTCAACCCATCCGATTGGCGCACTAGTACCTGTGCATCCAACATCTGTAGAACTTCCAACACTTCAACCCAACCGATAGGCACACTAGTATCTGTGCATCCAACATCCGTAGAACTTCCAACACTTCAACCCAACCGATAGGCGCACAAGAACCTGTACAGCCAACATCTCCGAAGGGAAGAATACTTACACACAAGTGGAAACACAACTTGCGCAACACAACTCCCAACATACTCTGACAAACTATATGAACAACAATTTAGTCTGAACCTACACCTCTATAATATAGTACTACCTCCACTTGTGACAACTGTGTTTACAACAAAACCAACCGGTAGGCACACAATAAATCCAACATCTCTGGATGGATGATAGTCCGACACACAACGGTCTAAACAACGCTCTCCCTCCATAACTTCCAACACTTCAAACCAACCGATAGGCAGGCACACAAGTACCTGGGTGGCCAACTTGTGTGAAAGATGATATAGCATACTGTGTGTTAGCACAACTCTTCCAACAGCAGAATTTCCAACACTTCAACCTAACCGATAGGTACACTGCATCCAACATTTCTGAAGGGAAGATGGCACTAACATACAGTGAGTTAGCATCAAATCTCTCCCAACACATCAAACCAACCGATAGACACTGGAGTACCTGTACAGCCAACATTTCTGAAGGGGAGATGGTACTCACACACAGTGTGCGCACCACTCTTAGCAGAACTTCCAACCCTTCAACCCATCTGATAGGCAGTCACACAAGTACCTGGGTGGCCAACTTGTGTGAAAGATGGTATAGCATACTGTGTGTTAGCACAACTTTTCCAACAGCAGAATTTCCAACACTTCAACCTAACTCATAGGCAGGCACACAAGTACCTGTGCATCCAACATCCGTAGAACTTCCAACACTTCAAACCAATCGATTGTCACACAAGCACCTGTGCAGCCAACATCTCCGAAGGGAAGAAAATTCTATCATAATTTGACTTTTTACCCTGAACTATAGCCTTTGTACTGATTTTTCATTGCAAAATGAATTATTTGAGATTGAGCCGAAACTGTTCCTAGAGTTAGATAATGATGTCCTTAATATGTTTCCAAAGTTGTTTTGTTCAATAATATTATGTGTTTGAACCGTGAGCGTTTTAATATTCTATCAAAATTTGAATTTTTACCCTGAACTATAGCCTTTGTACTGATTTTTCATTGCAAAATGTATCATTTCAGATTGAGCAGTAACTGTTCCTAGAGTTAGATAATAATGTCCTTTGGCTTGTAAAATTTTGTGGTTATTTTTGAAGATGAGATTGTTATAATTAAAAATTGCTAAGGAAATGCTGATAAGCCTTCTTGTCTCAGAAATATCGATTGAACCCATATTACTGCACTTATAATTCAAACTATGATAGTAACTTTAACACTTTCTTAACGCACTCTTAACACGATTACAATACAGTTTTTGCACATCTTTAACATTTTTAACTCAATTTTAACGCAATGTGAATTCAACTACAACACACTTTTTAACATAATTATTCTTAATGCGATTGTAATGCATTTTTAACGCATCTTAATGCAATTGTAACGCAATTTATAATGCATTGTTAATGCGCTTATAACGTAATTACATTGCAATTACAATGCATTGTTAAAACTTTCCTAACTCATTCCTAACACAATTATATCGCAATTTCATTTTCATTATATTGTGTTTATGATGCAATTAAAACGCAAATTATAATGCTATTTAAAGCAATGTTAATGGCAGGTTAGTAAAACATCAAGTATGGGGTTAGGGGGTGTGGCTTGGGTTCTAGGGTCAAGGGTGGGGTTAGGGGGTGTGGCTTGGGGTCTAGGGTCAAGGGTGGGGTTAGGGGTGTGGCTTGGGATCTAGGGTTAAGGGTGGGGTTAGGGGTGTGGCTTGGGGTCTAAGGTCAAGGGTGGGGTTAGGGGGTGTGGCTTGGGGTCTAGAGTCAAGGGTGGGGTTAGGGGGTGTGGCTTGGGGTCTAGGGTCAAGGGTGGGGTTAGGGGGTGTACCTGTGCAACCAACTTGTCTGAAGGGAAGATGGTACTAACATACAGTGTGTTAGCACAACTCTCCCAGCAGAACTTCCTACACTTCAACCCAACCGATAGGCACACTTGTACCTGTGCATCCAACATCTCTGAAGGGTAGATGGCACTAACATACAGTGTGTTAGCAAAACTCTCCCAACACATGAAACCGACCAACAGACACTGGAGTACCTGTGCAGCCAACTTTTCTGACAGGAAGATGGTACCAACATACAGTGTGTTAGCACAACTCTCCCAGCAGAACTTCCTACACTTCAACCCAACCGATAGGTGTGCATCCAACATCTTTGAAGGGTAGATGGCACTAACATACAGTGTGTTAGCAAAACTCTCCCAACACATCAAACCAACCGATAGACACTGCAGTACCTGTGCAGCCAACTTTTCTGACAGGAAGAGGGTACCAACATACAGTGTGTTAGCACAACTCTCCCAGCAGAACTTCCAACACTTCAACCCAACTGATAGGCAGGCACTCAAGTACCTTCGCATCCAACATCTGCAGAACTTCCAACACTTCAACTCAACTGATTGGCACTCTAGTACCTGTGCAGCAAACATCCGTAGAACTTCCAACACTTGACACAACCGATAGGCACACAAGTACCTGTTCAGCCAACTTGTCTGAAGGTAAGAGGGTATAGCATACAGTGTGTTAGCACACATCTTCCAGCAGCAGAACTTCCAACACTTCAACCCAACTGATAGGCAGGCACACAAGTACCTATGCAGCCAACTCTTCTGAAGGGAAGATGGTACTAACATACAGTGTGTTAAGAAATCTCTCCCAACACATCAAACCAACTGATAGACACAGAAATTCCTGTGCAGCAAACATATCTGAATGGAACATAGTACTTCCAACCCAACCGATAGGCAGGCACACAAGTACCTTTACATCCAACATCCTCAGAACTTCCAACACTTCATCCCAACTGATTGGCACACTAGTACCTGTGCAGCCAACATCTCCGAAGGGAAGAAAATACTTATACACAACTGTAAACACAACTTGCCCAACACAACTCCCAACATACTGTGACAGACTATATTAACAACAATTTAGTCTGAACCATAACCTCTATAATATAGCACTACCTCCACCAGTGACAACAGTGTTTACAACAAAACCAACCGGTGGCACACAAAGAAGCCAACATCTCTGGATGGATGATAGTCCTACACACAACGGTCTAAACAACGCTCTCCCTCCAGAACTTCCAACACTTCAAACCAACCGATAGGCAGACACACAAGTAGTACCTGTCAGCCAACTTGTCTGAAGGGAAGATGGCACACAAGGAAGCCAACATCTCTGGATAGATGATAGTACCTACACCCAATGGTCTAAACAACACTCTCCCTCCACAACTTCCAACACTTCAATCCAATCGATACGCACACCAAGTGCCTGTGCACCAACTCTTCGGAAGGGAAGATGGTACTAACATACAGTGTGTTAGCACAACTCTCCCAGCAGAACTTCCTATACTTCAACCCAACCGATAGGCACACAACTACCTGTGCATCCAACATCTGTGAAGGGAAGATGGGCATTCTTTAAATGTTTCCATGCTATTTAATCACGATTATAAACATTTTTAAAACAACTTTAACACGTTTTGAACCATGTTAATGCAATTTTGACAAAATTGTAACACCTTAACGCTTTTAAATGAGATTATAATGTAATTACATTGCAGTTATAAGGCATTGTTTACACTTTGTGAACTCATTCTTTGCGATTATATTGTGTTTATGATGCGATTAAAATGCTAATTATAATGCTATTTGATAGCAATGTTAATGGCAATGTAGTAAAACATCAAGTATGGGGTTAGGGGGTGTGGCTTAGGGTCTAGGGTCAAGGGTGGGGTTAGGGGGTGTGGCTTAGGGTCTAGGGTCAAGGGTGGGGTTAGGGGGTGTGGCTTAGGGTCTAGGGTCAAGGGTGGGGTTAGGGGGTGTGGCTTAGGGTCTAGGGTCAAGGGTGGGGTTAGGGGGTGTGGCTTAGGGTCTAGGGTCAAGGGTGGGGTTAGGGGGTGTGGCTTAGGGTCTAGGGTCAAGGGTGGGGTTAGGGGGTGTGGCTTAGGGTCTAGGGTCAAGGGTGGGGTTAGGGGGTGTGGCTTAGGGTCTAGGGTCAAGGGTGGGGTTAGGGGGTGTGGCTTAGGGTCTAGGGTCAAGGGTGGGGTTAGGGGGTGTGGCTTAGGGTCTAGGGTCAAGGGTGGGGTTAGGGGGTGTGGCTTAGGGTCTAGGGTCAAGGGTGGGGTTAGGGGGTGTGGCTTAGGGTCTAGGGTCAAGGGTGGGGTTAGGGGGTGTGGCTTAGGGTCTAGGGTCAAGGGTGGGGTTAGGGGGTGTGGCTTAGGGTCTAGGGTCAAGGGTGGGGTTAGGGGGTGTGGCTTAGGGTCTAGGGTCAAGGGTGGGGTTAGGGGGTGTGGCTTAGGGTCTAGGGTCAAGGGTGGGGTTAGGGGGTGTGGCTTAGGGTCTAGGGTCAAGGGTGGGGTTAGGGGGTGTGGCTTAGGGTCTAGGGTCAAGGGTGGGGTTAGGGGGTGTGGCTTAGGGTCTAGGGTCAAGGGTGGGGTTAGGGGGTGTGGCTTAGGGTCTAGGGTCAAGGGTGGGGTTAGGGGGTGTGGCTTAGGGTCTAGGGTCAAGGGTGGGGTTAGGGGGTGTGGCTTAGGGTCTAGGGTCAAGGGTGGGGTTAGGGGGTGTGGCTTAGGGTCTAGGGTCAAGGGTGGGGTTAGGGGGTGTGGCTTAGGGTCTAGGGTCAAGGGTGGGGTTAGGGGGTGTGGCTTAGGGTCTAGGGTCAAGGGTGGGGTTAGGGGGTGTGGCTTAGGGTCTAGGGTCAAGGGTGGGGTTAGGGGGTGTGGCTTAGGGTCTAGGGTCAAGGGTGGGGTTAGGGGGTGTGGCTTAGGGTCTAGGGTCAAGGGTGGGGTTAGGGGGTGTGGCTTAAAGTCTAGGGTCAAGGGTTTAGGGTTTAGGGTTTAGGGTTTAGGGACATAACATCTTCACGCAAAAAAATGGTCTTCACACACACAAAAACATTCTGTGACAGTGACAGTTAACTGAATGGAAAAGCTCACCCAAAACTAATAGTTGTATTCCTGGCTGAAAACTTGAGAAAATAAAAATTTGAATGACATCGCATCCTTCTTGACAACATCAAAAAGTGCATGATATGACTGGTGGGTTCTAAAGTGCAATGACATCGCATCCATCTTGTCAACATCAAAAAGTGCAGGTACATGACTCATGGGTTCTAAGAAAGCATGAGGTCAGAACAGTTCAACATAAATACAGGGGAAGGACAGAGCAGAGTGAGAGAGAAAAAAATGTGAAGAATACTGTGTGTGTGATAATGTCTGACTTACCAGATGAACCCGTCGATGTTGTAGTCCACAAACAGATTTTCCAAGGCATAAGGAGAGACGACATACACCTCATACCTTGTGGAGAGCTGATCAAAAGGTTCAAGTTGCTGGAACTATATGACAACAGTACCTTGAGTCGCAGGAGAATGAAGATGGGCATTGTCACATGCCTAGCACTGCCAGCAGAAATTTCAATTCTGAGAAAAGAAAAGATCATATCGTCAAGCACTAACAGGTGCATACTGATGGACAAAAACAGTGCAGAAAGATACATTGAAGCCATTCTCAAAAGCAGAGGGGTATCTGTTGACAGCTTGCAACAAAATGTAACGAAAGAACCCCTCCACACTGCTCCTGATCACACAACAGAAAACATGGACACAACTGGTACTGATATTGAGCAGGCAGACATCGTATCCGAGGGCAATTCACTCCGGGAAGACCAAAGCCTTGCAGTTGAAGTCATTTCGGACTCAGAGACCGTCACACATTCGTCTCCCATCCAAAAACATCCACCAGGACCACACATTGTGATCAGCGAAGACGACGGAAGTCACACTGCAATTAATGATATGGAAGTAGTGCCTTGGATTTCTGATGTAGAAACTTCAACTAAACAAGCATCTACAAAAGGCAGCACGAGAGGCCGCAAGGGTACTCCTCCATTGCCCGAGGACCTCATGAAAGAGATCGAAGGACTGGACACTTTCTATGCAGCTCCTTTCAATCACGAGAGGAAAGGAAAGCCTCTGAGTAGTATAACGTTAAACAAAACCAAAGAACAGATACTCTGTGAGCTTTGAATTTTTTTTAGCATTTTGTTTAGAATTTTAGAAGCCTGTTGTATAACCCCCACATTAATATCCTTCTTTCTCTATTCCTTTCCAAAGATTTTTTTGAGTACTGCAAAAGAACGGAGGAAACGTTACAATTTGGCCTCGTTCTGGACAAAGCCTTGCTAGACAAATTCCTGCTATTCATGAGAGAGGAAAAAAACTCCACTCCGGGAACACTGTGTTGTTACTGTCAGGCACTCGTACGTGCAGTAAAATATGCCGACAAAGAAGAGAAAACAACACAGTTACAAAATCTCCACAGGTACATCAGTGTCTTCCAAAAGGAGGCAGAGCTCAACAGAGATAAGTCCTGGGAGGAACTAAAAGCCAAAGGACGTTGGCTATCGTGGTAAGTATTTGTTTGTTGTTTTTTTTTTTTAGTCTGACAATCAGACTTCTGATGGGGCAATTCAGATACATGTGTTGTTATACAGCCATTCTGTTTTCGTGTAGGAAGGAAGTCTTGGAGGTCCTCGCACAGTTGAACGATGACTACAACTCGTCCACTGATTGGGAGAGGATCAAACTTTCCCGATCACTTCTTGTTGTGTTAGTGTACACGGCCATTCCTCCGGGACGTGGAAGGGAATACAGAGAATTGCACTTCAAGATTCACGAGAGTGAAATAACGGGACCTTACGAAAGCAGATTGCACAAAAACATTTTGCACTTTTCACCTTACGAGGGGAAGGCCATAATGTACATTACCGATCACAAGACAGGACATTCAACTGGACCACAAATGATCTCTTGTCCTGATGACAGCTACTTCATGAACGTCCTGTCAGACTACCTCTTACGCTATCGCAACAAGATACCAAACAGTTCGAAATCAACCATTCTCTTTCTGGTGAGTTCCACGCACGTACATGTACATGTGTGACTGTCAACTATTTGTCTGATTTGTCGTGAGTGACACTCGCCTTGTTTCTCTCTCTCTCTCTCTCTCTCTCTAGGATGATAACGGTGGATGCTATGATTCCAAGAATTGGACTAAATACATTCAATCAATATTCTACAAGTACACGGGAGTTGGTGGAGTATCAATACATGCATTGCGATCGTCGTTTGTCACATTTGCCGGCAACGAATCGACGGAAGCAGTGATGGAAAGTATTGCCGTGGCAATGCGACACTCTAGAAGATATCAGCAGGACATCTACGACAAGAGGACCATCAACGAAAGAGTGAAACCAGGTGTCCACTTTGCTTCAAAACAAGTCCTGCAAGCACTACGTCGTCCACCGCCAGCCATAGATGTAACATCACCAAAGAAAATGTGCAAAAGCTTAGAGGATATCAGTGACGAGGACTCAGATGATCCAACAAGCTCAAATGTCGTCGTTCCCGGAGAAAGTGTTGCCATGATTGCCAACGATTCAACTGAGAGATGTCCAAAGTTAATTTTTGCAAAAGTCCTTGAGATAAATGCCACAACAAAAACGGCACTATTAAACGAATTAGTGGAGACATTTCCCGGATACTATCGTCTCAAGATCGCTTCAAACAGGTGGGAAGAAAAACTCTCTTGTTTGATTACAGGTATTGACTTGGTGTACTCACGTGAGCACAGGGCATATGAACTCAGGACTCCTCTTGACGATATCACCCAAATACAAACACTCCAGTGAACCTGCATTAAATGTAACATATATATATATATATATATATATTAATGCTAAATAATTATTTTAATCTTGGTTTTCATATCATTATTATAACTATGATCATAATAATTATTGACAATTAATTAATTATAATAAATATATATATTTAATAATTATATATTATATATATATATATATGTATATATATATATATATATATGTATATATATAATATATATATATAATATTATATATATATATATATATATATATATATATATGTTTGTCATCACTATAACGATTATTTTATTATCGTAATTATTGTATATATATATTATATATAATTATATAATTATATTATATATATATATATATATATATATAATTATTATAATTATCACATACCTCATTATTACTTACAACGATTCAGACAACCCGCGACGCTGGTTCTCTCCATTTACACTGGGTCTAAATTTCAGACGCTGGTTCTCTCCATTTACACTGGGTCTAAATTTCACTGAAGCTAGTGCTATTGTAGGGTTTCCCCTACAGACTACTCAGATTCAACTTCTGGATGAAGCAACTTTTAGCATAGAGCTCACGTGATGTGTTAAATCTAGGCCCAGCATTTCAATTAAACGTGGTGTAAATTTTTCTATGACATGGATACGAGCATGGAGAGCTTCAAGCGTGTCATTGAAGGTACATGTAAATGTGTATGATAAATGCTTCAATAGTTACTAGTTCATATGTGTATATATATATATATATATAATGTAATTGCATATAAAAAGTATATACATATATATATATATAATTATGGAGTACTCTATTTGTGTAGTACCAACAGTGATGCATTTCTGTAGTATATATATATATTATATATATATATATATATATATATATAATTATAATTATATATATAATTATAATTATATATATTATGGAATACCTTTTCTAGCTACTAATTATATACATACATGTATACTATAATATAGAGTTTTGTATAAGATGCATTAATTACTATTTTAGCACCTGACAATCATTACCACTGCAACATGTATAATTATATATATATATATAACAGTTTCTCATAATACAGAGTGAAAATTATAGATAATTATTGTAGCTAAGTAAAATTGTATATCTCATGTCACAATTCATCATTCAGTTTTCATTTGTTATTCATTCTTTACCCCAGAATATCCACAACGAAATGCTTCTCAAATATTTCCATTATTAATAAAGATTCTGGAATTATCGAGTACTCTACCGGTTGACCATGAATTCATGTGTCATCTTGTAGAAAATTTGTCTGCTAGTGTACAAGTATTAAGAGGTGAGCCTAACACTAGCAATGGAAGTAGAACTGGTACAAGTAGCTCCACCAGCATCATACCCTCTTCCGTGAGAAAGTCAATGCCTAGCTCTGTGCCTGTACCATCAAATTCTAGGTCTGCATTGTCTAACTCAGCATTACCTACGACTAGTCGTAGGAGAGCACGTGATGATGGGGAAGAGGGTTCTAGTGGGCATTCTAATCGGCCAAAGCGTCGTAGAATGAGAAGTGATGCCATTTCAAATGCTGGTGGACAGTCTACACGTACCACTAGGTCTGTTGACAGTGACATTTGTGCAATTAAGAATGTCACCATTCCATCTACATGGAAACCCGAATGTCCAGAAAAAAAGGGACATCTTTTGATAAGGGTGACAGAATGTGCTTCTGAAAACTCTGATATTCCAGGAGCTGTTGGAATTAAACACGACCTTCCAGCTGTGACTAACCCGACAAACGTCACTGCTGTTAGGGAAGAATTGGATAAGCTATACAATGCTGCTTCATCCAAAGTGGTTCGGTATTCTATGCTAAAAAATCAGTGTGACGTACAATGTTACTATGGCATAGGTAGAGTCATGAATGAGTTGATAAACAAGTCTGCACATCTACACAGTTTTATCAACAGGGCTAAATACGGAGAATCATATCAACCACACCCTACAGACCCCAATTTATTACAGTTGTGCAGTAAGCCAACAACTGTAGTAAGTATTGCAGAGGGTGACGTTAGCATTCTCGATAAGCTGGCAGGACACTGCATGAAACGCAGGAAAACAGATGTACTGAGTTCACTGGGCGGGTGTGTAACACCTGACTGTCAACTCTGTCCCACGCTGAAGCGTAGATGGGAACAAACTGGTGTACTTCGGTACCACACCGAAGAGACATGCCAGTCTGGTAATGTAGCCATGTGTGCGGCATCAATGAAGTACAAGAACACTAGCAAGTCTTCGCTTCATGAATGTCTATTATTTGCTCGATTGTGTCCTCCCACCACCAAGCTTGCCAAAGGTGTTTGTGGTATTCCAGCTAGTGTCATTGTAAAAGATCTGGTAGATCTGTGCAGGCTTGGGACACAGAGTGACCGAATGTACCTGTGTCGTGATATGGACTTTGTAATAAACGGTGGAAATGATGCTCTCAGTGCCATCCATTTTGTGGATGGGGACTCAGGGTTTATTGTGACAGACAAATTTGCAGATCTGCAAAAGTATAGCCAATATGGCAGTGCAGTGCATTTCACAAATGGTGTTTCTGAAACATGGATTCCATTTCGTGAAGCATTTCACGATGCTGTTGAAATATCCCATAAATTTGTGGTGTCAGAGCATCCTTCATGTAGGCACCCAATTAGTCATGACCTCGGCAGCGTAGGACACTGGAGTGCAATGGCTACACTCCACTCAGCTAAAAAGGTGTACGTACATGTAGTGGACGACAAAAGCATTCATCTACCTGACGGTCGTCTCATTGTTACAATCATTGTCCAAAGAGAGAATGATCTGTGGGAGCCTTTAGCCTTGCAGGTTATCAGAAATGGTGTGTCCTTCTTGACAGAAGAAGGACGCAAGGAAGCACCAAGTGAGTACAAAGTTGCTGAGGTGTTTGCAGAAAAAAATGGGAAAGGCTTGTATGCCATTCCAAAACACCTCCTCGAGTTTACTGATGAGCCTTTAAATGACAAGAAACAAATAGAAATGTGTAAGTTTACCCAATGCCTAAAAGCAAATCATGCTACAAAATGTAGATTTGCTGACTGTATGCCATGGAAACTTCGTAGTTTACATTTGGATTTTAATCAGAAACAACTGATTGTCTGTCATAATAGCCAGCAGTTGCATGTGACTAGATCTAAAGCCAACATTCACCAGTCCATGGTGTTTGTGGCTGAAAGTACCATTCCTAATGCAGGATGTGGTCTTTTCTTAAGACCACATAGTACTGAAATGTACTTCAGAGCTAGGGATACTCTCTGCTTGTACAGCAGAGAGACCCTGACAGAAGAGCAGATTCAAAATATTTCCAATCCAGATTACATACTAGATGTACGTGACTCAATGTTTGTAGATGCAAGTGTGTTTCATGGGTGGAATTTGGGTCGGTTTGTTAATCAAGGTGGTTTACTTGAAGGGCTTAAACAGTTAGCAACTGACTTTGCCCTGGGACATTTTCAGCTCGATTCTGCTGAGAAAGTTGCTGAAAGTTTTTGCAATGTTATTTATTCACAGAAGGGAAACACAGTTGTGATAAATGTGAAGGGCAGAGTCCATTGTAACACTAACAACACTGCAAAAGAGCTTTTTGTTAACTATGGTCTGCATAATTACTGGATGAATTATATATCAGGGAAAGACAGTGCTTCAATGGATCTGGAGAGTAGAGACGAATTGTCTCAGCTTGTGAGATTCATTGTTGCCACTAATAAACGTAGTGGTCATTTGGAGCTTAAACACGCTTATAGTGATGCTCAGGTAGAACAACTTGTTCATATGTGTCCAAGTGTCTGCCCTGTGCAATGTACATGAATTCACTCCCAGACCAATTCATACTGGTCATATGCTTATAGAAGCACGGTATTGTGCATACCTGTTTCACGCTTTCAATTTGTTTCCAAACAGGAAACATGATCCCTGTCCCATCTGGTGACAGTGGATTATCTCCCAGACCAATTCATACTGGTCATATGCTTATAGAAGCACGGTATTGTGCATACCTGTTTCACGCTTTCAATTTGTTTCCAAACAGGAAACATGATCCCTGTCCCATCTGGTGACAGTGGATTATCGCTTTTTTGGCCTAGCGTAAGGGACGCCTCCTCGTGGTCTAGGCTGGTAACTTCTACTTGTAATGTAGAAGGCTAAAGGTCCCTTGAAGATTTCTGAAAGAAATATAGTCAAAAACAGTTAGTTAATCTACATGTAGACTTGAAAATTATGTTCACTCTACTTACATACAATTGTAGACACACAGATGTCACAGCAAGGTTGTACGTCAGAGCTGAAGGACTGTGTGGAGCTCAGATGAAGAAAGAGTTTATCAAGTGTCATATGATCCAGGCTGTTAACAATTATTATAACTTTATTTTTTGTTCTACACAAAACAACAATTGTACTTACATACATGTATCGATAAGGTATGCATCATAATTAATGGAGTAATGTAATTAAGAAATGTTATTTTAATTTTGTACTTCACTTAGTCATTTAAATGTTTGTAAGCTAATCATAATTATGGATTGTATCTTGTTTGTAAAGAAACTATTTTTGAGTGATAAACATCTAGTATAGTGACATATCCAATAAATGTTTTAACCAATTCTACATTTAAGTGGGAATTATGAGATGATAACATATCAAATAATCAATCAAGCTACATAGGCATGTTTAATGGGTTTAGATGTGAATGTCTGAACACACTCTGAGTGAGCAAATGCTATTAACAACCTTTTACATATGTTGAGTGTAATATTACATTAAAACAGGAAGAAATGGGTGTAACTAAAAATCCATCCGCTGTAGCTAAAACGAATCTGAACACAACAACTCAATTAACAATACTGAAAGTTGTGTTGGCTCTGTAGTTTTCTATCTGTTGCAATGTTAATCAGTCTGTTGTACAAAATGTTTAATTTTGTCTGTAGGCGTTCACGTGAGCTCCACCCTAACTTACATGTAAATACATGCCTTCCATCAATGCCACAATACAAAACTATTACCCACAAAAATAGATAGAAAAAAATAGCTAGAATGGTTAGTAGAGCTATTTGGAGGCGGCTTCCTGTATCAAAACCCCAATGATTGCAGCAAAAACCCATAAGGACATATGTCCCTTGATTTTTCCATGTTTACATTGCCATTTTTGATCACTGGGGTGCCAGCTTGATGTTTGTGGAATACATATATGCAATGCATTCTACCATTTATCTATTTTTGAAATTAAAGAAAGAGACATATTTCAGGGACATAGATTCTATATAGATGTTACAATACACATATAGGGCAAGGGCAGCCACTCCCCTCTTTCAGACAGTTTTGGCGGGCTGATGGATATTGGAATTGCCTTGTTTAAACCCTCTGATCTCCTATCTGGAAGATCTTTCAGGGTTAATGTAACCAGTTTAACTGGTTGTAACCAACCTCACCTGAGGTTGTAAAGGCAATACAGACAACGGCAGGTCTCTTACACTCACTGGTCTTGACTGACCTTACAGAGTGAAAGCAATCTCTTGATGAGATTGTAGAGACAATTGTGGTATTGTCCCTTTATGCTCTTTGATATTTGTCATTCAGAGCAACAGCAACCATTTTAGGTTGTAAGGGACATTGTTATGGTGGTGCAGGTCAGCCATTTTGAAGTTCTTGGTATTTACAACCACCAGTGTAATAGTAGATATGTCAAGGATTGGAGTTCATCTTGGTAAGTTTTGAATAAAGTGAGGGGGATGTACTGTATGTTGTGAGAACATTTGATTGTAATCTACGTAATTGCCTTGTTTAAACCCTCTGATCTCAAGATCTTTCAGGGTTAATGTAACCAGTTTAACTGGTTGTAAAGGCAATACAGACAACGGCAGGTCTCTTACACTCACTGGTCTTGACTGACCTTACAGAGTGAAAGCAATCTCTTGATGAGATTGTAGAGACAATTGTGGTATTGTCCCTTTATGCTCTTTGATATTTGTCATTCAGAGCAACAGCAACCATTTTAGGTTGTAAGGGACATTGTTATGGTGGTGCAGGTCAGCCATTTTGAAGTTCTTGGTATTTACAACCACCAGTGTAATAGTAGATATGTCAAGGATTGGAGTTCATCTTGGTAAGTTTTGAATAAAGTGAGGGGGATGTACTGTATGTTGTGAGAACATTTGATTGTAATCTACATAATTGCCTTGTTTAAACCCTCTGATCTCAAGATCTTTCAGGGTTAATGTAACCAGTTTAACTGGTTGTAAAGGCAATACAGACAACGGCAGGTCTCTTACACTCACTGGTCTTGACTGACCTTACAGAGTGAAAGCAATCTCTTGATGAGAATTGTAGAGGCATTGTTCCTTTATGCTCTTTGATATTTGTCATTCAGAGCAACAGCAACCATTTTAGATTGTAAGGGACATTGTTTTGGTGGTGCATGTCAGCCATTTTAAAGTTCTTGTTTCAGTAAGTCACATGTTTACCCACTGTAATAGGAGCTGTAATAGATATGTCAAAGAATGAAGTTCATTTTGGATAATTCTACTTAAAGTGAGGGTGATGTACTGTATGTTGTGAGAACATTTGATTATAAGCCACGTAATTGCCTTGTTTAAACCCTCTGATCTCAAGATCTTTCAGGGTTAATGTAACCAGTTTAACTGGTTGTAACATACCTCATCTGAGGTTGTAAAGGCAATACAGAGCACAGCAGGTCTCTTACACTCACTGGTCTTGATTGACCTTACAGAGTGAAAGCAATCTCTTGATGAGAATTGTAGAGGCATTGTTCCTTTATGCTCTTTGATATTTGTCATTCAGAGCAACAGCAACCATTTTAGATTGTAAGGGACATTGTTTTGGTGGTGCATGTCAGCCATTTTAAAGTTCTTGTTTCAGTAAGTCACATGTTTACCTACTGTAATAGGAGCTGTAATAGATATGTCAAAGAATGAAGTTCATTTTGGATAATTCTACTTAAAGTGAGGGTGATGTACTGTATGTTGTGAGAACATTTGATTATAAGCCACGTAATTGCCTTGTTTAAACCCTCTGATCTCAAGATCTTTCAGGGTTAATGTAACCAGTTTAACTGGTTGTAACATACCTCATCTGAGGTTGTAAAGGCAATACAGAGCACAGCAGGTCTCTTACACTCACTGGTCTTGATTGACCTTACAGAGTGAAAGCAATCTCTTGATGAGAATTGTAGAGGCATTGTTCCTTTATGCTCTTTGATATTTGTCATTCAGAGCAACAGCAACCATTTTAGATTGTAAGGGACATTGTTTTGGTGGTGCATGTCAGCCATTTTAAAGTTCTTGTTTCAGTAAGTCACATGTTTACCTACTGTAATAGGAGCTGTAATAGATATGTCAAAGAATGAAGTTCATTTTGGATAATTCTACTTAAAGTGAGGGTGATGTACTGTATGTTGTGAGAACATTTGATTATAAGCCACGTAATTGCCTTGTTTAAACCCTCTGATCTCAAGATCTTTCAGGGTTAATGTAACCAGTTTAACTGGTTGTAAAGGCAATACAGACAACGGCAGGTCTCTTACACTCACTGGTCTTGACTGACCTTACAGAGTGAAAGCAATCTCTTGATGAGAATTGTAGAGGCATTGTTCCTTTATGCTCTTTGATATTTGTCATTCAGAGCAACAGCAACCATTTTAGATTGTAAGGGACATTGTTTTGGTGGTGCATGTCAGCCATTTTAAAGTTCTTGTTTCAGTAAGTCACATGTTTACCCACTGTAATAGGAGCTGTAATAGATATGTCAAAGAATGAAGTTCATTTTGGATAATTCTACTTAAAGTGAGGGTGATGTACTGTATGTTGTGAGAACATTTGATTATAAGCCACGTAATTGCCTTGTTTAAACCCTCTGATCTCAAGATCTTTCAGGGTTAATGTAACCAGTTTAACTGGTTGTAACATACCTCATCTGAGGTTGTAAAGGCAATACAGAGCACAGCAGGTCTCTTACACTCACTGGTCTTGATTGACCTTACAGAGTGAAAGCAATCTCTTGATGAGAATTGTAGAGGCATTGTTCCTTTATGCTCTTTGATATTTGTCATTCAGAGCAACAGCAACCATTTTAGATTGTAAGGGACATTGTTTTGGTGGTGCATGTCAGCCATTTTAAAGTTCTTGTTTCAGTAAGTCACATGTTTACCCATTGTAATAGGAGCTGTAATAGATATGTCAAAGAATGAAGTTCATTTTGGATAATTCTACTTAAAGTGAGGGTGATGTACTGTATGTTGTGAGAACATTTGATTATAAGCCACGTAATTGCCTTGTTTAAACCCTCTGATCTCAAGATCTTTCAGGGTTAATGTAACCAGTTTAACTGGTTGTAACATACCTCATCTGAGGTTGTAAAGGCAATACAGAGCACAGCAGGTCTCTTACACTCACTGGTCTTGATTGACCTTACAGAGTGAAAACAATCTCTCGATGGGGATTGTAGAGACAATTGTGGTATTGTCCCTTTAATATCTGTCATTTAGAGCGACAGTATGTTTTTTAGGTTTTAACCATATTTATAGATATTTTCACTGAGATATATGCTGTGTTGTACAATATTCATAGCCAAGATGCCACCAAATTATGTCTCTAGAGAAGTGAATCAACAGATGACTCACCAATATGAATATCATTTAGAAGAAACCAGAGAAATTTTTCAACAGGTGAGTCAGCATTATTTAACCACAATTTTTTTAAACCAGTATCATAGCAATTATAGCACTTAATGTTTGACAACCACATATTATTGTTGTGAAGTATATTTAAATTTGAAGAAACCTTTAATATACAATACACAAGTATGAATATATAATACGTATTATACTTTTTAGTGTGTGACTCCATTAGTAATAATTGTAGGGAAACATGATGTATTCATGAATGAAATGTTAACTCTCTCTCTTTTTTTTTGTAAACAGAAGCTGTGTTATTAGTTAACAATACAAACAAAAGAACTAACTTACTATTATATATAATATTTGCATATTTATACCTATTTTTTTAATTCTTGTACTTTCTCACAAAGATACTCTTTTTGTTTCTAAATCTTCAATGAAACACAAAGTATAAACATGCTCGCTACATTTTCTATTGTACATGATCTAGCAATAGTGACTGGATAATAATGAAAATTTTAAATGTCCCTGTGAAACTAAACACCCGAGTAATTAGTGACAATTGAACTCCAGGTTATGGAATGTAATGTGTCAATTGATGGCAGACAACACTTGATTCATATATTACGTGAAAATCTATGTGTTAATGTCCCCTGAGGAAACTTCACTTAACACATTATCATGTACAGAAATGGGATAGCAAAATCAATAATCCACAAACTAGACCGGGAGGGTATCAGAAACCAATAATCAGTTTTATATACATACTGTGTGTATGTTGGGTAATGGTATAATTTGAGCATTAACATGATAATTTTTATAAGTATTAATTATATTATAATATTATGTAATCATTACTATTCTATACTTGTCTTCTTTTCTTTGACCATTTACGGGGTCTCTTCCTTCCTTCGCCACCTTCTCCTTTGTCATATGTTCCTTCCTGCTTCTTCCTTTTTTTTCTTTCTCTGTACTTTTTATTGATGTTTTTCTGTGATCAAAGCAAGTGCTTAGTAATTACTTTCCTTCCATAATGCTAATACTCATTGTTGACACTTACTCTAAAAAATACACTGTAATGATGAGAACAAAGTGTTCTTCTTGTTTTTTTATTGCAGTATTACTGAAACAAGAACTTTAAAATGGCTGACATGCACCACCAAAACAATGTCCCTTACAATCTAAAATGGTTGCTGTTGCTCTGAATGACAAATATCAAAGAGCATAAAGGAACAATGCCTCTACAATTCTCATCAAGAGATTGCTTTCACTCTGTAAGGTCAATCAAGGATAATAATGAAAATTTTAAATGTCCCTGTGAAACTAAACACCCGAGTAATTAGTGACAATTGAACTCCAGGTTATGGAATGTAATGTGTCAATTGATGGCAGACAACACTTGATTCATATATTACGTGAAAATCTATGTGTTAATGTCCCCTGAGGAAACTTCACTTAACACATTATCATGTACAGAAATGGGATAGCAAAATCAATAATCCACAAACTAGACCGGGAGGGTATCAGAAACCAATAATCAGTTTTATATACATACTGTGTGTATGTTGGGTAATGGTATAATTTGAGCATTAACATGATAATTTTTATAAGTATTAATTATATTATAATATTATGTAATCATTACTATTCTATACTTGTCTTCTTTTCTTTGACCATTTACGGGGTCTCTTCCTTCCTTCGCCACCTTCTCCTTTGTCATATGTTCCTTCCTGCTTCTTCCTTTTTTTTCTTTCTCTGTACTTTTTATTGATGTTTTTCTGTGATCAAAGCAAGTGCTTAGTAATTACTTTCCTTCCATAATGCTAATACTCATTGTTGACACTTACTCTAAAAAATACACTGTAATGATGAGAACAAAGTGTTCTTCTTGTTTTTTTATTGCAGTATTCTACGATGCATTTTTTCTTTTGTGTGTGTGATAGGTAAAATTTAAGTACAAACAGTATCATTACTTACCCAGCTGTGGTACATGTTTTTTTTAATATTTTCCTGCATATGCACATGTTAAAATTATTTGACATAACTAAAAGTAAATTTACTCTTTACCTCTACTTTCTCCCAACATGGTTTACAAAACTACATGAGTAAGACAAAATGCATGAGTAAGACAAAATTACAACATAAATTAGGTTTTCATACACTGTTGTCTGTTGCCCTCTCACTACACTCCCTTCCAATGCAGAAAGGTTGGGCACATGTAAAGTGCTGCAAATAGAAATTAAACAGTTACTTGTGCAGTGAAAAATTGATTTATTGCATACATCGGAAGATCCAGATGAGAGTTCTTCCTGTGAAATTTAATGCATAATAATACTATAGCAATTGCTACTTGCGATACATTGATCTTATTTCCATTGCAGTGAAATGACAATAATATTACTTGAAATGAAAATATCTTACCTTCTCAATTTCTGTATCTGATTCAGTCTAATAATACAGAAGTAATTATGTATATAAAAGCACAATCTTCACTCTTTATTCATGATGGAATGAAACTAACCTTCACTTCTTTCTCTGCCATTCTTTGTTACAACACTAAATTTTGCAGGAAGTGCTAGTGCATTTATATATAGATAATTAATTATTGTTATTAAATAGTTGAAATATTTCCAAGGATTTTTCAGTTAGATAGTCTTTATAGGTAATTAATCATTCTATGGTTTCAGCATGTCATGATAAATCATTTTGCATCACATGTGCAGAACGTGTTTGAGCGTTATAGTTAGCAATTTTAAATCATTAATAATAACAATGGAAAGGACAATGTGTACATTAAAAAAAATGACAAATAGCATATCAATAACAGTACATAGTATAGTCATTATTTTCTCATTAATTCTTGCCCACCATACATCGTATATACCACTTTGGAGAAAAGTACGTAGTACTCTCTTCCTACTCTTCGTTCTGTTTCTTTGATCATCAACTAAACAGAGAGAGAGGATGTCATATTATTAGTTGTGCATTAATCATAACTTCATTATTATATATTGCACAGTAGGAAGATATTAGGCTAGACCATTCCTCCTACAAAATTTTGTGTAAGTGGAGTTATATATGTACACGTACTTTGTATTCATTATTAGAAACTTCGGGTTCTAAGCCCCTCCCTCCTATGCCCAAGGTGCTTAGCAGGCATGCCTGCATAGGCACCTCAGCCACAAGAGGGAGGGAACCCTCCAAAAATTTGCACCCCATTTACTCCACTGACATAAATAAAAACCTAAGGTTGGGGGCTTGTGAATTTGTAGCACAAAGTTCTGGCTTATAAACAACTACACTCTCATCATTGTTGTGGGTTTCTAAAATATAGCCTCCTGTAGGGTGTTGTGGTTCAGATAACTATATTCATTTTAGACTTATTACACCTCCAAAATTCTAGCACACAGTTAAGCAGCATATTATACATGTAAATTATTACAAACAGGTAAGTACATATGTGTATATGTCACGTGGCTGGGCATGTAAGTAAGTACAAGCGTACATAATATAAAATACTTCTTTAATTAATTGCTTGTTACTAATAATTATTATGAAGTTGAATTTCTTTGATATTGCATGTACACCTTTATGGTACAGTGGTAAAGCTTCATGATTAAACACCTGTAAATTCAATTTCTCTGATCATGAAGGTGTTTACTTACAGCTAAAGGATGAAAGGAAATGGAATGCAATATTTAGAAAGGGTATAAAAGACAAGCACAGTTTGAAAGTGTTCATTTATAGTCATGGCAGAAATACCTGAAGAACTGATGTCAATTATCCAACAGAAGTGGAGAGATATGAACAGAACTGAATGTGATGAACAACAACAGCCTAAAAGGGCAAGATATACCAATCACCGCTGTGATAATTGTTCATGCTACAAATGTTGCAGACATGTGTGGCATTGCCAGTATTGTAATTTAAAAAAGGATATATTCCACAAGTGGATAAACAAAGACCGACAAGAGAGAGAGAGGAGAGAGAGAGCAAGAAAAAGACAAGGAGAAGGAAGTAAAGGAGGAAAGAGTAAAGGAGGAGAGAGTAAAGGAGGAGAGAGTAATGGAGACAAAGAAAAGATTTAAGATTTGTTTTACTATACATATTTTACCATACATATTTTACTATACATATTTTACCATACATATTTTACCATACATATTTTACTATACATATTTTACTATACATATTCTACTATACATATTTTACTATACATATTTTACTATACATATTTTACTATACATATTCTACTATACATATTCTACTATACATATTCTACTATACATATTTTACTATACATATTCTACTATACATATTTTACTATACATATTTTACTATACATATTTTACTATACATATTTTACTATACATATTTTACTATACATATTTTACTATACATAAACAAATATTTTAGAATTACTGTACTATAATTATAAAGTTAAATAATTATATTAGCTAAATAAGTTTTTAAAATAGGTTTTAACTTTTTCTGCTTTTGTCAGTAAAATATTTTAATCTTAACATTAGTAAATTAATATGAAGCTGTTAAGCGGGAATGGGTGCATCCAATTAATAACAGGAGTAAGTAAGTGTGCATATATCACATGGCTGGGCTTTAATAGGACCTATATGCCCGTAAATGGTCGAAGAAGAGACAACAACTATAGAATAATAATGTTTACATATAATATAATTAATATTTTTATAAATTAGTAATAAAAATTATCATGTTAATGATACCATTACCCAACATACATACAGTATGTATGTAAAACTGATTATTGGTATCTGATACACTCCCAATCTGGTTTGTGGATTTTTGACTTTGCTATCCCATTTCTGTACATGATAATGTGTTAACTGAAGTTTCCTGAGGTGAGATTAACACATAGATTATCACATATTGTATGAATCAAGTGTTGTTCTCCATCAATTAACACATTAAATTCCATAACAGGACACAAGGTTACGTGGCAATGGCTGGGCTTCAATAGGAACTATATGCAAACACAACGGGAATGCACACAGTTCACACATTTATGTATATATGAATACCAAGTTGTCCGTCCATGGTTAAGTGGGGATGGCTGGGCTTTAATAGGAACTATATGCACACAGTTAAGCAGTATAATAATACATGTAAATTATAACAAAGTACACATGCAAACAGCTGATCCTTACCCTTGTTCCCTTGTTCTTGGCAATAAGAAAGAATGAAGGCTCTATAAACCTTCCATTATCCTTAAGCAAGACTGATAGATAGACAGCTAGATAGAGAGATAGATAGATAGATAGAGGAACGTCAAATAAATGAATGAATAAGAATTATTATTGCATGTGACATCAATCACATCCAGATGATTATTACAAACTACACATATAACAGGACACAAGGTTACGTGGCAATGGCTGGGCTTCAATAGGAACTATATGCAAACACAACGGGAATGCACACAGTTCACACATTTATGTATATATGAATACCAAGTTGTCCGTCCATGGTTAAGTGGGGATGGCTGGGCTTTAATAGGAACTATATGCACACAGTTAAGCAGTATAATAATACATGTAAATTATAACAAAGTACACATGCAAACAGCTGATCCTTACCCTTGTTCCCTTGTTCTTGGCAATAAGAAAGAATGAAGGCTCTATAAACCTTCCATTATCCTTAAGCAAGACTGATAGATAGACAGCTAGATAGAGAGATAGATAGATAGATAGAGGAACGTCAAATAAATGAATGAATAAGAATTATTATTGCATGTGACATCAATCACATCCAGATGATTATTACAAACTACACATATAACAGGACACAAGGTTACGTGGCAATGGCTGGGCTTCAATAGGAACTATATGCAAACACAACGGGAATGCACACAGTTCACACATTTATGTATATATGAATACCAAGTTGTCCGTCCATGGTTAAGTGGGGATGGCTGGGCTTTAATAGGAACTATATGCACACAGTTAAGCAGTATAATAATACATGTAAATTATAACAAAGTACACATGCAAACAGCTGATCCTTACCCTTGTTCCCTTGTTCTTGGCAATAAGAAAGAATGAAGGCTCTATAAACCTTCCATTATCCTTAAGCAAGACTGATAGATAGACAGCTAGATAGAGAGATAGATAGATAGATAGAGGAACGTCAAATAAATGAATGAATAAGAATTATTATTGCATGTGACATCAATCACATCCAGATGATTATTACAAACTACACATATAACAGGACACAAGGTTACGTGGCAATGGCTGGGCTTCAATAGGAACTATATGCAAACACAACGGGAATGCACACAGTTCACACATTTATGTATATATGAATACCAAGTTGTCCGTCCATGGTTAAGTGGGGATGGCTGGGCTTTAATAGGAACTATATGCACACAGTTAAGCAGTATAATAATACATGTAAATTATAACAAAGTACACATGCAAACAGCTGATCCTTACCCTTGTTCCCTTGTTCTTGGCAATAAGAAAGAATGAAGGCTCTATAAACCTTCCATTATCCTTAAGCAAGACTGATAGATAGACAGCTAGATAGAGAGATAGATAGATAGATAGAGGAACGTCAAATAAATGAATGAATAAGAATTATTATTGCATGTGACATCAATCACATCCAGATGATTATTACAAACTACACATATAACAGGACACAAGGTTACGTGGCAATGGCTGGGCTTCAATAGGAACTATATGCAAACACAACGGGAATGCACACAGTTCACACATTTATGTATATATGAATACCAAGTTGTCCGTCCATGGTTAAGTGGGGATGGCTGGGCTTTAATAGGAACTATATGCACACAGTTAAGCAGTATAATAATACATGTAAATTATAACAAAGTACACATGCAAACAGCTGATCCTTACCCTTGTTCCCTTGTTCTTGGCAATAAGAAAGAATGAAGGCTCTATAAACCTTCCATTATCCTTAAGCAAGACTGATAGATAGACAGCTAGATAGAGAGATAGATAGATAGATAGAGGAACGTCAAATAAATGAATGAATAAGAATTATTATTGCATGTGACATCAATCACATCCAGATGATTATTACAAACTACACATATAACAGGACACAAGGTTACGTGGCAATGGCTGGGCTTCAATAGGAACTATATGCAAACACAACGGGAATGCACACAGTTCACACATTTATGTATATATGAATACCAAGTTGTCCGTCCATGGTTAAGTGGGGATGGCTGGGCTTTAATAGGAACTATATGCACACAGTTAAGCAGTATAATAATACATGTAAATTATAACAAAGTACACATGCAAACAGCTGATCCTTACCCTTGTTCCCTTGTTCTTGGCAATAAGAAAGAATGAAGGCTCTATAAACCTTCCATTATCCTTAAGCAAGACTGATAGATAGACAGCTAGATAGAGAGATAGATAGATAGATAGAGGAACGTCAAATAAATGAATGAATAAGAATTATTATTGCATGTGACATCAATCACATCCAGATGATTATTACAAACTACACATATAACAGGACACAAGGTTACGTGGCAATGGCTGGGCTTCAATAGGAACTATATGCAAACACAACGGGAATGCACACAGTTCACACATTTATGTATATATGAATACCAAGTTGTCCGTCCATGGTTAAGTGGGGATGGCTGGGCTTTAATAGGAACTATATGCACACAGTTAAGCAGTATAATAATACATGTAAATTATAACAAAGTACACATGCAAACAGCTGATCCTTACCCTTGTTCCCTTGTTCTTGGCAATAAGAAAGAATGAAGGCTCTATAAACCTTCCATTATCCTTAAGCAAGACTGATAGATAGACAGCTAGATAGAGAGATAGATAGATAGATAGATAGATAGAGGAACGTCAAATAAATGAATGAATAAGAATTATTATTGCATGTGACATCAATCACATCCAGATGATTATTACAAACTACACATATAACAGGACACAAGGTTACGTGGCAATGGCTGGGCTTCAATAGGAACTATATGCAAACACAACGGGAATGCACACAGTTCACACATTTATGTATATATGAATACCAAGTTGTCCGTCCATGGTTAAGTGGGGATGGCTGGGCTTTAATAGGAACTATATGCACACAGTTAAGCAGTATAATAATACATGTAAATTATAACAAAGTACACATGCAAACAGCTGATCCTTACCCTTGTTCCCTTGTTCTTGGCAATAAGAAAGAATGAAGGCTCTATAAACCTTCCATTATCCTTAAGCAAGACTGATAGATAGACAGCTAGATAGAGAGATAGATAGATAGATAGAGGAACGTCAAATAAATGAATGAATAAGAATTATTATTGCATGTGACATCAATCACATCCAGATGATTATTACAAACTACACATATAACAGGACACAAGGTTACGTGGCAATGGCTGGGCTTCAATAGGAACTATATGCAAACACAACGGGAATGCACACAGTTCACACATTTATGTATATATGAATACCAAGTTGTCCGTCCATGGTTAAGTGGGGATGGCTGGGCTTTAATAGGAACTATATGCACACAGTTAAGCAGTATAATAATACATGTAAATTATAACAAAGTACACATGCAAACAGCTGATCCTTACCCTTGTTCCCTTGTTCTTGGCAATAAGAAAGAATGAAGGCTCTATAAACCTTCCATTATCCTTAAGCAAGACTGATAGATAGACAGCTAGATAGAGAGATAGATAGATAGATAGAGGAACGTCAAATAAATGAATGAATAAGAATTATTATTGCATGTGACATCAATCACATCCAGATGATTATTACAAACTACACATATAACAGGACACAAGGTTACGTGGCAATGGCTGGGCTTCAATAGGAACTATATGCAAACACAACGGGAATGCACACAGTTCACACATTTATGTATATATGAATACCAAGTTGTCCGTCCATGGTTAAGTGGGGATGGCTGGGCTTTAATAGGAACTATATGCACACAGTTAAGCAGTATAATAATACATGTAAATTATAACAAAGTACACATGCAAACAGCTGATCCTTACCCTTGTTCCCTTGTTCTTGGCAATAAGAAAGAATGAAGGCTCTATAAACCTTCCATTATCCTTAAGCAAGACTGATAGATAGACAGCTAGATAGAGAGATAGATAGATAGATAGAGGAACGTCAAATAAATGAATGAATAAGAATTATTATTGCATGTGACATCAATCACATCCAGATGATTATTACAAACTACACATATAACAGGACACAAGGTTACGTGGCAATGGCTGGGCTTCAATAGGAACTATATGCAAACACAACGGGAATGCACACAGTTCACACATTTATGTATATATGAATACCAAGTTGTCCGTCCATGGTTAAGTGGGGATGGCTGGGCTTTAATAGGAACTATATGCACACAGTTAAGCAGTATAATAATACATGTAAATTATAACAAAGTACACATGCAAACAGCTGATCCTTACCCTTGTTCCCTTGTTCTTGGCAATAAGAAAGAATGAAGGCTCTATAAACCTTCCATTATCCTTAAGCAAGACTGATAGATAGACAGCTAGATAGAGAGATAGATAGATAGATAGAGGAACGTCAAATAAATGAATGAATAAGAATTATTATTGCATGTGACATCAATCACATCCAGATGATTATTACAAACTACACATATAACAGGACACAAGGTTACGTGGCAATGGCTGGGCTTCAATAGGAACTATATGCAAACACAACGGGAATGCACACAGTTCACACATTTATGTATATATGAATACCAAGTTGTCCGTCCATGGTTAAGTGGGGATGGCTGGGCTTTAATAGGAACTATATGCACACAGTTAAGCAGTATAATAATACATGTAAATTATAACAAAGTACACATGCAAACAGCTGATCCTTACCCTTGTTCCCTTGTTCTTGGCAATAAGAAAGAATGAAGGCTCTATAAACCTTCCATTATCCTTAAGCAAGACTGATAGATAGACAGCTAGATAGAGAGATAGATAGATAGATAGAGGAACGTCAAATAAATGAATGAATAAGAATTATTATTGCATGTGACATCAATCACATCCAGATGATTATTACAAACTACACATATAACAGGACACAAGGTTACGTGGCAATGGCTGGGCTTCAATAGGAACTATATGCAAACACAACGGGAATGCACACAGTTCACACATTTATGTATATATGAATACCAAGTTGTCCGTCCATGGTTAAGTGGGGATGGCTGGGCTTTAATAGGAACTATATGCACACAGTTAAGCAGTATAATAATACATGTAAATTATAACAAAGTACACATGCAAACAGCTGATCCTTACCCTTGTTCCCTTGTTCTTGGCAATAAGAAAGAATGAAGGCTCTATAAACCTTCCATTATCCTTAAGCAAGACTGATAGATAGACAGCTAGATAGAGAGATAGATAGATAGATAGATAGATAGATAGATAGAGGAACGTCAAATAAATGAATGAATAAGAATTATTATTGCATGTGACATCAATCACATCCAGATGATTATTACAAACTACACATATAACAGGACACAAGGTTACGTGGCAATGGCTGGGCTTCAATAGGAACTATATGCAAACACAACGGGAATGCACACAGTTCACACATTTATGTATATATGAATACCAAGTTGTCCGTCCATGGTTAAGTGGGGATGGCTGGGCTTTAATAGGAACTATATGCACACAGTTAAGCAGTATAATAATACATGTAAATTATAACAAAGTACACATGCAAACAGCTGATCCTTACCCTTGTTCCCTTGTTCTTGGCAATAAGAAAGAATGAAGGCTCTATAAACCTTCCATTATCCTTAAGCAAGACTGATAGATAGACAGCTAGATAGAGAGATAGATAGATAGATAGAGGAACGTCAAATAAATGAATGAATAAGAATTATTATTGCATGTGACATCAATCACATCCAGATGATTATTACAAACTACACATATAACAGGACACAAGGTTACGTGGCAATGGCTGGGCTTCAATAGGAACTATATGCAAACACAACGGGAATGCACACAGTTCACACATTTATGTATATATGAATACCAAGTTGTCCGTCCATGGTTAAGTGGGGATGGCTGGGCTTTAATAGGAACTATATGCACACAGTTAAGCAGTATAATAATACATGTAAATTATAACAAAGTACACATGCAAACAGCTGATCCTTACCCTTGTTCCCTTGTTCTTGGCAATAAGAAAGAATGAAGGCTCTATAAACCTTCCATTATCCTTGAGCAAGACTGATAGATAGACAGCTAGATAGAGAGATAGATAGATAGATAGAGGAACGTCAAATAAATGAATGAATAAGAATTATTATTGCATGTGACATCAATCACATCCAGATGATTATTACAAACTACACATATAACAGGACACAAGGTTACGTGGCAATGGCTGGGCTTCAATAGGAACTATATGCAAACACAACGGGAATGCACACAGTTCACACATTTATGTATATATGAATACCAAGTTGTCCGTCCATGGTTAAGTGGGGATGGCTGGGCTTTAATAGGAACTATATGCACACAGTTAAGCAGTATAATAATACATGTAAATTATAACAAAGTACACATGCAAACAGCTGATCCTTACCCTTGTTCCCTTGTTCTTGGCAATAAGAAAGAATGAAGGCTCTATAAACCTTCCATTATCCTTAAGCAAGACTGATAGATAGACAGCTAGATAGAGAGATAGATAGATAGATAGAGGAACGTCAAATAAATGAATGAATAAGAATTATTATTGCATGTGACATCAATCACATCCAGATGATTATTACAAACTACACATATAACAGGACACAAGGTTACGTGGCAATGGCTGGGCTTCAATAGGAACTATATGCAAACACAACGGGAATGCACACAGTTCACACATTTATGTATATATGAATACCAAGTTGTCCGTCCATGGTTAAGTGGGGATGGCTGGGCTTTAATAGGAACTATATGCACACAGTTAAGCAGTATAATAATACATGTAAATTATAACAAAGTACACATGCAAACAGCTGATCCTTACCCTTGTTCCCTTGTTCTTGGCAATAAGAAAGAATGAAGGCTCTATAAACCTTCCATTATCCTTAAGCAAGACTGATAGATAGACAGCTAGATAGAGAGATAGATAGATAGATAGAGGAACGTCAAATAAATGAATGAATAAGAATTATTATTGCATGTGACATCAATCACATCCAGATGATTATTACAAACTACACATATAACAGGACACAAGGTTACGTGGCAATGGCTGGGCTTCAATAGGAACTATATGCAAACACAACGGGAATGCACACAGTTCACACATTTATGTATATATGAATACCAAGTTGTCCGTCCATGGTTAAGTGGGGATGGCTGGGCTTTAATAGGAACTATATGCACACAGTTAAGCAGTATAATAATACATGTAAATTATAACAAAGTACACATGCAAACAGCTGATCCTTACCCTTGTTCCCTTGTTCTTGGCAATAAGAAAGAATGAAGGCTCTATAAACCTTCCATTATCCTTAAGCAAGACTGATAGATAGACAGCTAGATAGAGAGATAGATAGATAGATAGAGGAACGTCAAATAAATGAATGAATAAGAATTATTATTGCATGTGACATCAATCACATCCAGATGATTATTACAAACTACACATATAACAGGACACAAGGTTACGTGGCAATGGCTGGGCTTCAATAGGAACTATATGCAAACACAACGGGAATGCACACAGTTCACACATTTATGTATATATGAATACCAAGTTGTCCGTCCATGGTTAAGTGGGGATGGCTGGGCTTTAATAGGAACTATATGCACACAGTTAAGCAGTATAATAATACATGTAAATTATAACAAAGTACACATGCAAACAGCTGATCCTTACCCTTGTTCCCTTGTTCTTGGCAATAAGAAAGAATGAAGGCTCTATAAACCTTCCATTATCCTTAAGCAAGACTGATAGATAGACAGCTAGATAGAGAGATAGATAGATAGATAGAGGAACGTCAAATAAATGAATGAATAAGAATTATTATTGCATGTGACATCAATCACATCCAGATGATTATTACAAACTACACATATAACAGGACACAAGGTTACGTGGCAATGGCTGGGCTTCAATAGGAACTATATGCAAACACAACGGGAATGCACACAGTTCACACATTTATGTATATATGAATACCAAGTTGTCCGTCCATGGTTAAGTGGGGATGGCTGGGCTTTAATAGGAACTATATGCACACAGTTAAGCAGTATAATAATACATGTAAATTATAACAAAGTACACATGCAAACAGCTGATCCTTACCCTTGTTCCCAAGAAAGAATGAAGGCTCTATAAACCTTCCATTATCCTTAAGCAAGACTGATAGATAGACAGCTAGATAGAGAGATAGATAGATAGATAGAGGAACGTCAAATAAATGAATGAATAAGAATTATTATTGCATGTGACATCAATCACATCCAGATGATTATTACAAACTACACATATAACAGGACACAAGGTTACGTGGCAATGGCTGGGCTTCAATAGGAACTATATGCAAACACAACGGGAATGCACACAGTTCACACATTTATGTATATATGAATACCAAGTTGTCCGTCCATGGTTAAGTGGGGATGGCTGGGCTTTAATAGGAACTATATGCACACAGTTAAGCAGTATAATAATACATGTAAATTATAACAAAGTACACATGCAAACAGCTGATCCTTACCCTTGTTCCCTTGTTCTTGGCAATAAGAAAGAATGAAGGCTCTATAAACCTTCCATTATCCTTAAGCAAGACTGATAGATAGACAGCTAGATAGAGAGATAGATAGATAGATAGAGGAACGTCAAATAAATGAATGAATAAGAATTATTATTGCATGTGACATCAATCACATCCAGATGATTATTACAAACTACACATATAACAGGACACAAGGTTACGTGGCAATGGCTGGGCTTCAATAGGAACTATATGCAAACACAACGGGAATGCACACAGTTCACACATTTATGTATATATGAATACCAAGTTGTCCGTCCATGGTTAAGTGGGGATGGCTGGGCTTTAATAGGAACTATATGCACACAGTTAAGCAGTATAATAATACATGTAAATTATAACAAAGTACACATGCAAACAGCTGATCCTTACCCTTGTTCCCTTGTTCTTGGCAATAAGAAAGAATGAAGGCTCTATAAACCTTCCATTATCCTTAAGCAAGACTGATAGATAGACAGCTAGATAGAGAGATAGATAGATAGATAGAGGAACGTCAAATAAATGAATGAATAAGAATTATTATTGCATGTGACATCAATCACATCCAGATGATTATTACAAACTACACATATAACAGGACACAAGGTTACGTGGCAATGGCTGGGCTTCAATAGGAACTATATGCAAACACAACGGGAATGCACACAGTTCACACATTTATGTATATATGAATACCAAGTTGTCCGTCCATGGTTAAGTGGGGATGGCTGGGCTTTAATAGGAACTATATGCACACAGTTAAGCAGTATAATAATACATGTAAATTATAACAAAGTACACATGCAAACAGCTGATCCTTACCCTTGTTCCCTTGTTCTTGGCAATAAGAAAGAATGAAGGCTCTATAAACCTTCCATTATCCTTAAGCAAGACTGATAGATAGACAGCTAGATAGAGAGATAGATAGATAGATAGAGGAACGTCAAATAAATGAATGAATAAGAATTATTATTGCATGTGACATCAATCACATCCAGATGATTATTACAAACTACACATATAACAGGACACAAGGTTACGTGGCAATGGCTGGGCTTCAATAGGAACTATATGCAAACACAACGGGAATGCACACAGTTCACACATTTATGTATATATGAATACCAAGTTGTCCGTCCATGGTTAAGTGGGGATGGCTGGGCTTTAATAGGAACTATATGCACACAGTTAAGCAGTATAATAATACATGTAAATTATAACAAAGTACACATGCAAACAGCTGATCCTTACCCTTGTTCCCTTGTTCTTGGCAATAAGAAAGAATGAAGGCTCTATAAACCTTCCATTATCCTTAAGCAAGACTGATAGATAGACAGCTAGATAGAGAGATAGATAGATAGATAGAGGAACGTCAAATAAATGAATGAATAAGAATTATTATTGCATGTGACATCAATCACATCCAGATGATTATTACAAACTACACATATAACAGGACACAAGGTTACGTGGCAATGGCTGGGCTTCAATAGGAACTATATGCAAACACAACGGGAATGCACACAGTTTTCACACATTTATGTATATATGAATACCAAGTTGTCCGTCCATGGTTAAGTGGGGATGGCTGGGCTTTAATAGGAACTATATGCACACAGTTAAGCAGTATAATAATACATGTAAATTATAACAAAGTACACATGCAAACAGCTGATCCTTACCCTTGTTCCCTTGTTCTTGGCAATAAGAAAGAATGAAGGCTCTATAAACCTTCCATTATCCTTAAGCAAGACTGATAGATAGACAGCTAGATAGAGAGATAGATAGATAGATAGAGGAACGTCAAATAAATGAATGAATAAGAATTATTATTGCATGTGACATCAATCACATCCAGATGATTATTACAAACTACACATATAACAGGACACAAGGTTACGTGGCAATGGCTGGGCTTCAATAGGAACTATATGCAAACACAACGGGAATGCACACAGTTCACACATTTATGTATATATGAATACCAAGTTGTCCGTCCATGGTTAAGTGGGGATGGCTGGGCTTTAATAGGAACTATATGCACACAGTTAAGCAGTATAATAATACATGTAAATTATAACAAAGTACACATGCAAACAGCTGATCCTTACCCTTGTTCCCTTGTTCTTGGCAATAAGAAAGAATGAAGGCTCTATAAACCTTCCATTATCCTTAAGCAAGACTGATAGATAGACAGCTAGATAGAGAGATAGATAGATAGATAGAGGAACGTCAAATAAATGAATGAATAAGAATTATTATTGCATGTGACATCAATCACATCCAGATGATTATTACAAACTACACATATAACAGGACACAAGGTTACGTGGCAATGGCTGGGCTTCAATAGGAACTATATGCAAACACAACGGGAATGCACACAGTTCACACATTTATGTATATATGAATACCAAGTTGTCCGTCCATGGTTAAGTGGGGATGGCTGGGCTTTAATAGGAACTATATGCACACAGTTAAGCAGTATAATAATACATGTAAATTATAACAAAGTACACATGCAAACAGCTGATCCTTACCCTTGTTCCCTTGTTCTTGGCAATAAGAAAGAATGAAGGCTCTATAAACCTTCCATTATCCTTAAGCAAGACTGATAGATAGACAGCTAGATAGAGAGATAGATAGATAGATAGAGGAACGTCAAATAAATGAATGAATAAGAATTATTATTGCATGTGACATCAATCACATCCAGATGATTATTACAAACTACACATATAACAGGACACAAGGTTACGTGGCAATGGCTGGGCTTCAATAGGAACTATATGCAAACACAACGGGAATGCACACAGTTCACACATTTATGTATATATGAATACCAAGTTGTCCGTCCATGGTTAAGTGGGGATGGCTGGGCTTTAATAGGAACTATATGCACACAGTTAAGCAGTATAATAATACATGTAAATTATAACAAAGTACACATGCAAACAGCTGATCCTTACCCTTGTTCCCTTGTTCTTGGCAATAAGAAAGAATGAAGGCTCTATAAACCTTCCATTATCCTTAAGCAAGACTGATAGATAGACAGCTAGATAGAGAGATAGATAGATAGATAGAGGAACGTCAAATAAATGAATGAATAAGAATTATTATTGCATGTGACATCAATCACATCCAGATGATTATTACAAACTACACATATAACAGGACACAAGGTTACGTGGCAATGGCTGGGCTTCAATAGGAACTATATGCAAACACAACGGGAATGCACACAGTTCACACATTTATGTATATATGAATACCAAGTTGTCCGTCCATGGTTAAGTGGGGATGGCTGGGCTTTAATAGGAACTATATGCACACAGTTAAGCAGTATAATAATACATGTAAATTATAACAAAGTACACATGCAAACAGCTGATCCTTACCCTTGTTCCCTTGTTCTTGGCAATAAGAAAGAATGAAGGCTCTATAAACCTTCCATTATCCTTAAGCAAGACTGATAGATAGACAGCTAGATAGAGAGATAGATAGATAGATAGAGGAACGTCAAATAAATGAATGAATAAGAATTATTATTGCATGTGACATCAATCACATCCAGATGATTATTACAAACTACACATATAACAGGACACAAGGTTACGTGGCAATGGCTGGGCTTCAATAGGAACTATATGCAAACACAACGGGAATGCACACAGTTCACACATTTATGTATATATGAATACCAAGTTGTCCGTCCATGGTTAAGTGGGGATGGCTGGGCTTTAATAGGAACTATATGCACACAGTTAAGCAGTATAATAATACATGTAAATTATAACAAAGTACACATGCAAACAGCTGATCCTTACCCTTGTTCCCTTGTTCTTGGCAATAAGAAAGAATGAAGGCTCTATAAACCTTCCATTATCCTTAAGCAAGACTGATAGATAGACAGCTAGATAGAGAGATAGATAGATAGATAGAGGAACGTCAAATAAATGAATGAATAAGAATTATTATTGCATGTGACATCAATCACATCCAGATGATTATTACAAACTACACATATAACAGGACACAAGGTTACGTGGCAATGGCTGGGCTTCAATAGGAACTATATGCAAACACAACGGGAATGCACACAGTTCACACATTTATGTATATATGAATACCAAGTTGTCCGTCCATGGTTAAGTGGGGATGGCTGGGCTTTAATAGGAACTATATGCACACAGTTAAGCAGTATAATAATACATGTAAATTATAACAAAGTACACATGCAAACAGCTGATCCTTACCCTTGTTCCCTTGTTCTTGGCAATAAGAAAGAATGAAGGCTCTATAAACCTTCCATTATCCTTAAGCAAGACTGATAGATAGACAGCTAGATAGAGAGATAGATAGATAGATAGAGGAACGTCAAATAAATGAATGAATAAGAATTATTATTGCATGTGACATCAATCACATCCAGATGATTATTACAAACTACACATATAACAGGACACAAGGTTACGTGGCAATGGCTGGGCTTCAATAGGAACTATATGCAAACACAACGGGAATGCACACAGTTCACACATTTATGTATATATGAATACCAAGTTGTCCGTCCATGGTTAAGTGGGGATGGCTGGGCTTTAATAGGAACTATATGCACACAGTTAAGCAGTATAATAATACATGTAAATTATAACAAAGTACACATGCAAACAGCTGATCCTTACCCTTGTTCCCTTGTTCTTGGCAATAAGAAAGAATGAAGGCTCTATAAACCTTCCATTATCCTTAAGCAAGACTGATAGATAGACAGCTAGATAGAGAGATAGATAGATAGATAGAGGAACGTCAAATAAATGAATGAATAAGAATTATTATTGCATGTGACATCAATCACATCCAGATGATTATTACAAACTACACATATAACAGGACACAAGGTTACGTGGCAATGGCTGGGCTTCAATAGGAACTATATGCAAACACAACGGGAATGCACACAGTTCACACATTTATGTATATATGAATACCAAGTTGTCCGTCCATGGTTAAGTGGGGATGGCTGGGCTTTAATAGGAACTATATGCACACAGTTAAGCAGTATAATAATACATGTAAATTATAACAAAGTACACATGCAAACAGCTGATCCTTACCCTTGTTCCCTTGTTCTTGGCAATAAGAAAGAATGAAGGCTCTATAAACCTTCCATTATCCTTAAGCAAGACTGATAGATAGACAGCTAGATAGAGAGATAGATAGATAGATAGAGGAACGTCAAATAAATGAATGAATAAGAATTATTATTGCATGTGACATCAATCACATCCAGATGATTATTACAAACTACACATATAACAGGACACAAGGTTACGTGGCAATGGCTGGGCTTCAATAGGAACTATATGCAAACACAACGGGAATGCACACAGTTCACACATTTATGTATATATGAATACCAAGTTGTCCGTCCATGGTTAAGTGGGGATGGCTGGGCTTTAATAGGAACTATATGCACACAGTTAAGCAGTATAATAATACATGTAAATTATAACAAAGTACACATGCAAACAGCTGATCCTTACCCTTGTTCCCTTGTTCTTGGCAATAAGAAAGAATGAAGGCTCTATAAACCTTCCATTATCCTTAAGCAAGACTGATAGATAGACAGCTAGATAGAGAGATAGATAGATAGATAGAGGAACGTCAAATAAATGAATGAATAAGAATTATTATTGCATGTGACATCAATCACATCCAGATGATTATTACAAACTACACATATAACAGGACACAAGGTTACGTGGCAATGGCTGGGCTTCAATAGGAACTATATGCAAACACAACGGGAATGCACACAGTTCACACATTTATGTATATATGAATACCAAGTTGTCCGTCCATGGTTAAGTGGGGATGGCTGGGCTTTAATAGGAACTATATGCACACAGTTAAGCAGTATAATAATACATGTAAATTATAACAAAGTACACATGCAAACAGCTGATCCTTACCCTTGTTCCCTTGTTCTTGGCAATAAGAAAGAATGAAGGCTCTATAAACCTTCCATTATCCTTAAGCAAGACTGATAGATAGACAGCTAGATAGAGAGATAGATAGATAGATAGAGGAACGTCAAATAAATGAATGAATAAGAATTATTATTGCATGTGACATCAATCACATCCAGATGATTATTACAAACTACACATATAACAGGACACAAGGTTACGTGGCAATGGCTGGGCTTCAATAGGAACTATATGCAAACACAACGGGGAATGCACACAGTTCACACATTTATGTATATATGAATACCAAGTTGTCCGTCCATGGTTAAGTGGGGATGGCTGGGCTTTAATAGGAACTATATGCACACAGTTAAGCAGTATAATAATACATGTAAATTATAACAAAGTACACATGCAAACAGCTGATCCTTACCCTTGTTCCCTTGTTCTTGGCAATAAGAAAGAATGAAGGCTCTATAAACCTTCCATTATCCTTAAGCAAGACTGATAGATAGACAGCTAGATAGAGAGATAGATAGATAGATAGAGGAACGTCAAATAAATGAATGAATAAGAATTATTATTGCATGTGACATCAATCACATCCAGATGATTATTACAAACTACACATATAACAGGACACAAGGTTACGTGGCAATGGCTGGGCTTCAATAGGAACTATATGCAAACACAACGGGAATGCACACAGTTCACACATTTATGTATATATGAATACCAAGTTGTCCGTCCATGGTTAAGTGGGGATGGCTGGGCTTTAATAGGAACTATATGCACACAGTTAAGCAGTATAATAATACATGTAAATTATAACAAAGTACACATGCAAACAGCTGATCCTTACCCTTGTTCCCTTGTTCTTGGCAATAAGAAAGAATGAAGGCTCTATAAACCTTCCATTATCCTTAAGCAAGACTGATAGATAGACAGCTAGATAGAGAGATAGATAGATAGATAGAGGAACGTCAAATAAATGAATGAATAAGAATTATTATTGCATGTGACATCAATCACATCCAGATGATTATTACAAACTACACATATAACAGGACACAAGGTTACGTGGCAATGGCTGGGCTTCAATAGGAACTATATGCAAACACAACGGGAATGCACACAGTTCACACATTTATGTATATATGAATACCAAGTTGTCCGTCCATGGTTAAGTGGGGATGGCTGGGCTTTAATAGGAACTATATGCACACAGTTAAGCAGTATAATAATACATGTAAATTATAACAAAGTACACATGCAAACAGCTGATCCTTACCCTTGTTCCCTTGTTCTTGGCAATAAGAAAGAATGAAGGCTCTATAAACCTTCCATTATCCTTAAGCAAGACTGATAGATAGACAGCTAGATAGAGAGATAGATAGATAGATAGAGGAACGTCAAATAAATGAATGAATAAGAATTATTATTGCATGTGACATCAATCACATCCAGATGATTATTACAAACTACACATATAACAGGACACAAGGTTACGTGGCAATGGCTGGGCTTCAATAGGAACTATATGCAAACACAACGGGAATGCACACAGTTCACACATTTATGTATATATGAATACCAAGTTGTCCGTCCATGGTTAAGTGGGGATGGCTGGGCTTTAATAGGAACTATATGCACACAGTTAAGCAGTATAATAATACATGTAAATTATAACAAAGTACACATGCAAACAGCTGATCCTTACCCTTGTTCCCTTGTTCTTGGCAATAAGAAAGAATGAAGGCTCTATAAACCTTCCATTATCCTTAAGCAAGACTGATAGATAGACAGCTAGATAGAGAGATAGATAGATAGATAGAGGAACGTCAAATAAATGAATGAATAAGAATTATTATTGCATGTGACATCAATCACATCCAGATGATTATTACAAACTACACATATAACAGGACACAAGGTTACGTGGCAATGGCTGGGCTTCAATAGGAACTATATGCAAACACAACGGGAATGCACACAGTTCACACATTTATGTATATATGAATACCAAGTTGTCCGTCCATGGTTAAGTGGGGATGGCTGGGCTTTAATAGGAACTATATGCACACAGTTAAGCAGTATAATAATACATGTAAATTATAACAAAGTACACATGCAAACAGCTGATCCTTACCCTTGTTCCCTTGTTCTTGGCAATAAGAAAGAATGAAGGCTCTATAAACCTTCCATTATCCTTAAGCAAGACTGATAGATAGACAGCTAGATAGAGAGATAGATAGATAGATAGAGGAACAGTCAAATAAATGAATGAATAAGAATTATTATTGCATGTGACATCAATCACATCCAGATGATTATTACAAACTACACATATAACAGGACACAAGGTTACGTGGCAATGGCTGGGCTTCAATAGGAACTATATGCAAACACAACGGGAATGCACACAGTTCACACATTTATGTATATATGAATACCAAGTTGTCCGTCCATGGTTAAGTGGGGATGGCTGGGCTTTAATAGGAACTATATGCACACAGTTAAGCAGTATAATAATACATGTAAATTATAACAAAGTACACATGCAAACAGCTGATCCTTACCCTTGTTCCCTTGTTCTTGGCAATAAGAAAGAATGAAGGCTCTATAAACCTTCCATTATCCTTAAGCAAGACTGATAGATAGACAGCTAGATAGAGAGATAGATAGATAGATAGAGGAACGTCAAATAAATGAATGAATAAGAATTATTATTGCATGTGACATCAATCACATCCAGATGATTATTACAAACTACACATATAACAGGACACAAGGTTACGTGGCAATGGCTGGGCTTCAATAGGAACTATATGCAAACACAACGGGAATGCACACAGTTCACACATTTATGTATATATGAATACCAAGTTGTCCGTCCATGGTTAAGTGGGGATGGCTGGGCTTTAATAGGAACTATATGCACACAGTTAAGCAGTATAATAATACATGTAAATTATAACAAAGTACACATGCAAACAGCTGATCCTTACCCTTGTTCCCTTGTTCTTGGCAATAAGAAAGAATGAAGGCTCTATAAACCTTCCATTATCCTTAAGCAAGACTGATAGATAGACAGCTAGATAGAGAGATAGATAGATAGATAGAGGAACGTCAAATAAATGAATGAATAAGAATTATTATTGCATGTGACATCAATCACATCCAGATGATTATTACAAACTACACATATAACAGGACACAAGGTTACGTGGCAATGGCTGGGCTTCAATAGGAACTATATGCAAACACAACGGGAATGCACACAGTTCACACATTTATGTATATATGAATACCAAGTTGTCCGTCCATGGTTAAGTGGGGATGGCTGGGCTTTAATAGGAACTATATGCACACAGTTAAGCAGTATAATAATACATGTAAATTATAACAAAGTACACATGCAAACAGCTGATCCTTACCCTTGTTCCCTTGTTCTTGGCAATAAGAAAGAATGAAGGCTCTATAAACCTTCCATTATCCTTAAGCAAGACTGATAGATAGACAGCTAGATAGAGAGATAGATAGATAGATAGAGGAACGTCAAATAAATGAATGAATAAGAATTATTATTGCATGTGACATCAATCACATCCAGATGATTATTACAAACTACACATATAACAGGACACAAGGTTACGTGGCAATGGCTGGGCTTCAATAGGAACTATATGCAAACACAACGGGAATGCACACAGTTCACACATTTATGTATATATGAATACCAAGTTGTCCGTCCATGGTTAAGTGGGGATGGCTGGGCTTTAATAGGAACTATATGCACACAGTTAAGCAGTATAATAATACATGTAAATTATAACAAAGTACACATGCAAACAGCTGATCCTTACCCTTGTTCCCTTGTTCTTGGCAATAAGAAAGAATGAAGGCTCTATAAACCTTCCATTATCCTTAAGCAAGACTGATAGATAGACAGCTAGATAGAGAGATAGATAGATAGATAGAGGAACGTCAAATAAATGAATGAATAAGAATTATTATTGCATGTGACATCAATCACATCCAGATGATTATTACAAACTACACATATAACAGGACACAAGGTTACGTGGCAATGGCTGGGCTTCAATAGGAACTATATGCAAACACAACGGGAATGCACACAGTTCACACATTTATGTATATATGAATACCAAGTTGTCCGTCCATGGTTAAGTGGGGATGGCTGGGCTTTAATAGGAACTATATGCACACAGTTAAGCAGTATAATAATACATGTAAATTATAACAAAGTACACATGCAAACAGCTGATCCTTACCCTTGTTCCCTTGTTCTTGGCAATAAGAAAGAATGAAGGCTCTATAAACCTTCCATTATCCTTAAGCAAGACTGATAGATAGACAGCTAGATAGAGAGA